>OW026366.1:95460529-96113598 GCA_932273885.2 Leucozona laternaria | reverse complement strand
TGCTCGGGAAATGGGCAACGGACTCTTGCGCCAGCAGGGCGGGATGTCCGAAGACGTTGAACAGGTTACCTGCTGGTAACCAGTTGGTGAATCAGATTCACTTAGGATTTACTTTGGAGGCAAACGGTAGTGATAGGAGAGCGTTCTTAACGGTTAGCATATATGGTACTAGATTTTTAGGTTTATTAGATTCAGGAGCTTCTAGGACCATTATAGGTAGGGATGCTTGGAGAATACTCCAAAATATAGGTCCTATTTTAAAGAAAGACACTGTTGGCTGCGTTCGTTTGGCAGACGGAACAGGTGTCGAGATTTTAGGGACACTCTCTCTTCCAATTATTGTTGAAGATAGGGCAGTTTTGATTGACTGTCTTGTCATATCAACTCTGCCACATACGGTGATCTTAGGTGCAGATTTTTGGGCACTGTCGGGTAGTGTCCCGGATTAAAGATCTCGTGAGTGGAATTTTTCGGAACAGCCGGTTTCGATTTGTTCGATTACAGAACGACCAGAGTTGAGTGATAGGGAAATCAAAATGTTAGAGAATCTCATTGAGGAATCTTTTAGGAAAATGCCTGAAGGCTTAGGGTGTACAACAATGGTTGCACACAAGATAAGGACGTCGGCGGAACCGATTAAACAACGGTATTATCTGGTTTCTCCGGCAATGCAGGAACATATAGATAGGGAATTAAATGAGATGTTAGAAGCAGGAGTTATTGAGAGATCGACAAGTGCTTGGTCATCTCCAATACTCTTAGTTAAGGAGAAAGATGGCTCCTATAGGTTCTGTGTGGACTATAGGAAGCTGAATAAAAATACACATAGGGATGCTTATGGTGGTCAGCCATCAGCCGAATAGGGGGAATAACATGTAGCATACGAAAACATGCACGTGCCGTAACTATTCGGACTGGTGGAAGTGTGATCATAGCCTCTTCGCGGCGGCCGCTAGAAACAAGCCTTTAAAAAGGTTTGGCTAATATGATCAGGCTGGTTCCACAGGTTGGCAACAGGTTAATTCCCTGTTCCGTAAAACAAGAAGAATTACGAGACCAGCAACAAGCCTCGGAAACGGACTGATCTCACGACGACAACCCACGCAAAGAAAACGGAATAACGATTTACGAATTTTCTTATGGAACGTACGATCGCTCTATAGAGCTCGAGCTGCTCAGCAGCTAGCCGATGCCCTGTCAAAATATAAAGCTGACATAACAGCACTTCAAGAAATAAGATGGACAGGGAATGGTGTTCTACAGAAGAAAGATTATGACTTATACTACAGCTGTCATACAAAACACCATGTGCTCGGGGTAGGCTTCCTAGTCGGCGAAAAAATGAAGTCTGCCATCATCGGCTTTAACGCTATAAGCGAAAGGCTATGCACCCTTCGCGTGCGAGGCAAATTTAAGAACATCAGCCTCATTAACGTTCACGGACCTACGGAGGAGTCCTCAGACGAAGAAAAAGAGACTTACTACGAACAAGTCGAGAGGGCCCTCAATGCCTGTCCAAGGTATGACGTAAAAATCATCCTTGGGGATTTGAATGCAAAAAAAGGTCGGGAGCCGGTATTCAGGCATTACGCAGGCACCCATAGTTTGCATGAGAACACTAATGACAATGGACTTCGAGTCTTAGAATTGGCAGCATCGAAAAACATGGTCGTTGCGAGTACCAGGTTCCCGCGTAAAGATATCTACAAAGCCACCTGGGTATCACCTGATGGAGTCACTCGTAACCAAATTGACCACGTGTTGATAGACCGTCGCCACTACTCGAACTTGATGACGGTACGAACGTACCGAGGTGCCAATATCGACTCGGATCACTATCTTGTTGGTATGGTTTTCCGAGGGCGGATTGCCTTGCGAAGACGTATTGCATCCGCCGATCAGGTTCGAATCAACACGGCTGCTCTGCGCAATGAAAACACCAGTAACACCTTTGGTAATGCGTTAGGACTCGCCCTAGAACTGGGTAGAGTAAGTCCTGGAGCCAGTTTGCTGGGCGTAGATGAGAAGTGGACACGCCTTAAGAATACTGTCATTAGTACTGCCAACTCCATCTTAGGCAGCAGTCGTAGAAATCGGAACGACTGGTTTGATGATGAATGCAAGCTAGCGACTGAACGTAAGAATGTTGCGTACCGAGCAATGCAACAATCTCATAGAACGCGGGCACGCGAAGACGAATATAAAGGGCTCAGAAGAATTGAAAAACGGCTTCACAGACAGAAAAAATCAGCCTGGGAGAAGAACATAATCTGTGAAATAGAGAAAAGCCGAGAGCGAGGTCCGCACCAGGCGCGGAAGTTCTACCAATCCGTCCGAAACATGACGCAGTACACACCACGCTGCACATACTGCAAGGACGGAGAGGGAAATCTGATCACCGATCCTCAAAGCATACTGGAGCGATGGGAAGTGTACTTCAATGAATTGCTAAATGGTCAGCTCACTGCAGAAGTGGAGGCTCCACTACTTCAAGAAGAGTACCCTATGTTGCCGCCACCAAGCATAGAAGAGGTTGAGAAGGCTATAGGCCGGCTAAAGAAAAACAAAGCCCCGGGAGCCGATGGTATACCAGCCGAACTATTTCAACACGGTGGGCCAGCTTTACGTCAAGCAATTCATGAGATTATAGTGCACGTGTGGGAGCATGAAGAAATTCCAGAAGACTGGCGAAAAGGTATCATTTGCCCCATACATAAGAAGGGAGATGTCACAACGTGCAGCAATTATAGAGGTATCACGTTGTTGAGTACCGCCTATAAGATACTCTCCTCTATCCTACAAGACCGGATAACCCCATACGCTAAAACCATCATCGGACAATATCAGTGCGGTTTCATTCCAGGCAAATCAACAACTGATCAGATCTTTACCCTTAGGCAGGCGATGGAAAAATGTCTAGAATTTAACATCCCAACATACCACCTGTTTATAGACTTTAAGGCCGCCTACGATAGCATAGCCAGGGTAGAACTTTACAAAGCCATGAGAGAATTCGGCATCCCAAATAAATTGACACGACTATGTAGGTTGACCATGACCAACGTAACAAGCCAAGTAAAAATAGCCGGATTGCTATCCAAACCAATCAACATCTTTAATGGACTCCGACAAGGGGATGGTTTGGCCTGCCTCCTCTTCAACCTGGCGTTGGAGAAAGCAATCCGTGACTCTGGCACGGCAACAAGAGGGACCATCGTCAACAGGTCCAGCCAGATACTGGCTTACGCAGACGACATCGACATCATCGGAAGAACTGAGCAAGCTGTACATGATTCCTTCATCCAGATCGAGCAGGCGGCACAAAATCTGGGGCTGCACATTAGTGAAGGTAAAACAAAGTACATGGTGGCGTCGAATGCGAGAGGAACAGTTGGTCAAACAATCAAGGTAGCGGAGCACGAATTTGAAGTGGTGCAATCCTTTAAATACCTTGGGTCAATAGTAGCAGCCGATAACAATATAGAAGAAGAAATACGCGGGCGGCTTCTCAAATCCAACAGAGCCTACTATAGTCTGTCAAAGCTCTTCAAATCCAGAAATCTCACCATAACTTCAAAACTGCTGCTGTACAGGACCATGGTCCTGCCAGTACTCACATATGGATCCGAGACTTGGGTGCTTAGCAAAAGGCACTCCGACCTCTTAGCCGCGTTCGAGAGAAAAGTCTTAAGGAGAATTGTTGGCCCCATATGTGAGGAAGGACGATTCCGGAGACGGTACAATCATGAATTGTACGCAATCTACCTTGAAGCAGATATCGTGACAAAAATTAAGCTCGGTAGACTCCGGTGGGCAGGGCACCTAGCTCGCATGAGCGAAGAGGAACCTGCTCGGAAAGTCCTTTGTGGTACATTCTATGGTAGACGACAGCGTGGTAGACCATGCTTGCGCTGGAGAGATGGCGTAGACCAGGACGCCCGGAGCCTTGGGGTGCGCAACTGGATGGCGGCGGCTCGAGACCGGGATGGGTGGAGAGACTTGTTGAAGGAGGCCAGGACCGGACCCCGGTTGTCGAGCCGACGATGATGATGACGATAGGGATGCTTATCCACTCCCGTATATAAATTCGATTTTGGACAGGCCTCGAGGTGCGAGGTTCTTGTCTTCGCTAGTCATCAAGTCGGCGTATTGGCAGATTCCTATGGAGGAGGAATCAAAGCCCTATACTGCCTTTACGGTTCCGGGGAGAGGTCTTTTTCAATTAAGGAGCATGCCCTTCGGACTCCATAACTCGCCTGCGACTTGGCAGAGGTTAATCGACCCAGTTTTGGGTGCCAACCTCGAGCCATTCGTATTCGTCTATTTGGACGACATCATAATCATTACAGAGAATTTCGAAAAACATCTAGAAATCCTGAATGAGTCGATGAAAAAGTTGAGTGCAGCAGGAAGGTCAGTAGGGAAAAATGCAAATGGAAAATTTTGTCTGTTGTCTGTTACTTTAGTAGGAACTAGAGGAGTTTTTCTACGACAGAGAAGGAATGATTAGCTGTACTATGGGCTATTGAGAAGCTGCGACCGTATATCGAAGGCGTTCGGTTTACGGTTGTGACGGGTAACTATTTCCTGGTGTGGTTAAGCAATCTTAAAGATCCGCAGGGTAGGTTAGCGCGTTGGGCAGTGTAACGAAGTTACACCTTTACATAACAGCGCCTATCCTCCAACTCAACATCTTCAACATCATCAACTAGAGCACAATTACATCACATACTTCAAGGCGCCCACGAGAATTGATGACGAGGTTTGGCGACAACAACAGCGCACGACAGCTCAACACAACCAATACGCACAACAACAATTCAACGACTTATATGAAAATCATCAATGATGATGATGATGATGATGATGATGATGATGATGATGATGATGATGATGATGATGATGATGATGATGATGATGATGATGATGATGATGATGATGATGATGATGATGATGATGATGATGATGATGATGATGATGATGATGATGATGATGATGATGATGATGATGATGATGATGATGATGATGATGATGATGATGATGATGATGATGATGATGATGATGATGATGATGATGATGATGATGATGATGATGATGATGATGATGATGATGATGATGATGATGATGATGATGATGATGATGATGATGATGATGATGATGATGATGATGATGATGATGATGATGATGATGATGATGATGATGATGATGATGATGATGATGATGATGATGATGATGATGATGATGATGATGATGATGATGATGATGATGATGATGATGATGATGATGATGATGATGATGATGATGATGATGATGATGATGATGATGATGATGATGATGATGATGATGATGATGATGATGATGATGATGATGATGATGATGATGATGATGATGATGATGATGATGATGATGATGATGATGATGATGATGATGATGATGATGATGATGATGATGATGATGATGATGATGATGATGATGATGATGATGATGATGATGATGATGATGATGATGATGATGATGATGATGATGATGATGATGATGATGATGATGATGATGATGATGATGATGATGATGATGATGATGATGATGATGATGATGATGATGATGATGATGATGATGATGATGATGATGATGATGATGATGATGATGATGATGATGATGATGATGATGATGATGATGATGATGATGATGATGATGATGATGATGATGATGATGATGATGATGATGATGATGATGATGATGATGATGATGATGATGATGATGATGATGATGATGATGATGATGATGATGATGATGATGATGATGATGATGATGATGATGATGATGATGATGATGATGATGATGATGATGATGATGATGATGATGATGATGATGATGATGATGATGATGATGATGATGATGATGATGATGATGATGATGATGATGATGATGATGATGATGATGATGATGATGATGATGATGATGATGATGATGATGATGATGATGATGATGATGATGATGATGATGATGATGATGATGATGATGATGATGATGATGATGATGATGATGATGATGATGATGATGATGATGATGATGATGATGATGATGATGATGATGATGATGATGATGATGATGATGATGATGATGATGATGATGATGATGATGATGATGATGATGATGATGATGATGATGATGATGATGATGATGATGATGATGATGATGATGATGATGATGATGATGATGATGATGATGATGATGATGATGATGATGATGATGATGATGATGATGATGATGATGATGATGATGATGATGATGATGATGATGATGATGATGATGATGATGATGATGATGATGATGATGATGATGATGATGATGATGATGATGATGATGATGATGATGATGATGATGATGATGATGATGATGATGATGATGATGATGATGATGATGATGATGATGATGATGATGATGATGATGATGATGATGATGATGATGATGATGATGATGATGATGATGATGATGATGATGATGATGATGATGATGATGATGATGATGATGATGATGATGATGATGATGATGATGATGATGATGATGATGATGATGATGATGATGATGATGATGATGATGATGATGATGATGATGATGATGATGATGATGATGATGATGATGATGATGATGATGATGATGATGATGATGATGATGATGATGATGATGATGATGATGATGATGATGATGATGATGATGATGATGATGATGATGATGATGATGATGATGATGATGATGATGATGATGATGATGATGATGATGATGATGATGATGATGATGATGATGATGATGATGATGATGATGATGATGATGATGATGATGATGATGATGATGATGATGATGATGATGATGATGATGATGATGATGATGATGATGATGATGATGATGATGATGATGATGATGATGATGATGATGATGATGATGATGATGATGATGATGATGATGATGATGATGATGATGATGATGATGATGATGATGATGATGATGATGATGATGATGATGATGATGATGATGATGATGATGATGATGATGATGATGATGATGATGATGATGATGATGATGATGATGATGATGATGATGATGATGATGATGATGATGATGATGATGATGATGATGATGATGATGATGATGATGATGATGATGATGATGATGATGATGATGATGATGATGATGATGATGATGATGATGATGATGATGATGATGATGATGATGATGATGATGATGATGATGATGATGATGATGATGATGATGATGATGATGATGATGATGATGATGATGATGATGATGATGATGATGATGATGATGATGATGATGATGATGATGATGATGATGATGATGATGATGATGATGATGATGATGATGATGATGATGATGATGATGATGATGATGATGATGATGATGATGATGATGATGATGATGATGATGCTGATGATGATGATGATGATGATGATGATGATGATGATGATGATGATGATGATGATGATGATGATGATGATGATGATGATGATGATGATGATGATGATGATGATGATGATGATGATGATGATGATGATGATGATGATGATGATGATGATGATGATGATGATGATGATGATGATGATGATGATGATGATGATGATGATGATGATGATGATGATGATGATGATGATGATGATGATGATGATGATGATGATGATGATGATGATGATGATGATGATGAGGATGATGAGGATGATGAGGATGATGAGGATGAGGATGAAGATGAGGTTGACGAAAGGAAAAATAAAGAGAAACAGAACCATGGATTAAACAAGAAGAGTGAGGTTGAAAAGCAGCGTTCAGCTGAACCTCAGGACAGCAGGTCCACCAGTACTACTGCCAGTACATCAATGGGCTTAGGAGTAGCAGAGGCTAGTAAGGATAAGAATAGGGATAATAGTAGCCAGGGTAACCCGATTCTGGAACGGGTAGTAATCAATTCAGAAAAATTTCTGAATATAGCTAAATGGGAAGTGAAGTTCACTGGTGAGCGCTGTGGTGCCTCAGTGAACTTGTTTTTAGAAAGAGTAGAGGAAATGCGTTCAGTTAGGGGGGTCGCACGATGAATCAATCGGAGTCTATGTGGCGACTATGCAAAATTTATTTGGTAGGTTAACTGATCCAATTTCGGAAGGTAGACGGCTGTCAATGATTCAGAGGAACTTGACACCCTTCTATCAAACCCAGCTTGGTTTGGCGAAACCAAGTTGCGTGTCCGATTTGGTCGCCTAAGGTAGGAATTTAGAAGCAGTAAGGGCAAATGTGGAATCGTTTGTTCCACCACCTAGGGTTAGGGATAATAGGAATTTGCTAGAACCGGATCTAGCTTATTTAGGTAGAGAGACTCCAGTAGTTTCGGTTGTTGCTGAGAACAACGGAACTACTCGTCAGGCCCAATCTTCAAACTATAGACCCACAACTAGGTGTTTTGATTGCAATGGATCAGGCCATTTTGCAAATAGGTGTTCTGCTCCTAGGCGTTGCTTTGGTTGCGGTGAGTTAGGTGTTAGCAGACAAAATTGTCGTCGCTGCTCGGGAAATGGGCAACGGACTCTTGCGCCAGCAGGGCGGGATGTCCGAAGACGTTGAACAGGTTACCTGCTGGTAACCAGTTGGTGAATCAGATTCACTTAGGATTTACTTTGGAGGCAAACGGTAGTGATAGGAGAGCGTTCTTAACGGTTAGCATATATGGTACTAGATTTTTAGGTTTATTAGATTCAGGAGCTTCTAGGACCATTATAGGTAGGGATGCTTGGAGAATACTCCAAAATATAGGTCCTATTTTAAAGAAAGACACTGTTGGCTGCGTTCGTTTGGCAGACGGAACAGGTGTCGAGATTTTAGGGACACTCTCTCTTCCAATTATTGTTGAAGATAGGGCAGTTTTGATTGACTGTCTTGTCATATCAACTCTGCCACATACGGTGATCTTAGGTGCAGATTTTTGGGCACTGTCGGGTAGTGTCCCGGATTAAAGATCTCGTGAGTGGAATTTTTCGGAACAGCCGGTTTCGATTTGTTCGAATACAGAACGACCAGAGTTGAGTGATAGGGAAATCAAAATGTTAGAGAATCTCATTGAGGAATCTTTTAGGAAAATGCCTGAAGGCTTAGGGTGTACAACAATGGTTGCACACAAGATAAGGACGTCGGCGGAACCGATTAAACAACGGTATTATCTGGTTTCTCCGGCAATGCAGGAACATATAGATAGGGAATTAAATGAGATGTTAGAAGCAGGAGTTATTGAGAGATCGACAAGTGCTTGGTCATCTCCAATACTCTTAGTTAAGGAGAAAGATGGCTCCTATAGGTTCTGTGTGGACTATAGGAAGCTGAATAAAAATACACATAGGGATGCTTATCCACTCCCGTATATAAATTCGATTTTGGACAGGCTTCGAGGTGCGAGGTTCTTGTCTTCGCTAGTCATCAAGTCGGCGTATTGGCAGATTCCTATGGAGGAGGAATCAAAGCCCTATACTGCCTTTACGGTTCCGGGGAGAGGTCTTTTTCAATTAAGGAGCATGCCCTTCGGACTCCATAACTCGCCTGCGACTTGGCAGAGGTTAATCGACCCAGTTTTGGGTGCCAACCTCGAGCCATTCGTATTCGTCTATTTGGACGACATCATAATCATTACAGAGAATTTCGAAAAACATCTAGAAATCCTGAATGAGTCGATGAAAAAGTTGAGTGCAGCAGGAAGGTCAGTAGGGAAAAATGCAAATGGAAAATTTTGTCTGTTGTCTGTTACTTTAGTAGGAACTAGAGGAGTTTTTCTACGACAGAGAAGGAATGATTAGCTGTACTATGGGCTATTGAGAAGCTGCGACCGTATATCGAAGGCGTTCGGTTTACGGTTGTGACGGGTAACTATTTCCTGGTGTGGTTAAGCAATCTTAAAGATCCGCAGGGTAGGTTAGCGCGTTGGGCAGTGTAACGAAGTTACACCTTTACATAACAGCGCCTATCCTCCAACTCAACATCTTCAACATCATCAACTAGAGCACAATTACATCACATACTTCAAGGCGCCCACGAGAATTGATGACGAGGTTTGGCGACAACAACAGCGCACGACAACACAACACAACCAATACGCACTACAACAATTCAACGACTTATATGAAATTAATGGGTAGTATTTTTCTACTTCACATGATTCACTCTTCCTTGTTACCGCCGAATCTATAACCAAGGGTGAAATGGCCACTGCAAATGAGGAAAATTTTATCCTCCGTGGTTCTGCTAATTCAATCCTTTGAACTTAGTGAGTACCAAGAAGCAAACTGCTGGGTGTGTAGTACACCAGTAAGAAGTTTCAATTAATTTTTGGCTTTAAGCCGTAAAAGAACCCCTTCCCCTCCTTATTTTTGCCACAACTTCTTGTTGCGGCTAGGGATTAATCCCAAAAAAATCAAATCCGCCTCCAATTCGATAAGGCTAGGGAGCCAATCCCAAATAACATTTTTGCCTTAAGAGTCGCTTGGAAGCTAGGGAATTTATCCCACCGCCTGCCATCGTACCGTGCCTTCACTTCGGTGTTGGCTAGGGAGTGAATCCCACCGCCTGTCGTCGTACCGTGCCTTCACTTCGGTGTTGGCTAGGGAGTTTATCCCACCGCCTGTCGTCGTACCGTGCCTTCACTTCGATGTTGGCTAGGGAATTTATCCCACCGCCTGCCATCGTACCGTGCCTTCACTTCGGTGTTGGGTAGGGAGTTAATCCCACCGCCTGTCGTCGTACCGTGCCTTCACTTCGGTGTTGGCTAGGGAGTTTATCCCACCGCCTGTCGTCGTACCGTGCCTTCACTTCAGTGTTGGCTAGGGAGTTTATCCCACCGCCTGCCATCGTACCGTGCCTTCACTTCGGTGTTGGCTAGGGAGTTAATCCCACCTTCTGTAGCCGTATATGCAATACCGTGTTATTTATTTAAGTTATAATACAATTGTAAGATTTATACGAAAATAATCTGTTAGTATAGTTTTAAGTACAACTGGAATAAAAAGTGTCTAAAGAACTGGAGTTCTGAACTTTCTAAACCCGAGTTTTATTGCTTTCTTCGGTAAAAACCCTGGACCCGCTGACCTACCTCAGCTGGAAACTAAAAAAGCATCACATTTTGGCGCCCGAGCAGGGACCTCTAGAAGGTTCACCCAAACTCCGACCGACCGACCCGTAATCTTTCGAAGAGGATACCGACCGCCGCCGTAACCAATTTTTTTTATTTATCCCTTCGAAAAAGATTTTGCTGTAACCGAATTTCTTCAAAGAAGTACCACCGAACCGCCGCCATGTCCGACTCCGATGACCCACAGCCAGGAGGCGAATACAACCCGTATAAAAATTTGGGGTTCATTTACTTCCTCAAAAAGTCGGAACTCATCGAAGTATTAAACGACCGAAAGTTAGATACGAGTGGCACTTTACAAACGCTCCGTAAACGGCCAAGCCAACATTTTAAGGAACTTCGTACACATAAGTCCACCCAAAATCTTTGTGAAGAATGGGAGGACGTTGTGGAGAAAAGGAATGACGCAGAACCTTCCGAAGATATACTGCCTCCCGACCCGCAGCTATACAAAGATTTTCAGAACATTTTTGTTCCTTCCGCCCCGCCGACAGGAGCACCTATATTCTTAAACGTGCCCGAAGTGAATAAAACGACTCTACCCGCACCGACATACCAGCCTACCTATCATCCGCCGCCACCCAGAACAGAGCCACCTCACACATCAAGCCGACTCACATTAAGCTACGAAGCCGAAATGATGAATACAGTCCGCAAGTGGGGACTAAGGTTCGACTCTACAGGGAATCCGCTGGAATTTTTGGAACGGCTAACGGAATTAACGCGATGTTATAACATCCCGCCCAAGGATATGTTACGGACATTACCTGAAATGTTCCGCGGTAGCGCTCTCGAGTGGTTGCGCATAAAAGAGACACTTTCAACACTTGGGACGGTTTTCGTGAAGCATTCATCCAACATTTCTTGCCAGCCAGGTATTTACACAAGCTGGAAGAGGAAATATTTCGTAAGCGACAAGGCCCACGCGAGAAGGCAAAAGATTATATATTATCTGCCCAATACCTTATAAGGCAACATCCTCGCATTTCTATCGCTGACAATATTGACCGTATTTTTGATCACATGCGACCCGAGTACCGGTATTACATCCGCCGCCGAGATTTTACTACTTTGGATGAGCTCGCACACCTAGCCGAGGAATTTGAGGCTGTTAAAAATGATGAACGTAATGTACGTCCTCCATCGATGCGTACCCCTGTCACTCCTCCAATTCTCCGTGGTCCATCAGCAGAAGTTCCATATGACCGGAATACGCATTGCTGGAACTGTAAGCAGAGGGGCCACCGAAAAGAGACATGTCAAAGACCGTATCGACTGTTCTGCTCTTTCTGCGGATTAGATGGCAAACTAACAAAAGATTGTACTTGCCATAGGAACCCCGTCGCTGTAGTAGATAGCCCACCCACATCAGGATCACGATACTTCATCCCTCTCCGTGTCGAAGGAGAGGAGTACCAAGTCCTACTTGACACTGGCTCTACAAAGACGTTTGTAGGCCAGAGGCTTAGACAGAAATTTAAGGACTTAGACCTTCCGCTTCGCGAACAACAACAGCCCATATATCTGGCAAACGGTAAACAAATTATGACCGGCGAACACTACACCGCAACTTTCACTTTAGGGGATAAAACCCTGACAGGAGAAGTTACGTACTTGCCTGACTTAGGGGAAGATGCTATCGTCGGGATGGATTTAATGCACATAGCCGGTATCCGACTGTTCTTAGGAGGTAAACCAGTATCAGGCGGGAAACCTGGTGAGATAGGCGAAAGTAGTCATGCCTGTTCAGTCGCATACCACCTATCAAGCAATCAGCAAAAGGAATTGGACCAGTTTTTGGGAGCCGAATTACCAAAGTTTGAAGATATTAAAGGGGTAGCAGACGTACCTCCTCATCGCATCCGGCTCAAAACCGAGGAGCCGTTTAAGCAGCGGTATTATCCCCGTAACCCAGCCATGCTGCAAATAATAAACGATGAAATTAACGATCTACTTGCGGCAGGAAAAATAAGTCCTTCGAAAAGCCCCTATAGTTCACCGATTGTTTTGGTAAAGAAAAAGGGGGGATCCTGGAGGATGTGCGTCGATTTTCGCCAGCTAAACGAGGTATCATTCAAGGACGCGTACCCGCTACCCTACATAGTTGCCATATTGGACAAGTTACGAGAAGCTAAATTTATGTCAACTATAGATTTAAAACAGGGCTATTGGCAGATCGCTTTGGATCCGCATTGTCGCCCCTACACCGCTTTCACCGTCCCGGGCCGAGGTTTGTTCGAGTGGAACGTAATGCCTTGTGGTTTGCATTCGGCCGGGGCAACCTTCCAACGAGCCATGGACACAATATTCGGAGCGGAAATGCTTGACCACGTATTCGTTTACTTGGACGATATCATAGTAATTAGCAACTCCTTCGAAGAACATATGCAACACCTCTCCGAAGTATTTTACAAACTCCGCACAGCCAACTTAAAAATAAACGTTGAGAAATGCAACTTTTGCCGGGAGAGTTTAAAGTATTTTGGGCACGTGGTCTCTAAAGAAGGTATACAGACCGACCCGGATAAAGTTTCTGCCGTCCAAGGACTAAAAGCACCCTCGAATATCCGAGAGCTACGCCGTATCCTGGGAATTTGTTCTTGGTACCGTCGATTTATTAAAGACTTTTCAGCCGTCGCAACGCCATTGACGGGGCTTTTGAAGAAGAATGTCAAATGGGAGTGGGGGCAGCACCAGCAAGCAGCTTTCGATTCTTTAAAAACCAAGCTTACGGAAGCACCAGTTTTAGCGTGTCCGAATTTTAATCTCCCCTTCTTTTTGCAAACCGATGCCAGCCAGTTTGGGCTAGGTATCGTTTGGACGCAACAATTCGAGGATCACGAAAAGGTTATAGCATACGCCAGTCGAACACTCACGGACCAAGAACAAAAATATGCAGTCACCGAGAAGGAATGCCTAGCGATTCTGTGGGGGATTAGAAAGATGCGACCTTACTTGGAAGGATACCATTTCAACGTGATCACGGATCACCACTCACTCAAGTGGTTACACTCGTTGGAGAACCCCTCCGGTAGATTGGCGCGATGGGCGTTGGAGTTGCAGCAATACGATTTTGAGATTCATTACAGAAAAGGTGCAATGAACGTGGTCGCCGATACCCTTTCACGAATCCAAGTTGAGGAAGATCCCAAGGGCAACTCGGAGTACAAATTAGAGAGTAACCAATTATACCGCCGATTTACCCCAATTACACATTTGACCGCACCGTTCGAGTATGAGCGGAAACTTTGCGTTCCGGTATCCGACCGTCAACGTATTCTTAAGGAGAACCATGACGTGGTTACCGCCGGACATCTTGGAGTTGCCAAGACCGTCTCACGAATGACGAGGCGCTATTATTGGCCAGGGATGGGTCGGGATATAAAAAATACATCCGTAAATGCCAAGTGTGTAACCGATACAAAGTACCGCAACAAAAGCCAAGCGGTCTTATGTTCACAACCCAAGTAGAACAACCATGGGAAGTTGTCTGTGCCGACTTCGTCGGGCCATTACCAAGGTCAATGACGGGGAACACCACTTTGCTGGTTATGGTCGACAAGTTCACTAAATGGGTCGAAGCAACCCCCTTGCGAGCCGCAACGACTCCGGGTTTAATCAAAGCAGTTCGCGAACAAGTTACCAATCGTTTTGGAGTCCCACGAGTATTCCTATCGGACAATGGATCCCAATTCACGAGTCGACAGTTTCAAGAGTTCCTATCAGACTTAGGAATAGAGCAACGACTTACCGCACCGTATACTCCGCAAGAAAACCCCACTGAACGTGTGAATCGGGTTTTAAAAACCATGATAGCACAGTATGTGCAGGAAAATCAGCGAACCTGGGACGAATATATACCTGAGTTAACGTTCGCGTAAAATACTAGCCATCACGACTCCACTGGTTTTTCACCGTCCATGTTGAATTTCGGCCGAGAACTACGATGCCCTAACGAATTCTACACCGCTCTTCCCCAAGCTACCCCAGTTGAAGATATTAACTCCCGTCAAGAACGCATGCGAGCACTCTACGATTTGGTTCAATTAAATCTCCAGAAGGCTAGCCAGGTCCAAGCTAAGTCGTACAACTTGCGCAGACGCCCTTGGCGCCCGGCCATTGGCGAAGAAGTGTTCAAAAAGGCACGAGTGCTATCTTCCGGTGTCAACTATTTCGCCGAAAAACTGGCACCACGATACGACGGCCCCTTTGAGGTCGTAAGGTTTATTTCTCCCGTGATAGCAGTATTAAAAGCCAAGAAGGCAACTAAAGGCGCAAATAAAAAAGAAATTTTAATTAAAGCGCATGTACGTGACCTTAAAGGATTTTATTCTGACGAACCAAGTATAAATAAAGGTAGCCCAGCCGCAGTTTCAGTCATTCGCAGCCCAACTGCCAACCCGAAAGGTCAGCCGGAGCTCCCTATACAAGCATCATCAAAACGCAGTCGAAGACTGCAGGCTTCCAACACTAAAAAAACGCCCTCATACGCAGTCCGCCACAAGAGACAACTCAACTTCGATGGATCCAAGCCGTAAGTCACCGTCCAAATCTCAGGAAGAGCAACGATCCGCAAGACGCAGCCCTAGAGGACACCACCAGCGATCCCCCAGCGCTCGATTCCACCGGCTATCAACTCCCGAGCGGTTGGTAGCGCCTACCCCGCCAATCAAAAGGAAACGGCAGGTATGCGTCAACAATGCCCCTCGGCCTACTAAGGAAGTAAAGAAGACAGGACAACACTCCGATGACAAACCGTCAACATCCCAGGGAAGCAGTCGTCAGCGAGCAGTACCAGTACTAGACCCTAGCATTAGACGAAAGACTCTTCCATGCAAAGTAGTAGCTCCCAGCCGCACAACTGCCGAGCCCTTGTGCCTCACTTTATTACCCAAGCGCAGAGTGAGCCGAGTGGTACCGCCAGCTCTCGTCCGCAATACCGCTGTACCGATTATCCCACCGCCACCACCCGAAGCAAGAATGAAGGAAGTCCAAAATCAGCGCCGGATCGCAGAGGAGAATTGGTTTGTGCACAACCCGCCGGCCCCCGTGCAACCACAGCCTCTAACCGTACGATTTAAAGCCTCAATCGAAACAGCAGGTACCATTGCTCCGATAAGACAAGGGACTGCGGATTTGCTAGGTGATGCCGCATTAAGCCAGGCTATTCGCTGCCTTTCCCAAGCAAGTAAATCCGAGCGACCAGCCGTCCCCACCTCGCCACCTCTGCCTGTTTTGGCAGCCATAACCATGGCACCCCCGGCGGAGGTCACCGTACCCCCAACAGAAGTCAGTGCAGGGCATTCACATTCTGTCAACCAGCCTTTCGGGGCTACAGCTCCAGGGCGACATGACCCTTTCGCCGGAATTTCGCTAAACGGTCCACAACATCGGCAGTCGTTCTACATTCTACACGCCTCAATAAAAAAGGGACACAGGCCAGCCTTCGATTCAAAGGTCAAACTAAGACCATCAACGTAAAGGAATAAAACTTTCCCGATTATTTGCTAACATTATTTGTTTTTTTAATTATAAAGATGAATTATTATGATATTGAATTAGTATGTTATCCTTTGTTTTTTTTTGGAAATAAAAGTTCAATCGAATTAAAAAAAAAAAAAAAAAAAAAAAAAAAAAAAAATATATAATAACTAGAAAAAAAAACAAAAAAAAGATCACCAAAAAAAAAAAAATAAAAAAAAGAAAAAAAAACACAAAATATATAAAAAACAAACTAAAACGAAATACATTTAACATTAAAGTACATATATCAATAAAATATATATTTTTGCTATAGTCGTTACTAATAGCCGTCTTTTTCAGATCAGATAGAAGTTACGACGAGCAGGCTCGTCTTTCGAAGAAAGGGGGGAATGTAACGAAGTTACACCTTTACATAACAGCGCCTATCCTCCAACTCAACATCTTCAACATCATCAACTAGAGCACAATTACATCACATACTTCAAGGCGCCCACGAGAATTGATGACGAGGTTTGGCGACAACAACAGCGCACGACAGCACAACACAACCAATACGCACAAAAACAATTCAACGACTTATATGAAATTAATGGGTAGTATTTTTCTACTTCACATGATTCACACTTCCTTGTTACCGCCGAATCTATAAGCAAGGGTGAAATGGCCACTGCAAATGAGGAAAATTTTATCCTCCGTGGTTCTGCTAATTCAATCCTTTGAACTTAGTGAGTACCAAGAAGCAAACTGCTGGGTGTGTAGTACACCAGTAAGAAGTTTCAATTAATTTTTGGTTTTAAGCCGTAAAAGAACCCCTTCCCCTCCTTATTTTTGCCACAACTTCTTGTTGCGGCTAGGGATTAATCCCAAACCAATCAAATCCGCCTCCAATTCGATAAGGCTAGGGAGCCAATCCCAAATAACATTTTTGCCTTAAGAGTCGCTTGGAAGCTAGGGAATTTATCCCACCGCCTGCCATCGTACCGTGCCTTCACTTCGGTGTTGGCTAGGGAGTTTATCCCACCGCCTGTCGTCGTACCGTGCCTTCACTTCGGTGTTGGCTAGGGAGTTTATCCCACCGCCTGTCGTCGTACCGTGCCTTCACTTCGATGTTGGCTAGGGAATTTATCCCACCGCCTGCCATCGTACCGTGCCTTCACTTCGGTGTTGGCTAGGGAGTTAATCCCACCGCCTGTCGTCGTACCGTGCCTTCACTTTGGTGTTGGCTAGGGAGTTTATCCCACCGCCTGTCGTCGTACCGTGCCTTCACTTCAGTGTTGGCTAGGGAGTTTATCCCACCGCCTGCCATCGTACCGTGCCTTCACTTCGGTGTTGGCTAGGGAGTTAATCCCACCTTCTGTAGCCGTATATGCAATACCGTGTTATTTATTTAAGTTATAATACAATTGTAAGATTTATACGAAAATAATCTGTTAGTATAGTTTTAAGTACAACTGGAATAAAAAGTGTCTAAAGAACTGGAGTTCTGAACTTTCTAAACCCGAGTTTTATTGCTTTCTTCGGTAAAAACCCTGGACCCGCTGACCTACCTCAGCTGGAAACTAAAAAAGCATCACATTTTGGCGCCCGAGCAGGGACCTCTAGAAGGTTCACCCAAACTCCGACCGACCGACCCGTAATCTTTCGAAGAGGATACCGACCGCCGCCGTAACCAATTTTTTTTATTTATCCCTTCGAAAAAGATTTTGCTGTAACCGAATTTCTTCAAAGAAGTACCACCGAACCGCCGCCATGTCCGACTCCGATGACCCACCGCCAGGAGGCGAATACAACCCGTATAAAAATTTGGGGTTCATTTACTTCCTCAAAAAGTCGGAACTCATCGAAGTATTAAACGACCGAAAGTTAGATACGAGTGGCACTTTACAAACGCTCCGTAAACGGCTAAGCCAACATTTTAAGGAACTTCGTACACATAAGTCCACCCAAAATCTTTGTGAAGAATGGGAGGACGTTGTGGAGAAAAGGAATGACGCAGAACCTTCCGAAGATATACTGCCTCCCGACCCGCAGCTATACAAAGATTTTCAGAACATTTTTGTTCCTTCCGCCCCGCCGACAGGAGCACCTATATTCTTAAACGTGCCCGAAGTGAAGAAAACGACTCTACCCGCACCGACATACCAGCCTACCTATCATCCGCCGCCACCCAGAACAGAGCCACCTCACACATCAAGCCGACTCACATTAAGCTACGAAGCCGAAATGATGAATACAGTCCGCAAGTGGGGACTAAGGTTCGACTCTACAGGGAATCCGCTGGAATTTTTGGAACGGCTAACGGAATTAACGCGATGTTATAACATCCCGCCCAAGGATATGTTACGGACATTACCTGAAATGTTCCGCGGTAGCGCTCTCGAGTGGTTGCGCATAAAAGAGACACTTTCAACACTTGGGACGGTTTTCGTGAAGCATTCATCCAACATTTCTTGCCAGCCAGGTATTTACACAAGCTGGAAGAGGAAATATTTCGTAAGCGACAAGGCCCACGCGAGAAGGCAAAAGATTATATATTATCTGCCCAATACCTTATAAGGCAACATCCTCGCATTTCTATCGCTGACAATATTGACCGTATTTTTGATCACATGCGACCCGAGTACCGGTATTACATCCGCCGCCGAGATTTTACTACTTTGGATGAGCTCGCACACCTAGCCGAGGAATTTGAGGCTGTTAAAAATGATGAACGTAATATACGTCCTCCATCGATGCGTACCCCTGTCACTCCTCCAATTCTCCGTGGTCCATCAGCAGAAGTTCCATATGACCGGAATACGCATTGCTGGAACTGTAAGCAGAGGGGCCACCGAAAAGAGACATGTCAAAGACCGTATCGACTGTTCTGCTCTTTCTGCGGATTAGATGGCAAACTAACAAAAGATTGTACTTGCCATAGGAACCCCGTCGCTGTAGTAGATAGCCCACCCACATCAGGATCACGATACTTCATCCCTCTCCGTGTCGAAGGAGAGGAGTACCAAGCCCTACTTGACACTGGCTCTACAAAGACGTTTGTAGGCCAGAGGCTTAGACAGAAATTTAAGGACTTAGACCTTCCGCTTCGCGAACAACAACAGCCCATATATCTGGCAAACGGTAAACAAATTATGACCGGCGAACACTACACCGCAACTTTCACTTTGGGGGATAAAACCCTGACAGGAGAAGTTATGTACTTGCCTGACTTAGGGGAAGATGCTATCGTCGGGATGGATTTAATGCACATAGCCGGTATCCGACTGTTCTTAGGAGGTAAACCAGTATCAGGCGGGAAACCTGGTGAGATAGGCGAAAGTAGTCATGCCTGTTCAGTCGCATACCACCTATCAAGCAATCAGCAAAAGGAATTGGACCAGTTTTTGGGAGCCGAATTACCAAAGTTTGAAGTCCTCATCGCATCCGGCTCAAAACCGAGGAGCCGTTTAAGCAGCGGTATTATCCCCGTAACCCAGCCATGCAGCAAATAATAAACGATGAAATTAACGATCTACTTGCGGCAGGAAAAATAAGTCCTTCGAAAAGCCCCTATAGTTCACCGATTGTTTTGGTAAAGAAAAAGGGGGGATCCTGGAGGATGTGCGTCGATTTTCGCCAGCTAAACGAGGTATCATTCAAGGACGCGTACCCGCTACCCTACATAGTTGCCATATTGGACAAGTTACGAGAAGCTAAATTTATGTCAACTATAGATTTAAAACAGGGCTATTGGCAGATCGCTTTGGATCCGCATTGTCGCCCCTACACCGCTTTCACCGTCCCGGGTCGAGGTTTGTTCGAGTGGAACGTAATGCCTTGTGGTTTGCATTCGGCCGGGGCAACCTTCCAACGAGCCATGGACACAATATTCGGAGCGGAAATGCTTGACCACGTATTCGTTTACTTGGACGATATCATAGTAATTAGCAACTCCTTCGAAGAACATATGCAACACCTCTCCGAAGTATTTTACAAACTCCGCACAGCCAACTTAAAAATAAACGTTGAGAAATGCAACTTTTGCCGGGAGAGTTTAAAGTATTTTGGGCACGTGGTCTCTAAAGAAGGTATACAGACCGACCCGGATAAAGTTTCTGCCGTCCAAGGACTAAAAGCACCCTCGAATATCCGAGAGCTACGCCGTATCCTGGGAATTTGTTCTTGGTACCGTCGATTTATTAAAGACTTTTCAGCCGTCGCAACGCCATTGACGGGGCTTTTGAAGAAGAATGTCAAATGGGAGTGGGGGCAGCACCAGCAAGCAGCTTTCGATTCTTTAAAAACCAAGCTTACGGAAGCACCAGTTTTAGCGTGTCCGAATTTTAATCTCCCCTTCTTTTTGCAAACCGATGCCAGCCAGTTTGGGCTAGGTATCGTTTGGACGCAACAATTCGAGGATCACGAAAAGGTTATAGCATACGCCAGTCGAACACTCACGGACCAAGAACAAAAATATGCAGTCACCGAGAAGGAATGCCTAGCGATTCTGTGGGGGATTAGAAAGATGCGACCTTACTTGGAAGGATACCATTTCAACGTGATCACGGATCACCACTCACTCAAGTGGTTACACTCGTTGGAGAACCCCTCCGGTAGATTGGCGCGATGGGCGTTGGAGTTGCAGCAATACGATTTTGAGATTCATTACAGAAAAGGTGCAATGAACGTGGTCGCCGATACCCTTTCACGAATCCAAGTTGAGGAAGATCCCAAGGGCAACTCGGAGTACAAATTAGAGAGTAACCAATTATACCGCCGATTTACCCCAATTACACATTTGACCGCACCGTTCGAGTATGAGCGGAAACTTTGCGTTCCGGTATCCGACCGTCAACGTATTCTTAAGGAGAACCATGACGTGGTTACCGCCGGACATCTTGGAGTTGCCAAGACCGTCTCACGAATGACGAGGCGCTATTATTGGCCAGGGATGGGTCGGGATATAAAAAATACATCCGTAAATGCCAAGTGTGTAACCGATACAAAGTACCGCAACAAAAGCCAAGCGGTCTTATGTTCACAACCCAAGTAGAACAACCATGGGAAGTTGTCTGTGCCGACTTCGTCGGGCCATTACCAAGGTCAATGACGGGGAACACCACTTTGCTGGTTATGGTCGACAAGTTCACTAAATGGGTCGAAGCAACCCCCTTACGAGCCGCAACGACTCCGGGTTTAATCAAAGCAGTTCGCGAACAAGTTACCAATCGTTTTGGAGTCCCACGAGTATTCCTATCGGACAATGGATCCCAATTCACGAGTCGACAGTTTCAAGAGTTCCTATCAGACTTAGGAATAGAGCAACGACTTACCGCACCGTATACTCCGCAAGAAAACCCCACTGAACGTGTGAATCGGGTTTTAAAAACCATGATAGCACAGTATGTGCAGGAAAATCAGCGAACCTGGGACGAATATATACCTGAGTTAACGTTCGCGTTAAATACTAGCCATCACGACTCCACTGGTTTTTCACCGTCCATGTTGAATTTCGGCCGAGAACTACGATGCCCTAACGAATTCTACACCGCTCTTCCCCAAGCTACCCCAGTTGAAGATATTAACTCCCGTCAAGAACGCATGCGAGCACTCTACGATTTGGTTCAATTAAATCTCCAGAAGGCTAGCCAGGTCCAAGCTAAGTCGTACAACTTGCGCAGACGCCCTTGGCGCCCGGCCATTGGTGAAGAAGTGTACAAAAAGGCACGAGTGCTATCTTCCGGTGTCAACTATTTCGCCGAAAAACTGGCACCACAATACGACGGCCCCTTTGAGGTCGTAAGGTTTATTTCTCCCGTGATAGCAGTATTAAAAGCCAAGAAGGCAACTAAAGGCGCAAATAAAAAAGAAATTTTAATTAAAGCGCATGTACGTGACCTTAAAGGATTTTATTCTGACGAACCAAGTATAAATAAAGGTAGCCCAGCCGCAGTTTCAGTCATTCGCAGCCCAACTGCCAACCCGAACGGTCAGCCGGAGCTCCCTATACAAGCATCATCAAAACGCAGTCGAAGACTGCAGGCTTCCAACACTAAAAAACGCCCTCATACGCAGTCCGCCACAAGAGACAACTCAACTTCGATGGATCCAAGCCGTAAGTCACCGTCCAAATCTCAGGAAGAGCAACGATCCACAAGACGCAGCCCTAGAGGACACCACCAGCGATCCCTCAGCGCTCGATTCCACCGGCTATCAACTCCCGAGCGGTTGGTAGCGCCTACCCCGCCAATCAAAAGGAAACGGCAGGTATGCGTCAACAATGCCCCTCGGCCTACTAAGGAAGTAAAGAAGACAGGACAACACTCCGATGACAAACCGTCAACATCCCAGGGAAGCAGTCGTCAGCGAGCAGTACCAGTACTAGACCCTAGCATTAGACGAAAGACTCTTCCATGCAAAGTAGTAGCTCCCAGCCGCACAACTGCCGAGCCCTTATGCCTCACTTTATTACCCAAGCGCAGAGTGAGCCGAGTGGTACCGCCAGCTCTCGTCCGCAATACCGCTGTACCGATTATCCCACCGCCACCACCCGAAGCAAGAATGAAGGAAGTCCGAAATCAGCGCCGGATCGCAGAGGAGAATTGGTTTGTGCACAACCCGCCGGCCCCCGTGCAACCACAGCCTCTAACCGTACGATTTAAAGCCTCAATCGAAACAGCAGGTACCATTGCTCCGATAAGACAAGGGACTGCGGATTTGCTAGGTGATGCCGAATTAAGCCAGGCTATTCGCTGCCTTTCCCAAGCAAGTAAATCCGAGCGACCAGCCGTCCCCACCTCGGCACCTCTGCCTGTTTTGGCAGCCATAACCATGGCACCCCCGGCGGAGGTCACCGTACCCCCAACAGAAGTCAGTGCAGGGCATTCACATTCTGTCAACCAGCCTTTCGGGGCTACAGCTCCAGGGCGACATGACCCTTTCGCCGGAATTTCGCTAAACGGTCCACAACATCGGCAGTCGTTCTACATTCTACACGCCTCAATAAAAAAGGGACACAGGCCAGCCTTCGATTCAAAGGTCAAACTAAGACCATCAACGTAAAGGAATAAAACTTTCCCGATTATTTGCTAACATTATTTTTTTTTTGAATTATAAAGATGAATTATTATGATATTGAATTAGTATGTTATCCTTTGTTTTTTTTTGGAAATAAAAGTTCAATCGAATTAAAAAAAAAAAAAAAAAAAAATATATAATAACTAGAAAAAAAAACAAAAAAAAGATCACCAACAAAAAAAATAAAAAAAAAGAAAAAAAAAACACAAAATATATAAAAAACAAACTAAAACGAAATACATTTAACATTAAAGTACATATATCAATAAAATATATATTTTTGCTATAGTCGTTACTAATAGCCGTCTTTTTCAGATCAGATAGAAGTTACGACGAGCAGGCTCGTCTTTCGAAGAAAGGGGGGAATGTAACGAAGTTACACCTTTACATAACAGCGCCTATCCTCCAACTCAACATCTTCAACATCATCAACTAGAGCACAATTACATCATATACTTCAAGGCGCCCACGAGAATTGATGACGAGGTTTGGCGACAACAACAGCGCACGACAGCACAACACAACCAATACGCACAACAACAATTCAACGACTTATATGAAATTAATGGGTAGTATTTTTCTACTTCACATGATTCACACTTCCTTGTTACCGCCGAATCTATAAGCAAGGGTGAAATGGCCACTGCAAATGAGGAAAATTTTATCCTCCGTGGTTCTGCTAATTCAATCCTTTGAACTTAGTGAGTACCAAGAAGCAAACTGCTGGGTGTGTAGTACACCAGTAAGAAGTTTCAATTAATTTTTGGCTTTAAGCCGTAAAAGAACCCCTTCCCCTCCTTATTTTTGCCACAACTTCTTGTTGCGGCTAGGGATTAATCCCAAACCAATCAAATCCGCCTCCAATTCGATAAGGCTAGGGAGCCAATCCCAAATAACATTTTTGCCTTAAGAGTCGCTTGGAAGCTAGGGAATTTATCCCACCGCCTGCCATCGTACCGTGCCTTCACTTCGGTGTTGGCTAGGGAGTTAATCCCACCGCCTGTCGTCGTACCGTGCCTTCACTTCGGTGTTGGCTAGGGAGTTTATCCCACCGCCTGTCGTCGTACCGTGCCTTCACTTCGCTGTTGGCTAGGGAATTTATCCCACCGCCTGCCATCGTACCGTGCCTTCACTTCGGTGTTGGCTAGGGAGTTAATCCCACCGCCTGTCGTCGTACCGTGCCTTCACTTCGGTGTTGGCTAGGGAGTTTATCCCACCGCCTGTCGTCGTACCGTGCCTTCACTTCAGTGTTGGCTAGGGAGTTTATCCCACCGCCTGCCATCGTACCGTGCCTTCACTTCGGTGTTGGCTAGGGAGTTAATCCCACCTTCTGTAGCCGTATATGCAATACCGTGTTATTTATTTAAGTTATAATACAATTGTAAGATTTATACGAAAATAATCTGTTAGTATAGTTTTAAGTACAACTGGAATAAAAAGTGTCTAAAGAACTGGAGTTCTGAACTTTCTAAACCCGAGTTTTATTGCTTTCTTCGGTAAAAACCCTGGACCCGCTGACCTACCTCAGCTGGAAACTAAAAAAGCATCACATTTTGGCGCCCGAGCAGGGACCTCTAGAAGGTTCACCCAAACTCCGACCGACCGACCCGTAATCTTTCGAAGAGGATACCGACCGCCGCCGTAACCAATTTTTTTTATTTATCCCTTCGAAAAAGATTTTGCTGTAACCGAATTTCTTCAAAGAAGTACCACCGAACCGCCGCCATGTCCGACTCCGATGACCCACCGCCAGGAGGCGAATACAACCCGTATAAAAATTTGGGGTTCATTTACTTCCTCAAAAAGTCGAAACTCATCGAAGTATTAAACGACCGAAAGTTAGATACGAGTGGCACTTTACAAACGCTCCGTAAACGGCTAAGCCAACATTTTAAGGAACTTCGTACACATAAGTCCACCCAAAATCTTTGTGAAGAATGGGAGGACGTTGTGGAGAAAAGGAATGACGCAGAACCTTCCGAAGATATACTGCCTCCCGACCCGCAGCTATACAAAGATTTTCAGAACATTTTTGTTCCTTCCGCCCCGCCGACAGGAGCACCTATATTCTTAAACGTGCCCGAAGTGAAGAAAACGACTCTACCCGCACCGACATACCAGCCTACCTATCATCCGCCGCCACCCAGAACAGAGCCACCTCACACATCAAGCCGACTCACATTAAGCTACGAAGCCGAAATGATGAATACAGTCCGCAAGTGGGGACTAAGGTTCGACTCTACAGGGAATCCGCTGGAATTTTTGGAACGGCTAACGGAATTAACGCGATGTTATAACATCCCGCCCAAGGATATGTTACGGACATTACCTGAAATGTTCCGCGGTAGCGCTCTCGAGTGGTTGCGCATAAAAGAGACACTTTCAACACTTGGGACGGTTTTCGTGAAGCATTCATCCAACATTTCTTGCCAGCCAGGTATTTACACAAGCTGGAAGAGGAAATATTTCGTAAGCGACAAGGCCCACGCGAGAAGGCAAAAGATTATATATTATCTGCCCAATACCTTATAAGGCAACATCCTCGCATTTCTATCGCTGACAATATTGACCGTATTTTTGATCACATGCGACCCGAGTACCGGTATTACATCCGCCGCCGAGATTTTACTACTTTGGATGAGCTCGCACACCTAGCCGAGGAATTTGAGGCTGTTAAAAATGATGAACGTAATATACGTCCTCCATCGATGCGTACCCCTGTCACTCCTCCAATTCTCCGTGGTCCATCAGCAGAAGTTCCATATGACCGGAATACGCATTGCTGGAACTGTAAGCAGAGGGGCCACCGAAAAGAGACATGTCAAAGACCGTATCGACTGTTCTGCTCTTTCTGCGGATTAGATGGCAAACTAACAAAAGATTGTACTTGCCATAGGAACCCCGTCGCTGTAGTAGATAGCCCACCCACATCAGGATCACGATACTTCATCCCTCTCCGTGTCGAAGGAGAGGAGTACCAAGCCCTACTTGACACTGGCTCTACAAAAACGTTTTCAGGCCAGAGGCTTAGACAGAAATTTAAGGACTTAGACCTTCCGCTTCGCGAACAACAACAGCCCATATATCTGGCAAACGGTAAACAAATTATGACCGGCGAACACTACACCGCAACTTTCACTTTGGGGGATAAAACCCTGACAGGAGAAGTTACGTACTTGCCTGACTTAGGGGAAGATGCTATCGTCGGGATGGATTTAATGCACATAGCCGGTATCCGACTGTTCTTAGGAGGTAAACCAGTATCAGGCGGGAAACCTGGTGAGATAGGCGAAAGTAGTCATGCCTGTTCAGTCGCATACCACCTATCAAGCAATCAGCAAAAGGAATTGGACCAGTTTTTGGGAGCCGAATTACCAAAGTTTGAAGATATTAAAGGGGTAGCAGACGTACCTCCTCATCGCATCCGGCTCAAAACCGAGGAGCCGTTTAAGCAGCGGTATTATCCCCGTAACCCAGCCATGCAGCAAATAATAAACGATGAAATTAACGATCTACTTGCGGCAGGAAAAATAAGTCCTTCGAAAAGCCCCTATAGTTCACCGATTGTTTTGGTAAAGAAAAAGGGGGGATCCTGGAGGATGTGCGTCGATTTTCGCCAGCTAAACGAGGTATCATTCAAGGACGCGTACCCGCTACCCTACATAGTTGCCATATTGGACAAGTTACGAGAAGCTAAATTTATGTCAACTATAGATTTAAAACAGGGCTATTGGCAGATCGCTTTGGATCCGCACTGTCGCCCCTACACCGCTTTCACCGTCCCGGGTCGAGGTTTGTTCGAGTGGAACGTAATGCCTTGTGGTTTGCATTCGGCCGGGGCAACCTTCCAACGAGCCATGGACACAATATTCGGAGCGGAAATGCTTGACGACGTATTCGTTTACTTGGACGATATCATAGTAATTAGCAACTCCTTCGAAGAACATATGCAACACCTCTCCGAAGTATTTTACAAACTCCGCACAGCCAACTTAAAAATAAACGTTGAGAAATGCAACTTTTGCCGGGAGAGTTTAAAGTATTTTGGGCACGTGGTCTCTAAAGAAGGTATACAGACCGACCCGGATAAAGTTTCTGCCGTCCAAGGACTAAAAGCACCCTCGAATATCCGAGAGCTACGCCGTATCCTGGGAATTTGTTCTTGGTACCGTCGATTTATTAAAGACTTTTCAGCCGTCGCAACGCCAGTGACGGGGCTTTTGAAGAAGAATGTCAAATGGGAGTGGGGGCAGCACCAGCAAGCAGCTTTCGATTCTTTAAAAACCAAGCTTACGGAAGCACCAGTTTTAGCGTGTCCGAATTTTAATCTCCCCTTCTTTTTGCAAACCGATGCCAGCCAGTTTGGGCTAGGTATCGTTTTGACGCAACAATTCGAGGATCACGAAAAGGTTATAGCATACGCCAGTCGAACACTCACGGACCAAGAACAAAAATATGCAGTCACCGAGAAGGAATGCCTAGCGATTCTGTGGGGGATTAGAAAGATGCGACCTTACTTGGAAGGATACCATTTCAACGTGATCACGGATCACCACTCACTCAAGTGGTTACACTCGTTGGAGAACCCCTCCGGTAGATTGGCGCGATGGGCGTTGGAGTTGCAGCAATACGATTTTGAGATTCATTACAGAAAAGGTGCAATGAACGTGGTCGCCGATACCCTTTCACGAATCCAAGTTGAGGAAGATCCCAAGGGCAACTCGGAGTACAAATTAGAGAGTAACCAATTATACCGCCGATTTACCCCAATTACACATTTGACCGCACCGTTCGAGTATGAGTGGAAACTTTGCGTTCCGGTATCCGACCGTCAACGTATTCTTAAGGAGAACCATGACGTGGTTACCGCCGGACATCTTGGAGTTGCCAAGACCGTCTCACGAATGACGAGGCGCTATTATTGGCCAGGGATGGGTCGGGATATAAAAAATACATCCGTAAATGCCAAGTGTGTAACCGATACAAAGTACCGCAACAAAAGCCAAGCGGTCTTATGTTCACAACCCAAGTAGAACAACCATGGGAAGTTGTCTGTGCCGACTTCGTCGGGCCATTACCAAGGTCAATGACGGGGAACACCACTTTGCTGGTTATGGTCGACAAGTTCACTAAATGGGTCGAAGCAACCCCCTTACGAGCCGCAACGACTCCGGGTTTAATCAAAGCAGTTCGCGAACAAGTTACCAATCGTTTTGGAGTCCCACGAGTATTCCTATCGGACAATGGATCCCAATTCACGAGTCGACAGTTTCAAGAGTTCCTATCAGACTTAGGAATAGAGCAACGACTTACCGCACCGTATACTCCGCAAGAAAACCCCACTGAACGTGTGAATCGGGTTTTAAAAACCATGATAGCACAGTATGTGCAGGAAAATCAGCGAACCTGGGACGAATATATACCTGAGTTAACGTTCGCGTTAAATACTAGCCATCACGACTCCACTGGTTTTTCACCGTCCATGTTGAATTTTGGCCGAGAACTACGATGCCCTAACGAATTCTACACCGCTCTTCCCCAAGCTACCCCAGTTGAAGATATTAACTCCCGTCAAGAACGCATGCGAGCACTCTACGATTTGGTTCAATTAAATCTCCAGAAGGCTAGCCAGGTCCAAGCTAAGTCGTACAACTTGCGCAGACGCCCTTGGCGCCCGGCCATTGGTGAAGAAGTGTACAAAAAGGCACGAGTGCTATCTTCCGGTGTCAACTATTTCGCCGAAAAACTGGCACCACGATACGACGGCCCCTTTGAGGTCGTAAGGTTTATTTCTCCCGTGATAGCAGTATTAAAAGCCAAGAAGGCAACTAAAGGCGCAAATAAAAAAGAAATTTTAATTAAAGCGCATGTACGTGACCTTAAAGGATTTTATTCTGACGAACCAAGTATAAATAAAGGTAGCCCAGCCGCAGTTTCAGTCATTCGCAGCCCAACTGCCAACCCGAACGGTCAGCCGGAGCTCCCTATACAAGCATCATCAAAACGCAGTCGAAGACTGCAGGCTTCCAACACTAAAAAACGCCCTCATACGCAGTCCGCCACAAGAGACAACTCAACTTCGATGGATCCAAGCCGTAAGTCACCGTCCAAATCTCAGGAAGAGCAACGATCCACAAGACGCAGCCCTAGAGGACACCACCAGCGATCCCTCAGCGCTCGATTCCACCGGCTATCAACTCCCGAGCGGTTGGTAGCGCCTACCCCGCCAATCAAAAGGAAACGGCAGGTATGCGTCAACAATGCCCCTCGGCCTACTAAGGAAGTAAAGAAGACAGGACAACACTCCGATGACAAACCGTCAACATCCCAGGGAAGCAGTCGTCAGCGAGCAGTACCAGTACTAGACCCTAGCATTAGACGAAAGACTCTTCCATGCAAAGTAGTAGCTCCCAGCCGCACAACTGCCGAGCCCTTATGCCTCACTTTATTACCCAAGCGCAGAGTGAGCCGAGTGGTACCGCCAGCTCTCGTCCGCAATACCGCTGTACCGATTATCCCACCGCCACCACCCGAAGCAAGAATGAAGGAAGTCCGAAATCAGCGCCGGATCGCAGAGGAGAATTGGTTTGTGCACAACCCGCCGGCCCCCGTGCAACCACAGCCTCTAACCGTACGATTTAAAGCCTCAATCGAAACAGCAGGTACCATTGCTCCGATAAGACAAGGGACTGCGGATTTGCTAGGTGATGCCGAATTAAGCCAGGCTATTCGCTGCCTTTCCCAAGCAAGTAAATCCGAGCGACCAGCCGTCCCCACCTCGGCACCTCTGCCTGTTTTGGCAGCCATAACCATGGCACCCCCGGCGGAGGTCACCGTACCCCCAACAGAAGTCAGTGCAGGGCATTCACATTCTGTCAACCAGCCTTTCGGGGCTACAGCTCCAGGGCGACATGACCCTTTCGCCGGAATTTCGCTAAACGGTCCACAACATCGGCAGTCGTTCTACATTCTACACGCCTCAATAAAAAAGGGACACAGGCCAGCCTTCGATTCAAAGGTCAAACTAAGACCATCAACGTAAAGGAATAAAACTTTCCCGATTATTTGCTAACATTATTTTTTTTTTGAATTATAAAGATGAATTATTATGATATTGAATTAGTATGTTATCCTTTGTTTTTTTTTGGAAATAAAAGTTCAATCGAATTAAAAAAAAAAAAAAAAAAAAATATATAATAACTAGAAAAAAAAACAAAAAAAAGATCACCAACAAAAAAAATAAAAAAAAAGAAAAAAAAAACACAAAATATATAAAAAACAAACTAAAACGAAATACATTTAACATTAAAGTACATATATCAATAAAATATATATTTTTGCTATAGTCGTTACTAATAGCCGTCTTTTTGAGATCAGATAGAAGTTACGACGAGCAGGCTCGTCTTTCGAAGAAAGGGGGGAATGTAACGAAGTTACACCTTTACATAACAGCGCCTATCCTCCAACTCAACATCTTCAACATCATCAACTAGAGCACAATTACATCACATACTTCAAGGCGCCCACGAGAATTGATGACGAGGTTTGGCGACAACAACAGCGCACGACAGCACAACACAACCAATACGCACAACAACAATTCAACGACTTATATGAAATTAATGGGTAGTATTTTTCTACTTCACATGATTCACACTTCCTTGTTACCGCCGAATCTATAAGCAAGGGTGAAATGGCCACTGCAAATGAGGAAAATTTTATCCTCCGTGGTTCTGCTAATTCAATCCTTTGAACTTAGTGAGTACCAAGAAGCAAACTGCTGGGTGTGTAGTACACCAGTAAGAAGTTTCAATTAATTTTTGGCTTTAAGCCGTAAAAGAACCCCTTCCCCTCCTTATTTTTGCCGCAACTTCTTGTTGCGGCTAGGGATTAATCCCAAACCAATCAAATCCGCCTCCAATTCGATAAGTCTAGGGAGCCAATCCCAAATAACGTTTTTGCCTTAAGAGTCGCTTGGAAGCTAGGGAATTTATCCCACCGCCTGCCATCGTACCGTGCCTTCACTTCGGTGTTGGCTAGGGAGTTAATCCCACCGCATGTCGTCGTACCGTGCCTTCACTTCGGTGTTGGCTAGGGAGTTTATCCCACCGCCTGCCATCGTACCGTGCCTTCACTTCGGTGTTGGCTAGGGAGTTAATCCCACCGCATGTCGTCGTACCGTGCCTTCACTTCGGTGTTGGCTAGGGAGTTTATCCCACCGCCTGTCGTCGTACCGTGCCTTCACTTCGGTGTTGGCTAGGGAGTTTATCCCACCGCCTGTCGTCGTACCGTGCCTTCACTTCGGTGTTGGCTAGGGAGTTTATCCCACTGCCTGCCATCGTACCGTGCCTTCACTTCGGTGTTGGCTAGGGAGTTAATCCCACCTTCTGTAGCCGTATATGCAATACCGTGTTATTTATTTAAGTTATAATACAATTGTAAGATTTATACGAAAATAATCTGTTAGTATAGTTTTAAGTACAATTGGAATAAAAAGTGTCTAAAGAACTGGAGTTCTGAACTTTCTAAACCCGAGTTTTATTGCTTTCTTCGGTAAAAACCCTGGACCCGCTGACCTACCTCAGCTGGAAACTAAAAAAGCGTCACAGCAGCTAGGCTCCAACAATTTGATTTTGAAATCATTCATCGCAAGGGCAAAGAGCATGTTGTTCCGGATATGCTTTCTCGAGGAGTGCCGCAGTTGGGTGGTATCTCGGACGAGGATTTAGGCCCTTGGGTGAGTAAGATGATTTCGGCAGTAAATTCTAATCCGCTTAGGTATCCAGCCGGGAGAGTTGAACAAGGTCAGTTGTTCAAACTCGTCAAAGCTAATCATGTAGTTGTTCATCATGATAATCAAACGAAAAACGAGAGTTTAGGGATATTACAGGAATATCATGATGGTCCTTTAGTAGGACACATGGGTGTTAGGAAAACTTTTGCCAGAATTGTGGCGAAGTTTTACTGGCAAAAAATGAGGGCCAATATTACAAAATATGTTAGGAATTGTAAAGTTTGCCAACAGGTAAAGCCGGTGAATGATAAGCCAGCTGGGTTAGTGACTGAGAGGGTAGGAATCAAGGCACCGTGGGAAATGATTTGTGTTGATTTGGTAGGTCCACTTCCTAAGTCGAGTAGGGGTTTCATTTACATTTTAACAGTAGTGGATTACTTTACAAAGTTTCCACTACTGTTCGCGTTGAGGTCGGCCACTGCTAAGGCAATAGTTAGGGAATTGGAAGATAACGTTTTCCTTTTATTTGGCATCCCAAAGGTGATCGTGTGTGACAACGGTCCCCAGCTTCGATCTAAGGAACTGAAAACGCTTATCCAGGTGTACGGGTCACGAATAAAATTCACAGCCCATTACCACCCGCAGGCGAGTCCTGCGGAGAGAATCAATCAGATTCTTAAGACGACGTTGAGGGCTTACGTCGCTGGAAACCACAGATCGTGGGATTCACAGCTCAGCAAGGTGGCGTGTGCTATTCGCACGTCACAGCATGAGGTTTTGGGAGTTTCGCCGTATTATGCGAACTTCGGTAGTGACTTCGGGTCGAGAAGCACCATCAATAGGTGATTGTTCAGGAAATGTTCAGGATCTGGAGGAGATCGCTGAAGGCTTCAAAGAACTGAGGGTGGATATAGGCAAAAAATTGCAAGCAGCATCTAAAAGATCTGCTCAAGCCTACAATCTTGGACGGCGTGATGTTCAATATCACCCCGGCGAAATTGTATGGCGTAGGAACTTTTCGTTGTCGCATGCCGCGAATTATTATGCTGCCAAATTAGCACCGAAGTTTGTCGGTCCATTTGAAATTAAGGAGCGTGTGTCACCTTGGACATATGTCTTACAAGATAAAGGGTTTTCCAATAAGAGGTGTTATTTTGAATAGCCCGCTATTCCAGTAGCTGTCACTTTTGAAGCTGTCATTTTTTTGACATTTGACAAGTAGAAACTACGCCATTAATAAAAATGGAACGATACACGCTTCAACAACGCTTTGAAATTACTAAAATTCACTATAAAAATGGTGAAAATTTGGCAGAGATGGTTCGTAAAACTAAAACATTTTTCGGTCGTCGTGAAGCACCTTGTCGGACCGCAATACAGAAATTGGTGGACAAATTCGAGCTGTTGGGACAAGTTAGTGATGTGAAGAATAAAACCCGTGCACGTCGCTCAAGAACAACTGAGAATATTGCTGTTGTAGCCCAAAGTGTTGAAGAAAACCCAGGTTTGTCCATTCTTCGTCGTTCTTTCGAATTAGGCATTCCACAAACGTCATTACACCGTATTTTGCATAAAGACTTGGGTCTTAAGGCTTATAAAGTTCAGTTAACACAAGAACTCAAGCCGGCTGATCATCAACAACGTCGTGTCTTTGCTGATTGGGTCCTTGAAATGCATGAAAATGATCCGGAATTTCATCGAAAAATCATCTTGACTGATGAGGCCCATTTCCACCTCGGAGGCTACGTCAACAAGCAAAACTGTCGCATCTGGGGCTCGGAAAACCCAAGAGTTATTGTTGAAAAGCCTCTCCATCCTCAACGCGTGACTGTTTGGTGCGGTTTATGGTCCGGCGGGGTCATTGGACCTTACTTTTTCGAAAATGAGGCTGGAGCAACAGTTACGGTCAATGGATTGCGCTATCGAGAGATGATTTATGATTTTTTATGGCCGGAATTGGATGGTATTGATCTGGACAACGTTTACTTTCAACAAGATGGCGCTACGTGCCACACAAGCAATGAAACCATCGATCTTTTACGGGAAAAGTTTCCGGACCGTGTTATCTCTCGAAGAGGTGATCCTAATTGGCCACCGAGATCTTGTGATTTAACACCTTGCTACTTCTTCCTTTGGGGCCACGTAAAAGATAAGGTCTACGCCAACAGCCCAGCGTCGATTCAAGACCTCAAAGATGGAATTCGTGAGGCTATCGAGGACATAGGGCAGCCACTTTGCGATTTGGTTATGGAAAATTTCATGAAAAGGATATGGTCCTGTAAGCGTGGTCGTGGCGGCCATTTGGCTGATGTTATGTTCCATTATTAACGGCATACCTTCCTCTTTATAATGAAATAAACATCCGATCATTTATCTCAAAAAATGCCATTTTTCTTTGAATATCAAAATAACACCTCTTATTGGAAAACCCTTTAATAGTGGTAAAGAACACGGAACTTGGCATGTTAAAGATTTAATAGCGTACACCGACGCATCCGAGGATTAAACTTAATGTAACGTAGTTTATTTTTTTGTAACGTAGTTTGTTTTTTTATAAATATGACTTATGATTTTCAGTGTCACTTTTAGCTTTCGATTTTTCTTTAGTTGATGGGAAATCCCTTTTTCATTTTCCATTACCTTGGTAGATCTTACAAAATGATATCTTCATATGAAAAGTAGAAACACCGTTATATTGAAATTACAAGTTTTAAGTCAACAACGTCTTTATTCAAAATAAACACTTTATTATTAAAAAAACAAAAAATTAAATTTATTTTAGAAATTGTTGTGAATTGAGCTTTATTGAATGCATTTCGGCTAGTCAACTAGCCATCATCAGCAACACGACTGAGGGGGAAGCTGCTACAAAAATTAAATTGCACAATCGTATACATGAATGTCAAAATTAATTAAAAAAAATTCATTTACATAATTTTTAACAGAAAAAGCTTTTAAGAAAGAGAAATTATGAAAAAGCGAATAAAAAAGAAGAAAGAAAGCATTTTTACAAAAACAATAACATTACAAAGTAAACAAATAAGATTCTATATTTCCCTTGTTTTTGTAAAAATGCTTTCTTTCTTCTTTTTTATTCGCTTGTGTGACGGGCAGTCCACACTTGCTACCAATTATGTATTGTGTGACGGGCGGTGCACAAAATAATTTGGTGGGCGACAGATTGTCAGATACAAATTTAATCGTGTGACAGACGGTTCACGAAATCATCGAGTGTGCGACAGATGGTCCACAAGAGGAGAAAACATAATGAACCCGACCCATGTTCAACGACATGTGTGACAACTTGCTCACACCAACCTAACTTTAGTATGGCTTAGTGCCCACCCTAAAGTGTCTTGAACACGAAAGAAAAATCACTGCGACGTGTTTCCCTTCCCCTTTAAAGTCTGCGCGGAGGTCTACGGGTTTAGCTCATTTTAACTTTCGCGGAAGGCAATGAATCCTGTCTCCTCATTTGAGTTGGAAAAGGGGGGTGATCCCATCTGACAAAATGTTTTCCTCCAACTTCGTAGTCTGGGCCGGTTTGGGTTGGAGCATTGTTCGCGATATAAGATAATTTTTCGTTTATCTTTTAGCTATGGAAATTGACGGGTGGGGACTGAACTTGTCCATTGAGCTACTTTTAGAAAGAGATCGCATTCGTGGCTCGATTCGACAACAGCGCACTCTTCAGCTAATGGCGGAGTGCTGCAGTTAGACTGTGACCAAATAACACACGGACAAGCGATCTGAAAGAGATAGCAATATATGGAATGGACGGCATGGACGAGCGAAGTCCGCCATTTTTGGTTGACTTTGAAAAAGGTTACAAAAGCAAGTGGTTGATAAAAAAAAAGTATAAGCGAAAAATTATTTTCGGGTTTTTTAGCGATTTGTTTTTGAGAAGAAAATTGTTATGAAAAATCCCAGTTCGGGGAATAAAAATTGAACAAAAATGGAGGAGCTTATTTTTATGGTGTATGCAGAGGAAAACTTTTTGTGTGAGGCGATCTAAGAAGGTTCCGATTGGGGACCAGTGGAGGAGATAGGATTCCGCATAAAAAAAGCTAAGTATTTGGTTGTTTGGTTTTGTCCAAAACTTAGTGTTTAAATAGTGAGTTTTATTCGTTTGGTTTTGTGGCCAGAAAAGTGGCAAAATTTTATTTCGGTTAGGCCTTCGTTTTGTTTCTTTTATTTTCCCGAAATTGCGAGACTCGCGACCGTTTCCCATACTATTGTTCGTTCGGGAACTTTAACACAGTCATTTTTCTTTTTGCATTTTGTGACACTCAATTGGTATGTTTTTATTTCATTTTAATTTGAACTTTTCTTCTTTCTTTTATTTGGAAAATTGGCCCTCTGCCATTTTTTTTTATCATTAACAAATATTATCAAGATAATTCGATTTGAATTGCTCGCCCTTCCTGTATACATAATATTCTTTAATTCGACGAACCCACCCCCAGCTGACTAACCGGTTGGCTGCATCGTTGTTGCAGTGTTGTTGCAATATTCGTGTCTTCTCTCTTATCTCTTGTCTTTGGTTGATCGTTTGACAGTTCGTCAATTCGATCTTTACTTTCGCGTGTGCCGGTTGCACAGTTTTAAAAATTAAATAAATTCGTTTGTATTTACTAAAGATAAATTGGATTCGTATTATCCTGAGTCGCGGTCTTTTAGTTTTTCCGTCATCATAATCTTCCTCCCTTTGTGGTTCTATCTGGTGAAAAAAAAGGATCCAATTTTCAATCGCATTAAGTACCTGTGTTGTGTCTGTGGTGCATTGTTTTTGTTTAGAGAAGTTTTGTTCTTTTTTTTATTTAAAGAAATTTACTTGGTGTTTTTTTTCTTTCCCTAGGTAAAAAGTGAATTATCCCGTAATTGGTGGCTGCATTGCGCATTGGAAGAATTTGTTCTTGGTGAAGTGGTGACGTCATTCGACTAATAGAAGAACTGTAAACAAACCAACAAAATAAGTTGAGTAAGGTTTTTTCTGTGTGCATAATATTTAAATATTGTTGTTAAGTGATATTACTTTGAACTGACACTTAACTTTGCTAGTTTTATTTTATTATAATATTGTTTCAATTCCTTTTTTTCATTTGAATTAATTTAATTCAAGTGATAACAGCGTGCTCTCTTTCAGACCATATATTTTGTTTTTGTTTTCAATTTATTTTATCAATCGTGCTTATTTAGTATTGGGGTTGCCATTTCGGCAGGAGACCTTTTTCGAGGGGGCCACTTTTGGTGGAAAAAAATTTATAATAGCTTTTTTTAACTTTTTTAAATTTTGCGGTAGCGTTTTTTCTGAGGAGATTTAAAATCGGAGTAGGTTGAATTTATTTCGTTGGTTTGGACAGTTGGTTGATTATGGCTATGGCAGAATTGGAAGGGGATGATAATGATAATGAGGATGAAGATGAAGATGAGGTTGACGAAGGGAAAAATAAAGAGAAACAGAACCAGGGATTAAACAAGAAGAGTGAGGTTGAAAAGCAGTGTTCAGCTGAACCTCAGGGCTTAGGAGTGGCAGAGGCTAGTAAGGATAAGAATATAAGGTTTTCTGTCATATTTGTTTTCATTGCAAACCTGACAACTATTAATGTACTTATTAATGTATTTTATAATATTGGGAAAGAAATACTTATTCCTAATTTCATCAAAATGTTCTTCTATTCCCCTGTGATTTGTATCAGTGTGAATCTTTTCAATTATTTCAATAGCTTCTTCTTCATTTTTTAAAGCCGTAACCAAATGACTACATTTAACAAATTTTAAGTTCGTGTCATTACTAAACAATTGAATTCCCTTTTGTTGAATTATATTATATTTAGAGTTGTCAAGGTAAGAATAGATTCCAATTGTTCCTTTCTGAAGAGTTCTTCTAAAAATGTCATTTAAGTAATGATCATTTGATAGATCATTGTCATCTATGTATATTTTTTTATGCTTCTCAAATAAAGTTTCTTTTCAATTTTTTTTTTTTCAGTAATTTTAGATTGTACAACTCTAATTTGATTCCTATATTTGTTAACTATTCCTTCAATTATTATAAAATGATCATCTAAATTCTCTTGTTCGCTATGAACAGAATCTATATCCATACTTTCTCCTGAAGCTTCAAAAATCGATTTTATATCAAATACTTCTTCTTCTTTTTCGATCTTTTCATCATCATTTTCTTCAATTCTACTGAAGAAATCTGCCACTTTATTTTCCTTTCCCTTTAAGAAGTCAACATCGAATTCGTATTCACCTAACATTATCTTCCAACGAATAATGCGTGAATTGGGTTCTTTTAATGAATAGAGCCATTTTAAAAGTTGGTGATCTGGTTGCACCAAGAATTTTCTACCATACAAATATGGCCTAAAGTACTTAATACCCCAAATGATGGCTAGAAGCTCTTTTTCCAAAGAGCTATAATTTTTCTCATGATTGTTAAGCGACCGACTTGCAAAACAAACTGGTTTTCCGTCCTGTTGGAGCACTGCTCCCAGAGGAACATTGCTTGCATCCGTTGTAAGGATAATTTTTTTTATTAAAATCGGGATACGCTAAAATTGGGAAAGTGGTTATAAGTCTTTTCATTTTTTTGAATCCGGATCTGTAAGATTTATTTTAGAATCCTTTTTAAGGTATTTTATTATTGGATAAGCAATAAGAGAGTAGTTCTTTATGAACTTTCTGGTTTTCGTTATGTTCTTTCAAAGATGTTGAAAAAACTAAAATGTCATCCATGTAAATAACACATATTTTATTGACATAATCATAATAAGGGAAAAATAAAGAGAAACAGAACCAGGGATTAAACAAGAAGAGTGAGGTTGAAAAGCAGTGTTCAGCTGAGCCTCAGGGCTTAGGAGTGGCAGAGGCTAGTAAGGATAAGAATATAAGGTTTTCTGTCATATTTGTTTTCATTGCAAACCTGACAACTATTAATGTACTTATTAATGTATTTTATAATATTGGGAAAGAAATATTTGTTCCTAATTTCATCAAAATGTTCTTCTATTCCCCTGTGATTTGTATCAGTGTGAATCTTTTCAATTATTTCAATAACTTCTTCTTCATTTTTTAAAGCCGTAACCAAATGACTACATTTAACAAATTTTAAGTTCGTGTCATTACTAAACAATTGAATTCCCTTTTGTTGAATTATATTATATATAGAGTTGTCAAGGTAAGAATAGATTCCAATTGTTCCTTTCTGAAGAGTTCTTCTAAAAATGTCATTTAAGTAATGATCATTTGATAGATCATTGTCATCTATGTATATTATTTTATGCTTCTCAAATAAAGTTTCTTTTCAATTTTTTTTTTCAGTAATTTTAAATTGTACAACTTTAATTTGATTCCTATATTTGTTAACTATTCCTTCAATTATTATAAAATGATCATCTAAATTCTCTTGTTCGCTATGAACAGAATCTATATCCATACTTTCTCCTGAAGCTTCAAAAATCGATTTTATATCAAATACTTCTTCTTTTTCGATCTTTTCATCATCATTTTCTTCAATTCTACTGAAGAAATCTGCCACTTTATTTTCCTTTCCCTTTAAGAAGTCAACATCGAATTCGTATTCACCTAACATTATCTTCCAACGAATAATGCGTGAATTGGGTTCTTTTAATGAATAGAGCCATTTTAAAAGTTGGTGATCTGGTTGCACCAAGAATTTTCTACCATACAAATATGGCCTAAAGTACTTAATACCCCAAATGATGGCTAGAAGCTCTTTTTCCAAAGAGCTATAATTTTTCTCATGATTGTTAAGCGACCGACTTGCAAAACAAACTGGTTTTCCGTCCTGTTGGAGCACTGCTCCCAGAGGAACATTGCTTGCATCCGTTGTAAGGATAATTTTTTTTATTAAAATCGGGATACGCTAAAATTGGGAAAGTGGTTATAAGTCTTTTCATTTTTTTGAATCCGGATCTGTAAGATTTATTTTAGAATCCTTTTTAAGGTATTTTATTATTGGATAAGCAATAAGAGAGTAGTTCTTTATGAACTTTCTGGTTTTCGTTATGTTCTTTCAAAGATGTTGAAAAAACTAAAATGTCATCCATGTAAATAAAACATATTTTATTGACATAATCTCTAAGTGCGAAATTCATCATGCGTATGAATGTCGCAGTCGCATTCTTGAGCCCGAATGGCATTCGAACGTACTCATAATGACCCATTGGGGTGGAAAATGCTGTTTTCTCGATATCACATTTATCCATGAGAATCTGGTAAAACCCTTTGGCTAAATCCAAAGTGGTGAAATATTGCGACCTACCAAGTTTATCAAATAGTGATTCCATATTTGGAACAGGATATTTATCATCCGTAGTGATTTGGTTTAAATTCCTATAGTCTATGAACAAGCGCGGATCCAAGAATTCGGTTTGGGGGGGGGGGGGGGGGGGGACATGATGCTTAGATGCAGTCAACCGAGAAAAATGGATAAAATAACAATTATATACCTGTAGGTACCTAAAAATAAACATGCTGTACCTACATATTAATAATAAACACATTACAAAAATGCAAATCTTTAGAAACAGTTAAACAACAAATAACGATTTATTCTATACATTACGTATAGCATATATATGCACATTTTATATATGTTTGTATTTAAAAACATATGTCTTTAATTTGTTTATAATTTATATAACAAAATCAAGTCGTCTTTGTTTTGTCTGGGCAAATCTTGTTATTATTTCATCGACATCGATATCTATATCTTGATGAACATTCATTAAAGCAAGGCCGGTGAGGCGCTCTTCTCCCATATTTGCCCGTAGCCAAGATTTAACGCGCCTAAGAGTTGAGAATGACTGCTCAGCTGTTGCGACACTTACAGGAAATGAAGCCAGTATTTGCAACATTATAAAGATGTTTGGATATAAAGCTGCATCACAAACATCTAATGTTTTCGGTAGAGTCTCTGGAAGTGTCCGACCTTCTCTAATTTCTCTGTCCCATCTTTTAATCCATAGCTGGAATTCTTGGACAACCATTGAAATAGGGGGATGATTTAAAAGCTGGCTGTACACTTTTGTGATTGCACGTACAGATTCCAAGTCAGATTCTGTGCATGTAGTTTTTGGCAAAAACACTCCCAGCTGAAATAATGCCAGCACATCTGGAGAAAGACGATCTTTTAAGTCTGTCAATACAGAATCGAGCAGAGGAATATAAACAGCTCTTCGGAAATACTCCTCTACAGACTGGCCTGGCTGATTATTTGTTCTGTTTATTTGTTTGGAAACTATTCTAGGTCGTCTTAAAACGATATCTTATTGCCCGGCAATCTCTACTGCTTCTGAATAAAGATTTTCGAATACAGAGGTTGCACCTCGTGGTTTCTCCTCCAATACGCTTACAACATCACTTATTGCGTCCGTTGCTCTCTTGAGGTCTAAAGAGGGTTTCTGAAGGAAACGGCTAAGTGATACAGTAACGCCTGACAAGAAAAATAAGTGATATGTTACGGTCTAAAAAATATTTGCGATTATAATCAAAATAATTTATCTAAGACGTCACATAAACAAACAGATGCAATGATAAACTCTGAACTTCGTAAAGCCTGTTGAAGGCACTGAGCATCACTTGCGGTCTTGCTGTCTTCCCAACAGGAAATTCTCTCAAGGGCATTGCAAACATTCACCAAGTTATTTCCCTGAAATTGCAAGTGCCCATCATGCCTCTCTACCCACCGAGTTTCACATATTCCCTGCAAGGCTGTTCCTTCAAGTTCTTCCTTGAAAACTTTGTGGCGTTTTGCTGAAGCATTGGAAAAAGCTACTACCTTTTTCATTGTTGCTGAAGCATTCCGGCAAAACGTTACTTTTGAAGACTTTGCCAAGGAGTTGTTCAGGGCATGGTTGTTGCATGGACAACGTTTAGCGTGAGTTGCTTTTTTAGATAGTTCGTGCACTGCGCCTTTTGTGTCAGAGGCCATCACAGAGCAGCTATCAGTACCAATACCTACACACCATGCTAAGTCGTTGTCAAACTCTTCCACTTCCACTATACGTGATAATGCAACACCTGTCAAACGACGTTCAATAATCTCGTCTTCACAGGGAATCTTCTCATATGCGTCGCAGAATGTTAAAAAATCCTCTCTGATAGTTCCGTTATGAAAGTAACGAAAGGAGAGACTCAACTGCTCGGTATGTGAAATGTCGGTTGTTTCATCGAATATTATAGAAAATATCTTAGCTTCTTTTACTTTTTTTAGAATATTTTCTTGGATGAAATTCTTACACGTCGCAATCAACTCGTTTTGCACAGTTTTGCTAATGTAAGTAGCATTAGAGTTTGCGCTTTGTAAGTGTTGGGATAGTAATGAATCACCGGAATCAACACGGAATTTTAAAAGGGCTCTGAAGTTTCCATCTTGGTCCACCAAACTTTCGCTGTCATTGATTTTATATTGATCTAAACTTGAACCTACATACAAATTCCCGTCGTCTCTATGACCACGCAGTGGTATATTTTGACGACCACAAAATACAATAGTACTTACAATTGGTCGCAATCGATTTCTATTTTCTTTTACTTTTTCCATTCTTTGTTTACATATTTTGTTGGAAATATCGGTTTGAGGTTCATGAAATGCTCGCAAAAAATGTATCCCGGCTTCGACGGCTTTTTCATGGTATAGATTTCTTTGATGGGTTAATAAAGCTCCTTTTTCTCCAAGAAGGTTATCAAAAACTTTCAAGGGTTCCCTAACCAGTCGTTTTAGAAGTGTGTTTGACTGAATTCCACCACCTGAACCATAAGCAAATAGAGCGCAGTACCTATTGATAATATCCGAGATCGTTTTCCTATGAATTAAACCACTCGAGATCTTTAATAAAATTCACATGACATACCTGCAGTATAACCCTTGATCTTTATGCGATAAAACTAGCCAGTGAAATTTTTCAAGGTGAGATCGTTGTGCATATTTTTTAGTTTGTTTCCCATTCTTGGAAACAACAAAAAAAGGAAAATCATAATTTGGGGGTGGAATCCAGTGTTTTTCGAGGAGATTGGCTTTAATTGAATCATCGATAATAATGTTGTTTCTTATGTAACATCCAATATCGGACGCAAAATCAGAGTGATGAGCATTTACGTTAAAAAGTTCAGCGAAAGTTTCTTGGTTAGAAGCATTTATGGTAACAGAAGGCGATAAAACATTTTTTCTTGAATTTTCTCGTTCGAGTCTTGGCTTTTTGGCAAAAAAGTATCAATTTTTCTCATTGATGTATTACCTCCATTTTTCTTTAATTCTTGAGTCTTGTGTACATCCTATATCGAATAGAAATTATAATAATAAAAGTAAACAAAAACACCAACGGAGAATCAAAACATGTTTAACTAGATAATTAAAGGTGCATCATGATAACTGTTATAGATACATAACGGGGATTCACGATCTGAAGCAACAGCCTGTTGAGATTGCGAAATTTTATTTATTTTAGTAGATCGTGAACGTGTTTTTTGTATTCTTTGTAACACTACAGCAAATTCAAAACATTTTACTAACGAATAACAGCTGAGATTAAGAATGACGAATAGACGAGTATAAATTTCACACCGTTGTATTTTTCTGTTACAATAGGGTTAAAGTATATTTAAAGGGCAAAATTCTTGTAAGATTTTATTCAGTGTAGGTATTTTGTTGTTGGAATATAAGAAAATGTTACACTTTAACAATTATGCTAGACCAGTTGCACCAGATCGTGAATACCCCTATAAATACAAGTTTTTTGACAGGGCTTGAAGAAACTAGTTCTGTTTTTAACTGCAATTTAACGGCAGCATCACGACAATACTAACACAGCACGTAAGTTTATGTAATATAATGTTTAACCAAAACCTAACAAAAAACTTATCTAAACCAAATAGGAATAAACGATTCCCTTTAATTTATTAAAATCCAGTGTATTTCTCTTTTAGCTATTTAGTTATTTAAACTATGTAAAGGGTTTTCCAATAAGAGGTGTTATTTTGAATAGCCCGCTATTTCGGTAGCTGTCACTTTTGAAGCTGTCATTTTTTGACATTTGACAAGTAGAAACTACGCCATTAATAAAAATGGAACGATACACGCTTCAACAACGCATTGAAATTATTAAACTTCACTATAAAAATGGTAAAAATTTGGCAGAGACGGTTCGTAAAACTAAAACATTTTTGGGTCGTCGTGAAGCACCTTGTCGGACCGCAATACAGAAATTGGTGGACAAATTCGAGCTGTTGGGACAAGTTAGTGATGTGAAGAATAAAACCCGTGCACGTCGCTCAAGAACAACTGAGAATATTGCTGTTGTAGCCCAAAGTGTTGAAGAAAACCCAGGTTTGTCCATTCCTCGTCGTTCTTTCGAATTAGGCATTCCACAAACGTTATTACACCGTATTTTGCATAAAGACTTGGGTCTTAAGGCTTATAAAGTTCAGTTAACACAAGAACTCAAGCCAGCTGATCATCAACAACGTCGTTGCTTTGCTGATTGGGTCCTTGAAATGCATGAAAATGATCCGGAATTTCATCGAAAAATCATCTTGACTGATGAGGCCCATTTCCACCTCGGAGGCTACGTCAACAAGCAAAACTGTCGCATCTGGGGCTCGGAAAACCCAAGAGTTATTGTTGAAAAGCCTCTCCATCCTCAACGCGTGACTGTTTGGTGCGGTTTATGGTCCGGCGGGGTCATTGGACCTTACTTATTCGAAAATGAGGCTGGAGCAACAGTTAAGGCCAATGGATTGCGCTATCGAGAGATGATTAATGATTTTTTATGGCCGGAATTGGATGGTATTGATCTGGACAACGTTTACTTTCAACAAGGCGGCGCTACGTGCCACACAAGCAATGAAACCATCGATCTTTTACGGGAAAAGTTTCCGGACCGTGTTATCTATCTCTCGAAGAGGTGATCACAATTGGCCACCGAGATCTTGTGATTTAACACCTTGCGACTTCTTCCTTTGGGGCCACGTGAAAGATAAGGTCTACGCCAACAGCCCAGCGTCGATTCAAGACCTCAAAGATGGAATTCGTGAGGCTATCGAGGACATAGGGCAGCCACTTTGCGATTTGGTTATGGAAGATTTCATGAAAAGGATATGGTCCTGTAAGCGTGGTTGTGGCGGCCATTTGGCTGATGTTGTGTTCCATTATTAACGGCATACCTTCCTCTTTATAATGAAATAAACATCCGATCATTTATCTCAAAAAATGCCAATTTTCTTTGAATATCAAAATAACACCTCTTATTGGAAAACCCTTACATGTACAATATATGTAAATGTTTGTAGTGTAGTTAGTTAAATAACATCAGATTTTGTTCCGAACAAAACGCAAGTTACTATGGAATTATCCAATAAGTAAATAAAACTGCCCCGAACTTCCATTTCATCGACTAACAAGTGTGGCCTCACTTTAAACAAAATATTCATTTTAAACGCGCACCAGTAAGAGAAATGCAAGTCTAAATAATATGAATGCTATGTTAATAGAAATGCAAAAGGGTAGGTATTTACTAACGACTTAATGATATAGCTATGTACGTAAGGAACACATTTCTAAAATAACGTGTGGTACATTATGTATGTGCATAAATACATATACACCTGCAAACTTACCATTATTGTTAGTTATTAAGTCTTAATTTTGTTGCTAATTCAACACTTTTATCTATTAAACACGCAAGGGACACCAAAACACAAACTCACTAAACGACACTTGGACTAATAATATGAATGAAAGGTCAACCTACACAGTTGTTTTTTTTTAACAAAAGAGATGTTTAAGGGAAGGCAAACCTGATAACAATGTGCAAAAAATGTGTAACTTGTAAATCACAAAGAGGGCGAAACGTGAGCGGTAAAGACAAAATTGTTTCCTTTATTCTTTATTCTTCGCTGGTCGCGCATACAAACAGCCAAAGCTAATGAATACGAAGAAAATGATAAAACCGACACCAAAAAGAGAAGTGTTCCTAGACTTTCAGCTATTCGGTTCATTTTTTCGTATTTTCTTTTGTGGTTATTTATTATTGTCTGATCTCTGTTTTTAGTCTTTTGGCGCATGGTTTGATGTTTGATGAATGTGGATGAAGTCTAATTTTAAAGGACAGTAAATATATATGTATGTAAAAATAATAAATATGACAAGAAATAAAATGGACGATTGAATCGCGCTCAAACTTGCATCTTGTGGCATGATTGAAATATGCAAGAATACAAGATTACGCCACTTCTATTTTTTCACTTTGTTGTTGAAATTTTGACTACCCGGCGTGAGTATACAGAGTACTTTTTTAATTCAAATCTCAGCATAATAAGAATCAAGCATGAAAATGTATTTAAGCATGTCAAATGTTAACAAAAGTTTTTTTTCAAGGTATGTCCATGTTCTGTAATATACATAACTAAAAATAGTTTGTGTCTCTTGAGCTCTGGGGGGGGGTATGACCCCCATGACCCCCCCCTGGATCCGCCACTGTCTATGAACTATAACTATTCTCCACTTTTTTCATTTGAATTGTCTAGTTTCTTTTCAACAATCCATTAAGGCGAATTATAAGGGGATTTACCTGGGCCAGCATTTCTTTTATTTGTCGCTCAATTTCCTTTTCGTGAATTTGATAGCCATATATTTTTGAATAAATCGGTTTACTAGAATTCGTTATTATTTTATGTTTAACGACATTAGTAGCTGTCAAAGATTGACCTTCAACATAAAATGTTTTTCTGTTTTTTTCTTAAAAACCGACATAATTTTATTAGGATAGTTAAATTCTTTTGGTATCATTACTATTGCTTCAGTACTTTTTATGGTGTACCTTGTTAGTGTATTTAATTGTATTTGTTTTTCTAAATTTTATACTGTCTTCAAAAGACCAAAAACCCTACAGTCAATTAAAGTTGTAGCAGCTCCTGTATCAATAAGACATTTAATTTGATTTGCATTTATTGTAAGAAATACTATTGGAAGTCTGCAATCCGAGGCCGATGATAAAAATTTCCGGAATAGATCATGTCTACATCCATTGGTTCATTATTATGATTATTTCTATTATTTCTGAAAATATTTTGTCTTCTAAGATAATAATTATTGTTTTCAGAATGCCGATTATTATTAAAAGAATTATTTCTTAACTGTTCGTTAGGCTTATTAAAATTTCTATTGAAATTATTATGCCGAAACGGATTTGGATTCCGATTTGAATTATTTTGGACAGGAAATCTGCCAGAATAATCATTTCTCACACTATTATTGTTTTTATTCTTCAAATAAATGTCTTTCGTTAAATTATTCTCCACATAATAGTTATATGCAGCAGAGATGTTTTCCAAGAGAACAGCCTTAATATAAGTGGGGATGAAATAAGTATAAATTCCAAATATTATTTGAGAATTATTGAGTGGTTTATAATTTTCATCCTTAATTAACTCAAGATTATATTTCGTGTTCATTGTGTTTCAAATTGACCCTAGTTTACTGTGCACATCTTCTACGTTACTTACTTTAATATTTAATGTCTCCTTCCTTAAATGGAAATAATATGTTTGTTTAACTCCAAACTCTCTGTTAAGTTTCTGGATGAATTTATCCCACGTTGGGTCAGTGAGGCAATCGACTGATCGCAGCGCTTTCCCTTGTAGCTTGTTGGCCAACATAATTTTTATAGTTGATTGGTGCTCTTGTGGCCTATTTCACCAACTTACAAATTGTAATTAACTCACAAATTTTGTTAAGAAATCGATTTATTCTGTTTCACAAAATATTTGTATTTACAAAATTGTAGTTTTAATTTACAAAAGGAAATTTGTGGGAATATCTTTATTTTCGTTTCACCAAGAGTAATTTTTGTTTGTAGTTTACAAGTACAAATTTGTGAAAATTCAGGTTTTTTTATAAGTTTCTGTTTCACCAAATAAAAAAGTTGTACAAATTTGTTAAGTTGTAGAAAAATTCTTACAGAAGAAAATTCATGTGTAATTTTATTTACAATTTGTAATTTTTCAATAAAAATATCTTTCCAAACCTAAAAATGTTTTAACGACGAAGGCATTGTAGTATACCGATAGTAAGACAAGTGAATATTTTGCGATAAAAAGCTTAAGAATCTATCGGTCGCGTATTTGCAGAATCATTTGCTTTTAAGGAAAAGTTCTACAAAAACCGTATAAGGGTAGATTAAATATTAAGAATAATTGAAACACGATTGGTAATGAGCCTGAAAAAATGCTTTTATTAACTTAAAATGGAAATGTTGACATGTTGATGAGGTCTCAGACATGCACGGTATATCTAATGGCGTATTCCTTTCAACAAAGAAATCCAATTTTTTCTAAACAGAATTCAATTTTTTCTAAACAGAATTGAATTTTTTGGCACGAGTACGATAACTTTGGCGCCAAAAATTGATAACGTTTTTTTTTAGAGGGGCACTTTTTACTATGGGAGGGGGGGTCCATCTCGCCCCCTTTAAGAGGTAGGTGCAATTTTAGAAAAAAATGACTTAAAATGAAAAAAATAATTATTAAAAAACAACGGCAACAGTTACAGTAAATTAATATACCGTTTTTGAAAGCTAGGAATCTTAACTTTGATCCTGCATTTAAATTAAATTATTTTAGCTGATAGTTTTTAAAAAATTCACATGCAAACTCAAAATTTTGATAAAAAAAATGGAAAAAAAAGCTTAGACTAAATTTTCTCAAAATTGTGAAACGATGCGCTGAATTAACTTTTTGTGGCCAATGCAAATATCAATTTTGAATCGTCCACAAAAAACCGAATTGATTAATGTGTTCTAGTTTTTGAGAAAATTGATAATTACTAAAACTACTTTTGTATGAGATTTTAGTTTTTTTTTGTTGCTTACATATACAATGCTAGCACCCAGCACTACGGCGTATAAATAGTGAGATATGTAAGGGGGGGCATGCTGCCCCCCTGCAACCCCCCTGCTTGGCACACTATAGGATTTGGGGTATGTGCGTGGTTGGGTGTATGCAAAGTTTCTTTTGCATTTGAAGAATCTGGATTTAAACTTTTAATTTGTCTTATATATATCCAAGTCAACAGCTGATTTCTCAATATACATATACGTGGCCCAAAGCTGCACATTTAAAATTTTCAGACATGAAAATGTATTGCATTATAAAAAATTCACATTAGGTAATACTGTACGACTGCAGCAAATATATAAATTTCTTAATAATGTATGTTTGTGTCTTACATACCTATATAATGCAATTGTAATGTTCAAAAAAGCACCATCACTACAGTAAAAGTGAGCAGGTGCATCAAGTTAGCAGGACACTTTTCAATTTTCAGAATAAAGAGTATGTAGTAATTAGCTGCTATTTAGTTGCTGATTAGTTACGCAAAAAAAAAATGAATCGCTCTGTTGGATTTCGAGAAATTGGGTGTCCTGCTAACTTGACGACAACTTAGCAGGACACCCAATTTTTCGGAATCCGAAAGTGCGATAAATTTTTTTTTTGCCTAACTAATTAGCGATTAATTCATTTTCAACATATATCCACTTCCGGACCGTTTATATGTATTTTTGGGATAGGTGTCCTGCTAGCTTGATGCACCTAAAGTGAGCTTAGTAAATCTACTATAGTAGATAACTTTAACGGTTGTCGTGAAATAGCCGAAATAATAGCGTCTCACGTTGATGTTAACATTGGCGACGAAGAAAACAAGCTTCTAAAAAAAAACTATTTTATGCCGGAAAACAAAGCACCACCTTCACCAATATATGGCACTTTTCTTTCATAGAAAACACTGCCTTGAACAAAAATAAATATAAAGACGACTTGGGCTCCCAAATCATGGAATTTTTACTAGACGTTAAAAAAGTGTACCCAGGTTTTATCGATGGTGAAGAAAGTATCGGTTTGCAACTAAAGGACTTTGACCCTCACACTGTTCACAGTGAGCACTTAGAGGGTGTTTTAACGCCAAAACAACCTCGGCTTTTCACCATCAACGACGAACTCAATGAACTCGACAGTAACACCAGTACGGACGATGACTTCATTGACGAGACTTACATACCTCTTTAATAAATGAACATTGACTTTACTATTTTTAACTAACTCCTGACTTACTCAATAACTGACCGACTGGGACGCAGAATGCAATGCAATTCTACCTCCTCGTGGTGCATTCTCGGTAACGCTAAATGAATTGCTGTACTTAACTTACAAAGATGAACCTAAGTAACGTAAATACCAAAAAAACAAAAATCTCATAAGAAAGTAGTTATAGTAATTTTCAATTTTCTCAAAAACTGGAAGACATAAATCGTTTCGGTTTTTTGTGTTCGATTCAGAATTAATATTTTCATTTACTTTTTTTAGCTAATTTAGCGCATCATTTCAAAATTTTGAGAAAAATTGGTCTAAACTTTTTGTTTCCATTTTTTTATCAAAATTTTGAGTTTGCCTACGAATTTTTTAAAAAACTATCGGCTAAAATAATTTAATTTAACAGCAGGATTTAAGTTTAGATTCCTAGCTTTCGAAAACCGTATATTAAATTACTGTAAGTGTTGCCGTTGTTTTTTAATAATTATTTTTTAATTTTAAGTAATTTTTTCTAAAATTGCCCCTACCTCCTATACGGGGTGAGGTAGACCCCCCCCCCACCCATAGTAAAAAATGCTTATTTTTGACCCTTCTACAAGAAACCATTATCAATTTTTGGCGCCAAAGTTATCGTACTCTCCCCAATTTTTTCTGTCAACTGAAAGGAATTCGAATTTCGAAAATGAATCGATTTTTTTTGTGTGATTGTGTTCGTGTTACTTGACGCTGCAATTGACGCAAAACGTCAAGAAATTTTTCACCAAACTATTAACGTTGTTTGTTTTTGTTGTGAGAACAATGTTGTAGCAATAGGATTTATTAATAACTTTAATAACAATACGGGGTAAATTTGTTGGTGCATTTTATTTGTTTGAACTTCTACTTGCACATATATTTTTAAAGAAAATTGTTATTGAAAAGATTTCACTAGCACTGAAAGTTTTCATCACGTTTTTCACTCGCGAAAGGTATTTTTTTTGTCAAATGTTTGTTTGATAATGAACAACGCACAATATATTATTTTTATAGCTATATTGACTAAATATATTGTTGAATTTGTTTTCTTAAATTATGTAGAATCCGTTTCAATCAAAAAATAAACAACTCGTCTTCGTAAAATTTCGCGAATTACAATTTGACGTATTAGAAATGTCAAGTCTTTATAGTGTGTGTGCAAACAGTGTGAAATATTGCTAAAAACCAAGATTTGTTTTGACAGAAAAGAATCGATTTTGTTTAGAAAAAAATCTGAACAGAATCGATTCATTTGTTGAAAGGAATTTGGCATAAATCTACACGGTGTTCAGATGTGTCCATCGTGTTTATGCAGTCGTGGTTGATGTATTTTTGGAAAATATTGAAGGCTATATACTGCACTCTATAAGCTTGATAACTACGCAGCAGACTCTAACAAATTTGTGAGAAAGAATTGTTTTTTACAAATATGGCAAAAAAGTGGTGAAACCGATTTTTTCTTATTTGTAGATCACAACTACAATTTCCTCTACTTTTCTTACGCTTTTTTACAAATTTGTTGGAATTATGTTTGTTGTTTGTGAAACAGAAATTTATTTTACAAATTTTTAATTGCATATTACAAGTACAAGTTTGTGATTGTAATTGTAATGTGGTGAAATAGGCCACTGGGGATAGCGAAAAAATTGTTGAAACATCCCTCAGGTAGTTTTGTTATGTATAGTTGTCTTCACCATTGAAATTATAAATTCGTCTTGCCTCTTGCAAGGACTCTGATAGTGATAACGACGCCATTATTTATATTATAATTCAATTGTGTCTCTTCTTTTTATTTGATTTAAAAAAAATTTGTTTTTTTGTTTGTTTTTGTTTAAAGGGGCTGTTGTTTTTGTTTTATTATTAACTCGATATATTCAGATATACACTGCACTTTATGGTTTAATTTTTAGTAACAGATATACATTGCACTTTGTGATTAAATTTACAGATATACACTGCACTTTCTGGTTTATTTTTTAGATACAGATATACACTGTACTTTGTGTTTAAATTTACAGATATCTATACACTGCACTTTATTTATTAGGGAGTTTCTTGATTACCAAAGAATATCCCATCCTCGTCACCAGTTTAATAATCAATAAATGAAACACAAATAAACTTGTATTCAAATCGAGGTCCAGAATAAGACTGAATTTTATTTAATAAATGTATCTTATACCTAGCTTCTAAAATGTATCATGATCGTTGGTCAACTGCAACGATTATTGTTTATCTTTTTAATTAATAACACAAGATCCATAAGGGATTCTTTGTGTCGCCAAATAAACTGTTGATTTCACGGTTTTATATTTATTATAAACAACGGAAGCTCCACAGAGGATGCTTCATTGTTTATAGATATTGATTACTTGATATTTAACGACATAAGACGTTTATAGTTTTATATTATTTATAAACAATGGAATCATGAGTTTACAGTTTTATATATGTAAGCAATGGAAGCTCCATAGAGGATGCTTCATTGTTTATGGATTTTATGGATACTGATTGTGGTTGTGGAGGGTCTTCGGTTATGTTAGATATAACTCCCGAGTCCCGACACACTGCCACACTACCACACTGTTGACATGTCTAGAGCCACTTCCCTTCATTATATCATGTTCTTTCTTATTTCTCGCCATGTCGCCATTCGAATGTAAGAGTTAAAAGTGTGCGGTCGCGGCCGCGGACGGTAAAATAAATGCGAAAAAAAATATTTAGTATTGCTGCAACAACAATATTATTTGGTAAGTTCTAATAAAAATAATTATTATTATAATTTAAGTAATCAAACTCGTCAGGAACTCTTTCGTAAAGAAAAAAGAACAAATTGAAGATATTCCTTCTATCTTTAAGAAATTTTTTTCTCAATGGGGTTTGGTTAAATGGCGAAATCTATGAAACCTTCATTTAAAGACAAGAATTGAAATCAAATTTCTATTTAATTAACAAGAGAAAAAAGCTTTTGGAGTTCCAAATGGAATCTATAAACACTTTTCAAACATTGAATAAATTGTAATTTTTAAATGGCGCCTCAAGTTAAGAACTTATAGTTTTAATTTGGCCTTAATTTACCCATTAAACAAGATCAAATTACTTTTTTTTTAATTCTATGTATTTTCAGTTTTTTGCAATTAAATTTTCTGTAGGTACTAGGCAAATTCCGACTAACGTTTTGTAATTTCTACACCACAAAAAATAAAACCATGTACAAATGTATACAAAAATCAAATTTTCTCTAGATACATAATCGGGTTTTGCCTAACATTCTACTCAATATGTCTGTTCGCGTAGTGTCCAAAACTGCGAACTTGTATGAATTTATTTTTATTTCTATAAGAACTTTGAAGATTTTGAGCAAAATTTCGTAGAAATTCGCAGTTTTGGGCAGTACGTGATCGCTTTTAAATGACAATTTAATTTTGCGAAACAAAATGCATTTTTAATTTTGAAACTAGACAATCACTATTAATGAAAAAAAATCATTTCCTCATTATCGTGTTTCGTGTATACTTCATAATTTCGAAATTGATATTTTAATTCATCATCATCGTCGGCTCGACAACCGGGGTTCGGTCTTGGCCTCCTTCAACAAGTCTCTCCACCCATCCCGGTCTCGAGCCGCCGCCATCCAGTTGCGCACCCCAAGGCTCCGGGCGTCCTGGTCTACGCCATCTCTCCAGCGCAAGCATGGTCTACCACGCTGTCGTCTACCATAGAATGTACCACAAAGAACTCTCCGATCAGGTTCCTCTTCGCTCATGCGAGCTAGGTGCCCTGCCCACCGAAATCTACTGAGCTTAATTTTTGTCATGATATCCGCTTCAAGGTAGATTGCGTACAATTAATGATTGTACCGTCTCCGGAATCGTCCTTCCTCACAAATGGGGTCAACAATTCTCCTTAAGACTTTTCTTTCGAACGCGGCTAAGAGGTCGGAGTGCCTTTTGCTAAGCACCCAAGTCTCGGATCCATATGTGAGTACTGGCAGGACCATGGTCCTGTACAGCAGCAGTTTTGAAATTATGGTGAGATTTCTGGATTTGAAGAGCTTTGACAGACTATAGAAGGCTCTGTTGGATTTGAGAAGCCGCCCGCGTATTTCTTCTTCTATATTGTTATCGGGTGCTACAATTGACCCAAGGTATTTAAAGGATTGCACCACTTCAAATTCGTGCTCCGCTACCTTGATTGTTTGACCAACTGTTCCTCTCGCATTCGACGCCACCATGTACTTTGTTTTACCTTCACTAATGTGCAGCCCCAGAATTTGTGCCGCCTGCTCGATCTGGATGAAGGAATCATATACAGCTTGCTCAGTTCTTCCGATGATGTCGATGTCGTCTGTGTAAGCCAGTATCTGGCTGGACCTGTTGACGATGGTCCCTCTTGTTGCCGTGCCAGAGTCACGGATTGCTTTCTCCAACGCCAGGTTGAAGAGGAGGCAGGCCAAACCATCCCCTTGTCGGAGTCCATTAAAGATGTTGATGGGTTTGGATAGCAATCCGGCTATTTTTACTTGGCTTGTTACGTTGGTCATGGTCAACCTACATAGCCGTGTTAATTTATTTGGGATGCCGAATTCTCTCATGGCTTTGTAAAGTTCTACCCTGGCTATGCTATCGTAAGTGGCCTTAAAGTCTATAAACAGATGGTATGTTGGGATGTTAAATTCTAGACATTTTTCCATCGCCTGCCTAAGGGTAAAGATCTGATCAGTTGTTGATTTGCCTGGAATGAAACCACACTGATATTGTCCGATGATGGTCTTAGCGTATGGGGTTATCCGGTCTTGAAGGATAGAGGAGAGTATCTTATAGGCGGTACTCAACAACGTGATACCTCTATAATTGCTGCACGTTGTGACATCTCCCTTCTTATGTATGGGGCAAATTATACCTTTTCGCCAGTCTTCTGGAATTTCTTCATGCTCCCACACGTGCACTATAATCTCATGAATTGCTTGACGTAAAGCTGGCCCACCGTGTTGAAATAGTTCGGCTGGTATACCATCGGCTCCCGGGGCTTTGTTTATCTTTAGCCGGCCTATAGCCTTCTCAACCTCTTCTATGCTTGGTGGCGGCAACATAGGGTACTCTTCTTGAAGTAGTGGAGCCTCCACTTCTGCAGTGAGCTGACCATTTAGCAATTCATTGGAGTACACTTCCCATCGCTCCAGTATGCTTTGAGGATCGGTGATCAGATTTCCCTCTCCGTCCTTGCAGTATGTGCAGCGTGGTGTGTACTGCGTCATGTTTCGGACGGATTGGTAGAATCTCCGCGCCTGGTGCGGACCTCGCTCTCGGCTTTTCTCTATTTCACAGATTATGTTATGTTGATATTTTAATTCACAAAAATGAAAAATAATTCAAAGTAATAAGGCAAGACTCTATTACAGAATAAAGTTTACCAGCTGAAAAAAACTCCTTAAAGTAATTAATATTAGGTACACATCGTAAAAGAAAACAACTGAATTGTCCCAATTAATAGACCGTTCAGAGCATTCAAAATTTAAACAAAATTGTATACATTTTTATTTTTTGCAATTAAGATTTGGTTTAGGTACTAGGCAAAATGCGTCAGACATATTTTGTAATTTTTAGGCAAAAAATTGAATTATCAATCCAAAAACAAATTTTCTGTACATCATCGGGTTTTTCCTACTAGCACCACTTTTAATGTTTGTTTGTTTTACATGTGTCAATAATTATAATTCGAAAAATTATAATAAGAAAAAAATATAACATTAAACTTTGTTGTAGGTACTAGGCAAAATCCGATAGAGACAATAATTTGTAATTGTTACACAAAAAAATCCAACTATCAATCAAAAATCAAATTTTGCGTAAATCATCGGGTCTAACCTAGCATTCTACTTTTTGTTTCCGTTGATATTCGTATAGCTACCAAATAATATTTTCAACTCATAACAGCGAGAAATAAATGCAGAGACACGTCAGATAAGCAATTTATTTACTACAAGACAAGATGGCGGTCAGCCATCAGCCGAATAGGGGGAATAACATGTAGCATACGAAAACATGCACGTGCCGTAACTTTTCGGACTGGTGGAAGTGTGATCATAGCCTCTTCGCGGCGGCCGCTAGAAACAAGCCTTTAAAAAGGTTTGGCTAATATGATCAGGCTGGTTCCACAGGTTGGCAACAGGTTAATTCCCTGTTCCGTAAAACAAGAAGAATTACGAGACCAGCAACAAGCCTCGGAAACGGACTGATCTCACGACGACAACCCACGCAAAGAAAACGGAATAACGATTTACGAATTTTCTTATGGAACGTACGATCGCTCTATAGAGCTCGAGCTGCTCAGCAGCTAGCCGATGCCCTGTCAAAATATAAAGCTGACATAACAGCACTTCAAGAAATAAGATGGACAGGGAATGGTGTTCTACAGAAGAAAGATTATGACTTATACTACAGCTGTCATACAAAACACCATGTGCTCGGGGTAGGCTTCCTAGTCGGCGAAAAAATGAAGTCTGCCATCATCGGCTTTAACGCTATAAGCGAAAGGCTATGCACCCTTCGCGTGCGAGGCAAATTTAGGAACATCAGCCTCATTAACGTTCACGGACCTACGGAGGAGTCCTCAGACGAAGAAAAAGAGACTTACTACGAACAAGTCGAGAGGGCCCTCAATGCCTGTCCAAGGTATGACGTAAAAATCATCCTTGGGGATTTGAATGCAAAAATAGGTCGGGAGCCGGTATTCAGGCATTACGCAGGCACCCATAGTTTGCATGAGAACACTAATGACAATGGACTTCGAGTCTTAGAATTGGCAGCATCGAAAAACATGGTCGTTGCGAGTACCAGGTTCCCGCGTAAAGATATCTACAAAGCCACCTGGGTATCACCTGATGGAGTCACTCGTAACCAAATTGACCACGTGTTGATAGACCGTCGCCACTACTCGAACTTGATGACGGTACGAACGTACCGAGGTGCCAATATCGACTCGGATCACTATCTTGTTGGTATGGTTTTCCGAGGGCGGATTGCCTTGCGAAGACGTATTGCATCCGCCGATCAGGTTCGAATCAACACGGCTGCTCTGCGCAATGAAAACACCAGTAACACCTTTGGTAATGCGTTAGGACTCGCCCTAGAACTGGGTAGAGTAAGTCCTGGAGCCAGTTTGCTGGGCGTAGATGAGAAGTGGACACGCCTTAAGAATACTGTCATTAGTACTGCCAACTCCATCTTAGGCAGCAGTCGTAGAAATCGGAACGACTGGTTTGATGATGAATGCAAGCTAGCGACTGAACGTAAGAATGTTGCGTACCGAGCAATGCAACAATCTCATAGAACGCGGGCACGCGAAGACGAATATAAAGAGCTCAGAAGAATTGAAAAACGGCTTCACAGACAGAAAAAATCAGCCTGGGAGAAGAACATAATCTGTGAAATAGAGAAAAGCCGAGAGCGAGGTCCGCACCAGGCGCGGAAGTTCTACCAATCCGTCCGAAACATGACGCAGTACACACCACGCTGCACATACTGCAAGGACGGAGAGGGAAATCTGATCACCGATCCTCAAAGCATACTGGAGCGATGGGAAGTGTACTTCAATGAATTGCTAAATGGTCAGCTCACTGCAGAAGTGGAGGCTCCACTACTTCAAGAAGAGTACCCTATGTTGCCGCCACCAAGCATAGAAGAGGTTGAGAAGGCTATAGGCCGGCTAAAGAAAAACAAAGCCCCGGGAGCCGATGGTATACCAGCCGAACTATTTCAACACGGTGGGCCAGCTTTACGTCAAGCAATTCATGAGATTATAGTGCACGTGTGGGAGCATGAAGAAATTCCAGAAGACTGGCGAAAAGGTATCATTTGCCCCATACATAAGAAGGGAGATGTCACAACGTGCAGCAATTATAGAGGTATCACGTTGTTGAGTACCGCCTATAAGATACTCTCCTCTATCCTACAAGACCGGATAACCCCATACGCTAAAACCATAATCGGACAATATCAGTGCGGTTTCATTCCAGGCAAATCAACAACTGATCAGATCTTTACCCTTAGGCAGGCGATGGAAAAATGTCTAGAATTTAACATCCCAACATACCACCTGTTTATAGACTTTAAGGCCGCCTACGATAGCATAGCCAGGGTAGAACTTTACAAAGCCATGAGAGAATTCGGCATCCCAAATAAATTGACACGACTATGTAGGTTGACCATGACCAACGTAACAAGCCAAGTAAAAATAGCCGGATTGCTATCCAAACCAATCAACATCTTTAATGGACTCCGACAAGGGGATGGTTTGGCCTGCCTCCTCTTCAACCTGGCGTTGGAGAAAGCAATCCGTGACTCTGGCACGGCAACAAGAGGGACCATCGTCAACAGGTCCAGCCAGATACTGGCTTACGCAGACGACATCGACATCATCGGAAGAACTGAGCAAGCTGTACATGATTCCTTCATCCAGATCGAGCAGGCGGCACAAAATCTGGGGCTGCACATTAGTGAAGGTAAAACAAAGTACATGGTGGCGTCGAATGCGAGAGGAACAGTTGGTCAAACAATCAAGGTAGCGGAGCACGAATTTGAAGTGGTGCAATCCTTTAAATACCTTGGGTCCATAGTAGCAGCCGATAACAATATAGAAGAAGAAATACGCGGGCGGCTTCTCAAATCCAACAGAGCCTACTATAGTCTGTCAAAGCTCTTCAAATCCAGAAATCTCACCATAACTTCAAAACTGCTGCTGTACAGGACCATGGTCCTGCCAGTACTCACATATGGATCCGAGACTTGGGTGCTTAGCAAAAGGCACTTCGAGAGAAAAGTCTTAAGGAGAATTGTTGGCCCCATATGTGAGGAAGGACGATTCCGGAGACGGTACAATCATGAATTGTACGCAATCTACCTTGAAGCAGATATCGTGACAAAAATTAAGCTCGGTAGACTCCGGTGGGCAGGGCACCTAGCTCGCATGAGCGAAGAGGAACCTGCTCGGAAAGTTCTTTGTGGTACATTCTATGGTAGACGACAGCGTGGTAGACCATGCTTGCGCTGGAGAGATGGCGTAGACCAGGACGCCCGGAGCCTTGGGGTGCGCAACTGGATGGCGGCGGCTCGAGACCGGGATGGGTGGAGAGACTTGTTGAAGGAGGCCAGGACCGGACCCCGGTTGTCGAGCCGACGATGATGATGATGAAGAACAGAAAAAGGGAAGCTAAAATCGTAATCAACAGCTTCCAAAAAAGATTTTTCCACATTATCGTGTTTTCAAAATTCAACTATTTGTCTTAGTTTCTTTTGTACTTCATTATTTCAAAATCGATTTTTTAGCTGATAAAAGTGAAAATCAATGATATCAGCCAAAACTAATAGAAAATCAAATTTGCCAGCTGAGATAACACTTAAAGTAGCAAATATATCAGTGGTATAACTTTTATATTGTAGCTTTAAATTACAGTAGGTACTAGAAAAACCAGTTTACGAATGATAATAATACAATTTAGCGAAACTCAATGCATTTTGTTACTATCACACTAGACAATCAGTATTAATCATAAATTGATAAATTTTATCCAACACATCTATCAATCAAAAATCAAATTTTCTGTATATTTTTCCTACTAGCACAACTATTAAATAGTGTAACAGCATCACATTAAAAAAAACCTAGCATGTAGAAACTTCATTTTCTTGTTCATGCTAGAGCAAACCCGGCTTTTTGTACTTTAAATATTGCGAATACAAGACATATAAAGTATTTTAAATATCATCGGATTTTGCCTAGCATTTTACTTTTTGGTTTCGTTGACTTTTTTATATATCTAAGTAATAACACAGGACATAACTGTTTCACATGCGGAAAAAAAATATTTAGTGGTGCTGCAGCGCAAATATTATTTGATAATTTTGAATTTGAATAATAATTATTATAATTTAAATAATCAAACTCGTTAAGAACTCTTTCGTAAAGAAAAACGAACATAATGAAGATGTGTTATCTGTTAAATTTGCATTTAAAGACAAAAATTGAAATCAAATAATATCTTTTTTAACTCTGACCAGTAAAAATGTTGGACTTACAAGTGAAGTTAATGTGGGTTCTTTTAAACAAGGTCGTCGCCCTTTCAGCCTCCATTTTAATAAAAAAATGATTTCTTTGCTCTGTAATTCCAAAAGTATACATTTTATAAAAAATATTAATCAACATGTGAGAAAAAAGGTTTTGAAGTTTCATTTTGAATCTATAAATTCTTTTAAGACATTGAATAAATCTTATTTTTGAATGGCGCCTAAAGTAAAAGACTTACAGACTCCAATTTGGTTCTGATTAGTCAGAAATCATTCACTTTTTCCCAAGTTTAGCCATTAAAATCAAATTACTTAAAAAAAAAATCATGCAGTTTTAGTTTTTTGGCAATTAAATTTTGTTGTAGGTACTTGACAAAATCTGACAGACACAATATATTGTAATTATTACACAAAAAATCCAACTACCAATCAAAAATAAAATTTTCTGTAAATCATCGGGTTTTGGCAAGCATTCTACTTGCGTATATCTGCCTAATTATATTTTCAACTCATAACAGCGAACAAAACTCCAAAAACAAACAAAATTAATAAATTAAGAGCAGAAATAGGCCATTTGAAATTGGAATGCCTAGCTTCAAAGTAATTAATATTAGGTACAAATCGTAAAAGAAAACAACTGAATTGTCCCAATTAATAGACCGTTCAGAGCATTCAAAATTTAAACAAAATTGTATACATTTTTATTTTTTGCAATTAAGATTTGGTTTAGGTACTAGGCAAAATGCGTCAGACATATTTTGTAATTTTTAGGCAAAAAATTGAATTATCAATCCAAAAACAAATTTTCTGTACATCATCGGGTTTTTCCTACTAGCACCACTTTTAATGTTTGTTTGTTTTACATGTGTCAATAATTTTAATTCGAAAAATTATAATATTGTTGTAGGTACTAGGCAAAATCTGATAGAGACAATAATTTGTAATTGTTACACAAAAAAATCCAACTATCAATCAAAAATCAAATTTTGCGTAAATCATCGGGTCTAACCTAGCATTCTACTTTTTGTTTCCGTTGATATTCGTGTTTCTTGTTAAATAAAAAGATATGTTTTCACACTCCAGTGGTTGACAATATAATAATTTATTTCACCCCTTTTATATAAATTGACAAATTGACACTTATAAAAATTGATAACAAAATGACTTTGCAAAATTGAACTTATTTGACATGTCAGGTTCGTCCACACAAGACCTTTCTGGTTGTTCACACGAGACTTTTCTGGTTGTTCACACGAGACCTTTCTGGCTACGCTCCAACATTCCTCCCCGGCTGTGAACGAAGTTCAAACACGTATTCTCCCTTGTTCCTTATTTACATGAAACGATAAAAAATATAATTAGTATATCTTAAATAATAGTACTAGATTAGGAGACAAGAACACTAAACAAATTTTGATCGAACAGATCTAGCCTTATTTACAACTCAAAGTGCTGAATTAACATTTTATATCTGTCTCGCTTCATTTGTTATTTGTAATCCAAGTGTTGTTTTTTGCTCACTGTGCAAATAATTGTTTAATTAGTTATTATTTTTTAAAGTGATGTCTTAGATTAAAGTATTAAAACAATAATGTGATGTGTTTTGGTGTAAATCAGGTGAGTTTAAATTATTTGCCATAATGCATGTTTTTTGATTCATTCAAATCGGTTGTAAAGTGTCCCATATGTGCTGTCCATAAGGAATGTACATGTTCGTGTGTATCCCATATAGAATACATGGGTTCGGTTGTCACCCATAAGAAATACATGGGTTTGTGTGTTGCTCATATGAAATGCATTGGTTCATGTGTTGCTAGCTGCCGTGTGTATTTTTTTTATCATTGACGAAAATTTTCCATTGAGTTGTTTGTTTCAACTTTATAGTCCGGGACGGTACGTTGGTTTTGTATGTAATTGAATTATTGTTTTAAATTAAATTAAATTCGATTTTGAGTGGACTGTATATTATTGAATGATAGTCGATTATTGATGAATAAATAATTGATTTTACAAGGTATTTCAAGTTTTTTAATTAAATTATTTTTTTTTGTTGAACATTTTTAGTTGTATTTTTCCTTAATCGTTTTAATCGTTTTGAAGTGTGATTTATTTTAAGCGATTTAAAGTTTGTTTTGCTGCAATTTTGCTGTGATTTTTAGATATTGATGATATTTTGATTTATTTTTTTTTTTAATATAAAGTTGAATTTAATGCGATTGTGCAATTCATGTGAGTGAAATTCGAGATGTGAATTGTTTATTTGAGGTTATGCTTGTAGTGTTTTGATCTCTTTTGTGAGAAGTATTGAATACATCATTTTTGATTTTATGTGACCTCGATTTTGTTTGAGTGTGATATAGAATATGAATTTTATTTATTTGAGTGTGCATGATATAAATGAGTGATTTTGATTTTTCTGAGTGTGAGTGATATCGAATGATTGACTGTGAGTGATATCGAATGATTGACTGTGAGTGATATCGAATGATTGACTGTGAGTGATATCGAATGATTGACTGTGAGTGATATCTTATTATTGACTGTGAGTGATATCGTATGATTGACTACCCTTGGTTTGGAAATATCTTATTTGAGTGTATTGTAGAATAATTGAGTGTGTTGCTTGTATGATTTGCATGATCTGAAGAGTGCATGATTTTGTTTTAGATTGAATGGTTAGATTGTTGCAGTTTCATCTGGTTTCTTGTTTGAGGGTAGAAGGCAAATTTTTGTTATTGGTCTTTTGAGTTCACCTGATTTTGTTTTTAGGTTTACGACACGAGTTAGCTTATCGGTTCCTGGAACTAATGAAGTGATGCGCGCAAGAGCCCATTGTGATGGTGGTAGACGTTCATCTTTCAGCAGCACTAAGTCTCCAATTTGGGGTTGTGGTTCTTGGTGCAACCATTTCGGTCGTCGTTGTAAGCGGGACAAGTACTCTCCGCTCCACTGCTTCCAGAATGAGTTAACTGCTGCTTGCAATTTTCTCCATCTATCCAGGTAAGTAATTTTTTCCAAGCTTATATCTGCATCTGGTACAAGGAAACTTGACGTTCCAATTAAGAAGTGAGCTGGTGTTAAAATTCCGAAGTCGTCGAAGTTGTCGGACAAGGGACATAGAGGCCTCGAGTTTAAACATGCTTCTATTTGAGTTAGAAGTGTGCTGAGTTCCTCAAATGTTAGGGTCTCGTTTCTAACGATCCGCTTTAAGTGAAACTTGACAGATTTCACTCCTGCTTCCCATAACCCTCCAAAGTGCGGAGAAGCAGGAGGAATAAAATTCCACTTTGTTCCGACATTGGTTGTTGTTGACTGGACTTGCTTCCAGTCGAAGTTAGCGGCCTTCAGCATTCTTTGAAGTTCGGTATTCGCTCCTACGAAATTCTTCCCACAGTCACTGTAGATTTCTGTACATATTCCTCGGCGTGCAGTAAATCTTCGAAAAGCTGCCAAAAATGCCTGAGTTGTCATATCGGTGACTGCTTCCAGGTGTATTGCCTTTGTGGCTAAACAAACAAATATTGCGAAATATCCTTTGAATATTTTGCCTCCCCGTCCTTTCCAGGCCTTTACATCTATCGGTCCTGCATAGTCTACTCCAGTGTGCGTAAACGGGCGAGAGATTCTGACACGAGGAGCCGGTAGATTTCCCATCAACTGTTGCAAAGGTTTGGCTCCGAATCGAAAACAGATGGTACAATGATGAATGTATTTTTTAACGCTTCTTTTTAGATTCAAAATCCAAAACCTTGAGCGAAGGTGTGCGGTCATTTGCTGCATTCCACCATGGAATGTGTTTTCATGGGCTTCTCTAATTAGCAGTTGCGTGAAAGCAGTATTAGATTTTAAGATGATTGGGTGTCTTTGGTCGTACTCCAAATTTGAATTTTGTAGACGCCCTCCTACTCGCAATATTCCATGGTAGTCAATAAAGGGATGTAACGATCCAAAGTGTTTAGACGATGTCGGATGCCTTGTCAAATCTTTGATTACTTCTGCAAAAGTTTGGCCTTGTGCTACTCTAATGCAATTAAAAGTTGCGTTTTGAAGATCGACTGTTGAAATTGGTACTTTTAACTGGTCCTTTGTTATTTTGTTGACATAAAAGAATGCAATCCTCCGGCAATAAGCAATGGTACGTATAAGTTTTTTGAAATCTGAAATTTTCTCCATTAACCTTTGCACTTGGTTTTCAGTGTCAACGACGATATGTAAATGGACCTTTTCTGGACGCATTTCTTCTTCGGTTTCAAACGATTTTGTTGGACTTGGGTTTGAAAACTTCCAATCGGCCTGAAGATATTCGGGTCCCCGCCACCAAAGACGGTTGTCTTTAAGTTCCAATGGCGAAACTCCTCTAGACGCCAAGTCTGCAGGATTGTGTTTTGTTGGAACATGATTCCAGATGTTAACATTAGTTAGCCTCTGTATTTCCGCGACTCTATTGTTAACGAAAGTTTTCCATTTTGATGGCGGTGCAGAAATCCAGCATAATGTGATCGTGGAATCAGTCCATACGAAGGTTTTGATCTGACCTAACTGCAAGACCCTTTGAACATAGCTTAAAAGTCGAGCTAACATCACAGCACCACATAACTCAAGTCGAGGAAGTGAAACAGTATTCAGCGGAGCAACCCTAGTCTTTGACATAACAAGGTGAGTGTGAATTTGGTTATTTTTATCCAAAGCCCTTAGATAAACTACTGCTCCATAAGCCTTCATCGAAGCATCGCTGAATCCATGTAGTTCTAACTCCAAATTACTCTTTTCAGTACAAATCCAACGTTGAACTCTAATGTCTTGAAGAAGTGGAAGTTCTGCCTGCAGAGACAACCATTCTCGTTCAAGCTCCAATGGAATAGGTGCGTCCCATGCCAAACCCTTCAACCATAGCTTTTGCATCACGATTTTTGCCGATATCACACATGGAGAAATCCAACCAAGTGGATCGAAAAGTTTGGCAATAGTTGAGAGAATTGCTCGCTTAGTGACTTCTATTGATTCGGATTGGATCCACTGAAAAGAAAAAGAATCGCTAAAAGGAAGCCATTTTATTCCCAGAGTCTTGATGTGCTCTGATGACTCAAAGGGCAGCATGAAATCGACTGCACGTTCTTGGGGAGCAATGTTGACAAGAGCCTCTTCAAAATTACTGGCCCATTTACGCAAGTGGAAGCCAGCTGATGACAGAAGTTGGTTGATTTCGCTTACCTTCTGTTGAGCTTCGCGAATTGAGTCTGCTCCGCTTACCAAGTCATCAACGTACATGTCATGTGTCTGCTTCTCTCATTTGGATCTGTCGATACATTTTTTCGATGTCAGCTGTCAAGGTAATCTTAAAAGTTCTCCATTTTAATATGATGTCCATTATATTTGCTTGTGTTTTAGGTCCAACTAGCAGATGTTCGTTTAAGGAAGTACCATCAGTAGTTTTAAAGGCAGCATCGAAAACTACTCGCAGCTTCGTTGTGGTACTGGACTCCTTAAACACAGCATGATGGGGCAGAACATAATGGAATGGTGACATAAGAACTTTACCTTGGCTGACATCTACTTCTTCCATCTGATTGAGTTGACGATATTCGGATACACAGGCTGAATACTGCTCGTGTAACTCGGGGTTGTTATCGAATCTTCGTTCAAGTTGAAGAAACCTTCTCAAAGCTCCTTGTTGACTTTCTCCTAGTGCGGGTCGAAAACCTTCTTTGAATGGTAAAGCAACTTCAAATCATCCATCTGGTAAACGGTTGGTGTACGTCTGGAAATGATTCTCACAGGCAGCATCTTCAGCAACTTCAGGTTCCTCAAAAGGTGATTCTTCAATTTCCCAGAATTTACGAAGTTGTGAATCAATATCGATCAGCTGCAGGTGAATACGAAATGTTTCAACAGGTACTTTACCGAAGACAATCCATCCCAGTTGCGTATTTTGAGCAATAGGAGCAACAGGCTCGGTTCCCCTAACTATTTCTGGCAAAACGACTTCAGAAAAAACATCGCTACCCAGAAGTAAATCAACACAAGAAGGCTTATAAAATGAAGGATCGGCTAAACTCAAACCCTGAATATGAGTCCATTGATGTGGAAGGAACTCTTTATTGGGAAGTAAACCAGTTAAAGTTTTGAAAACGAATGAAGAATAAAATGGTGTGATAACAATAGATTTAGGTTACTAGACTCATTTTTAATAAATAGTTTATTCAAAATTAATTGTTTTATTGCTCAAAAATTGTTTTTTCCGTTCGCTATACGTTTGCCGATTATATTTGTTTTACTCTTGTCAAATTGAGTTGACAATTGAATGGCAATTCGGACTGAAAACGTCAATTTAATCTCCTTTTTTGTGGTGAAAACACTTCAAGATTAATTTTAAATCTCCTACCTTAAATCCCGGATTATCTCTTGGTGAAAACGTAGTATAAGCCTTTAGGCGATGTTGTTGCTGCATTTTACTATCGCCAATGATCCATGTAGATCATCGCATGAAAATAATACAATACGGATCTAAGTGAAAACGGTGTTGTATACATATCTCTTTTTTCCTAACCTTTGCTTATTTTTCAAGTATTTGTTGACATCAAAGAATGACATTGTTGATTAATGTCATTCTTTGGATTATTTATCAAAGTTGTAAATGCTTGAAGAAATATTTTTGTTTGTTATTTTCAATTTCGGAATATGGTTGTAAAATTATGAAATAATTAAAAAAGAAAACCCAATGGCCATTAGTATTTACCTCCTTTAGTAAAGCTGTTTTTTTCACTGGTTGTTACTCCCTATAAATGAAATTATAAAATACAGAGACATTTTTTTTCTCTCTTATCTGCGGAGAATTTGTAACGTGCATTTATAAGGAAACAGAACTTTTATTCTGTCATATTCGTAACTTCTCAACGCCCGAAGTTTGAAGCTACATTTCGTTTTGCTAATTCTATGGTCGCGCTTATTGACACATGATATCGTAAAGTCGGTAAAAAGCCCGTCAACGCCCGACCGACCGAACGCGTGATTGTGATTTGGCCATTATGATCGTAGCGTGTCGTTAAAATTTCCCAAGCCTCATCATAATTGTCATTATTGATTTCTAGATAATCCAACAATGATGCAGCAATTCGTATAGCTACCAAATAATATTTTCAACTCATAACAGCGAGAAATAAATGCAGAGACACGTCAGATAAGCAATTTATTTACTAGAAGACAAGAACAGAAAAAGGGAAGCTAAAATCGTAATCAACAGCTTCCAAAAAAGATTTTTCCACATTATCGTGTTTTCAAAATTCAACTATTTGTCTTATTTCAAAATCGATTTTTTAGCTGATAAAAGTGAAAATCAATGATATCAGCCAAAACTAATAGAAAATCAAATTTGCCAGCTGAGATAACACTTAAAGTAGCAAATATATCAGTGGTATAACTTTTATATTGTAGCTTTAAATTACAGTAGGTACTAGAAAAACCAGTTTACGAATGATAATAATACAATTTAGCGAAACTCAATGCATTTTGTTACTATCACACTAGACAATCAGTATTAATCATAAATTGATAAATTTTATCCAACACATCTATCAATCAAAAATCAAATTTTCTGTATATTTTTCCTACTAGCACAACTTTTAAATAGTGTAACAGCATCACATTAAAAAAAACCTAGCATGTAGAAACTTCATTTTCTTGTTCATGCTAGACCAAACCCGGCTTTTTGTACTTTAAATATTGCGAATACAAGACATATGAAGTATTTTAAATATCATCGGATTTTGCCTAGCATTTTACTTTTTGGTTTCGTTGACTTTTTTATATATCTAAGTAATAACACAGGACATAACTGTTTCACATGCGGAAAAAAAATATTTAGTGGTGCTGCAGCGCAAATATTATTTGATAATTTTGAATTTGAATAATAATTATTATAATTTAAATAATCAAACTCGTTAAGAACTCTTTCGTAAAGAAAAACGAACATAATGAAGATGTGTTATCTGTTAAATTTGCATTTAAAGACAAAAATTGAAATCAAATAATATCTATTTTAACTCTGACCAGTAAAAATGTTGGACTTACAAGTGAAATTAATGTGGGTTCTTTTAAACAAGGTCGTCGCCCTTTCAGCCTCCATTTTAATAAAAAATGATTTCTTTGCTCTGTAATTCCAAAAGTATACATTTTATAAAAAATATTAATCAACATGTGAGAAAAAAGGTTTTGAAGTTTCATTTTGTATCTATAAATTCTTTTAAGACATTGAATAAATCTTATTTTTGAGTAAAAGATTTACAGACTCCAATTTGGTTCTGATTAGTCAGAAATCATTCACTTTTTCCCAAGTTTAGCCATTAAAATCGAATTACTTAAAAAAAAATCATGCAGTTTTAGTTTTTTGGCAATTAAATTTTGTTGTAGGTACTTGACAAAATCTGACAGACACAATATATTGTAATTATTACACAAAAAATCCAACTATCAATCAAAAATAAAATTTTCTGTAAATCATCGGGTTTTGGCAAGCATTCTACTTGCGTATATCTGCCTAATTATATTTTCAACTCATAACAGCGAACAAAACTCCAAAAACAAACAAAATTAATAAATTAAGAGCAGAAATAGGCCATTTGAAATTGGAATGCCTAGCTTCAAAGTAATTAATATTAGGTACAAATCGTAAAAGAAAACAACTGAATTGTCCCAATTAATAGACCGTTCAGAGCATTCAAAATTTAAACAAAATTGTATACATTTTTATTTTTTGCAATTAAGATTTGGTTTAGGTACTAGGCAAAATGCGTCAGACATATTTTGTAATTTTTAGGCAAAAAATTGAATTATCAATCCAAAAACAAATTTTCTGTACATCATCGGGTTTTTCCTACTAGCACCACTTTTAATGTTTGTTTGTTTTACATGTGTCAATAATTATAATTCGAAAAATTATAATAAGAAAAAAATATAACATTAAACTTTGTTGTAGGTACTAGGCAAAATCCGATAAAGACAATAATTTGTAATTGTTACACAAAAAAATCCAACTATCAATCAAAAATCAAATTTTGCGTAAATCATCGGGTCTAACCTAGCATTCTACTTTTTGTTTCCGTTGATATTCGTATAGCTACCAAATAATATTTTCAACTCATAACAGCGAGAAATAAATGCAGAGACACGTCAGATACGCAATTTATTTACTACAAGACAAGAACAGAAAAAGGGAAGCTAAAATCGTAATCAACAGCTTCCAAAAAAGATTTTTCCACATTATCGTGTTTTCAAAATTCAACTATTTGTCTTATTTCAAAATCGATTTTTTAGCTGATAAAAGTGAAAATCAATGATATCAGCCAAAACTAATAGAAAATCAAATTTGCCAGCTGAGATAACACTTAAAGTAGCAAATATATCAGTGGTATAACTTTTATATTATAGCTTTAAATTACAGTAGGTACTAGAAAAACCAGTTTACGAATGATAATAATACAATTTAGCGAAACTCACTGTATTTTGTTATTTTCACACTAGCCAAACAGTATTAATCATAAATCGATTATTTTTGTCATATTTTCGTGTTTTCGTAGTTCAAATTTTTGATTTCGTTTCTGTATTTCTAAATCGGTTTTTCTAACTCACAAGAGTGAACAGAAAATCTAAAGTTGTCAGGCAAGACTTATAGAGAATAGAGTTAACCAGCTGAAATAACATATTAAAGTTAAAAATATGAGGTAAATGGATTAACATTAGTATTAGAGAAACCGTATTTATTTAAATGGCGGCTAAAGTAAGACTTACAGTTCTAATTTGGTAAAATCCGACAGACATATTTCGTAATTTTAAGACACCAATCCAAAACAAATTTTCTGTACATCATCGGGTTTTTAATATATTAGCACAGCTTTTAAATTTCGTTGGTTTTACATTTCTCAAAATTATAAATTGGTTTTTTTTTAACACACACAAAGATAAATAGAAGCATGGAAATTCAAAACAAATTACCTAAGATGAAAGTCAAATAGTGAACAACATCAATTTAAAAAAAAAATTAACGTAGCCACTTTATTTTTTAGTTTATGTATGTACCTACTTCGATAAAAAGAACAGAACATTTTCCCATGCGAAAAAAAATTATTTAGTGGGTTGGCAACTACAATATTATTTGATAAGTCTTAATTAAAATAACAATTATTATAATTAAATAATCAAACTCGTTAAGAACTCTTGCGTAAAGAAAAAAGAACATAATGAAATAATTAAACTTGCATTTTAAGAAAAAATTGAAATCGAATATGTAATGTTATAAACACCTGTATTGCATGTCGTTGCCCCTTTATAAATTTTATAAAAAAAGATTAATTAAGATTTGATAAAAAATCTTTTAAAGTTTTAGTTTGAATCTATAAATCCTTTTAAGACATTGAATAATTCATATTTTCTTACATGGCGGCTAAAGTAAATAAAAACTCAGAAATCAATCACTATTTTTCAAGCCTAGCCATTTAAATCAAATTGCTTAAAAAACAATATACATTTTCGGTTTTTTGCAATTAAATTTTGTTGTTGCAGGTACTAGGCAAAATCCGACAAAATTTTTACACAAAAAATCCAACTATCAATCAAAAATCGAATTTTCTGTAAATTATCGGCTTTTGGCTAGCCGTCTACTTTTTGTCTCCGTTGATTTTCATATACCTTCTTATATTTTCAACTCATAACAGCGAACAATAAATCCAGAAACACGTCAGATAAGCAGTTTACTACAAGGCAAGAACAGAAAAAGGCCAGTAAAATTAAGAATCAATAGCTTCCAACATTTAAAATTTACAAGTATGTATATCAGTGGTTAGTACCACTTTTTAATGATAACTAGTATCGCCTGTGGCCGAAATTCGACCATCTGTATTTATATATTAATATTTATTATTTTTTTTTTGCAGCTTTTGGTGTTGCATGTGTGCGTAGAGTATCTCTACCAGCGTTAGAACCTTACTCCAATCGGAGTAATTTTACTCCAATTTAGAGAAAATAAATCTTCTCCACCACGTCGTTTTTTTTTTTGAGATCTACTCTTTTTTTCCCACACTAAAAAAATCACAAATTCTTTAGCCAAACTATATAAAAGGGCTGTGTTGTTCAGTTTTCTAACCAACCCTGGCTCTGAACGTTTAAATTAAAAATTGTATTCAGTTCTGAAAGTGAATTTGTGTATGTGATTTATTTTGTTTTTATCAAAAATACAATTTTTGAAGGTTTTTTCTTTTTTTCAAATCTACTCCAGAAATTTCCTATTTACTCCACTAATTTCACTACTGTTCCCTACTCATTGTAAGTAGATGCAGAGTACATCATTCGGAACGAAAAAACAAATATTGAGTCTAAGCTACATGAAACACGTTGGAAGTGAACTTTTGGTATGGTACACTACGCTCGGGCGTTGACAAACAGCCGTGTGTATCCTGAATTTGTTTTTTTTTTTACTTTGTATGGGGAAACCATTATTTAAAATTTTTACATGTAAGTAGTCGACGGATTCACATAATCTCTTCTGATGGCACTTCTAATTAATAATAGCTTTCAAATGGTATGTTTTTTATTGTCGGCCGTTCGGTTTAAGTATATTAAAAAGGGAGTACAAAAAAATTGTTAACGTATTAACATAATGATTTAATTTGGCGAAACACCATGAATTTTGTTATTTTTAAATTAGACAATAAGTATTGAACAAAAAAGAATATTTTCTCATAATCGTTTTTAGTAGTTCAACTTATTGTCTTGAGCTAAGTGTACACAATTGGTAAATCTTACAATATTGTCAGATCTGTCAGTGAAAAACATGCTTACAATGCCTAACAACCGTGTACACTTACAATTAATTGTCAGAAAATTGTCTGATAATAAAGGGTAAGATCATTGTCTGACAATTAATTGTAAGAAATCTTACAATTGTGTGTACGCCAGTTGACAATCGTGTACTCTTACAATCAATTGTGAGAAAATGTATCTGACAATTAATTGTAAGACGACAAATTGAAAGGTATTTGGATAATCGTGTACACACACAATTTATTGTCAGGCCTCACAATTTTTATCGTTGTTTGACGGTTCTCAAAATATAGAAATTGTCATATGCACTTTTTTTAACATCATACAATTTTTTCATTGTCAGACAATTTGCAGTGAATTTGGAAGTTGATTTTAGTGGTGCAGTGAGGTTAATTTAAAATTTTTTTTTAATTAAAAATTTAACATGGAAAGACAAGAATTGGAAAGAATAATTGGAACCGATGCAACATTTCGGCCTATTTTGCCATCAAATTTGCAGTCGGCGCCTCAGCAATCTGCAAATAAAATAAAAAACAGAAATCCTAGGTAGAAGCTTCAAAGTGAATGGTCAGACGACACATCCTTGAAGTTTATTCAAGAAATTGAGATGCGACTCAGTCTGTGGGATGCTGGATGCCCCGACTATAAGTTGCCAAAAGAAATTTTATCTCAAGAAGTAGCAGATGCTGTAGGAGTGAGCATAACGGAATACAAGGGCAAATGGGCGAATCTGCGCACGACATTTAATTCCAATCTCGAAAAACATCTGAAAAAAAAGTCAGGCCAAGGTGCAAATTAAGCAGTTTCCATTACCTGGAAATGAAAATTATCTACCAATGAGCTGACAATTAGTTGTGTGTGTACACGGTTGGTAGAAAATCTACCAATCTCTTAAAATTTATTGGTAGGTATGCAGCGTTTTATCTGACAATAAATTGTCAGCCAACTTCTGACAATAAATTGTAAGAGATTGGTAGATTTTCTACCAACCGTGTACACACACAACTAATTGTCAGCTCATTGGTAGATAAATGTCAGACATTGTCAGCTCTGACAATATTGTAAGATCTACCAATCGTGTACACTTAGTTTTAGTTTCTTTTGTACTTCATAAGTTGGAAATACATTTTTACTACTTATAAAAGTGAAAATCAATGGCATTAGCCAAGACTAATAGATAATCAAATTTACCAGCTAAGATATCGCTTAAAGCTACAAATATATCACCGAAATCACTTTTATAATCTCTATATATAAAAATGAATCGTGGTAGGTTCAGATGCTAAAAACTTGAGAACGACTGCACCAAATTTGGTACTTCTTTCTACGGGTTTGTTCGTAACTGTACCGCGAAGGTTTAGAAAAAAAGAAAAGTTGAAAAAGTCTCAACAGGTGGCGCTGTAGGTGAAAAGTTTAATTCAATTACCGTTCAACAAATGTCGCTGTAGGTGGTTAGGAAATGGCTTTTGGGATATTCTTCTTCAACCTTTCTTATTTTTAGTATAAAATGGGCTAAAAATAAAATAATTGTCCGATTTAAGAAACTCTTTTTTCTGTTTGAAAGGTTTTTCTCAGGAAATGGCTTAAGGAATATTTTTTTTAAATTTTTATTTATAGGGTGAAATAAGGTAAACATAAAAAGTGTCCGATTGAACAAATTCGTTTTTGTTTGAAGAGTTTTTCTTAGGAAATGGTTTGAGGGATATTTTTTTCAAATTTTATTATTAGTAGGATGAAATGGGGTAAAAATAAAAAATTGTCCGATTTAGGAAATTCTTTTTTTGTGAAGGGTTTTTCTAAGTAAATAGCTTTAGGGATATTCCTTTTTAAATTTTGATTATAGTAAAAATAAAATAAAGTCGGGTGTAATTTGTAATTGAAAGGTTATTTATTAGTGGATGGCATCAGGGATTTTTCTACAATTTAATGGGGTGAAATGGGGTAGAAATGAAAAGTGGCATCTGATTTCAATAATTCAGTTTGTGTTGGAAAGGTTATTTTTAAAAATTGTATATTTATAGAGTGAAAAGGAATAAACACAAAAAGAAATATTTTTGATTACAAAAATTCTTTCTGCGTTTTAAAAGTAATAAAGGTTGGACGTAGATGACGTAGATGATCATATTTAAACGAATTTCACCATTTATAACGTGAAGTGGGTCAAAACTCAGTAAGTAGTATTCAATTACAAAATTTGTAATTTATGCGAAGCTTAGGTTTGTCTACCCGTGCGAAGCCGGGCGGATCAGCTAGTGTAGGTTTAAATTACAGTAGGTACTAGTAAAATTAAGTCCCACTTCTTCGACCGTTCAGAACAAACAAAATTTATACAAAATTGTATGAAGTTTCAATTTTTGCAATTAAGATTTGGTTTAGGTACTAGGCAAAATGCGTCAGACATATTTTGTAATTTTTAGGCAAAAAATTGAACTATCAATCCAAAAACAAATTTTCTGTACATCATCGGGTTTTTCCTACTAGCACTACTTTTAATGTTTGTTGGTTTTACACATGTCAAAAATTATAATTCGATTTTAAACACATATTTTAAACATCATCGGATTTTGCCTAGCATTCTACTTTTTGGTTTTGTTGATTTTTGTATAACTAAGTATATTATACAAAGGAGAGAACAGTTTCCCATGCGAAAAATAATTATGGGGCTGCAGCGACAATATTATTTGATATTTTTTTATTTGAATAATAATTATTATAATTTAAATAATCAAACTCGTTAAGAACTCTTTCGTAAAGAAAAAAATATTATAATGAAGTTCATTCATTCCTTGAGATTTTTTGAATGGGGTTTTGTTTAACGGTCTCGTGTGGACAAATATTGAAATAAAATATGTATTTAAACCTTCTTTTAAGGAAAGTTTTGCAAAGCAATTCGTAATGTTCAAAACACCTGTAGGTATTGCTTGTATTCTGTCGTCGTCGTCTCTTCGGCCGCCATTTTAATAAAAAAAATTTTCTCTGTAATTCTAAAAGTACAAACTTAAAAAAATGATTTTATTTTCGTGTAAAAACATCGGTAACATTTAATTAAAAATCTTTTCGTTTCAATTTATATCTTGTTAAATCCTATTTTTGAATGGCGGCTAAAGTTAAACATATCCTATTACTCAAAAATGGTTCACAATTTTCCAAGAATATTCATAATTTAATGAGTCGGTTCCGAACATTTAAAACGTATATACATATTTATAATCTTCTGCCGTTCCAATGTCTGGTGATTACATTTTATTGTACGTATTCTAGGACAAATACGAAATACTTTCACCATCGTTAAAAAAGTATTCCTTCCATTTTAGATAAAATCAATATTTTGAAACATTTTCTTAGTAGCTTAAGTTTTTGTGTTCGTATTCTGTTGCTAAAATATATAAAAAAAAAGTCTAATTTTTATCTTACAACAGAAAAGAAAGTCAAAACATCAGCCGGGATCAGTTACTAAGACAACACCTTCAAGCAACAAATATTTTAGTTGTAAGTAACACTTTTTCTGTATAAATTAGTAAAAACAAATTTAGAATTATTAACCATTGCAAATTAACAAAACTTTTTTCTTTCGGTCGGGCTTAACTTAGAATCAAAAATTCTAACTCAACTCTTTTCAACTCGTTTCAGAAAAACAATTCCTAGATATCAATTAAGAAAAAAAAATCTAATTCACCAGCCAATACAATAGCTTAAAGTAACAAATATTTTAGTGGTACGCAAAACTTTTTTATTGATTTTTAATATTACAGTTGATACTATCCAGAACACGATAATTCTTTTTTACACTTGAAATATAGGTGCGTCAAGATGGCGCCGCCACAAACGAAATTCAAAAATCTAATGATGCAGGAATTAGGACGTCAACATAGCGCCGCCACAGAAGAAATTTGAAAATCTGATTATACAGGAATTAGGACCTACTTAGGTGCTAATTTAGTGCCGCAATATTAGTTCAAGCGCTTTACGATTTGACCTTAAAATGCATCTCAACAGTTTAGCCAAAAATCCTAAATCACCCAAAAATCAATGCACATCGGAAAGAATGGTACCGAATTCAAGGGCTAGCCGAGACCTCTTCAAAAAAGTGCAAATCAACTTTCTACTCCCACTCCTTCATGTCCAATTGGGCCTGTGGAACCTCGTTGGATCATGTGGAACTTGTGGCGGCGCTATCTTGACGTCAAGATAGCGCCGCTACAGAAGAAATTTGAAAATCTGATTATATAGGAATTAGGACCTAATTAGGTGCTAGTTTAGTGCCGCAATATTAGTTCAAGCGATTTACGATTTGACCTTAAAATGCATCTCAACAGCTTAGCCAAAAATCCTAAATCACCCAAAAATCAATGCACAGCGGAAAGAATGGTACCGAATTCAAGGGCTAGCCGAGACCTCTTCAAAAAAGTGCAAATCAACTTTCTACTCCAATGTCTTCATATCCAAACAGGCCTGTGGAGCCTCGTTGGATCCTGTGGAACTTTTGGCGGCGCTATCTTGACGTCAAGACAGCGCCGCCACAGAAGAAATTCGAAAATCTAAGTATGCAAAAATTAGGACCTAATTAGGTGCTAATTTAGTGCCGCAATATTAGTTCAAGTGCTTTACGATTTCAACCTTAAATCGGATGCAATAACTGCATGTAATTTGTAGACTTTTTATTTCCGACCTTTTTGTAAGAAATTATAACAGCGAATCTAAGATACTATTATATACATTTCAAAAAGTCGACTTTTATTTTTCAACCTCAACCCTTTCGCTTTTTACCGACCAAAATGCAATTTTGAAGATATCACTTCCAGCTATATATGTAAGTACATAGCGCCGCACCCGTCACCAAATAAATTCAAAAATCAAACGAGGCAGGAATTGTGACCCAATTTAGTGCTACAATATAAATTTATTCAAGTGGACTACGATAGCACCTTGAAATCAAATGCACTATTTGCATGCAATTTCTAGACTTTTTGGAATCGAAGTTTGAATAGGTGTTCTGAATATTGTACAGTTCCGGCTCAGGTTTCCAATAGGCACATACACAAAAAATATGAAAAATTGTGTTTTAGATATCAGCTGAGCTACAAAACATGAACAAAATATTTATTTAGTGCGGAAATTATTATTAACAAAGTTACAAACAATTTAAGTTTGTATTGTCCCTTCCTATGAAACTACTTACCTTCCTATGTAAACAAAAAAAATATTAAAAAGGGTTTCAGGACCATTTTTCCTAAATGTATGCAACTCTTTTGATATCATTATGTCAGAAAAATCGTTGCGAAAGCAAGATAAAATTCAAATTCCATTGAAGTTGTTTTTTGAAAGTTTTTTAAATAACAATCAATGTTAAAAGTTCTAGGCAAAAGTGCTTTTATGCGGTCTGATAAAGTGTTTTTCAAGTGCATTTTGACATTATATTCATATACACAGCCAAACTTTCTTTCTTTTAACTTAGTTTTTAGTATTTTATTTGATTCCCTATCGGCAAAATTGAATTTTTTTTTTCTCGTAATGCCTGCAATACAACAATATATACCTACACCGAATTTTGTTTTTTTTTTTTTAATTTTCTCGAAACAATTTTCATTTAACTTCATACCTGTATACTTTAAATCCAAAATTTAAAAAAAAACGCGTTTCAAGGTTTTTCTAAAAAATTCAAATAGTGGAAATATGATTTTGAGTTTTATTTTTACTCGTGTTATTTTGTAGTTGTTATTTTCTTTAATTTTCTTCAATTTTCTATAAAAATAAACACACTTTTAACGGTGATTGTTATTTAAAAAACTTTCCAAAAAAAAAACTTCAATGGAATTTGAATTTTATCTTGCTTTCGCAACGATTTTTCTGACATAATGATATCAAAAGAGTTGCATACATTTAGGAAAATGGTCCTGAAACCCTTTTTAATACTTTTTTTGTTTACATAGGAAAGTAAGTAGTTTCATAGGAAGGGACAATACAAACTTAAATTGTTAGTAACTTTGTTAATAATAATTTCCGCACTAAATAAATATTTTTTTCATGTTTTGTAGCTCAGCTGATATCTAAAACACAATTTTTCATATTTTTTGTGTATGTGCCTATTGGAAACCTGAGCCGGAACTGTACAATATTCAGAACACCTATTCAAACTTCGATTCCAAAAAGTCTAGAAATTGCATGCAAATAGTGCATTTGATTTCAAGGTGCTATCGTAGTCCACTTGAATAAATTTATATTGTAGCACTAAATTGGGTCACAATTCCTGCCTCGTTTGATTTTTGAATTTATTTGGTGACGGGTGCGGCGCTATGTACTTACATATATAGCTGGAAGTGATATCTTCAAAATTGCATTTTGGTCGGTAAAAAGCGAAAGGGTTGAGGTTGAAAAATAAAAGTCGACTTTTTGAAATGTATATAATAGTATCTTAGATTCGCTGTTATAATTTCTTACAAAAAGGTCGGAAATAAAAAGTCAAATTACATGCAGTTATTGCATCCGATTTAAGGTTGAAATCGTAAAGCACTTGAACTAATATTGCGGCACTAAATTAGCACCTTATTAGGTCCTAATTTTTGCATACTTAGATTTTCGAATTTCTTCTGTGGCGGCGCTGTCTTGACGTCGAGATAGCGCCGCCACAAGTTCCACAGGATCCAACGAGGCTCCACAGGCCTATTTGGACACCCAACTAACAAACTCCCGGAGTTAAGCTCTTCAAATCTGAAAAAAGCTCCCATAAGATTCTTTTAAATCCTATTGTTATACCTAAGAATGAATCTCTTGTTATGAAACTCAAATTCGTCTCATAGCATTTTTATTGTAAGAGCAAAGCATTTTTTAAATTTGAAAGTACTTAAATCCTATATCTAAATCTATTTAAGTCTCATAAGTATCTCGTTATGAAATTAAAACTCTAAACGTCATTTTTAGTCTTTATAATCCCATAATAATACTTCAAGTTTTTTTCAAGATTCTAATAGGAGCTACGACGCCAGCTTTGAATATCAAACGAACAAATGTTGTAGTTGAATTGTACAGTGCGTTCTTTTTGTTCACAAAACTTGCTTCTGTTCATGTTTCTATCGGATTGGTTATTTGATTGGTGGTGGAAGATGTAATTTTAGATTTCAAAGAAAAGTTTGATTGTTTTCTTTGCGAGCAAGTTTCTTTGGTCGATTTTTTGTTATGTTTGTTTACCTAATTTGGGGGTAGTAGTGAATTTGATTATAAATATTATAACAACAATTTTTAGCACTGAAATATACTAAACAAAAAGCACACATTTCAAACTTAAGGTAGTTAATATTATTAGTATTATTAAAAAGAGAAAACAATCTGCCGAAAAATCGATCTCAAAAGCATTATTTTGATAGAATTGATCGAAACAACCTTATTAATTGTACTAATGGAAATCACCATGAGTATCACATAATGTTTATGGTGTATATACATATATACTGTTGTTGCATCGACTGTCATCAGCTTTGGAGTGATTTAAAAAACACCAAGCTATATCCGGTTAACTTTGATTTTTAGGTTATAATTTAGTTCCATTGTTTCAAAATGTTAATCTAACACAATTATCGATTTTTTGCTTTCTCATTTAAATTTCTTAATAAAAGTTGGCAATTGCAATAAAAAGGAACGCCCCACAGTGTTGCGTTTAAAAGTTAAATGTCAAATTTAAGTCCCATAAGAGCATTTTAGCTCCCATAAGAAGTACTGTCTCTCAGAGAAAATTTATATTTACTGAGAGCGACTCTTCTTTCGGGAGCTCAAGCGTTGTAATGGGACTTCATCATCATCCAAAGATCTCATAGAGATGTTAACACAAGAGTTAAAGTATCAATCAACAGCAGCCATGTTGCAATATGAACAAAATGTTTTCATTATATTTTGAGGGTTACCGTAGCTTAAAAAAAAATATTCTTAATGAATTATCATATTTGGTTTTCCATTCTGACCAAAACGTCATATTCATCTTGTTTTCTCTTATTTGCTTATGATATTAGTTGTATAAAAAATGGATTTGTATAACTTAGTATACAGCTACTATACCAGAGAAGAATGAGCGGGGACATTCTTTTTTGTGTTATGTCATTATTTAAAATTTGTGAGAGCAGTATATTAACACGACACAAGTAAAATGGCATCTTTAAAAATCAGTTGTTTTTGTCAGTTTTTAATGACAAATATATTGGAAGATTTCAGATATTCTTAATAATGAAAACGCGTCATATTTTGTGCCACTCTATATCCAATTTTTGTCATTAAAGCACGATAATGACAGTAATTGGAAAAAAATATGGTATGAATGATCGCATTTTGTGAATTGTATAAAAACATACTTTGGTGATTTTTGCACCTAAAAAAATATTAATGGTAACCCTATAATAAGATTATAATTAATAACAAAATATTTTAAATATGCATAATTTTGGAAGCGCGTTGTTATTTTTCGAAGCAAAATGTTTAAATTAGAATGCAATGCCATGATTTTTACAAATATAATACGTCAATTAACTTGTGAGATAAATACTCGCACCAAAAAACACATTATTTTTTGACATGAGAGACACACATAAAAACTATTCGCCTACCTTCTTCAAAAAAAGAAACTAAAAATGCGAAATATATATGTTTTTTTAAGTTTACACACACTCGTTCTCTTTTTAACAACTTCTGTAGGAAGAGACGCACTCCCATAGGAAGAGTTCAGAGAGCCTTACTAGATTTACAAATTTACAAAGCGGCGTCTATAGTCGCATAAGAAGAATAAAACTCTTCCTATAGGATCAAGAGGATCCCATAACTAGGCCATTTAAGGCTTTTAACAATCTTATAAGAATCTAGAAGAACTCCTCAAGAGTGCATTTAGCTCCCTAAAATAAGTCTCGTAGCGCTCTCGGAGCATCTTATGAGAGGAAAAATGTTACTTGGGCATGAAGGTGTGGGAGTAGAAAGTTGATTTGCACCTGTTTGAAGAGGTCATAATCGTATCTTAGAATCTCTGTTATAATTTCTTACAAAAAGGTCAAAAATAAAAAGTCTACAAATTACATGCAAATGGAGTAGAAAGTTGATTTGCACTTTTTTGAAGAGGTCTCGGCTAGCCCTTGAATTCGGTACCATTCTTTCCGATGTGCATTCATTTTTGGGTGATTTAGGATTTTTAGCAAAACTGTTGAGATGCATTTGGAGGTCAAACCGTAAAGCACTTAAACTAATATTGCGGCACTAAATTAGCACCTAATTAGGTCCTAATTCCTGCATACTTAGATTTTGGAATTTCTTCTGTGGCGGCGCTGTCTTGACGTCAAGTTAGGACCGCCAAAAGTATGAGGGGGAGGGGAATTAAGTGCTCATCCAAAATTGCAGCACTAAATTCGCACCTAATTAGGTCCTAATTCCTGCATCATTAGATTTTTGAGTTTCGTGTGTGGCGGTGCCATCTTGACGCACCTTTGAAATATTTGTTATTAAAACAATCCATTATTCTGAAATTAACGGATTTTGACTAGTATTTTAACTTTGTCCTTATTTTAATTAAAACTTTAATTTTGCATTTAAATCTCATAACAGCTCACATAGCTTTTGCACCTTAAAAGATATATCCACCCACTTTAGGGATGAATGCACAAGAAAAGGCATGGGCGAGCACATTCAATGTTCGACAATTAGATTTACAAAAGGCGAACAGTAAATTAATTTCATGGAATGATTTTTACGAAAAATGGCATTTTATGAACTTTCCAAAGGGATATGAATACGTAAGCAAAAACAAAGTAGTCAAAGTTAAATTCATCCTCCGAGGATGATAAAAAAAACGCGAACGCCAGCCCAGAGGGCTGGCCCAACGGTTCGACTTACTGTTTGAAATGAAACAAAGGAATTTGTACCACGTTATAATGACTTCTTTATTTTACAAGAATATAAACCTTACGGTTCAGAGGTCGGAATAAGATTGATTTAATACCATTCGCCAAAAGCCCACCTTACTGCCACACATTGGTTCCCACTGAATATTGCTGACCCGCAATAATAAGTGTCGCAATAATACCGCAATACTGCTGACCCGTTAGGTATAATGCATTGGAGGATCATATATCCGGCATATGCATTGATATAGGCCAATGCCCTTACGTAGCCGTGTGAACTGCTTTTACTGTTGACTGTATAACAGTTGAGTCAGCGAGAACAGGTTTGCGCATGTCTAAGGCGGTCTGTATTGGATGGTGATAACTCCTCCCCCTTTGAAAATCTACGACCCGTAGATCTTGAGTGACGTCATGATGAGACTGTGACTTGTGAGTTAGGAGATAAAATCGTTGGGATGTGGGGTTTAGCGTAAATCTTCCGCCAAATGGTTAAAACGACAAATGCCACCGAAACAAGGACGACGGCTTCTGTAAGTATAGAAATTTTAAATTCTTGGGTTAAGTTACCTAGGCGTTCTATGTTTTTAATGCTGAGGTCATGGACGAATCCCAAGTCGATCTGGCGATCACGATTGGTGATGTTCATCAACGCCGGAGGTAGCGCTTGTAGAGATGTAGCCATAGAACTGGAAAATGTCCTGTCTTTCAATCTGATCGTCTCGTTAGCAAGCTGAATTATATATGTACCTGAAAGAGATCTTGAAATATTATTAGAGGTTAAATCACCCTGGAAGTTGGTGACAAAAATTGTGTCCTCCTTAATTAATTCGATGACCTCTTCCATGCTAGTTTGGAAGGTACAAGCCGAATGTCCTCCTTTCAGTAATCGGGATATGCAGGCATCCTCAGGAACTTTCTCAAGTGACTTATCCTCACAGATTGTGGAGTTTTTAATCGCTAGACAATTTGCGACTAAACCATATGTCACCATGTGGTTGATTAGCATCTTCTTGAATTTAAGATCTATTTGCTTCCCTTCGAAAACTGAGGGCCTTGTTATAAGCAGGTTATATTCCTCTTTTCCTACTTTTGGCATTGAAATAACATAGAGCAGCATCGATCCATTAGTGAAAATCGATGGCGTGCCATACTCGATGGCTTCTATCTCGTTAGCATAGGGTAACGTCTCCAGTTCATTGATGATTGAATTGATCTCTTCGGTGTCAAGAAGATTCGTATTGATCACGCCGCTTTTAGCCATTTGGCAAGCCCGAACAATCTCATTTATCTCGCCTTTAACGGCAATGATTTCATCTAAGGCATCTTGTTCGAATTTTCCAGTAATTGAGTCCTTGATATTTTGTTCGTATCTCTCAATCACTAAATTGATCTTTCGTGTGATGTCTCTTGTGATACCAAAGAGCTTCTCATTAATTCTGTATTGGTGGTTGTTACTCTCGATGATTGTCTCTTGGCTTTGTAGGATTTTGTTCCAGTCAGTGGCGTTGGGATTTCCTGCTACCCACTTCCAGGCTGTTCCAATCCAGTCGATGGACCTCGTTTTTCTCTGTGATTTACCTTTGAGTAAATTCACACGATCTTTTATCTGCCGCAAGTGAAACTCTATCACGCGTTTCCTGTCTTCGTCTTTAATATTGTTTTTTATGGCGTGACTCACCCCATCCACAAGATTTTGGAATTCTGCTAGGTCAATGGTATGAACTAATTTGAAAGTACCATCAACAATCCATCCTTTGCCTTCTTTCAAGGAGACTATCGGTGCCTTATACTCGAAAATTTGGAGTGCTTGGGCTGGAGCTAGGAAGGTTAATCTGGGAATATGCATACAAAATAAAAAATATTCTCTTTTTGCTTTGTCTATGGTAACTAGGACCTCAGCGTAAGCTTATGCTAAGATATAGTGATGCAAAAGTGGATCTTCATCGACAAATGAAAAAGAAGCAGGTGATTGTTTCATCTTTACTTTAATTACCATCTAAATTTTTATGATATAACTTAAAGAAAACATTTATATTCCTACAGTTGGAAATTGGACTTTAATAATATGATTAATTAATGTCGTGGATTAGAACTAACAAATTAAAGTTGATTAAAAATGAAATTTTAATAGTATGATTCATTTAGGTTTTGCATTAGAATTAACAAATAAAAGTTAAAACATTTTTTCATATTTGTTGTATGATAGAGTAATGTAACTCTTGTTAAGCCAAGGAAACGAATTTAAGTTTATAGAAAGTTTCGTGTGTCTTTTTTTTATTATGCTAATAAAGGTAGGCGCATTGTGATCTCGGTAAGTGCATTGTAAAAGTGCTGTGCATACACCCCCCTTTTTTTAAAACTCATTTTCATTATAAAGTTTTAAATATTCTTTAAATGAGTTTTGTGGATTTTTCGTCCACCTGATGTGGTGATTGTCACCTTGTTATCCTTACCAACAACCTCTCTCCGATATATAGGTTTATTTTTGGCTTGGATACCTTTAACTCTTGCATAAACGATTTCACCTTTTTTGTATTTCTTTGGTTTTGACCGTTTTTCATTTCTTCTAGCATTGTTGGATTTTTGCTTTCGCATAATTTCGCCTTTTAATTCCCTATTTACCTTGCCTCGGAAATCAACTAAATTTTGATAGTTTATTCTCTGATATCTGTTGGAAAATATGTCGGACGGTTTTTTTCCGGTAACTGAATGAATGGAATTATTATATCTGTCTACGGCTATGTTAATTAACTCCTTGAGTCGTAGACCCTTGTACTCCGCTTTGAGGCATCTGAAAATCTCTAATATTGTGGAATGAAGTCTTTCCACCTGTCCGTTTACCTCGCTACTATGAACGGGAGTACGGTAAAGTTTTATGCCAAGCATATTTATAAAGTTGAGCACTATTGGGCTTAAGAAGCTTCTTTCATTGTCTGTCACCAAGATTTTCGGAACCGTAAAATAATGCAATATCTTTGTGATTTTATCCCTTAAGTGAAGGACTGACCGATTTTTTATGTGGAACAATTTACCAAACTTCGAGAATTTATCAATGCAACTTATAAATTTCTCGTTTTGAATTTCGACAATATCCAAGTGCAAAATTTCGCAAGGGTATGAAGGGATAGGTGTCGCCTGAAATTCTGGGCTAGCGGGATGCCTATCGTACTTGTTGAGTTTGCACACCTCACAAGTGGTGGTATACTTTTTAACCAGGCTGAACATCCTAGGGAAATAATACCTTTCCAAAAGTTGCTCTTTGTTCTCCCTTGCATTGCGGTGTGCCCTTTTATGCTCCTCCATAATCAATGTAAGAACACGATTTGGGTCTTTAACATCCTCAACGACCCTTTGCGTAACACGGAGTTTGTAAGTTAGAAAATTTTCTAAGTAAGTTTCTTGAAGAAGAGCTATTTCTGATTCTGGAACTTTAATCCCATTTAAGATATTGGGTCTTAGTCTCGTTTTAAGGATTCTGACAAAGTCTTGTTTCGTAGGATTTTGTACTGCCACATAGTGACGAAAATAACCAGGATGAGGTTCTTCGTGAGCCTCTAGTCCTTTCCCTACTTTAATGATTATCTGATTGCGAAACACATTCAGAGGTGCTTCTACATGAGGAATCAGATCTGTGCTATCCTGATCAGCACTATGCATAGTACCTATAGATGACCTTTCTTCACTGGCTGTTTCTGTCATGGACCTGTTCTCTTCGCCTTCATGACCTTCACTAGCCGTATCCGTCACAGAACCTTGCTCACCGATGTTAGAACTGTGTGCTGTCTCAATGTTCATTGAGTCAGACAAGTGATTAACCTCGGTTTTGAGCCTTGATAGAGCATCTGCAACTATGTTAGATTTACAGGTTTGTAAACCAATTCATAGTTGTACTCCTCTATCCGTGACTTCCACCTCTTAAGCTTTGCGTTGAAGTTACGGTTTCCTAAGGCGAAGGTCAGCGGCTGATGGTCAGTGTGGATACGTATCTTTTTTGCTCCATAAACATAGGAACGAAGGTTATTAAGAGCCCACACGATAGCCAGCATTTCTTTCTCATTTGTTGCAAAGTTTTCTTCGGTCTTGTTTAGAGACCTAGAGATGAATGCGATTGGCTTGTCGAGACCCGAATGTTCCTGTGACAATACAGCTCCGATAGCGTAATTTGAAGCATCTGTGGTTAGGTTGAATCCTCTCTCAAAGTCAGGGAAAGCCAAAACCTCGGATGATGTCAGCATATCCTTAAGATCCTGAAATGCTCTCAATGCTTCCTGATCTAGTTCGATGGGCACTCGTTTTGATTGGTTAGCCTTTACCTGGGCATTATTACCTCTTGTCAAGTTTGGCAGGGGCTTCGCAATTTTCGCATAATCGCGAATAAATTTCCGATAATATGAAGTTAGGCCTGTATACCATCAGGTGTTATGATATAGCCCGAAAATTCCACCTCAGTCTTAAGGAAGGATGTTTTATCCCAATTAACCTTGAGATTAACCTCACATAACCTGGAGAGTATAATCTCAATGTTATCTAGCATTTCCTCAACGCTACCTCCAAAGATGACTATATCGTCAATGTAGACGTAACATATTTTACCGATGAATTCCTTTAGAACGTCATCGATCATTCTTTGGAAGATTGCGGGGGCATTTTTGAGACCAAATGGAAGTCTCAGCCACTCGTATTTTCCGTTCATGGTTGAGAAAGCAGTTTTTGGGATATCCGATTCCAGCATGGGTATCTGGTGAAAACCAGAAGTCAAGTCTAAAGTGGTAAAGAACTTAGCTTTGCCCAAACTCGCAAGGGTTGAGTTTATATCGGGAATCGGATACGCGTCAGCAATCGTCACAAGGTTAAGCCGTTTGAAATCTACTACCATGCGATATTGCTTCTCACCTGAGGGCTTTGGTTTCTTTGGAACCACCCAGATTGGTGAGTTATAAGGACTCCTCGAAGGACGTATTATGCCTTCTGATAAGAGATCCTTAATTTCTTTCTCCACTACCTCTCTCATACAGCTAGGGTAGGGATAACTTTTGGTGTAGATTGGTTCGTCTGTACTAGTCCTTATTTCTGCCCTCACTGTCGTTTTCACTAGTTCGTTTGCGTTAAGAGGTGTAAAAAGTGTACTATAATTTTGTATGATATGAGAGAGTCTTTTTCGGACGTTCTCGGGAATTTCTTTGTCAATTATTGTGTTAATTGCTGAAGAAAACTTATCCTTCAGAGGAATTGTGATTCCTTTTGTCAGAGTAAGCGTATTCGTTTTTCGATCAATAATGGCTTCTAGTTGTTTTAGTGTATCATCACCAATGATACCATCGAAGCTCTTGAGGCCAGGGAGCACATAAAATGTCAGTTGGGTGTCATTTCCAGTTTTAGCGAAGAATTTACCTGTTACCTTGTCAGTAATTTTTATATTACCGGCTGCGAAATTAACGGCGAAGGGTTGAGCTAGCTTTATCGTATTTTGTGACACATGTGGGGCTATAAAGTTCTTATTCGCTCCAGTATCAACGAGGAAGCTCAACACTTTTCCGTTTTTGAGGATATAGTCTATGTATGGTACGCTGGACAGGCGTCCATCATAAAATTCACCTCATCTTCGTAGTTTTCATAAACTACTTCATCAAGTGGTATCTCTTCCACCGGTTGTAAATTATATAGTTTCTGTAGTTTTTGTTCCACACCTTGGGAACGTGAGTAGTTTTCCGATCGCGCTTTCCTTTTAAAAGGATTCACTTGAGGTCTATTCATGTAATTTACCTGTTTCGTTTGGACTGAATGATCCACTTCCATTCTTGGGTGAGGTTTAGGACCAGGTCTTGGTGGACCACCAGAGGTCGTACGATGACTGTTATAATTCGTACCTTTATAATATGGCTTCGGCTGAATAGGCGGTCTACTGTCTAACCTAGATATTTGATTAAAGGGGACTGTTGGTCTGGGCTGAATAGGTGGCCTATTATCCATCCTAGACATTTGGTTAAGGGGGGATGTAATGGTATTGCTATATGCCGTTGGGTGAATTACGTGATTCCGGAAATTCAGATTCTGAATTTCCAGACAAGAAGCATATGCTTCAGGAAGGGTTTTTGGTTTCTGCACGATCATTATCCGGGACAAATCACCACTTAGTCCTCTTATAAAGACATCTAACACCCGATTCCGATAAGTTTCTACGAGCGCGCTTACCGTTTCTTGCGTGTACGATTCGGTCTTAATTTTGTTGATTATAAGAGAGAACTGGTGGTTCACGGTCGCGTAGAACTCATCGAGCCGAGAACCCCTTTGAGAAAGTTGGTTGAGCTGATGCTCAAGAGTGCGAATATCTCGCTTATCGGCATAGTGTAGTGAAAGGATTCTTTTAATTTCCTCCCAGTTATCGTCGAAAATATTATAAGACACAAGAGCAGAATCTGCATTTCCGCGGATTTTCTGCCTTATGTGTTTTAGTATTGCGCGGTACATGGGTTTGTTTCTAATAATTGCGAAATCCTTCAGGATTCCCTCTACGGTGTGTATCCAGGATACATACTGCGTCGGGTTCCCATCAAAAGATTGCAACTCCTTAACGCAATCAGGGAGTCGGCTGATCTCCTTGAGGTCAGCTTCCGTCCTTGGCTCGCAAAGTGAAGGTGCAATGCCCTGACTAGACTCCGATGCCGAATTACTAACATCTTCGACCCTCTTCAAACGGCCATCTATTTCCTTCAACTGAGCAAGAATCTGGCCTATAGCCCCATTCAGCTCAGTAACAGCCTTACTCATTGCGTCCATTTTCAATTAGCACAAAATTTTTATATAATTAGTTAACAGATATTTTACTGGGGAGCGGGGTGTATGAGTGCACTTATAAAAATATAAAAAAATATATAGATCATAAATCAATGCACCTTACCTTCCTTTTTCTTGACTTCTTGACACACTGCTTTGCTTTAAGACATTGACTTGTTCCTTGTTTTAGCAGCAATATTTTTCCTTTTTACAAAAATGATATAATTTTTCTTTTGTAATTAATTTTTCAATTTTTGTCTTGTTTTTTTTCACTTTATATTAAAATTCTTATTTATTTAATTTTTGTATTGAATTATCTTCACATAATTTTTTTATATTCATTTATATTTTCTACTATTTTTTTTTCAATTATTTTCATTAATAAATTTTTTCCTTTTAACAAGATTTCTGTAATCTGAATTTTAATTTTTTTTCTTGAAAAACTCTTTTTTATTCACCTCAATTTTTTTACATATATTTCACCGTGAACTTTTTGATCATTTATTTTTCTTATCAATGATAATTTTTTGTGTGAAACACTTTTCTTCAGTGATACTTGCTTAGAGATTTTACTCTTTTTTATATATTTTTTTTTTTTTCAAAATGACCTTTTTCTTGCTCTTTCTTTGTTTTAAATTTTTGGTAATATTCAAAAAAAAAGAAAAGGAATTTTCTCCTTCCTCACTTCGATTTTAGTTATCGAATTTAATTTTTTTTTTTTCACTCACATCGGCAGAAAGAACATCTGGAATCAGTATGATCGGTATACGCTGATGTATATTGGTGTTCTATAAAGTTAAGAGAAAAAAAAGGAACCGAATTAGATTTATCTTCAAGAACCAGCTCCGGAAGAGTCGCGTTGATCCCTTTCAGTCGCAAGTGTTTATTCTTACAAGCAACCTACTCGTGGCGCAAAACTTCACTTTCGAGTCCTTGCACCGACGATGACTACATGTTCCCATGGGTATGTAGTATTTGTTGCTGGAGGGTTTATAGGGTTACTGTGTTCCCATGGTTACAGCTGTACCTCTCACTCTATGGAGTGTATAAACCTCCTGTCCTATATTAAAGGACACAACAATTCGCACAGTGAAAGGATCCGAAACTTGAGCCGGTCCCTGCTCGGGCGCCAGTTAAATTCATCCTTTCCGAGGATGATAAAAAAAACGCGAACGCCAGCCCAGAGGGCTGGCCCAACAGTTCGACTTACTGTTTGAAATGAAACAAAGGAATTTGTACCACGTTATAATGACTTCTTTATTTTACAAGAATATAAACCTTACGGTTCGGAGGTCGGAATAAGATTGATTTAATACCATTCGCCAAAAGCCCACCTTACTGCCACACATTGGTTCCCACTGAATATTGCTGACCCGCAATAATAAGTGTCGCAATAATACCGCAATACTGCTGACCCGTTAGGTATAATGCATTGGAGGATCATATATCCGGCATATGCATTGATATAGGCCAATGCCCTTACGTAGCCGTGTGAACTGCTTTTACTGTTGACTGATAACTGTTGAGTCAGCGAGAACAGGTTTGCGCATGTCTGAGGCGGTGTGTATTGGATGGTGATAACTTCAATTCAACATTTATTTATTGTTTATTTTTCTCTTTTCTTGTAAACAATAGCTTCACAGTAGCTTTTTATCACTTATAGTTGAACAATAGTTTTCTAGTTTTAAGTTTTCTTCTTTATTTCAAAAAACAGGGATTGTAAATGAGAAATTGGTGAACATAACTGGAAAGGTCCAGTTAAACATATCCGTTTTTGTACGAAAGCTCCTCAAATATAAATTTGAGTGAACAAAATAAATATTTTTAAACTACATTATTCATCTTATTGATTATTATTCATCTTTATGATTAACACATAAAACAGCTGCTAAACTTTCAAATCAATCTTTCTTTGCAGATCGACTGTGTTCTGGCGGGCAACAAAATGACAGACTTTGTTAATTTGATGCTCCAATACGTCTTCCCAAAACGAATTGCAAATACTGAAACAAGAATGAAATTACAGGACTTCCACTTGAAGTGCTTATCGGACCCCAACTCGAACATAGTTTCAAAAAGTTTGTAATCGTAATTATTTGTAAAATTTTAATCTAATTTACTAAAAATGAATCAAAATACATATTTGAAATAGTTTTTATATTTATAGCTATTATACTTTTTTGCAACGGTTATCTTAAGCTTAGCTTTTCTAATTAATTTCAATCTAAAAATTGCAACATCCATCATCCTCTCTCATATTAAAAATAATTTTTTTGTTTCATTATTAGATACCAGGACTGCCATGGTCTTCACACACTTGCACTATCTCCTGCAACCAAGTGGACGTGAAGGCAACAAACGCTTTACAGATATTGATAGCCAAGAAGCATCAATAAGAGTGTTTGTTCAGCAGCAAGACTACAAAGAATATCAAAATGCAATGGCTGCAAAGCATTCGTAATCGCAGCCTTCATTAATAACTTTAAATGGTTCGTTGGACAAAATTCAAGAACTTCTCGTTGATTTTGACAACACCCATTTTAAGCTGTTCACCTTCGACCGTGCGGTTGATATATGCCTCAAACTGTTTTTCACATTAAACATTGCTTATCCGAAGCCGTGTGAAATATTCTGGGAGTTTATTGATTTTAACTTTTATCAAATCGACAAAACTGCAACAAACTCCAAAGCACGCACACTTTTGAAATTCCTAAAATCAACTGAAAACGAGAAAAACATTGCAATCAAGAATTAAATCAAGGTAGAATAAGAAACATATAATAATAATGTTATTATAATTATAATATAAAATGTAAATGGTAAAATAAATTAGTTAAATAAACGTCACATAAAATGCTTTGGACAAAATAAGATTTTAAAATGATTAGATTTAACTAACAATATTCCTTTAAAAATAATATTACAATATTATTCGTTCATTTGCTTTGAACAAAAAGTAAGCCTCAAATTCAAACTATTTTTTTATTTATTATAAGATCAATTGTTTTTCTTTCTTCATGGTTGTATGGGCTTTTTCCTTTCGTATTGATTTTTAGATATTTGTTTGGTTGTCTGACTGCAAATGGTAAGTATAAAAATAAATTATTTATTAAAATAACATACAAATTTTCCTAGTAGGAACAATGCAAAATAATGTTTTGCACTGGTAAATTGTATCGTAATTCTGATACATTTTACCAGAACAAAATAATATTTCTGGTAGATGTTACCATTCTCCTGGTGGCAGGTACCAGCAAGAGTATTCCATATTCTGGTATACTGTACCAAAATGCGGGTACATTTTACCAGGAAAAAAAAATTATATTTCTGGGTAATACTACCAATCTCCTGGTATTAGGTACCAGCAAAAGTATTCCATATCCTGGTATATTGTAGCCGCGTTCGAGAGAAAAGTCTTAAGGAGAATTGTCGGCCCCATATGTGAGGAAGGACGATTCCGGAGACGGTACAATCATGAATTGTACGCAATCTACCTTGAAGCAGATATCGTGACAAAAATTAAGCTTGGTAGACTCCGGTGGGCAGGGCACATAGCTCGCATGAGCGAAGAGGAACCTGCTCGGAAAGTTCTTTGTGGTACATTCTATGGTAGACGACAGCGTGGTAGACCATGCTTGCGCTGGAGAGATGGCGTAGACCAGGACGCCCGGAGCCTTGGGGTGCGCATCTGGATGGCGGCGGCTCAAGACCGGGATGGGTGGAGAGACTTGTTGAAGGAGGCCAGGGCCGGACCCCGGTTGTCGAGCCGACGATGATGATGATGATGAGGTACCAGGAAAAGTATTCCATATCCTGGTATATTGTACCAGAATGCGGGTACATTTTACCAGGAAAAAAAAATAATATTCCTGGTTGATACTACCATTATCCTGGTAGCAGGTACCAGGAAAAGTATTCCATATCCTGGTATATTGTACCAGAATGCGGGTACATTTTCCCAGGAAAAAAAATAATATTCCTGCTTAATACTACCATTATCCTGGTAGCAGGTACCATGCTTCTGATATATTTTATTGGGAAATCTTATAAAATTTTATTTGGAGGGGAAGTATTTTTGCCTGGTACGGGCTATCAGGTGGGACTGATAAATTCTATCAGCCGACCTGGGAGAATCTACGTATCAGTTTTTCTGATAGATTCTTACAGCAAATTTGATAAATGGCACCAGGATTATTTTTTGAGTGTACTCTAAATAGTGACCAAAAAATCTCGATATACTAAACACACATTTTTTTCAGAATTTAAAAAGAATATTCCAGCTGCAATGCATGTATACAGTTTTGTCAAAAAAAATTACAGTTCACTTAGTATATATGTGGGTGGTACATTCAGTCACGAAAGTAGGTATACTTTAAGTTAATAGTGTTTCAAACTTGTATGGCATATTGTGGTTGACGAAGGTGAATGGAAATTGGAGAGGCCGAAAATGAATATGGTGAAGAAGATGTGCAATTGGTTGCTGATTCCTGGTTCCCTAAGCCTGTTCCGTTTCATCTAAGGATGCTGTTATTTATTTTTTGATAAGGTTAATGAGTGGGCAGGGCATAACAATGCAGATTTTTGTATATCATAGTTATGAAACTTTTGCAGGAAAAAGCAGTAGATACAAATCAATTTAAATGTGAGGAAGTCACAAAAAAAATGATTTTTTTTAAAGTTTAATTGAAATTAAAAAAAATAATTTCTGCTTGGAGTACCTACTTATGTTTGATTTGAAGTTTTTTTTTATGAATAACTAGCTGACTCGCTGGCTTCGCACGGGTAGAAAAACCAAAGCTACGCATAAAAATTACAAAAGAAAATATAAATTAATATAATGTATTTTTAACCTAATTTTTGTAATCGAATACTACATAATGGGTTTTAATCTACTTTACGATATGAATGGCGAAATTTGTAAAAATATGATCATCTAAGTCCAACCTTTATTAGGTACTTTCCCAACGCATAACCTTTCCAACACTAACAGAATTTTTGAAATCGGATAACACTTTTCGATTTAACACCCTCACACTTTATATACAAAATTTTTGAATATAAAATATCCTTAAGTTATCCACTCAAAATAACCTTTAAAACACAAATAGAATTTCTTAAGTCAGACCATTTTTATTTTAACCCCATTTCACTCTACAAATAATAAAATTTGAAAAAAAAATATCCCAAAAGCCATTTCCTAAGAAAACCTTTTTAAACAAAAAAGAATTTCTTAAATCGGACCTTTTTTTATTTCTACCCCATTTCACCCTCTAAATAAAAAGAAATTGAAAAAGAATATCCTTAAAGCCATTTCCTAAAAAAAAACTTTGAAATAAGAAAATAATTTCTTAAATTGGGCAATTTTTTTATTTCTACCCCATTTCGCCGTTCAAATATTAAAATTTTAAAAATAATATTAAGCCTTAAGCCATTGTCTACAAAAAACCTTTCAAATAAAAGAAGAATTTCTTAAGTCGGACAATTTGTTTTATTTTACCCCATTTCACCCTATAAACTACAAATAAAATAAAAAAAATTTCCTTGAAGCCATTTCCTAAGAATAATCTTTCAAACGCAGGTAGAATTTTTTTAATCGAATACGTCTTTTTCATTTTACCCCATTTCACCGTACAAAGTCAATTTTTCCGATATTTGTATAGTTATTCTGCTATTCGGGGAGAAGACGCATCCAATCGGTCCAGTCGTTCTTGGGTGACAAGTGTTGTAACTAAAACAACCACAAACCTACCACTTCTTTACGGACCATAAAATGGAATATTTTGAAAGTTTGATTTATGCATCTTGCGATACATGGTTGGAAAGGTAGTGTTTTCAGAATTCACGCTGTGTCATTTTTAGGTCGCTAGGATGCTTGGTTCAGCTGAAAATCTCTGTTAAAAAAGTACAAAATGGGGAAAAATTCAATTTTTTTAAATGTTACAACTTCTTTAACGTCCAAAAAATAGGATCTTCAATTTTTTTATATTGCGGTACATTTTTGAAAAAGTAGCACTTTCCAGAATTTAGGCTGTGTCTTTTTTAACTCGCTAGGATGCTTGGTTCAGCAGTAAATCGCTGTTAAAGAAATAAAAAGCATTTACCAAACGCGCTTGCCACAAACCTACCACTTCTTTACGAACCATAAAATGGAATATTTTGAAAGTTTGATTTATGCTTCTGACGATACATGGTTGGAAAGGTAGTGTTTTCAAAATTCACGTTGTGTCATTTTTAGGTCGCTAGAATGCTTGGTTCAGCTGAAAATCGCTGTTAAAAAAGTACAAAATGGGGAAAAATTCAATTTTTTTTAAATGTTACGACTTCTTTAACGTCCAAAAAATAGGATCTTCAATTTGTTTATATTGCGGTACATTTTTTGAAAAAGAAGCACTTTCCAGAATTTAGGCTGTGTCTTTTTTAACTCGCTAGGATGCTTGGTTCAGCAGTAAATCGCTGTTAAAGAAATAAAAAGCATTTACCAAACGCGCTTGCCACAAACCTACCACTTCTTAACGGACCATAAAATGGAATATTTTTAAAGTTTGATTTATGCATCTTGCGATACATGGTTGGAAACGTAGTGTTTTCAGAATTCACGGTCTTCCTAAGATCCACAAACAAGGAATGCCGCTCCGCCCCATCTGTTCGTCTGTCAAGGTCCCGTGCTACAATCTAGCAAAACATTAATATCAATTTTGAAAAACTTAACTTTGGACTCTGTATACAATGTTAAAAATTCTCTAGATTTCAAAGCCAAAATTGAAGGTTTAGTAATTGAAAATGATGAAATCTTGGTGTCGTTCGACGTAATATCCCTGTTTACTAACATTCCATTGAAATTGGCCTTGGAGTTAATTAGTAAAAACTGGGAAAAATTAAAAGATTTTACTCTTATAAAAAGGAGCAAATTCATAGAACTTGTTCAGTTTTGTATGGTTGAAGACAACTGGTTTATGGTAACAAGACCTACCAACAGAGAGATGGCATGCCTATGGGCAATCCAGCTTCGCCAATAATAGCAGATATCATTCTTGAGGAACTCCTAGAAAACTGTATTGCAAAATTGGCAAACAAACCAAGAATAGTTACAAAATATGTGGATGACCTCTTCGCCATTATCAAAAGAGCTGATGTAAACTCGACTTTAAACGCCCTGAACAGTTTTCACAGCAAAATACAATTCACGTATGAAACTGAGACTGACAATAGACTATCATATTTAGACACTGCCATCATCCGAAAAGAAAGTGGTTTAAAAATGGATTGGTTTCAAAAACGAACTTCATCGGGAAGACTGATGAATTATGCATCAACACCAACAATCCGCCAACAATCCGCCAACAATCTCATTAATAGAGTTTTATCAATTAGCGACGAGAAATTCCATCAGCAAAACATAATTATAGTCGAAGAAATTTTAAAGAAAAATTCATTTCCCGAAAAATTAATAAAATCCTTAGTAAAACAACAACAACAAAAACAACACCAAAAACAACAACAACCAGAACAACAAAACTTTAAATACAAATCCTTCATATACATACAAAAAATAGCAGATAGGTTCAAATATGCAAAACTTTTTGACACAGAAAAATACAAATTAGCGATGAAATCTACTAACACGACGTCACAAATATACACTAAACTTAAAACAAAAACGGACATTATGGACCATTCTGACCTTGTTTACAAAATAAATTGTAAAGGAAATCCTAACGAAGAATGCAACCAAACTTATATAGGAACTACGAAGCAAAAATTAAAAAAGAGACTTATAGGACATAAATCAGACCTAAAAAATAACGCACCACAGAAGACAGCACTGGCAGCACATTGTCTCTCACACGGCCACACTCCTAACTATGAAGAGATCCAAGTACTTCAGAGAGAGGAGAACCAAAACAGTAGGTTTTTAATCGAAACTCTTCACATCATCAACACATGCAACACGATGAATAGAAAAACTGACATGGACAACGTCTGTCCGCAGTATAAACATTTGTTGGAGAAGAGGTGGTGATACCAAGATCTATGAAACATGTCAACAAGCTTTTGACTATATTTTTTGTTACTTCTGAGTCTTGCTTTAAAGTGTTAAGTTCAACTTTTGTTTATTTTAGAACCATTGGGTTTTTTCTGAAAATGTATTAATGTAATAATTAATGTATGTTATTTATCGCCTTATGTTTTTTGCAAACATTTTATCTTATGTACTAATCAATGCAAATATATGGCGTTTTTCTTTGTTGGCTCTGAGCAAAGCTCTGAGCAGAGGCTGAGCGATCAGAGCAGAGCTCTGAGCAGATATGATCAGAGTCCTCAGATATAATTATGCAACACACTTGAGCACTAAACTGTCATTTCATAAGGGATCCATTTTTAATTTTTAGTTATGTGTGAAGTTGGGGATCGTTAAGAAATCCCGCAGCATGTTGGTGATTTCGAATATAATATTTTTCTGGATTTCTGGACCTGGACAAAGGTGGTTTTGGAACTGGACAGAGATGGAAATTTTTTTTTGGAAAAAATATTGGCCCTTAGTAATAGACATTCTTAGAGTCGATTTTAAAATCACTTTTTGTTAGATGTAGAAAAGTTGCTTTTAACATTTCGTAGTAACAGATCAAATTTAACAAAAGTCTTATTTATCATAATCATTGTGACTCATTTTCATAATTTCGTTATTGTGAACTGATAGAGAAACAACTTTTGACAGATTGAAAAAAAAAAAATTTTTTTTAGCGTTTGAGCAACCATCCAACCGAAAAATCAAACGTTTGCAACAAAAATCACTTAACCATTGGAAAAACGAATAAGGTAAGTTAATGTAAGCAATTTACATACATTTCACAATATTGAAAAATTACTTTCAATTTATAGAAACGTGAAAGGAATCAAAATTGGACTAAGGAACAAAAAGAATTCCTTAAGGATACCATCGGCATTGGTCCCCACACAGAAGTAATCGACTCAAAGTTAAATATTACTTCATTGATTGCAGAAAAAAAAATGGATGCCATACTAGACCAAAATAAGCAATGAAATGAAAAATATTTGCATATATCTTCCAGTTAAAAAGATAAAGGGACAGGGGATTTGCATGAAGACTTCTGCTCGCACTGCTATATCTAACTTTCGAAAAGAAATCATTTCAAAAGGTGTTGGTCAAGAACCAAAGGACTCACATGGTTTTGAAGACGATGATGCAAATTTTGATAGCGATGCTAACTTTGCTGGTAATGCTGGATTAAATGACGGAAAAAAGGAACCTCCAGATGAATTTATCCCAAAACAACATTCATAAAAAACAACACTCAGTGGCCAAGATGTCTTGCAAAAAAGACTTGAACAAATTGAGAAGGAAATGGCGTATCATAAAGAGTTATCTGAAAAGCAAGTGCATATCAGCAGAAAAAAAATATTAACTGTTTATTAAAATTAAATAAACTAAATTAATTAATATCTACTAATATTTATTTATTTCTTTCAAATTTAAGGTAGAACTAGAATAGTCGAAAAGCCACGCAAGTGGTCGTACGAAACCGAGCGAATACAAAGAATTCATATCTTGTGCCCATAATTGCGATTTGGTACTGTTCGTCTAGTTTTCGTTAACTTTTGCCGTCGGACGTGAAGAGCGCTCATCGACCGCTCATTGGTAAGTGGATGCATGCAAAAATCTAAATGGTGAAAGCAAACTAAAAAGAATTTGGCGTTTGGTGCTTAGATTTCGACTTTTTTTCTGATTTATGAATGAGTGAAGTAAAATTTTAAGTATTCTTTTAATTAATTTATATCACATCGAATTTTAGTGGTTTCGCAAAGTAAATAATTAAAAGCCTCTCTGCTATGAAAATTGACATTGAACAAACAATTATTTAATTTGTTTTCTCTTTCAACCATTTAAGTGCATTATGGGTTACTTGTGAAATTGACGTTTCGGAAAGCTACTTTTCGGTCGGTTTTGACATAAGCTTCCGACAGCTCCCGCCTATTCTAGTTCTACCTTAAGTTTTTCTTCTGTTTTTAATTCAATCAAGTTTGTGACTACAGTAGGTATGTTCACAAGGTAATGGCTGTCACTTTTGATGTTGACAGATTCGTAACGATCTATTGTAACTCTATCATTTTAAATTTAACTAAGTTACAGGGGACCTGCTTTTAAGCATTTAGAAGTGAAATTTGTGTTCTATTTCTACGGATTTTTTGTTAAAATCGAATTTAGGCTAGATTCGGATCTATTACTCAGGGCCATTGAAAAAAAAAATTAACTTTTCTCTTGGGAAATGGTTTTATTTCCCAAAAAAAAAATTTTCCTTTGTCCAAGTTCCAGACCCACCTCCAGAATTTTTTTTTAAATTGCAAAAAAGTTGATTCCAAAAACAAAAAAAAAATTGTCATTTGTCCAAGTTCTAGAGTCACCTTCAGAACTTTTGTTCCGGTTCCAGATCCACCTCCAGAACCTTACCAAATTATCTGGCAAAACGCAATTTTTTAAATTTGTAAATTAATAAAAAAAGTTGTTTCCAAAAAAAAATTGTCCTTTGTCCAAGTTCCAGACCCACCTCTAGAATCTTTTTTAAATTCTAAAAAAGTTGTTTTCAAAAACAAAAAAATGTGTCCTTTGTCCAAGGTCCAGAGCCACCTCCAGAACTTTGTCCGGTTCCAGATCCACCTCCAGAACCTTCTTTCAAAAACAAATGTGTCCTTTGTCCAAGTTCCAGACCCACCTGTAGAACTTTTGTCCTGGTTCCATATCCACCTTCAGAACCTTGTTTCAAAAAAAAAATGTGTCCTTTGTCCAAGTTCCAAACCCACCTCCAGAACTTTTGTCCTGGTTCCAGATTCATCTCCAGAAATTTGTTTAAAAAAAATTTCTCCTTTGTCCAAGTTCCAGATGCGGGATTTCGTGATAAGGGATTTTGTGATGCGGGATTTCGTACCCAACCCGTGAAGTCGGCTTCGCTCAGCGTTTCGCTCGATTTGCTCGGTCATTTTATTCTGAGCTAATTGAACAAGCTCTGAGCTAACTCCGATGGAAAAAAGAAACACACTTTTTATGCTCTGATATGTCTGAGCTAAAAAAAAAACATAGATTTTTTCTTTGACAGTTCCGTGATCTGCTCAGAGTTAAAAAAGAAAAACGCCAATAGATACCACTTTTTTCACCTGAAGATGTTGATAGTCATGGACGAAACGTTGTGAACGGGAAAAAACTTGTTTCCTTTATGACCTATATACCAACCAACAAATACACATTCAACAAAAGGTCACATATTATATATAACATTTGTTTTTTTCTTTATTAAAAGATAAAGATTATTTTGTTGTTGTGTATGAAATTTTAATTCAATTTAAACTGTACACAGCAAAATTATCAAGGCCCATTTGCTGAAAAGAAACACAAGTATGTATTTTCAACTTAAACTTTTATGTCTCAAAAAAGTTTTTAATGAAGATTGAACTTATAAACTTTAATTTTCGATTAAGCAAACGGGTCTACCACATTTTTGTTGGGAAAATGCAAAGCGCAAAAACTGATTTTTTAGGTCTTACAATTCCATCAAGGGAAGAGGCTGCTGTGATAAAAGCCTTTTTAAGTCATCGCAAGGATAAAAAGGAAAACACAATGGATGTTTTGTAGGTACAAGCAGTGAGGGCTGAGAGGCGTTCAAAAATATATACATATGAACTTTTTTTATCTGTGGCGATGTAGCACTGCTGCGTGCGAATCTACATTTCCATGATCTGGATGAAGCCTTCGTATCATTAACAATATGGCGAATCGGAGAATTCAGTAATTGTAATGAAAGAACTTTGCATTAATATCTATGTAAGCATACTGAATATAATCAGACCTATTTGACACATTCTCTTGGAATGAACTTAGATTACTACCTTAAGTTCAGGCTCATTTTTAGACTCCATAACATCATCCACAATAGGTGTCCTAGTTACCTTAGTAAAGTTTTCAATTATGACCATTCACAAAGAGGAGTATTTTACCGCGTTTTTCACACAGTATAGCTGTATAGCCGAACGCTCATTTTACGTTTCTGCAAACTGCAATTCGTTTTAGTACGGGGCATTTAGATTCTCCTGAGAAATAATTCCGAGACGCATTTTGACTTCGATATTCAAAAGGGTATCAGTACACGAGCCGAAAACCGCATTTTTCACAAGTGCACCTAGTGTCTTTTGGCCGCCATTTTTTTTTTTTTAAATGATTTTGATTTTCGCACGTAACTTTTGTACTATTAATCGTAGAAAAAACAATTGTAGCACAAACTTGTGGCAAATTGAATTTCCTACAAAATATGTTAAGGAACTTTTTTCATAATTCAATCATGTTAAACAGTTACAGTGCATTTTGTTGAAAAAAGTAAGGGTGGATTATATGTTATATTATATCCGTCATATCTTTTTTATTCACTAGGAAAAAAGATTATTGTTATATCCGTCATATCTTTTTTTTTCACTAGGAAAAAAGATTATTGTTCTAAAAGTTGTAGATCCTTCAATTATCTATATTTTTTGCATTGACAGTTTTCTAATACGAACTACGGTTCTCGCTCTGCAGCGCATATAAGTTGGAGAAATATTCTAATGAATTAACACGAAGACGAATTTGGCTTTCTTTTTTTCGAAATATCGAAGTGGTATCACTACACGATCTAAGAGACTCATTTTACACAGTTCTTCAGTGTTATTAAAACCCGTCATTTTGTTTTACAGGTTTTAAATATTTCGCACTCGGGTAGATTTGGATTTTATTCACCTTGCTTCATTCAAGTGGTTCCCGAAACCGGAGGAATGAATTCGTAGGTATTAACAAACATAATACAGGTCAGGTACGTAGTTACTTCTAAAAAACCGACAAAGAAGTTTTCATTTAATAAACAAGTCACATTTGATTTTTTGTTTGTTGTTTCTCTTTGTTTTTTCATAAGATCTGATAGGAATCAAATCGGTCAGTTATTTTTACTTGCGATAGGTACTAAAGAGCATGTTAAGGATTCGGAAAAAAACTGATCTCGGTATTTTAATCAAAACTGAGATTGAGATGATAGAGAACACAAACAAGTGAGTAAGTTTACTTGTCTGTACATCTGTCTGTGCCTCGACCTACCACTTAAAGACAGAAGCGATTTCCTTGAAATTTTGAACTTAAGGTTTTCTTGAATCTCTAAAAACAAGGATACCTGCCATAAATAATTTATCTCAAAAACGGCTGTAACGATTTTGATGAAAAAAAAAGAAAACTGTCAATGCAAAAAATATAGATAATCCACCCTTACTTTTTTCAACAAAATGTACTGTAACTTTCTAACATGAGTGAATTTGGAAAAAAGTTCCTTAACATATTTTGTAGGAAATTCAATTTGATACAAGTTTGTCCTACAATTGTTTTTTCTAGGATAAACAATACGAAAGTTACGTGCGAAAATCAAAATCACCTTTAAAACAAAATGGCGGCCAAATGACAGTAGGTGCAATTGTGAAAAATGTGGTTTTAGGCTCGTGTACTGATACTCTTTAGAATGTTGAAGTCAAAATGCGTTTCGGAATTATTTCTCATAGCACCATATAATGAAATCTAAATACCCCGTACTATTTGTGGAATTCACTTCCAAATGAATTGCAATGTACTACCACCCCTACAGCTATTAAAGGGAAACTATTTTTGCACTACTCAAATCAGAATTAAGTAGGGTCAATAAGGGTGAATGTAAACAGAGGGAAATGGAAACAGAGCTCAAATTCCATACAAATAATTTTTTATTTATTTATTTATTTCATCAATGGATTTATATATCTGCTGATTACATTTAATACTTTTAAGATTTAAATTATAAAATACATATATATATATAATTTAACTATACTGTATACATGAAATTGATTCAATATTATATTATTTACAAATATTAGCTTAAAGCATTTAAAACATTTCGTTTGAATTGGATTCTATTCATTACAATGTCGACTTCATTGCAAATAGAGTTAAACAAAGATAATGAACGCGAAATGGGCTCATTTAACCCATAATTAGTTCTGTGAGTTGAAACATAAAAAAGAACACATCTGTTCCGTAATATTCTCTCGGGGACATAGAATCTTATGAGATTGAGTAATTCAATAGAATTAATACGATTTGAAAGAATATCCTTTATAAACATTTACATTATGCTATGAGTCTTTCTTCTGACTTCAAGTGTTTTAATATCAATCAGAGTACATCTTGAAAGATAAATCGGCATATCACCTGACCAATTAAAATTGCGAAGTGCAAATTGCGTGAATCGTTTTTGAATTTGCTCAATTCTAAGTATTCCGTTCGCATAAAATGGATACCAGATTATTGAACAATATTCGAGATAGGGAAGTACAAGTGAATTAAACAAAGTTTTAAGTGTATAAGCATCTTTAAATTCGGATGCGTTTCTTTTTAGAAAACCAAGAAGTGAGTTGCCTTTTGAAACTATAAAATCAATATGGGCACGAAAGTCTAATTTAGAGTCAACGATCACACCGAGATCTTTTGCCAATTCAACTCTTGAAAGAACCTCAGTGTTGAATTTGTAAATAAAGTCAATCAGGTTATGTGACCTAGTTGCACTAAAAATTTTGCATTTTGAGAAGTTTAGTTCAAGGTGATTATATTTGCACCATTCAAGGAGCAAGTCTATATCCGCCTGAAGTCGGTTGCAGTCTAAGATCGACTGAATGGCATAGAAAATTTTTACATCATCGGCAAACATTAGATTAATGTAGTCTTGAACACTCATTCACTCATGTGTTTACAGTTTTTAGTTTACAGTTTATTTCTTATGAAATGTTCAATTTAAAAGTGTTTTGTAAGTCTGGAGGCTTCGGGAAATATAAATATTTTTAAACAAAATTCAGTCGTACATTTTTTTTGATATACATTTTAGTCATAAATTTGATTGACATTAAACTAAAAGCAAACAAAATTAAAAATTTCGAAGGGGTTTATCTTTTTATTCTTGTTTAAATTTAGTCTAGAAAATATTGTGATTAGGGTAAATGTAAACTAGTTTTTAGGTAATTTTAAACATCATATTTTGGTTGAAAATTTAAATTGGAAAAAATTACGTGTTATTTTTAATGATTTGTTGCGAAATACATATCTTTCGGAAATATACTTCGAAATTACTATTCATACTTATTGGATGTTGTCATTGACGTGTCCAAAGCACGAAATGCTGAGGATAACAAAAGTAATGACCTTCAAATCTTATGCGTATACTTTAACTAAAGATAATATAGTACCAAAGATAATATAATACCAAGATGTCGCATCCAGTACAATCAAAGTGAACCCAAAATAAAACCGTCCGTATCTGATATTGGATACGACAACATGTTGCGAAATGTTGCATTGGTCAATTTAAAGAGCGAGAGCGAAAAATCTCTCTGGAAACAATTTAAAATTTGAAATCTCTTCAAAATGCATATCTCAAGGACAAAAATAATGTTTTCGTTGTTTTTGATGTGTAAACTAGATGTGTAAACTAGATGATGCTGGCGGTACCATGAAAAAAAAACGTGAACGTTCCTGTGCAACGTTACGGTGTGCAACGTTACGATCTGCATACTAGGCTGGGTGCGTTCAGTGAAAAAAATCTTAAGATCCCCTTCAAGCAAAAACAAGTCCGTTTTGGATCCGCGCGAGTTGATGTTTACACATATTAACCGTGAGTCCCGGCACTCACACAATTTTTTATCTCTCATTTTTTTAGTTTTTTGCTTATTATATTTTGTGATGATGATGATGGTGGGTATCTGTATAGATAGGTAGACATGCAGTAACATTTTTGTTCTTTCGTCGCAAATCGCGATATTCGTAAAAGGTAGGTAGGATTTTCTTTTGGTGTTATTTATTTTTGTGAGGTTGTTTTGTATTCCTTGAGAAATTAAAAAAATCATTTTTATTAATTTATTTAGGTACAGGTGAATTCATTACTTGTGAGGAAAGCTGATTTATTAGTTAGGTAGGTATAGATAGGTTGGTGGGAAATGTGTATTCACCGATTTAATGAATACGTCCGTCGTAAGAAGATACATTTTTGCAATGGTTTTATAGGTATGTAGGTAGGTACGTCGGTACTTCTGTTTTTTTTTTATTTATTTTTCATTCGTCTCGATCGTTGGCAAGAATTTTTGTTTTTATTCCTTCTGAGAATTTTTGTAGGGCAGAGAGATACATGTATGAAGGAAAGTTTCAAGGAAAAGTTTTTTTTTAAGGATTTCTTTGGTTTCATGTTTGAGGGTGGAGAATATATTTTTTTTTATGGATGACTGTTTTGAAACAGGCAGACTTAATTGCATTCTTGCGTCCGATGCGGATCTTGATGACAGAGCTGTGTTGTATACCTACTTCTATTTTGCTTACGTTGGTTGATTTTCATGTATTCGTTGTCTTTTTTCTTTACACTGCATTTCATTCTACCTATCTTACCACGAGAAAACATCTACCCGCATTAGTAACAACTAATTTTCGGATCTTCAAAATAGATCCACATAGAGAGCAGGATCCCAAGTTGTTGTTATATTACGTGTTAAAAAATTATTCTGATCAAGGTCCGTAGATAATAAAACGTGGCTATTACCTATCTATTTTGTTTGTGTTTTTTATTTGATTATTCGGTAAATAAAAACAAATGCTTAGAAATATGTATAAATGATAATTGATACAGCGAAAAAATATCGCTATTTTCGAGCAAATTTGCCTAGAAAATCAATAAAAAACGTTGCATTTACATTACAATTTAGGTATCATGATTCCTTTAAACATTGAAGATTTGCACCTCTTATAATAATTGAATGTTCATTCCAATCGATATATTTTCTATAAAAATATAATCTTTGTTATAATATCTTTTATTTAATAATTCATCCTTGAAGATAAAAAAAAAAGAATTACCAAAGTTATAAGCCATTTCTGGAGAGCTAAACATGATCAACCAAATCCTGAATTTTATCGACCATATAGGCAGTTTGTAATTTTGAAAAATGTTGCGTAAAGTAATGTTCATTAGTCAAAATCATTATAAAATACAAATTTTGAAAATAGTAGTTTGAAAAATGAGAACATAATTGTAAATATAGTGCAAAACTTTCTGTTAAGCATTTTGAATGCTCTCAGCTACTCAAAATTAATGCAAATATAATTATGTGGTGTTTGGGAGAAACATGATAACTGCATTTTTTAGATTTGAGTCTTCACGTCCACTTTGCATCGAGCTAGAAGCGAAACGAAATTACCGATTTTCTTCAAATTTGGAATAGTTATGAAAGTTTGTTAAATTACGTTTCAAATTTTGAAAGAAATCGGTGCATCCGTTAATAGGCTCTAGCTCGATGTAAAGTGGACGTAAAGACGCAAATCTTTAAATGGAGTTATCATGTTCCTCCCAAACACCACAATATTGAAGTAAGCTTTAAAAATTTAAAATAATTTCCATTGTGTCATATCTGCAAATTTCTCATGCCAAATAAATCCAGTTAAAGAAAAATCCCCCAAGAGAACCGTTTGGCAATTTGAGAAAGCCAACTGGGACGGTCTCAATGATTTCTTCAAAAACTTTAACTGGTCACTATGCTTCCTCGGTAGTGACGTAGACTCCAGCGTAGATATGATTGCAATTTTAATTCTTTTTGGAATGAGAAATTTTATCCCGAATAGGGAAAAATCTATCAAACCAAAAGAAAACTCATGGTTTGGTTCGAGCTGTAAAGAAGCTATCCGGATTAGAGAAGTAAGTTTCCGTAGTTGCAAGGCCAACCCCACTGAGGAAAACCGGAATAAGTTTAAACAAGCTAGAAAGACCTGTAACGTTCATATTCGAAGAACCAAATTTTTGCATGACCAAAAATTAAGGCAAAAAATACTACAATGTCCCAAAAGTAGTAAAAATTTTTGGTCATTTGCAAAACAAATACGGGATACTACTTCGTCTTCGGTTCCAACGCTCGTTTTCAATGACAGCCCTGCTGTTAGCTCGTTAGAGAAAGCCAATTTGCTTGCAGCACAGTTTGCTGTTAATTCGACGTTGCCAGTAAGTGTTATGACTCCTCCTGTACTTGAGAGCGCTAATGACTTCATGGGACGAATCTTCTTTCGCACTCGTGCAGTTGCAAGAGTTCTTAAGGACCTTGATGTGCACAAATCCGCTGGCCCGGATCGTATCCCTCCTATTGTTCTGAAGAGGTGTTCTTCTACGCTGGCAAAACCACTGCGTAAGCTTTTCCATCTGTCCTACTCTACTGGTCTCGTTCCAAGTGGATGGAAAACAGCATTTGTCCAGCCTGTCCATAAAAAAGGCGACTCTTCTTCACCCTCGAACTATCGTCCAATTGCACTTACGTCACTTCTTTCCAAGGTAATGGAAACGCTGATTAATCATCAGATTAAGAAATATCTTGAAGAACGAAAGCTTCTAAATGACCGGCAATATGGCTTTCGTAGCAATAGGTCCACTGGTGATCTGATGGTATATCTCACCGAACAGTGGAACAAATCTTTACACCGTTTTGGTGAAAGTAAGATTATTGCACTTGATTGATGAATCTCTTCTTCGTTGGATTAGAAACTACCTTTCGGACCGCTCAATACAAGTCATATTGGATGGTTTTAAGTCTGATATTCACAAAATAAACGCTGGTGTGCCCCAGGGCTCCGTTTTGTCTCCGACTCTCTTTCTGATATTCATCAATGATCTTCTGTCTCAAACTTCTAATCCATTAAATTGTTTTGCTGACGACAGTACCCTCAGCTTTTCATATTCGTTTCTAGAGTCACATCCATGTCCTTCGGATGTGGATTTAGAGCGGCAGCGTATGATAAGCTCATTAAATTCTGATCTCGACAGCATTGTCCAATGGGGAATCAAAAACCGCGTAGAATTTAATGCTTCAAAAACTCAATGCTGTCTCTTCTCGTTGAAGCGGAACCCGCACCTCATGCCGCCATCCATGAGCGGTACTTGTATTGAAGAAACCGAACAGCTTTCAGTTCTCGGTATGTGCATCACAGACCACCTTTTGTGGAATGACCACATATTCAACGTCGCCAAAAATGCTGCTAAATGTTTAGGTTTTCTTCGGCGATGCAAGAAATTTTTCTCCCCTTCTGATCTGGCTGTAATCTATAAAGCCTTTATCCGTCCAAAGCTGGAGTAGAACTCTCACATTTGGGCAGGTGCTCCTTTAACTCATCTGAATCTTTTGGATAGACTTCAAAAAAGAGCTTTAAAATTATAGGTGATTTTATCGCTACTTCTACAAACAGTGTTCTAGTGAAATAGCCAACTGCATTCCTCCCCTAAAACATTACAACCGTAATACTCGCGCTTTTACGAATGCTCATCAGTTTACCCTTGAGCCCAACTTCGGACGTACCGTCAAGTAAAGAGATTCATTCTTTAGCCGCACTACAAGAATGTGGAATGCTTTGCCTGGCTCTATTTTTACCTCCCATTTTAATATTCAGAAATTCAAAACCAATGTGCATCGGTATCTCCTATTAAATCCTTCCCTATTTTCCTAACGCTCGCACTGTGTTAAAACATTGTAAGGGTAGTCAAAATCCCTTTAGCGGGCGCTGATTAAAAAAAAAAATAATAAATACTTTATTTTTGAAAAAAAAAGTATTTCTCGACTTATAGCCAATTTGATGCAGCTAGCTATTTATTTTGTTGGCACCTTGAAATGGTAAAAATGCGAATTGACTTGCAATCGATTAATAAATTGAAATTGAATTGAGAAGCTTGTGAACAATACAGCAATGATTTCTATATCAAGACGCTTTCCAGGACTTGTTGAAAAATTGAAACCATTTGCTAGTCGTGGTCGAAATATCAATTTAGCAGGTTTTTAATATAAGAATTTTTTAAAAACATTTTATATTTTTATATTTTAAGTTCAATTGAGGTTGGTTTTTTATTTCAGATTTCTTAAAAAAAAAATGTTAAGTCAGAATAAGGCAGCAGAATAAGCATGCAGAGCAAAGAAAAATTATAACTTTTTTAACGTGGGCTATATAGGTCCCACTTTGATCAATTTTGTGGGCAGTATACTATTGTATGATATTAAAAAAGATTCATTTACACACATAGCCATAAATACAAAACGAAACGTAACAGTCATCAGTAGGTAGTTTGGTCAACCGACTCTATTTTTAAAGCAGAAAGGAAAAGAGCTTGCAAGCACATATTATTTTCATTTTTATTTGTACTGGATGCGATATCTTTGTAACTCGACTATCTGTGGTTGTATTTTAGTTCCATAATATTTAATATTTGAATCAATATTTTCTATCATCAGTCAAAATAGCTCAAAAAGATAAAAATCAAATACAGTGTAACTTCCATATAAGTCAAACTCTCAAAATGTGAGAAAAAAAATTCAAGTTATAGACACTTCGATTTAAAGAAATGAGAAGTTTTATTTTATGAAATGGAATATTAAAAAAAGAATGATTTTTAATCAACGGAAGTTTAAAAAAAATCAGTTCGTATTACACAAATTCAAATAGCGATTGCATACTCTTCAAATTTTAACGAGCTGTTTCTTTTAACCGTTAGGAATACCTATAGGTACATATTCTTCAATAAAAACATTATTTTTGGAAACTAGAAGAATTAAAAAATATAGGTGTAGGTAGATATACCTAATTTTGAAGATAATAATTTGCAAGAGGAAAATTATCCTTCTTAACGAAATAAATATACATAATTACATTTATATAAAAATAAAGATCAGGAAGGTAACCAGGTAGGTATGGATTTTTGATATGTAACTGCTTAGTAATCGGTGTAGGGGGTACATTGTCGTGAAAGCCAATTTTCGTGATACCCCAACTAACAAAATTGCTTCCGATTTCCGACATCAAAACATTATTCGTAGCTATAGTGCTTTTATAACAATTCTGACTGGAAGTCAAGTAGTTATAGGAGTTAAACTTGATATAATTCATCGCTAAGATATTCTTTGGAGCTACTTGTATCATTGTTATAGGCACAATGAGTCAGTTTTTCTGTAATCACACTATATCCATACTATAAAATGATATAAAGTCTTAACTCCTGTATCGCTTGTATAATCAATGTTAAGATGCATAAATCTGTGAATGTATATGGCATTTGTATAAGATATCTTTATAGAAGGGTTATTGAAAGAGTTTTAGCAAAGACACTAAACCCGTCGGGTTGTTATATAAGAATATGGTTTATATATAGGGTCAATAACCTGCGTGAATAATTGATAAAAAAAATTATTTACTAACACTACCATCATCGAAAGTAATATGATACGGAGTGCTCGTTTTTATTCCGTATTATATATCCTTAGAATGTATTACTGTCGATGACTGTAGTGTTAGTAAATTATTTTTTTTTTATCAAGTATTCACGCAGGTCATTGAACTGACTCTTTGTTTCTATAACAATTATACGAGAAGCTCCAAAGAATATCTTAGCGATGAATTATATCAAGTTTAACTCCTATAACTACTTGACTTTCAGCCAGAATGGTGATATATAAGCACTATAGCTACGAATAACGTTTTAATATCGGAAATCGGAAGCATTTTTGTTAGAACTTTATACCTTCTTTTAAAGCCAACATTGAATCAAGTTATATTTTAAATAAGGTAATTTCAGTAAGTAGTGCCCGCATTTCCATCTTTTTGAAAGAGCTTATGCGAATCAGTTGTATAAGATCATCGCTAATGAAACACTTTATATTCTTTCTTCTATAACGATAGTATATACTTATAAAGGGTGTTTTTTTTTTGACGTATAATTTTCAATCTGGCAATACTTTTTTCGGAGTTGGTATTTTTGACAGCTTTCACTTGATTTATGCTCAATTTGGTTTGCCATTTTATAATTAAAAGACTGACTCCTGAACAACGTTTGAAAATCGTGCAAATTTATTACCAGAATAATAGTTCGGTTCGCGCGACGCCTCACGCGCTGCGTCCAATATTCGGTCGACATTATCGCAAAATCACATAAATTCGAGCAACCATGTATCGGTTTCGCACCAAGTTTGCTCTAGTAGATAATGCGCATCTTCAGAGACGCCGTACAGTGCGCACCGAAGACGCTATTGCTGCTGTGGAGCAAAGTATCGAAGAAGACCCGAATGAGTCCATCCGCCATCGCGCGAAACAATTGGAGCTGTCGAAAATTTTGCCTCTCGGCTGTAATTTATTCGAGCCAGCCGCGGCGGCCACTTGCCCGAAATCATTTTTAAAACATAATGGCAAACCCTTATCTTTATAATAAAGCTAAATTCTTGGCCATAACATAAAATTATATGCGTTTTATTTCTTCCTGAAAACTACAGGTCTAAAAAAACACACCCTTTATAATAAAGGGTTTTCCAATAAGAGGTGTTATTTTGATATTCAAAGAAAAATGGCATTTTTTGAGATAAATGATAAAGAGGAAGGTATGCCGTTAATAATGGAACACAACATCAGCCAAATGGCCGCCACGACCACGCTTACAGGACCATATCCTTTTCATGAAATTTTCCATAACCAAATCGCAAAGTGGCTGCCCTATGTCCTCGATAGCCTCACGAATTCCATCTTTGAGGTCTTGAATCGACGCTGGGCTATTGGCGTAGACCTTCTCTTTCACGTGGCCCCAAAGGAAGAAATAAATTATTTAAATAATGAACAATAACGATGACTCTAACTTATTGAATTTAGTTAGATTAATTATAATAAATTAAAAAATAATAAAAACACCATTTAATTTGAGTCAACTAAATTTATTTATTTGTATGCATTTCGACCGATGTATCGGTCATCATCAGCAACACGACTTTGTAATATAGTTGTCACTTACATAAACAGAAAGCTTTAAAGAAAAGAATTACATAAATTATACATGAAAGTTAAAGCAGTAAAGATATATATAAAAACAAAACATTAGACTAAATAGATCGACTATATTAAGCTTTTACAGAGTAAAGAGAAAACAATTTAACAACAATTAAACAAATATGACTCTATATTTCCATTATCTGCATTCAGTGAGTTGTTGTCTTTTTGTATGTAAAGGCTTTCGATGGCGTCAAGCTTTCTACCATCTGCGACGCTTGCTAATAGACGAACATCATTCAAAGTGATTGGCAAATGTTGTTCGTGTAATGCATGTGCTGCAATTGCCGATTTCTTTGAATCGTTGTTTTTAATGTAGTTCTGGTGGTCTTTGAATCTTATTGCCACTGATCTCTTAGTTTGGCCGTAGTACTTTCGTCCACACTTGCATTTAATTTCGTAAACTCCAGATTTTTCTAAGTTGTCTTTTTTGTCTTTAACACTTGTCAGTTTGTTTTTAAGTTTGTATTTATTAGAAAAAACTAAAGACATTTTGTTGCGGTGGAAGACTTTTCTAAGACCATTTGTGATGTCTGGAGCGAAGGTCATGGACACTCGACTGAAATCAGCTGGTTGTGTTGATTTTTTCCCTGTGTAAAAGGTTGAGAGTTGTTGTTTATTATATTTGTTTGAATGTTGACGTATTATATTTTCAATTAGAGATGATCCATATCCATTAATGTATGCTGTGTTTAATATATGTGTGTATTCTTGTTTATAATATTTGTTAGATAATGGTAAACTAACAAGTCTATGTGCCATTGAATGGAAGGCAGCTAATTTATGTTGGATAGGTGCAAAAGCATTGCTCGGTGTATACCTGAAGGTGCTTGTTGGTTTGTGGTAAATAGCTATGTCAATACGATTTTTTTCATTTCTTATTAATTTTAGGTCTAAGAAATTTATTGTTAGATTTTCTTCTAATTCATAAGTAAATTTGATGCTGTTGTGTTGGGAATTCAATATTGATAACAAATCATTTACCTTATTCTTTTTGACGATTGTAAAGATGTCATCAACGTAGCGAAACCAGGTTTGTGGAAGATGGCCTTTCCTTTTTAATTGCATTTCAAAATCAGCCATGAAGGTCTCCGCAATTAATGGTGAAAGCGGGTTGCCCATACTCGTTCCAAAGTTGATTTTGAAAAATCGCCCCCTAAATTGAAAGTAATTCGTATTCATGCACATTTCAGCTGCTCGTACATTTTATTATTTTTTAAATTATTATAATTAATCTAACTAAAATCAATAAGTTAGAGTTATCGTTAATGTTCATTATTTAAATAATTTATCCAACGACAACCATGTCAAATTTGAACAAATTTACTCGACTAAGCACTAAGGTGGCGCTTATAAAACAGGACATTTATTTTTTGAAGAAATGTAAAGAAAACTTTATTGTACCGAGTTTCATCAAAGTAAAATGTGCGGTAAATAATGAAATTACCAATAAAGTTATTAAAAAAGCACAAAAACTTTGTTTAAATTCGGAGTTAAGAACAAAATATTCCGCTTTAAAAAACACGGAGCTCAAGTTGTACAACTTACATCTCGAACTAGCATCAACCTTCTTTAATGACTGGACTAATTCAAACTGCGATTGTATGTGGTATAATTTTCTTCATTCAACGAAAATACAAATAGACTCTTTGGTTGAAAATAAAAAAGCTAAATTACAACGAAAGTTCGACGTGTTATGTTCCAAAAAGCCAAACATTCAGAAGAAATTTCACACACCTTTAAATGTAGACGATGCCGTAATCAATTTATCAAGTGTTCAACTATCCACAGATGAACTTGACCTGTTGAATAAAGGCCTTAATTATGGAATCAAACCTAAAAAACAACCAGTGAAAGATGTGATCATTGACATTGAAACTATATTGAAATTTAAACAACTCACAGTTAAAAACGAAATTCGAGAACGCACCAAGTTTTGTGTTGAAAACAGAAATCATCATCTTTCCAACTCTAACCACATCGATGAAAATAATATTGTATCATCTTTGAATGAAAAAGGATGCTATGTCATGAAATCAGACAAAGGCAACAAAATTGTGGTGATGGATAAGAAGGAATACGATCGACGTTGTTGGAAGTTGATAACTGATAGCGGATACGATGAAACCAAAAGATCCCCTCTTAACAAAATGGTCACAGCTGCTAATGAAGTTAGGAAGGAGATCAGTAATGTTTTTGGTGAACAGTTCAAATGGAAACTTCTGATTTCAAATCCTGATGTACCGAGACTCTACTGCTCACCAAAGGTTCATAAACCTGGGGATTCAATGAGGCCTATTGTAGCACTTCTAAGTGCACCGTGTACAAACATCTCACGATGGTTGGTCCAAGAAATGAGACAGTACCTACCTTGTGAAAGCCTATCGGTTAAAAATTCGATCGAATTTGCAGAAAAAGTTAAGAACATAGAATTAGCCAACGATGAAATTTTGGCTTCTTTCGATGTTTCTTCACTTTTTCCTTCAATACCAGTTCCAAAAGCAATAGAGATTTTCAAAAATAATATCATGAAACAGAACATTCCAATTGAAAAAGTAAACGTTTATGTACGAGCAGCTGAAATGTGCATGAATACGAATTACTTTCAATTTAGGGGGCGATTTTTCAAAATCAACTTTGGAACGAGTATGGGCAACCCGCTTTCACCATTAATTGCGGAGACCTTCATGGCTGATTTTGAAATGCAATTAAAAAGGAAAGGCCATCTTCCACAAACCTGGTTTCGCTACGTTGATGACATCTTTACAATCGTGAAAAAGAATAAGGTAAATGATTTGTTATCAATATTGAATTCCCAACACAACAGCATCAAATTTACTTATGAATTAGAAGAAAATCTAACAATAAATTTCTTAGACCTAAAATTAATAAGAAATGAAAAAAATCGTATTGACATAGCTATTTACCACAAACCAACAAGCACCTTCAGGTATACACCGAGCAATGCTTTTGCACCTATAAAACATAAATTAGCTGCCTTCCATTCTATAGCACATAGACTTGTTAGTTTACCATTATCTAACAAATATTATAAACAAGAATACACACATATATTAAACACAGCATACATTAATGGATATGGATCATCTCTAATTGAAAATATAATACGTCAACATTCAAACAAATATAATAAACAACAACTCTCAACCTTTTACACAGGGAAAAAATCAACACAACCAGCTGATTTCAGTCGAGTGTCCATGACCTTCGCTCCAGACATAACAAATGGTCTTAGAACAGTCTTCCACCGCAACAAAATGTCTTTAGTTTTTTCTAATAAATACTAACTTAAAAACAAACTGACAAGTGTTAAAGACAAAAAAGACAACTTAGAAAAATCTGGAGTTTACGAAATTAAATGCAAGTGTGGACGAAAGTACTACGGCCAAACTAAGAGATCAGTGGCAATAAGATTCAAAGACCACCAGAACTACATTAAAAACAACGATTCAAAGAAATCGGCAATTGCAGCACATGCATTACACGAACAACATTTGCCAATCACTTTGAATGATGTTCGTCTATTAGCAAGCGTCGTAGATGGTAGAAAGCTTGACGCCATCGAAAGCCTTTACATACAAAAAGACAACAACTCACTGAATGCAGATAATGGAAATATAGAGTCATATTTGTTTAATTGTTGTTAAATTGTTTTCTCTTCACTCTGTAAAAGCTTAATATAGTCGATCTATTTAGTCTAATGTTTTGTTTTTATATATATCTTTACTGCTTTAACTTTCATGTATAATTTATGTAATTCTTTTCTTTAAAGCTTTCTGTTTATGTAAGTGACAACTATATTACAAAGTCGTGTTGCTGATGATGACCGATACATCGGTCGAAATGCATACAAATAAATAAATTTAGTTGACTCAAATTAAATGGTGTTTTTATTGTTTTTTAATTTATTATAATTAATCTAACTAAAACCAAAGGAAGAAGTCGCAAGGTGTTAAATCACAAGATCTCGGTGGCCAATTGTGATCACCTCTTCGAGAGATAACACGGTCCGGAAACTTTTCCCGTAAAAGATCGATGGTTTCATTGCTTGTGTGGCACGTAGCGCCGTCTTGTTGAAAGTAAACGTTGTCTAGATCAATACCATCCAATTCCGGCCATAAAAAAATCATTAATCATCTCTCGATAGCGCAATCCATTGGCCGTAACTGTTGCTCCAGCCTCATTTTCGAAAAAGTAAGGTCCAATGACTCCGCCGGACCATAAACCGCACCAAACAGTCAGGCGTTGAGGATGGAGAGGCTTTTCAACAATAACTCTTGGGTTTTCCGAGCCCCAGATGCGACAGTTTTGCTTGTTGACGTAGCCTCCGAGGTGGAAATGGGCCTCAACAGTCAAGATGATTTTTCGATGAAATTCCGGATCATTTTCATGCATTTCAAGGACCCAATCAGCAAAGACACGACGTTGTTGATGATCAGCCGGCTTGAGTTCTTGTGTTAACTGAACTTTATAAGCCTTAAGACCCAAGTCTTTATGCAAAATACGGTGTTATGACGTTTGTGGAATGCCTAATTCGAAAGAACGACGAGGAATGGACAAACCTGGGTTTTCTTCAACACTTTGGGCTACAACAGCAATATTCTCAGTTGTTCTTGAGCGACGTGCACGGGTTTTATTCTTCACATCACTAACTTGTCCACCAATTTCTGTATTGCGGTCCGACAAGGTCCTTCACGACGACCCAAAAATGTTTTAGTTTTACGAACCGTCTCTGCCAAATTTTCACCATTTTTATAGTGAATTTTAATAATTTCAATGCGTTGTTGAAGCGTGTATCGTTCCATTTTTACTAATGGCGTAGTTTCTACTTGTCAAATGTCAAAAAATGACAGCTTCCGAAATAGCGGGCTATTCAAAATAACACCTCTTATTGGAAAACCCTTTCGTTTTGAAAGCATCTATAAGGAAAGCCAATGTGGCTTTATAGGAAAGAATTCATGATAAAAGTGAACCCGATTCGACGCTGGGTTTGTATATTCGAGACTAGCGGAGCGGTTAGCGAGCAAGACTATTAGTGCGAAGGGACCAAAGTTCGATTCCTAGACCTGCCACCAATTTAAGTACTTTTTAAAATAACTATAATAATAATAATCATGACAAAAATAATAAAATAATTACAACTTAAGAACTTTGCAGATAATCATGTGGAAAAAGCTGTCAGAAGATATGAAAAATATAAAAATAATAAGTACAAAATAATTTTTTTTTTATTTCTACATTTTTCTATAAGCATTATATACTTGTAACAGTAAATTTTCTCTTCATATCTACAATCGAAGCAAACGGTGCAATAAACCAAACATTCTCCGATTCTTGTTATGGTAATTTATTATCCTATAGTACCTCTATAGCATAACTTATAAGTGTATTTCTCGGAGTAACAAAATTTACTCCATAAAGGTGTAATAGTAATAAGAAGCTTCTCTAGATAAATATAGAAGTAAAATTGTTAGTTGGGACCTGCTTACCTATTTATCATTTATAATGGGTGATTTTTTAAGAGGTTTAGAACTTTTTTAAAAAAAAAAAACACAAAAAATTCAAAAAAATGAATGAAATATTTATTTGAATCGATAGTTTGAACCTTGCAATTTAATGTTTAAAGATAATTTCATGCAAATGTTGACCACGGCTGCGTCTCAGGTAGCCCATCCGCTGAGTCCAATTTTGGCATACTCTTTCACACATATCGGTCGGTATCTCACGAATGAATGCATGGATGTTGGCTTCCAGTGCGTCAATCGAAGCGGGCTTGTCCCTATAGACATTAGCCTTGACATACCCCCACAAAAAATAATCTAATGGTGTCAAATCGCACGATCTAGGCGGCCAATTGACCGGCCCGAAACGTGAAATTAACTGTTCACCAAACTCGCCTCGCAATTGCGCCATTGTTTCGCATGCTGTGTGGCATGTGGCACCGTCTTGTTGAAACCACATATCATGCAAGTCAAGAACTTCCATTTCGGGCAAAAAAAAGTTTGTTATCATCGCTCGGTAGCGATTCGCATCATCTTTGAAGAAATATGGCCCAATAATGCCGCCGGCCCATAAACCGCACCAAACAGTGGCTTTTTCGGGATGCATTGGTAGCTGTTGCAATGCTTCTGGCTGATCTTCACTCCAAATGCGGCAATTTTGCTTATTTACGTACCAATTCAACCAAAAATGAGCCTCATCGCTGAACACAAGCAGCGCGCGATGAACATTTCGAACCGAGCACGAATTTTGATAGTAAAATTCAATAATTTGCAAGCGTTGTTCATTTGTAAGACGATCCATGGTTAAATTGCAAACCAAACTGAAGCTGTTTGACAGTGACACAAGGTACTAAACACACGTCAGCTGTCAAAACCAGTGTTGCCAAAACCAAACCAGCCAAAAAATCACCCGTTACATATTTCTAAGCATTTTTTTTTATTTTAAATTATAAATTGCTTTTATTCAATTTTTTGTTTCCTTATAAGGGTTTGTACAATAATTCATTTTATAGCATGGCTTACGCCGCTGGCAGACGGCAGACAACTTTTTGTTGAAGCAAAATTTTAAATTTTATACATTTCTAGTTCAGAAATAAATAAATAGCTTTACGGTATACGTATTTAATCTAGAACATTTCATCAACAATGGATTTTCTATATCGCAGAGCCCAGCTTATATATTTATAAAGGTTCACCCAATTTTGGCCATTTAATATATTCAACATTTCGTTGTTTGTAAGATGATTTTTTTTTTGTACACATTCCTTCTAATTTCCATCAAGACAGGGCACCTACCTAGGAAGTGAAGCACGCGTCCTCTTTTTCTCTCAGGTTACAAAGTTCACAATTTACTGGAAGATCGCTCCTGTTTGGGATGAAATTGAGAGTTAGTATCTCTGCTCTGGCTTTGAAGATAAGTGTAATCAAAGCTGTTTGACAAGTTGGACTGAAATAACTATTGCTGCACAAGTTGTGGTTAAGCTTTGAAAAAATTACTCCCTGCCTAGAGTTCCTGGATTTTATTTCAAAATCAACTCTTGTTTTTGTATCGACCGCCTTTATGAGGTCATATAATTGGCTTTTCCAAGCATTGTTCATTGTTTTTATTTACCGAATAAATAAAAAAAAAATCAAACAAAATAGGTAAGTAATAGCCACGTTTTATTATCTACGGACCTGGATCAGGATAATTTTTTAACACGTAATACCCACACCTAAACTCCTCTTACTCCTTTTCCCACCCATCCTCTTCCATCACCTCAACTATTTCCTGGGGACCACAATGGATCCATTGAGATCCGAGTGCGATGATGCGGCTCGCCGCATTTTCACCCCTCCCAACCTATGTATCTTACACGTAATACAACAACAACTTGGGACCCTGCTCTCTATCTGGATCTATTTTGAAGATCCGAAAATTAGTTGTTACTAACGCGAGTAGATGTCTTCTCGTGGTAAGGTAGGGTAGTATAAAATGCAGTGTAAAGTTAAAGGAAAATGAACCAACGGAAGCAAAATAGAGATAGGTATACAACACAGCTGTCATCAAGATCCGTATCGTTTTCTTTTTATGGGATGATCGGTATGGATCTTAAGCAACAAAACGCAGCTAATATTCTCCACCCCACAAAGTAACAAGAGATACCTATTTCCTTCATATCTACCTACATTTTTTATCCCAACCAAAATTCCTCGAAAAATTCTTGCCATTATTAAAAGATCGAGACGGACGCAAGAATGCAATTAAGTCTACCTGTTTCAAAACAGTCGTCCATAAAAAAAATATATTCTCCACCCTTAAACATGAAAACAGAGAAATCCTTAAAAAAAAATTCCTTAAAACTTTCCTTCATACATGTATCTCTCTGCCCTACAAAAATTCTCAGAAGGAATAAAAACAAAAATTCTTGCCAACGATCGAGACGAATGAAAAATAAAAAAAAAAAAAACAGAAGTACCTAGGTACCTACCTACATATAAAACCATTAGACGATCTGATCTTTTTCAAACCGCGGAATAGAAAAATTTGAATCTTGATTCAGGAAAAATTCTTTTCCTTTGAACGACTATCAAATGTAAAAAATTACGACCAGAAATTTATGACTTCGACCTTGTAAAAATACGAACGACTTTATTGTGTAACGTGACGTTGGATAATAATTTTTCTTTATTTAACTGGTTAAAATGTAACATCGTATTTGTATATATAACGTTAAATAGAAAATTATGGTGAACCTTGGTATTAAGGCGGGAATTTCAAAAATTTAAATTATAGTGATGGGACTTAGGTATACATTTCAAGAACTCGATTACTTTCTAGCTTTTATTTAACATATTTATTTATGAAATTTCAATTTAGATAAAAAGTGCTCGAACATTCCCCCCACTTTGAAAGAACCTCCTTTCAAACCGGAAGTAGAGCTAGCTTTTGAATAGGGCGACGAATAATGCTCCTTGATATCTTTATATCTGCTACTCGAACACATCCATCTTTTCCTTCTATGACTTTGACAACTCTCCCAAGTAACCATCGTTGGGGTGGTGCATTGTCTTCATGTACGATGACCATGGCTCCAATGTTGAGGTTTGGCTGATCTTTTGGCCACTTAGACCGTTGCTGCAATTCGTTTATATATTCGGAGGTCCAACGCTGCCAAAAGTGAGACTTCACTGCCTGTATACGCCGCCATCTTTGAAGGTACGATATGTCTTCGACTTCGACTATGGGTTCTGGAATGGACTTCAAAGATGAACCAATTAGAAAGTGCCCAGGGGTAAGGGCTTCTAAGTCACTAGGATCTGATGACAATGGTGTTATGGGACGTGAATTCATCACCGCTTCGATGTCCACCAGTGCAGTTGAGAGCTCCTCGAACGTAAGCTTTGCGTTCGCCAAGGTACGGTGTAGGTGGCCTTTTGCTATTTTCACGGCTGACTCCCACAATCCGCCAAAATGAGGAGCCCTAGATGGAATAAAACGAAAAGATACATTTTGATTAGTACAAACATTTTCTATATGGTTTTTAGTATTATTTGAAAATATGAACTTTTGTAGATCGTTTAACTTGGACCTAGTCCCTACAAAATTTGTGGCGTTATCACAAAATATATTTTTTGGAAGACCACGACGGCCAATCAATCTTTTTAAAGCTGCTAAAAACGCTTCGGAGGACAAATCTGACACAGCTTCAAGGTGAACTGCTTTCGAAGCAAAACATACAAATACCGCAACATAAGTCTTATAAGGTGTCTTCCCACGAATCTTTAAATATGTGAAGATAGGTCCACAAAAATCAACACCACAATTCTGAAATGGACGCGACGCTGGTGTAATTCGTTCGGATGGTAAGTCTCCCATTATTTGCTCCATAAGTTTTGGGCGATATCTGATACAAGGAATACATCTCCTCACCGTCTGACGTGCTATTTCCTGTGCGTTTACTATCCAGAACTTCTCCCGAATAATCGCTACAAGTGCTTTTGGCCCAGCATGGAAATTTCTCAGATGCAGGTCTCTCCTGCAAAGTATTCTTGCTGAATGTTCCATACAATTTTTGCCTCTGCACACTGAAATTCTTCAACAGATAGTGATATAATTCGTAGCTTCTCCTCTTCTACCTCCAGAAATCCCAATTCTTCTATAGACAGTGGCAAATTTTTCGCTTTTCGGTGTTTTATCTTTCTAACTCTGAAAACTTTTATAAACCTAAGCATGTATGCGAGCAAAACAGTTTTTTGCATCTCGAGAGTTGCCTCTTTCGATATCGACTGATTGCTAAAAAGGGGTGGCCATTCATCATAAGATTTTGAAAGAAATTTGGGACCGTAAAACCAAAGAGAATCCTTCAATTCTTGAACTGTACATCCTCTCGATATAATATCAGCGGGATTATCCTGGGTTGGAACATGTCTCCAACTTTCCACAGATGTTAACTCCTGCACCTCTGCAACTCTGTTCCCGACAAACGTGTGAAGTTTTGAAGTATGAGTCCCGATCCAATGAAGTACTACTTCTGAATCTGTCCAAAAGAACACCTCGGGATTCATGTCTTCAAACAAATTTTTGACCTTTGCCCATAGTTTTGCTAACAGATGTGCCCCGCATAACTCTAACCTTGGAAGACACTTCTTTTTGGCTGGTGATATTTTGGATTTAGCAGTTAACAATTTGGTGGTGATGAAATCAGAAGAATCGATAGATCTTACATAGATGCAGCAACCATAAGCATTCAAAGATGCATCGCTGAATCCATGAACTTGCAGCTTTATTTTATTTTCAGATAAAACAAGTCTGGGGATAGAAAAATCCTGCAATAAGTGAAGATCTGCCAGAAACTGCTTCCATTCCGTTTCTATACACTGTGGGATAGATGAATCCCAATCTAGCTTCTCGATCCAAATTTTTTGTAAGATGATTTTCGCTTTTATAATAATTGGACCCAATAAACCAATGGGGTCAAAGAGAGACGAAGATAAGGAGAGAATTGTTCTTTTTGTGAACTTCGAATAATTTTTTGAAGGTTTGTATGAAAAAACTAAATTGTCTTGAATAGGATTCCAAGTGATTCCTAAAGTACTTGTTAAACCTGACTCCGATAACCTGAGTACTTTTCCTGGGGACTGAGGCATTGAATCCACATTACTATGCCACTTCGATAGCTCAAATCCAGCTGACGACAATATGAATGAGACTTCTTCTCTTATCTTCTCCAGCGTTTCTAAATCATCGGCTCCTGACAGCATATCATCAACATAAAAGTCTGATTTCAATACCTTCGATCCAATGATGTAAGACTTTTTGAATTTATCACACAAATAGTGAAGGCAGCGAATGGCTAAAAACGGAGCTGACGATGTGCCGTATGTTACCGTATTCAACTGATATGTTTCTATAGGCCTTTCATAACTTTCTCTCCATAAGATATACTGAAACTGTCTATGAGTAGGATGAATTAAAACTTGTCTATACATCTTGCAAACATCCGCTGTTGTGACGTATCTATGGCATCGAAAACGCAACAAAAGAGTAAAAATGTCATCTTGAATTGTTGGGCCAACCATTAGGAGTTTGTTCAATGAAATTTGTGACGACGTACAGCACGATGCATCAAATACAACCCTTAATTTCGTTGATACGCTATCTGGCTTCAAAACACACTGATGAGGAAGATAGTAGTGAGGAACTTCGAGGTTTGGACTCTTTACTTTTGACATATGTCCTAAATCTTCATACTCTTTCAAGAACTTTGCATATTCAGCTTTGAGTTCTAAGTTTTTTGACAATCTTCTTTCCAGGGAAAGAAATCTTCTATATGCAATGTCATATGATGCTCCTAAACATTCGGGATTGTTTTTAAATGGTAGTTTGACCATAAGACGACCAGTGTCTAACTCCTCTATGGTTTCATTGAATACTGCCTCGCATTGAATTTGTTCCTCTGTCCACTTCGACTTACGACAGTTAACTTCCTCTAACTCCCAAAACCTTTCTACAAATTGTTGTAACGAATTTTCTTCAGTATTTAAACAACAAACCTTGGTAGATGATTCCCATGAACTACTATATCTGCCAGATATTATCCAACCTAACACCGTTTTTTGTAGACTTGGTAGATTACTGCCTAACTTTATTTGTCCAACTGACAAAAGATCAAAAAATGCTTCAGCTCCAAGAAGCATATCAATTTGCGAAGGCCTATTAAAATTTTCATCCGCCAGCTCAATATTCTTTGGAATATCCCAATTTACAGTTTGAAATGCTTTATCAGGTTGATATCCTGTTATAGACGATGCAACTAGGAACTCTAACGAAACCTCAAAATTATTGAAACGAGAGCGAATACTAGTTTGAGTTTGATATTGAATATTGGTTTTAGAATCACCAATCCCAACTATGTCAACAACTTTTCTATTCTTATGAAGGAGTAACGATTTTGCAAACTTCTCATTAACCATATTAACTTGAGAACCAGAATCTAAAAGAACTCGCCCAAATTGATAACTTCCTGCTGAATCTTTAACCAAAACTAACGCTGTTGCTAAAATCACTTGATCCGTTGAGTTTCGATGTTGCTCCAATGCAGCATGTACAGTTGCTGACGACGATGTTCCTTGATCTCCAACTGAGTTGTTTACAGCCTGTGCTGATGACGATGATCCTCGATCTATAACTAGGTTATTTGCAGCTTGTGTTGATGAAGTTTGTGTCCGATGAAGCAAAAAATGATGAGATTTGTGGCAAATTCTGCATGTATACTTCGACGAGCAGGTGGAAACAGTATGCCCTCTTCCTAAACAATTAATGCATAACTCAAGTCGTTTTACATTGGAAAAACGTTCCAAGACTGAAAGATTCTTAAACTTTTGACAAGAAGCAATGTAGTGGCTATTGTCATTGCAGAATGCGCAAGATTTCTTAGAAACTGTCAGCACTGTTTGTGATTGTTGGCCTGAATGTTGTTGACGAGGCCTACTTTGCCACCTTTGACTGGTTTCAGCATGAATTTGTCTACCTTCCTTTGCTTCTAAGAATTCGCATCGCTTGTTAAGCATCTTTGTGCAATCATCCCAAGAAGGAAGTTTACTATAGTCCAACTGTTCATCCCATTTTGTTCGTGTCTCTGAGTCTACCTTCGACATAACAATGTGGATCATAACTGCATTGCAAATATCTTTTTCTGAGCCTAACGAAGTAAGCGAATTATAAAGAGCGGATATATTGTCAACGAGGCTCCGTAAATTTGTAGGCGAAGCCTTTGAAATTTTAGGAAATTCGAATATAGAAGAAATATTTTCCAAAAATATCAAAGAATCATTTTCAAAACGATCCTTGAGGCTTTGTATTGCTTTGGTATAATTTTCTTCAGTGACTTGTAGAGCATGTACAGTGTCCAATGCCTTGCCACTTAAACACAATAGCAAATGATTATATTTCTCTATAACGCTGAGAGTGGGACTGTCGTGCACTAAGTATTCGAAAGATCGCATAAAATTCTTATACTTCGAATATTTTCCATTAAATTTTGGTAAGCGTAAAGGCTGCAACCGTGTTGTAGACGGACCACCTAAACTAAGACGCCTTCTATCTCCAAGCATCGAAAGAATTTTTGTTTTTGTTGTAATGTACAACTCTTCAAGTTCACTGCGTCCCGTATCCGATGGCTGTAAACTTTCAATTTGACTTTGGTAGGCCAATCCTTGCTTAAAGTACGACTCTAAAATCCCTAACCGGCATTCTAATTCTGTAGGACAGGGTTGTTGTGGTCTCTCTAAAATATTTTTAATCCTTGTTATGTTTCCTTTCGAAGACGCACGCTGTTGCTTTACTTCTTCTAATTTTGCTAGGTCTGCTGGCCCTGGCATGATTATCTACCTTTTTTCTTACTTCGAAAAACTATTTAAATCTTTATTAAAAACAGCAACTTCTATCCAACGTCGAATATAGCTTTCAATAAAGGCTTAATTTCCAAAATAATGAATTATAGCACTGTCAATTATACGAAAAGCTTCAACTCATCTACGATGTGATAATCTTTGTTCAAAACAAAGTTATAAATCTCCAACTCCAAGTAGGTACAGCGATAAAATATTCCTAAAAGCTCGACCAAATTCAACTCCAAAATCAATAATTGTAAACCCAAACTTTTAAACCATGTATGTATGTACTTATTTGCATCAAATGCAATTCCAAAATTAAAATATTTAGATGAATTCAAGATGAACTAATTGAATGCATACGAAGAACGAAGATACTATGATTTTGACGAAAGCTCCAAGACTGGGTTCCAATGCAATATTTTACCAGTTTACCACGAAAACGAAATCTATCATGCAAATGATCAACGAAAATTCCAAAGCTTGATTAACGAAAATTAATTGAATAGGTATTTTCCCAACAGCAGTAACAACGATGAGTGAGTGGAACCTATTCAAAAGCTCTGGCTATGAGACAGCAGGCCAACGAGATATGACGATGACGTATGTAGATTGTAGATCCAATAAAGCTTTAAAGTATACGATCAGCGAGCGAACGAGAAAAGCGAGACGAACGAGCGATAAACGAGCTTTTAATGTGATTTTGTGTGCATGTTAGAGTGAAATAGGGATATACATATATGTTCCCCTTATGGATTGTGGGAAATGGCGCAAAGTTAATACGATCCACGAAATTTAATTTATTATAAATTATTTTGAATTTTAATTTAAATAGATAAAAATGAATGACAGCATCGCATTATTTTAGCATAGCGAAGGTGCGTTTTTGAAAGTGTATTTTTTCGAAGAATGGCTTAAATCCATGCAGTATTATGAGAGCTGCGATTAATTTCAAATTTGATGAAAATGAACGCACATTCGCTTATAATATTGGCAACATACCTTGAAGGGAGTTATTGTACTTAACTTCCCTAGGCAACTTGTCCAACTTAAGTTGCTGATGCGAACTTTGAACTGCTTGTGGAGATGAGATGGTCTGGTCATGTGACTCCTTTGTCCAGTGGAATACCTTTTTCCTTTTGTTTTATGCTCTCGATATATAGTTTTATTATTTTATATGCACTTTTTATGTCGTTCAGCACATATATTTTTCTTTGTCTTTTTGTTTTTTATAAACCTATTTTAACTTTTAACTTTTGACATGCACTTGCAATTACCGAACCGATACCGTCGAAATTTCAAGATCTTGTTAATGTTCCTATGTATGTTCATATATTTACATAATGTCTTTTACGAGAAAGTTTTTTTTTTTTTTCTTTTTTCGCAGAAAATTCTGCTCCACGTATGGGCGCCAAAAATAGACGATCTTTTTCAAACCGCGGAATAGACAAATTTGAATCTTGATTCAGGAAAAATTCTTTTCCTTTGAACGACTATCAAATGTAAAAAAATACGACCAGAAATTTATGACTTCGACCTTGTAAAAATACGAACGACTTTATTGTGTAACGTGACGTTGGATAATAATTTTTCTTTATTTAACTGGTTAAAATGTAACATCGTATTTGTATATATAACGTTAAATAGAAAATTATGGTGAACCTTGGTATTAAGGCGGGAATTTCAAAAATTTAAATTATAGTGATGGGACTTAGGTATACATTTCAAGAACTCGATTACTTTCTAGCTTTTATTTAACATATTTATTTATGAAATTTCAATTTAGATAAAAAGTGCTCGAACATTCCCCCCACTTTGAAAGAACCTCCTTTCAAACCGGAAGTAGAGCTAGCTTTTGAATAGGGCGACGAATAATGCTCCTTGATATCTTTATATCTGCTACTCGAACACATCCATCTTTTCCTTCTATGACTTTGACAACTCTCCCAAGTAACCATCGTTGGGGTGGTGCATTGTCTTCATGTACGATGACCATGGCTCCAATGTTGAGGTTTGGCTGATCTTTTGGCCACTTAGACCGTTGCTGCAATTCGTTTATATATTCGGAGGTCCAACGCTGCCAAAAGTGAGACTTCACTGCCTGTATACGCCGCCATCTTTGAAGGTACGATATGTCTTCGACTTCGACTATGGGTTCTGGAATGGACTTCAAAGATGAACCAATTAGAAAGTGCCCAGGGGTAAGGGCTTCTAAGTCACTAGGATCTGATGACAATGGTGTTATGGGACGTGAATTCATCACCGCTTCGATGTCCACCAGTGCAGTTGAGAGCTCCTCGAACGTAAGCTTTGCGTTCGCCAAGGTACGGTGTAGGTGGCCTCTTGCTATTTTCACGGCTGACTCCCACAATCCGCCAAAATGAGGAGTCCTAGATGGAATAAAACGAAAAGATACATTTTGATTAGTACAAAAATTTTCTATATGGTTTTTAGTATTATTTGAAAATATGAACTTTTGTAGATCGTTTAACTTGGACCTAGTCCCTACAAAATTTGTGGCGTTATCACAAAATATATTTTTTGGAAGACCACGACGGCCAATCAATCTTTTTAAAGCTGCTAAAAACGCTTCGGAGGACAAATCTGACACAACTTCAAGGTGAACTGCTTTCGAAGCGAAACATACAAATACCGCAACATAAGTCTTATAAGGTGTCTTCCCACGAATCTTTAAATATGTGAAGATAGGTCCACAAAAATCAACACCACAATTCTGAAATGGACGCGACGCTGGTGTAATTCGTTCGGATGGTAAGTCTCCCATTATTTGCTCCATAAGTTTTGGGCGATATCTGATACAAGGAATACATCTCCTCACCGTCTGACGTGCTATTTCCTGTGCGTTTACTATCCAGAACTTCTCCCGAATAATCGCTACAAGTGCTTTTGGCCCAGCATGGAAATTTCTCAGATGCAGGTCTCTGACGAAACATTTTACGACATGAGTGCCTTTTGGAAGAAGAATAGCGTGCTTCCGCTCCTCTGGAATCGCTGCCTTCTGCAACCTGCCCCCCACTTTTACAATTTCAACTCCACTATACTCCTCCAGAAATGGATTAAGCCATTTCATTGAACTCCTCAAGCATTCTTGCTTTCTGATTGAATGAATTTCTCCTGCAAAGTATTCTTGCTGAATGTTCCATACAATTTTTGCCTCTGCACACTGAAATTCTTTAACAGATAGTGATATAATTCGTAGCTTCTCCTCTTCTACCTCCAGAAATCCCAATTCTTCTATAGACAGTGGCAAATTTTTCGCTTTTCGGTTTTTTATCTTTCTAACTCTGAAAACTTTTATAAACCTAAGCATGTATGCGAGCAAAACAGTTTTTTGCATCTCGAGAGTTGCCTCTTTCGATATCGACTGATTGCTAAAAAGGGGTGGCCATTCATCATAAGATTTTGAAAGAAATTTGGGACCGTAAAACCAAAGAGAATCCTTCAATTCTTGAACTGTACATCCTCTCGATATAATATCAGCGGGATTATCCTGGGTTGGAACATGTCTCCAACTTTCCACAGATGTTAACTCCTGCACCTCTGCAACTCTGTTCCCGACAAACGTGTGAAGTTTTGAAGTATGAGTCCCGATCCAATGAAGTACTACTTCTGAATCTGTCCAAAAGAACACCTCGGGATTCATGTCTTCAAACAAATTTTTGACCTTTGCCCATAGTTTTGCTAACAGATGTGCCCCGCATAACTCTAACCTTGGAAGACACTTCTTTTTGGCTGGTGATACTTTGGATTTAGCAGTTAACAACTTGGTGGTGATGAAATCAGAAGAATCGATAGATCTTACATAGATGCAGCAACCATAAGCATTCAAAGATGCATCGCTGAATCCATGAACTTGCAGCTTTATTTTATTTTCAGATAAAACAAGTCTGGGGATAGAAAAATCCTGCAATAAGTGAAGATCTGCCAGAAACTGCTTCCATTCCGTTTCTATACACTGTGGGATAGATGAATCCCAATCTAGCTTCTCGATCCAAATTTTTTGTAAGATGATTTTCGCTTTTATAATAATTGGACCCAATAAACCAATGGGGTCAAAGAGAGACGAAGATAAGGAGAGAATTGTTCTTTTTGTGAACTTCGAATAATTTTTTGAAGGTTTGTATGAAAAAACTAAATTGTCTTGAATAGGATTCCAAGTGATTGCTAAAGTACTTGTTAAACCTGACTCCGATAACCTGAGTACTTTTCCTGGGGACTGAGGCATTGAATCCACATTACTATGCCACTTCGATAGCTCAAATCCAGCTGACGACAATATGAATGAGACTTCTTCTCTTATCTTCTCCAGCGTTTCTAAATCATCGGCTCCTGACAGCATATCATCAACATAAAAGTCTGATTTCAATACCTTCGATCCAATGATGTAAGACTTTTTGAATTTATCACTCAAATAGTGAAGGCAGCGAATGGCTAAAAACGGAGCTGACGATGTGCCGTATGTTACCGTATTCAACTGATATGTTTCTATAGGCTTTTCATAACTTTCTCTCCATAAGATATACTGAAACTGTCTATGAGTAGGATGAATTAAAACTTGTCTATACATCTTGCAAACATCCGCTGTTGTGACGTATCTATGGCATCGAAAACGCAACAAAAGAGTAAAAATGTCATCTTGAATTGTTGGGCCAACCATTAGGAGTTTGTTCAATGAAATTTGTGACGACGTACAGCACGATGCATCAAATACAACCCTTAATTTCGTTGATACGCTATCTGGCTTCAAAACAAACTGATGAGGAAGATAGTAGTGAGGAACTTCGAGGTTTGGACTCTTTACTTTTGACATATGTCCTAAATCTTCATACTCTTTCAAGAACTTTGCATATTCAGCTTTGAGTTCTAAGTTTTTTGACAATCTTCTTTCCAGGGAAAGAAATCTTCTATATGCAATGTCATTTGATGCTCCTAAACATTCGGGATTGTTTTTAAATGGTAGTTTGACCATAAGACGACCAGTGTCTAACTCCTCTATGGTTTCATTGAATACTGCCTCGCATTGAATTTGTTCCTCTGTCCACTTCGACTTACGACAGTTAACTTCCTCTAACTCCCAAAACCTTTCTACAAATTGTTGTAACGAATTTTCTTCAGTATTTAAACAACAAACCTTGGTAGATGATTCCCGTGAACTACTATATCTGCCAGATATTATCCAACCTAACACCGTTTTTTGTAGACTTGGTAGATTACTGCCTAACTTTATTTGTCCAACTGACAAAAGATCAAAAAATGCTTCAGCTCCAAGAAGCATATCAATTTGCGAAGGCCTATTAAAATTTTCATCCGCCAGCTCAATATTCTTTGGAATATCCCAATTTACAGTTTGAAATGCTTTATCAGGTTGATATCCTGTTATAGACGATGCAACTAGGAACTCTAACGAAACCTCAAAATTATTGAAACGAGAGCGAATACTAGTTTGAGTTTGATATTGAATATTGGTTTTAGAATCACCAATCCCAACTATGTCAACAACTTTTCTATTCTTATGAAGGAGTAACGATTTTGCAAACTTCTCATTAACCATATTAACTTGAGAACCAGAATCTAAAAGAACTCGCCCAAATTGATAACTTCCTGCTGAATCTTTAACCAAAACTAACGCTGTTGCTAAAATCACTTGATCCGTTGAGTTTCGATGTTGCTCCAATGCAGCATGTACAGTTGCTGACGACGATGTTCCTTGATCTCCAACTGAGTTGTTTACAGCCTGTGCTGATGACGATGATCCTCGATCTATAACTAGGTTATTTGCAGCTTGTGTTGATGAAGTTTGTGTCCGATGAAGCAAAAAATGATGAGATTTGTGGCAAATTCTGCATGTATACTTCGACGAGCAGGTGGAAACAGTATGCCCTCTTCCTAAACAATTAATGCATAACTCAAGTCGTTTTACATTGGAAAAACGTTCCAAGACTGAAAGATTCTTAAACTTTTGACAAGAAGCAATGTAGTGGCTATTGTCATTGCAGAATGCGCAAGATTTCTTAGAAACTGTCAGCACTGTTTGTGATTGTTGGCCTGAATGTTGTTGACGAGGCCTACTTTGCCACCTTTGACTGGTTTCAGCATGAATTTGTCTACCTTCCTTTGCTTCTAAGAATTCGCATCGCTTGTTAAGCATCTTTGTGCAATCATCCCAAGAAGGAAGTTTACTATAGTCCAACTGTTCATCCCATTTTGTTCGTGTCTCTGAGTCTACCTTTGACATAACAATGTGGATCATAACTGCATTGCAAATATCTTTTTCTGAGCCTAACGAAGTAAGCGAATTATAAAGAGCGGATATATTGTCAACGAGGCTCCGTAAATTTGTAGGCGAAGCCTTTGAAATTTTAGGAAATTCGAATATAGAAGAAATATTTTCCAAAAATATCAAAGAATCATTTTCAAAACGATCCTTGAGGCTTTGTATTGCTTTGGTATAATTTTCTTCAGTGACTTGTAGAGCATGTACAGTGTCCAATGCCTTGCCACTTAAACACAATAGCAAATGATTATATTTCTCTATAACGCTGAGAGTGGGACTGTCGTGCACTAAGTATTCGAAAGATCGCATAAAATTCTTATACTTCGAATATTTTCCATTAAATCTTGGTAAGCGTAAAGGCTGCAACCGTGTTGTAGGCGGAGCAGAAGTTATCATAAATGAATGTTCACCACCTAAACTAAGACGCCTTCTATCTCCAAGCATCGAAAGAATTTTTGTTTTTGTTGTAATGTACAACTCTTCAAGTTCACTGCGTCCCGTATCTGATGGCTGTAAACTTTCAATTTGACTTTGGTAGGCCAATCCTTGCTTAAAGTACGACTCTAAAATCCCTAACCGGCATTCTAATTCTGTAGGACAGGGTTGTTGTGGTCTCTCTAAAATATTTTTAATCCTTGTTATGTTTCCTTTCGTAGACGCACGCTGTTGCTTTACTTCTTCTAATTTTGCTAGGTCTGCTGGCCCTGGCATGATTATCTACCTTTTTTCTTACTTCGAAAAACTATTTAAATCTTTATTAAAAACAGCAACTTCTATCCAACGTCGAATATAGCTTTCAATAAAGGCTTAATTTCCAAAATAATGAATTATAGCACTGTCAATTATACGAAAAGCTTCAACTCATCTACGATGTGATAATCTTTGTTCAAAACAAAGTTATAAATCTCCAACTCCAAGTAGGTACAGCGATAAAATATTCCTAAAAGCTCGACCAAATTCAACTCCAAAATCAATAATTGTAAACCCAAACTTTTAAACCATGTATGTATGTACTTATTTGCATCAAATGCAATTCCAAAATTAAAATATTTAGATGAATTCAAGATGAACTAATTGAATGCATACGAAGAACGAAGATACTATGATTTTGACGAAAGCTCCAAGACTGGGTTCCAATGCAATATTTTACCAGTTTACCACGAAAACGAAATCTATCATGCAAATGATCAACGAAAATTCCAAAGCTTGATTAACGAAAATTAATTGAATAGGTATTTTCCCAACAGCAGTAACAACGATGAGTGAGTGGAACCTATTCAAAAGCTCTGGCTATGAGACAGCAGGCCAACGAGATATGACGATGACGTATGTAGATTGTAGATCCAATAAAGCTTTAAAGTATACGATCAGCGAGCGAACGAGAAAAGCGAGACGAACGAGCGATAAACGAGCTTTTAATGTGATTTTGTGTGCATGTTAGAGTGAAATAGGGATATACATATATGTTCCCCTTATGGATTGTGGGAAATGGCGCAAAGTTAATACGATCCACGAAATTTAATTTATTATAAATTATTTTAAATTTTAATTTAAATAGATAAAAATGAATGACAGCATCGCATTATTTTACCATAGCGAAGGTGCGTTTTTGAAAGTGTATTTTTTCGAAGAATGGCTTAAATCCATGCAGTATTATGAGAGCTGCGATTAATTTCAAATTTGATGAAAATGAACGCACATTCGCTTATAATATTGGCAACATACCTTGAAGGGAGTTATTGTACTTAACTTCCCTGAGCAACTTGTCCAACTTAAGTTGCTGATGCGAACTTTGAACTGCTTGTGGAGATGAGATGGTCTGGTCATGTGACTCCTTTGTCCAGTGGAATACCTTTTTCCTTTTGTTTTATGCTCTCGATATATAGTTTTATTATTTTATATGCACTTTTTATGTCGTTCAGCACATATATTTTTCTTTGTCTTTTTGTTTTTTATAAATCTATTTTAACTTTTAACTTTTGACATGCACTTGCAATTACCGAACCGATACCGTCGAAATTTCAAGATCTTGTTAATGTTCCTATGTATGTTCATATATTTACATAATGTCTTTTACGAGAAAGTTTTTTTTTTTTTTCTTTTTTCGCAGAAAATTCTGCTCCACGTATGGGCGCCAAAAATAGACGATCATTCTGATCTTTTTCAAACCGCGGAATAGACAAATTTGAATCTTGATTCAGGAAAAATTCTTTTCCTTTGAACGACTATCAAATGTAAAAAATTACGACCAGAAATTTATGACTTCGACCTTGTAAAAATACGAACGACTTTATTGTGTAACGTGACGTTGGATAATAATTTTTCTTTATTTAACTGGTTAAAATGTAACATCGTATTTGTATATATAACGTTAAATAGAAAATTATGGTGAACCTTGGTATTAAGGCGGGAATTTCAAAAATTTAAATTATAGTGATGGGACGTATACATTTCAAGAACTCGATTACTTTCTAGCTTTTATTTAACATATTTATTTATGAAATTTCAATTTAGATAAAAAGTGCTCGAACATTCCCCCCACTTTGAAAGAACCTCCTTTCAAACCGGAAGTAGAGCTAGGTTTTGAATAGGGCGACGAATAATGCTCCTTGATATCTTTATATCTGCTACTCGAACACATCCATCTTTTCCTTCTATGACTTTGACAACTCTCCCAAGTAACCATCGTTGGGGTGGTGCATTGTCTTCATATACGATGACCATGGCTCCAATGTTGAGGTTTGGCTGATCTTTTGGCCACTTAGACCGTTGCTGCAATTCGTTTATATATTCGGAGGTCCAACGCTGCCAAAAGTGAGACTTCACTGCCTGTATACGCCGCCATCTTTGAAGGTACGATATGTCTTCGACTTCGACTATGGGTTCTGGAATGGACTTCAAAGATGAACCAATTAGAAAGTGCCCAGGGGTAAGGGCTTCTAAGTCACTAGGATCTGATGACAATGGTGTTATGGGACGTGAATTCATCACCGCTTCGATGTCCACCAGTGCAGTTGAGAGCTCCTCGAACGTAAGCTTTGCGTTCGCCAAGGTACGGTGTAGGTGGCCTTTTGCTATTTTCACGGCTGACTCCCACAATCCGCCAAAATGAGGAGCCCTAGATAGAATAAAACGAAAAGATACATTTTGATTAGTACAAAAATTTTCTATATGGTTTTTAGTATTATTTGAAAATATGAACTTTTGTAGATCGTTTAACTTGGACCTAGTCCCTACAAAATTTGTGGCGTTATCACAAAATATATTTTTTGGAAGACCACGACGGCCAATCAATCTTTTTAAAGCTGCTAAAAACGCTTCGGAGGACAAATCTGACACAACTTCAAGGTGAACTGCTTTCGAAGCGAAACATATAATTACCGCAACATAAGTCTTATAAGGTGTCTTCCCACGAATCTTTAAATATGTGAAGATAGGTCCACAAAAATCAACACCACAATTCTGAAATGGACGCGACGCTGGTGTAATTCGTTCGGATGGTAAGTCTCCCATTATTTGCTCCATAAGTTTTGGGCGATATCTGATACAAGGAATACATCTCCTCACCGTCTGACGTGCTATTTCCTGTGCGTTTACTATCCAGAACTTCTCCCGAATAATCGCTACAAGTGCTTTTGGCCCAGCATGGAAATTTCTCAGATGCAGGTCTCTGACGAAACATTTTACGACATGAGTGCCTTTTGGAAGAAGAATAGCGTGCTTCCGCTCCTCTGGAATCGCTGCCTTCTGCAACCTGCCCCCCACTTTTACAATATCAACTCCACTATACTCCTCCAGAAATGGATTAAGCCATTTCATTGAACTCCTCAAGCATTCTTGCTTTCTGATTGAATGAATTTCTCCTGCAAAGTATTCTTGCTGAATGTTCCATACAATTTTTGCCTCTGCACACTGAAATTCTTCAACAGATAGTGATATAATTCTTAGCTTCTCCTCTTCTACCTCCAGAAATCCCAATTCTTCTATAGACAGTGGCAAATTTTTCGCTTTTCGGTTTTTTATCTTTCTAACTCTGAAAACTTTTATAAACCTAAGCATGTATGCGAGCAAAACAGTTTTTTGCATCTCGAGAGTTGCCTCTTTCGATATCGACTGATTGCTAAAAAGGGGTGGCCATTCATCATAAGAATTTGAAAGAAATTTGGGACCGTAAAACCAAAGAGAATCCTTCAATTCTTGAACTGTACATCCTCTCGATATAATATCAGCGGGATTATCCTGGGTTGGAACATGTCTCCAACTTTCCACAGATGTTAACTCCTGCACCTCTGCAACTCTGTTCCCGACAAACGTGTGAAGTTTTGAAGTATGAGTCCCGATCCAATGAAGTACTACTTCTGAATCTGTCCAAAAGAACACCTCGGGATTCATGTCTTCAAACAAATTTTTGACCTTTGCCCATAGTTTTGCTAACAGATGTGCCCCGCATAACTCTAACCTTGGAAGACACTTCTTTTTGGCTGGTGATACTTTGGATTTAGCAGTTAACAACTTGGTGGTGATGAAATCAGAAGAATCGATAGATCTTACATAGATGCAGCAACCATAAGCATTCAAAGATGCATCGCTGAATCCATGAACTTGCAGCTTTATTTTATTTTCAGATAAAACAAGTCTGGGGATAGAAAAATCCTGCAATAAGTGAAGATCTGCCAGAAACTGCTTCCATTCCGTTTCTATACACTGTGGGATAGATGAATCCCAATCTAGCTTCTCGATCCAAATTTTTTGTAAGATGATTTTCGCTTTTATAATAATTAGACCCAATAAACCAATGGGGTCAAAGAGAGACGAAGATAAGGAGAGAATTGTTCTTTTTGTGAACTTCGAATAATTTTTTGAAGGTTTGTATGAAAAAACTAAATTGTCTTGAATAGGATTCCAAGTGATTGCTAAAGTACTTGTTAAACCTGACTCCGATAACCTGAGTACTTTTCCTGGGGACTGAGGCATTGAATCCACATTACTATGCCACTTCGATAGCTCAAATCCAGCTGACGACAATATGAATGAGACTTCTTCTCTTATCTTCTCCAGCGTTTCTAAATCATCGGCTCCTGACAGCATATCATCAACATAAAAGTCTGATTTCAATACCTTCGATCCAATGATGTAAGACTTTTTTAATTTATCACTCAAATAGTGAAGGCAGCGAATGGCTAAAAACGGAGCTGACGATGTGCCGTATGTTACCGTATTCAACTGATATGTTTCTATAGGCTTTTCATAACTTTCTCTCCATAAGATATACTGAAACTGTCTATGAGTAGGATGAATTAAAACTTGTCTATACATCTTGCAAACATCCGCTGTTGTGACGTATCTATGGCATCGAAAACGCAACAAAAGAGTAAAAATGTCATCTTGAATTGTTGGGCCAACCATTAGGAGTTTGTTCAATGAAATTTGTGACGACGTACAGCACGATGCATCAAATACAACCCTTAATTTTGTTGATACGCTATCTGGCTTCAAAACAAACTGATGAGGAAGATAGTAGTGAGGAACTTCGAGGTTTGGACTCTTTACTTTTGACATATGTCCTAAATCTTCATACTCTTTCAAGAACTTTGCATATTCAGCTTTGAGTTCTAAGTTTTTTGACAATCTTCTTTCCAGGGAAAGAAATCTTCTATATGCAATGTCATATGATGCTCCTAAACATTCGGGATTGTTTTTAAATGGTAGTTTGACCATAAGACGACCAGTGTCTAACTCCTCTATGGTTTCATTGAATACTGCCTCGCATTGAATTTGTTCCTCTGTCCACTTCGACTTACGACAGTTAACTTCCTCTAACTCCCAAAACCTTTCTACAAATTGTTGTTACGAATTTTCTTCAGTATTTAAACAACAAACCTTGGTAGATGATTCCCGTGAACTACTATATCTGCCAGATATTATCCAACCTAAAACCGTTTTTTGTAGACTTGGTAGATTACTGCCTAACTTTATTTGTCCAACTGACAAAAGATCAAAAAATGCTTCAGCTCCAAGAAGCATATCAATTTGCGAAGGCCTATTAAAATTTTCATCCGCCAGCTCAATATTCTTTGGAATATCCCAATTTACAGTTTGAAATGCTTTATCAGGTTGATATCCTGTTATAGACGATGCAACTAGGAACTCTAACGAAACCTCAAAATTGTTGAAACGAGAGCGAATACTAGTTTGAGTTTGATATTGAATATTGGTTCTAGAATCACCAATCCCAACTATGTCAACAACTTTTCTATTCTTATGAAGGAGTAACGATTTTGCAAACTTCTCATTAACCATATTAACTTGAGAACCAGAATCTAAAAGAACTCGCCCAAATTGATAACTTCCTGCTGAATCTTTAACCAAAACTAACGCTGTTGCTAAAATCACTTGATCCGTTGAGTTTCGATGTTGCTCCAATGCAGCATGTACAGTTGCTGACGACGATGTTCCTTGATCTCCAACTGAGTTGTTTACAGCCTGTGCTGATGACGATGATCCTCGATCTATTACTAGGTTATTTGCAGCTTGTGTTGATGAAGTTTGTGTCCGATGAAGCAAAAAATTATGAGATTTGTGGCAAATTCTGCATGTATACTTCGACGAGCAGGTGGAAACAGTATGCCCTCTTCCTAAACAATTAATGCATAACTCAAGTCGTTTTACATTGGAAAAACGTTCCAAGACTGAAAGATTCTTAAACTTTTGACAAGAAGCAATGTAGTGGCTATTGTCATTGCAGAATGCGCAAGATTTCTTAGAAACTGTCAGCACTGTTTGTGATTGTTGGCCTGAATGTTGTTGACGAGGCCTACTTTGCCACCTTTGACTGGTTTCAGCATGAATTTGTCTACCTTCCTTTGCTTCTAAGAATTCGCATCGCTTGTTAAGCATCTTTGTGAAATCATCCCAAGAAGGAAGTTTACTATAGTCCAACTGTTCATCCCATTTTGTTCGTGTCTCTGAGTCTACCTTCGACATAACAATGTGGATCATAACTGCATTGCAAATATCTTTTTCTGAGCCTAACGAAGTAAGCGAATTATAAAGAGCGGATATATTGTCAACGAGGCTCCGTAAATTTGTAGGCGAAACCTTTGAAATTTTAGGAAATTCGAATATAGAAGATATATTTTCCAAAAATATCAAAGAATCATTTTCAAAACGATCCTTGAGGCTTTGTATTGCTTTGGTATAATTTTCTTCAGTGACTTGTAGAGCATGAACAGTGTCCAATGCCTTGCCACTTAAACACAATAGCAAATGATTATATTTCTCTATAACGCTGAGAGTGGGACTGTCGTGCACTAAGTATTCGAAAGATCGCATAAAATTCTTATACTTCGAATATTTTCCATTAAATTTTGGTAAGCGTAAAGGCTGCAACCGTGTTGTAGGCGGAGCAGAAGGCATCATAAATGAATGTTCACCACCTAAACTAAGACGCCTTCTATCTCCAAGCATCGAAAGAATTTTTGTTTTTGTTGTAATGTACAACTCTTCAAGTTCACTGCGTCCCGTATCTGATGGCTGTAAACTTTCAATTTGACTTTGGTAGGCCAATCCTTGCTTAAAGTACGACTCTAAAATCCCTAACCGGCATTCTAATTCTGTAGGACAGGGTTGTTGTGGTCTCTCTAAAATATTTTTAATCCTTTTTATGTTTCCTTTCGTAGACGCACGCTGTTGCTTTACTTCTTCTAATTTTGCTACGTCTGCTGGCCCTGGCATGATTATCTACCTTTTTTCTTACTTCGAAAAACTATTTAAATCTTTATTAAAAACAGCAACTTCTATCCAACGTCGAATATAGCTTTCAATAAAGGCTTAATTTCCAAAATAATGAATTATAGCACTGTCAATTATACGAAAAGCTTCAACTCATCTACGATGTGATAATCTTTGTTCAAAACAAAGTTATAAATCTCCAACTCCAAGTAGGTACAGCGATAAAATATTCCTAAAAGCTCGACCAAATTCAACTCCAAAATCAATAATTGTAAACCCAAACTTTTAAACCATGTATGTATGTACTTATTTGCATCAAATGCAATTCCAAAATTAAAATATTTAGATGAATTCAAGATGAACTAATTGAATGCATACGAAGAACGAAGATACTATGATTTTGACGAAAGCTCCAAGACTGGGTTCCAATGCAATATTTTACCAGTTTACCACGAAAACGAAATCTATCATGCAAATGATCAACGAAAATTCCAAAGCTTGATTAACGAAAATTAATTGAATAGGTATTTTCCCAACAGCAGTAACAACGATGAGTGAGTGGAACCTATTCAAAAGCTCTGGCTATGAGACAGCAGGCCAACGAGATATGACGATGACGTATGTAGATTGTAGATCCAATAAAGCTTTAAAGTATACGATCAGCGAGCGAACGAGAAAAGCGAGACGAACGAGCGATAAACGAGCTTTTAATGTGATTTTGTGTGCATGTTAGAGTGAAATAGGGATATACATATATGTTCCCCTTATGGATTGTGGGAAATGGCGCAAAGTTAATACGATCCACGAAATTTAATTTATTATAAATTATTTTGAATTTTAATTTAAATAGATAAAAATGAATGACAGCATCCAATTATTTTAGCATAGCGAAGGTGCGTTTTTGAAAGTGCATTTTTTCGAAGAATGGCTTAAATCCATGCAGTATTATGAGAGCTGCGATTAATTTCAAATTTGATGAAAATGAACGCACATTCGCTTATAATATTGGCAACATACCTTGAAGGGAGTTATTGTACTTAACTTCCCTGAGCAACTTGTCCAACTTAAGTTGCTGATGCGATCTTTGAACTGCTTGTGGAGATGAGATGGTCTGGTCATGTGACTCCTTTGTCCAGTGGAATACCTTTTTCCTTTTGTTTTATGCTCTCGATATATAGTTTTATTATTTTATATGCACTTTTTATGTCGTTCAGCACATATATTTTTCTTTGTCTTTTTGTTTTTTATAAATCTATTTTAACTTTTAACTTTTGACATGCACTTGCAATTACCGAACCGATACCGTCGAAATTTCAAGATCTTGTTAATGTTCCTATGTATGTTCATATATTTACATAATGTCTTTTACGAGAAAGTTTTTTTTTTTTTTTCTTTTTTCGCAGAAAATTCCGCTCCACGTATGGGCGCCAAAAATAGACGATCATTCTGATCTTTTTCAAACCGCGGAATAGACAAATTTGAATCTTGATTCAGGAAAAATTCTTTTCCTTTGAACGACTATCAAATGTAAAAAATTACGACCAGAAATTTATGACTTCGACCTTGTAAAAATACGAACGACTTTATTGTGTAACGTGACGTTGGATAATAATTTTTCTTTATTTAACTGGTTAAAATGTAACATCGTATTTGTATATATAACGTTAAATAGAAAATTATGGTGAACCTTGGTATTAAGGCGGGAATTTCAAAAATTTAAATTATAGTGATGGGACGTATACATTTCAAGAACTCGATTACTTTCTAGCTTTTATTTAACATATTTATTTATGAAATTTCAATTTAGATAAAAAGTGCTCGAACATTCCCCCCACTTTGAAAGAACCTCCTTTCAAACCGGAAGTAGAGCTAGGTTTTGAATAGGGCGACGAATAATGCTCCTTGATATCTTTATATCTGCTACTCGAACACATCCATCTTTTCCTTCTATGACTTTGACAACTCTCCCAAGTAACCATCGTTGGGGTGGTGCATTGTCTTCATATACGATGACCATGGCTCCAATGTTGAGGTTTGGCTGATCTTTTGGCCACTTAGACCGTTGCTGCAATTCGTTTATATATTCGGAGGTCCAACGCTGCCAAAAGTGAGACTTCACTGCCTGTATACGCCGCCATCTTTGAAGGTACGATATGTCTTCGACTTCGACTATGGGTTCTGGAATGGACTTCAAAGATGAACCAATTAGAAAGTGCCCAGGGGTAAGGGCTTCTAAGTCACTAGGATCTGATGACAATGGTGTTATGGGACGTGAATTCATCACCGCTTCGATGTCCACCAGTGCAGTTGAGAGCTCCTCGAACGTAAGCTTTGCGTTCGCCAAGGTACGGTGTAGGTGGCCTTTTGCTATTTTCACGGCTGACTCCCACAATCCGCCAAAATGAGGAGCCCTAGATAGAATAAAACGAAAAGATACATTTTGATTAGTACAAAAATTTTCTATATGGTTTTTAGTATTATTTGAAAATATGAACTTTTGTAGATCGTTTAACTTGGACCTAGTCCCTACAAAATTTGTGGCGTTATCACAAAATATATTTTTTGGAAGACCACGACGGCCAATCAATCTTTTTAAAGCTGCTAAAAACGCTTCGGAGGACAAATCTGACACAACTTCAAGGTGAACTGCTTTCGAAGCGAAACATATAATTACCGCAACATAAGTCTTATAAGGTGTCTTCCCACGAATCTTTAAATATGTGAAGATAGGTCCACAAAAATCAACACCACAATTCTGAAATGGACGCGACGCTGGTGTAATTCGTTCGGATGGTAAGTCTCCCATTATTTGCTCCATAAGTTTTGGGCGATATCTGATACAAGGAATACATCTCCTCACCGTCTGACGTGCTATTTCCTGTGCGTTTACTATCCAGAACTTCTCCCGAATAATCGCTACAAGTGCTTTTGGCCCAGCATGGAAATTTCTCAGATGCAGGTCTCTGACGAAACATTTTACGACATGAGTGCCTTTTGGAAGAAGAATAGCGTGCTTCCGCTCCTCTGGAATCGCTGCCTTCTGCAACCTGCCCCCCACTTTTACAATATCAACTCCACTATACTCCTCCAGAAATGGATTAAGCCATTTCATTGAACTCCTCAAGCATTCTTGCTTTCTGATTGAATGAATTTCTCCTGCAAAGTATTCTTGCTGAATGTTCCATACAATTTTTGCCTCTGCACACTGAAATTCTTCAACAGATAGTGATATAATTCTTAGCTTCTCCTCTTCTACCTCCAGAAATCCCAATTCTTCTATAGACAGTGGCAAATTTTTCGCTTTTCGGTTTTTTATCTTTCTAACTCTGAAAACTTTTATAAACCTAAGCATGTATGCGAGCAAAACAGTTTTTTGCATCTCGAGAGTTGCCTCTTTCGATATCGACTGATTGCTAAAAAGGGGTGGCCATTCATCATAAGAATTTGAAAGAAATTTGGGACCGTAAAACCAAAGAGAATCCTTCAATTCTTGAACTGTACATCCTCTCGATATAATATCAGCGGGATTATCCTGGGTTGGAACATGTCTCCAACTTTCCACAGATGTTAACTCCTGCACCTCTGCAACTCTGTTCCCGACAAACGTGTGAAGTTTTGAAGTATGAGTCCCGATCCAATGAAGTACTACTTCTGAATCTGTCCAAAAGAACACCTCGGGATTCATGTCTTCAAACAAATTTTTGACCTTTGCCCATAGTTTTGCTAACAGATGTGCCCCGCATAACTCTAACCTTGGAAGACACTTCTTTTTGGCTGGTGATACTTTGGATTTAGCAGTTAACAACTTGGTGGTGATGAAATCAGAAGAATCGATAGATCTTACATAGATGCAGCAACCATAAGCATTCAAAGATGCATCGCTGAATCCATGAACTTGCAGCTTTATTTTATTTTCAGATAAAACAAGTCTGGGGATAGAAAAATCCTGCAATAAGTGAAGATCTGCCAGAAACTGCTTCCATTCCGTTTCTATACACTGTGGGATAGATGAATCCCAATCTAGCTTCTCGATCCAAATTTTTTGTAAGATGATTTTCGCTTTTATAATAATTAGACCCAATAAACCAATGGGGTCAAAGAGAGACGAAGATAAGGAGAGAATTGTTCTTTTTGTGAACTTCGAATAATTTTTTGAAGGTTTGTATGAAAAAACTAAATTGTCTTGAATAGGATTCCAAGTGATTGCTAAAGTACTTGTTAAACCTGACTCCGATAACCTGAGTACTTTTCCTGGGGACTGAGGCATTGAATCCACATTACTATGCCACTTCGATAGCTCAAATCCAGCTGACGACAATATGAATGAGACTTCTTCTCTTATCTTCTCCAGCGTTTCTAAATCATCGGCTCCTGACAGCATATCATCAACATAAAAGTCTGATTTCAATACCTTCGATCCAATGATGTAAGACTTTTTTAATTTATCACTCAAATAGTGAAGGCAGCGAATGGCTAAAAACGGAGCTGACGATGTGCCGTATGTTACCGTATTCAACTGATATGTTTCTATAGGCTTTTCATAACTTTCTCTCCATAAGATATACTGAAACTGTCTATGAGTAGGATGAATTAAAACTTGTCTATACATCTTGCAAACATCCGCTGTTGTGACGTATCTATGGCATCGAAAACGCAACAAAAGAGTAAAAATGTCATCTTGAATTGTTGGGCCAACCATTAGGAGTTTGTTCAATGAAATTTGTGACGACGTACAGCACGATGCATCAAATACAACCCTTAATTTTGTTGATACGCTATCTGGCTTCAAAACAAACTGATGAGGAAGATAGTAGTGAGGAACTTCGAGGTTTGGACTCTTTACTTTTGACATATGTCCTAAATCTTCATACTCTTTCAAGAACTTTGCATATTCAGCTTTGAGTTCTAAGTTTTTTGACAATCTTCTTTCCAGGGAAAGAAATCTTCTATATGCAATGTCATATGATGCTCCTAAACATTCGGGATTGTTTTTAAATGGTAGTTTGACCATAAGACGACCAGTGTCTAACTCCTCTATGGTTTCATTGAATACTGCCTCGCATTGAATTTGTTCCTCTGTCCACTTCAACTTACGACAGTTAACTTCCTCTAACTCCCAAAACCTTTCTACAAATTGTTGTAACGAATTTTCTTCAGTATTTAAACAACAAACCTTGGTAGATGATTCCCGTGAACTACTATATCTGCCAGATATTATCCAACCTAAAACCGTTTTTTGTAGACTTGGTAGATTACTGCCTAACTTTATTTGTCCAACTGACAAAAGATCAAAAAATGCTTCAGCTCCAAGAAGCATATCAATTTGCGAAGGCCTATTAAAATTTTCATCCGCCAGCTCAATATTCTTTGGAATATCCCAATTTACAGTTTGAAATGCTTTATCAGGTTGATATCCTGTTATAGACGATGCAACTAGGAACTCTAACGAAACCTCAAAATTGTTGAAACGAGAGCGAATACTAGTTTGAGTTTGATATTGAATATTGGTTCTAGAATCACCAATCCCAACTATGTCAACAACTTTTCTATTCTTATGAAGGAGTAACGATTTTGCAAACTTCTCATTAACCATATTAACTTGAGAACCAGAATCTAAAAGAACTCGCCCAAATTGATAACTTCCTGCTGAATCTTTAACCAAAACTAACGCTGTTGCTAAAATCACTTGATCCGTTGAGTTTCGATGTTGCTCCAATGCAGCATGTACAGTTGCTGACGACGATGTTCCTTGATCTCCAACTGAGTTGTTTACAGCCTGTGCTGATGACGATGATCCTCGATCTATAACTAGGTTATTTGCAGCTTGTGTTGATGAAGTTTGTGTCCGATGAAGCAAAAAATGATGAGATTTGTGGCAAATTCTGCATGTATACTTCGACGAGCAGGTGGAAACAGTATGCCCTCTTCCTAAACAATTAATGCATAACTCAAGTCGTTTTACATTGGAAAAACGTTCCAAGACTGAAAGATTCTTAAACTTTTGACAAGAAGCAATGTAGTGGCTATTGTCATTGCAGAATGCGCAAGATTTCTTAGAAACTGTCAGCACTGTTTGTGATTGTTGGCCTGAATGTTGTTGACGAGGCCTACTTTGCCACCTTTGACTGGTTTCAGCATGAATTTGTCTACCTTCCTTTGCTTCTAAGAATTCGCATCGCTTGTTAAGCATCTTTGTGCAATCATCCCAAGAAGGAAGTTTACTATAGTCCAACTGTTCATCCCATTTTGTTCGTGTCTCTGAGTCTACCTTCGACATAACAATGTGGATCATAACTGCATTGCAAATATCTTTTTCTGAGCCTAACGAAGTAAGCGAATTATAAAGAGCGGATATATTGTCAACGAGGCTCCTTAAATTTGTAGGCGAAGCCTTTGAAATTTTAGGAAATTCGAATATAGAAGAAATATTTTCCAAAAATATCAAAGAATCATTTTCAAAACGATCCTTGAGGCTTTGTATTGCTTTGGTATAATTTTCTTCAGTGACTTGTAGAGCATGTACAGTGTCCAATGCCTTGCCACTTAAACACAATAGCAAATGATTATATTTCTCTATAACGCTGAGAGTGGGACTGTCGTGCACTAAGTATTCGAAAGATCGCATAAAATTCTTATACTTCGAATATTTTCCATTAAATCTTGGTAAGCGTAAAGGCTGCAACCGTGTTGTAGGCGGAGCAGAAGGTATCATAAATGAATGTTCACCACCTAAACTAAGACGCCTTCTATCTCCAAGCATCGAAAGAATTTTTGTTTTTGTTGTAATGTACAACTCTTCAAGTTCACTGCGTCCCGTATCTGATGGCTGTAAACTTTCAATTCGACTTTGGTAGGCCAATCCTTGCTTAAAGTACGACTCTAAAATCCCTAACCGGCATTCTAATTCTGTAGGACAGGGTTGTTGTGGTCTCTCTAAAATATTTTTAATCCTTGTTATGTTTCCTTTCGTAGACGCACGCTGTTGCTTTACTTCTTCTAATTTTGCTACGTCTGCTGGCCCTGGCATGATTATCCACCTTTTTTCTTACTTCGAAAAACTATTTTAATCTTTATTAAAAACAGCAACTTCTATCCAACGTCGAATATAGCTTTCAATAAAGGCTTAATTTCCAAAATAATGAATTATAGCACTGTCAATTATACGAAAAGCTTCAACTCATCTACGATGTGATAATCTTTGTTCAAAACAAAGTTATAAATCTCCAACTCCAAGTAGGTACAGCGATAAAATATTCCTAAAAGCTCGACCAAATTCAACTCCAAAATCAATAATTGTAAACCCAAACTTTTAAACCATTTATGTATGTACTTATTTGCATCAAATGCAATTCCAAAATTAAAATATTTAGATGAATTCAAGATGAACTAATTGAATGCATACGAAGAACGAAGATACTATGATTTTGACGAAAGCTCCAAGACTGGGTTCCAATGCAATATTTTACCAGTTTACCACGAAAACGAAATCTATCATGCAAATGATCAACGAAAATTCCAAAGCTTGATTAACGAAAATTAATTGAATAGGTATTTTCCCAACAGCAGTAACAACGATGAGTGAGTGGAACCTATTCAAAAGCTCTGGCTATGAGACAGCAGGCCAACGAGATATGACGATGACGTATGTAGATTGTAGATCCAATAAAGCTTTAAAGTATACGATCAGCGAGCGAACGAGAAAAGCGAGACGAACGAGCGATAAACGAGCTTTTAATGTGATTTTGTGTGCATGTTAGAGTGAAATAGGGATATACCTATTTCACTGCATGGAAATGGCGCAAAGTTAATACGATCCACGAAATTTAATTTATTATAAATTATTTTGAATTTTAATTTAAATAGATAAAAATGAATGACAGCATCCAATTATTTTAGCATAGCGAAGGTGCGTTTTTGAAAGTGTATTTTTTCGAAGAATGGCTTAAATCCATGCAGTATTATGAGAGCTGCGATTAATTTCAAATTTGATGAAAATGAACGCACATTCGCTTATAATATTGGCAACATACCTTGAAGGGAGTTATTGTACTTAACTTCCCTGAGCAACTTGTCCAACTTAAGTTGCTGATGCGAACTTTGAACTGCTTGTGGAGATGAGATGGTCTGGTCATGTGACTCCTTTGTCCAGTGGAATACCTTTTTCCTTTTGTTTTATGCTCTCGATATATAGTTTTATTATTTTATATGCACTTTTTATGTCGTTCAGCACATATATTTTTCTTTGTCTTTTTGTTTTTTATAAATCTATTTTAACTTTTAACTTTTGACATGCACTTGCAATTACCGAACCGATACCGTCGAAATTTCAAGATCTTGTTAATGTTCCTATGTATGTTCATATATTTACATAATGTCTTTTACGAGAAAGTTTTTTTTTTTTTTCTTTTTTCGCAGAAAATTCTGCTCCACGTATGGGCGCCAAAAATAGACGATCATTCTGATCTTTTTCAAACCGCGGAATAGACAAATTTGAATCTTGATTCAGGAAAAATTCTTTTCCTTTGAACGACTATCAAATGTAAAAAATTACGACCAGAAATTTATGACTTCGACCTTGTAAAAATACGAACGACTTTATTGTGTAACGTGACGTTGGATAATAATTTTTCTTTATTTAACTGGTTAAAATGTAACATCGTATTTGTATATATAACGTTAAATAGAAAATTATGGTGAACCTTGGTATTAAGGCGGGAATTTCAAAAATTTAAATTATATTATTATTATATAATTAACTTAGGTATACATTTCAAGAACTCGATTACTTTCTAGCTTTTATTTAACATATTTATTTATGAAATTTCAATTTAGATAAAAAGTGCTCGAACAACCATTGCAAAAATGTATCTTGTTACGACGGACGTATTCATTAAATCGGTGCATACACATTTCACACCAACCTATCTATACCTACCTAACTATAAATCGCTTTCCTCATGTTGATAAAAATTAGTAAAAAATATGTTTTCCGAAAGAAATAAAAAATGCAACCACTTTGTTAGAAATTTTAAAGATTGTAATTTTATTGGGTCATAAGACCTAGTGTATAGTCGATTTGTACACTTATTCAATTAATTCTTTGACGTTTAAATCTGCTGAATTTGTGGATTGCATTTGGTTATGTATAATGGGTCGTTCTCACATTATAAATTCGTCTAGATTTATACGTGTAGTTTCGTACATTCTCCCGCCTCGCAACGAAAAAGGCTAATTCCATCCTTAAAGTTTGGCCTCGTAGGTTTACACACGACGATACGAAAATCGCAGCTTGGTATCACTGTTGCTGTCTACATATCCGAACCCTGCAGGATCGGCCAATGGCTCGCCATCTGTTTATGTCGTCATCTTCTTATCTCATTTACAATGTACATGAAAAGAGACAAACTATTAATAAATGTTATTTGACATATAAGACAAACACAACAGACAAGGTCAACAATAAAATGTAAGAAAAACATGGTAATGGTAGTTGAGTGTTGAGTTTCCCACTATCGTATTTTATGTATCTCTCGTTCCCGCCAATCGTGTCAATGAATAAGTGATAGTAAAACTATAGTAAGTACAGTCTATAGCTATACTGATGTAGTTATCGTGTACTTGACTTGTTGCCATTTTGTTGTCGTAGGTTCGTGTTGGGTTCATTTTTTCTCGGTTTCGGTTGTGCGATTTGGTTTTAATAATTAATTAATTAAATTTGGTGGATTAATTCAGGTAAGTGATTGTTGAATGTTTTATTAAAAATGATGAAATTTTAAATATTCGTGTTTACGGAGTGAGCGCGCGCGCATTCGATAAATAATTTTCGCGATCGCGGTGTGTGCATGAATTGTGTGAGTGCATTTTTTTTTATTATTTTTGTTTATTTAATTATATATTTTGGTTTATCATTGGCTTTCGATGCCTATTTTGGTAATATAAAATTAAATTAACTTTCAATTATAGTTATATAGAAAGTATATGGCGTGATTTTTTGATTCCTTGGCGTCTATATACAAGTTATGTATTAGTATATAACAGCCGAGAAGTGAAGTTTCCAGTTGGAATGTATTCGACTTCCAATTTTAATTTATCGGGAAGTTTGTTTACTTTTAATTTGAGTGAAAGTGAAAAGTGAAGATAATACTCAAAACAAAATAATTCGAGTAATTTAAAGTTGAACTAATTCTGAGTGGATTTCAGTGGTTTTGTTTATATTTCAGTTTGTGATGAAAACTTTAACTTGATGAAATAATTATAAATTAATTAAATCGGCGCGATGTAATATAATATAATTATTTGTTGTTGTGAAATTTGTGATACAAATTATAGTTTCAATTAAACCAGTGCGGTGTATTAAATAATTAATTATGATAAATTTGTTGGTTTTGTTTTTACGATGAATTATTTTGTGACGTTTGATCGTGGTTGTATTGTTGTTGTTGTTTTGAGTCGGTGCATTAAATAGTTCAAGTTTATTTTTATTTCGTTTGATTAATCGGAAATTAATTGTGATAAAATTTAAAGTTGATTTAAAGTTGATTTAAATAATTAATAAAATCTTTTATTTTATTTTGGGTTTTTTGACGTTTGATGTGCCTTTTATTGGGAAAATTATTAAATTTTTTAAATTAGGATTTGTTCCGACGTGTGGTTGACATTTGATGTGTTTGTTTTTTTTTTTTTTCAGAATTTTGTGACATATTTGTGGATAGTGTTTGCTGAATTCCAAATCTGTTTTGTTTACATGAAATATTTATTAAATTGTGAATTTATGATAAAATAAATTTTGTTTTATTTCGTAAATAATAATTAATTTTGCATGCGTTGCTACAGTGCGAATTTTAATTTTGTGAATTTTTCATTATATGCCTTGTAGCAGTATAATTAAATTAAATAATTTTATTGAAAATAATTTGTAATTTCTGCAAGTGGTGTTGCTGCTGAACAGAAGGTTTTTTTTTTTTTTTGGTTTTGAATAAATGATGAAGATGTTATTTGTGTTTCATTGAATAAATGATTTAAATGTTATTTTGTGTTTCATTTATCATAAATGTAATATATATTTGATTACGTTATTAGTTAATTGTTATTATATGTTGAATTTTACAATAAATTGAAAAATATTTTTTTTTGAAAAAATGATTTGTTTTATTTTGATAATGTGTGATGTTTATTTCTTTGATCGACGATCGATTTTTGAATTGAATTTGGAATTAAATTTCGATAATCTATTTATAGGTGCGATGACAATGTTTGTAATTTGACTAAATTTTTGATTTTGATTGATTCTACGATGTGGGTTTTCTCGAGTTTTGATTATTTAAACGATTGCGGTTTTTTCGAGAGATTGATTCGATGGTAGTAAGCAAATTTTTGCTATCGGGCGTTTCATCTGTCCGGTTTTTGTTTTTACCGTCACAACTCTCACAAGTCCGTCCGCTCCAGTATGTGTGCCTTCAATTCTTGCGAGATTCCAGTACGTCGGTGGTACGCGTTCGTCCTTAATGAGTACCAAGTCTCCTATTCTTGGCATCGGTTGGATTTGTGTCCATTTTGGGCGTTGTTGGAGGCGTGATAGGTATTCGGAATTCCACTTTTTCCAAAATCCTTCCGCGAGCGTTTGAACCCGCTTCCATCGGTCGAGATGCGTGGTATTAATACTGATTTCGCCTTGTGGTACTGCATGTAACGATTCGCCGACTAGAAAGTGCGCGGGTGTTAGCGCGTTCAAATCATCGATGCTGTCAGAAAGAGGGCATAAGGGTCTCGAATTCAAACAAGCTTCTATCTGAGCTAGAAGCGTCGCGAGCTCCTCAAAGGTCAGCCTCTCGGTTCCCACAACTCGTTTCAAGTGGTGCTTGACTGATTTCACGCCTGCTTCCCATAACCCACCGAAGTGTGGAGAAGCAGGTGGAATAAAATGCCAATTAGTACCGTGATTTGCTAGTTCTTCCGCGATTTCCTTCCAATTATGCTTTGCTTCCGTTATTAACTTGGCTAATTCATTATTAGCTCCAACGAAATTTGTACCGCAATCGCTATAAATTTGCTTACAGCCTCCTCTTCTGGCAGTGAACCGTCGAAAGGCTGCTAAAAATGCGGTGGTTGTCAGATCTGATACCACTTCCAAATGTATAGCCTTAGTAGCCAAACATATAAAAATAGCAAAATACGCCTTCAAGATTTTTGCACCGCGTGCTTTCCAAGATTTTATCTCAATGGGTCCTGCATAGTCGACGCCGGTATGACTAAATGGTCGAGACATACGCACTCTAGCTGCAGGTAAATTTATTTGTGTTATTGTGAACCTCCCACAATTGTTGCATCATTAGTTTTGCCGTGATGATGCATGGCGAAATCCAACCAAGGGGATCGAATAACTTGGCTATTGTTGACAACATCGATCTTTTTGTAGTTGCTTCTGTTGCAGGTTGCAGATTTTGATAAGAGAAGCAATCATCGATGGGAAACCACTTGATGCCGAGCGTCTTAACGTGATTGTCCAAGTTAAACGGAACCTCAAAATCCAGCTCACGATCCTGAACAGGAATATCTTCGATGATTTCCTTCATGTTACTCGTCTACTTCCTTAAGTTGAATCCCGCTGACGCCAAGAGTTGTTTTGCTTCGTCGCGTTTCCTCATTGCTTCTTCAATCGAATCTGCTCCACTTATCAGGTCATCCACGTACATGTCCTCACGGACAACCTTCGCCCCCTCCGGAAAATTTTTCTGTTCATCATCAGCTACTTTCTTTAAAATTTTAATAGCAAGGTATGGTGCACTTGCTGTGCCAAAAGTAACTGTATTCATTTTAAAAATGTTTACAGGTGATGGCTTCTGCTCTCTCCACATAATCAGCTGATAGTATCGGTCTGGGAAACTAACCAAAATTTGACGATACATCTTCTCGATATCTGCCGTAAAAGTGACTCGGTGAGTCCGCCATTTTAGAACAAGATCTATGATGCTCGAGTGCAGTTTTGGACCCACGATTAAACAGTCGTTGAGGGATTTCCCATCCCAAGCTTTCGCTGCTGCATCAAATACTACTCTCAGCTTTGTAATGGAACTAGCTTCCTTGAAAACCATGATGTGGTAAGAAATAATGAAATGGAGTATCTAACACCGCATCATTTGCATCAATTTCTTCCATGTGATGGAGTTCTTCATACTCCTTTATACACTTCGTGTAATCCGCACAAAGTTTCGGATCTGCGTCAAGTCTCTTCTCGAGAAGGAGAAATCGTCGAAAAGCACTTTGTCGACTCGATCCCATCGCTGAAAGACCTTCACCTTTGAACGGCAGCTTCACTTCATAACGCCCGTCAGGTAATCGTCGTGTGTGCTGGTCAAAATGCTTGTCGCATGCGATATTCTCCTCGGTGTCATGTGTCTGGAACGGCGTTTCTTCCATGGTCCAAAACTTCTCCAGCTGTGATGTCAAATCCATGGTTTGGACGAAGCTTCGAATTTGCCGGGGAATTTCTGCTAGAACTTTCCCTAACACAATCCACCCTAGCTCTGTCTTTTGCGCAATCGGTCCGATGCCATCGTCTGGGCGTCTTATCTCAGGAAGGAGAATTTTAGCGCAAACGTCACTTCCTAAAAGTAAGTCGATCGGTGCAGGCTCGTAGAGATGGGGATCTGCTAACGAAAGACCTTTCAGGTGATTCCATTTGCCGGGTATCACTCGTTGGGTCGGGAGATGCCCAGTCAGCGACTTGAAAACCAAAGCCTGGACGGCAGTCTCAAACGTTGAGTGGCGGGACGCAAAACGTACTTCAACGGAGTGTTGCGTAGTGCCGCTGCTGACCAACCCTAACCCAGATACCTCGGCAATGGTGAGTCGCTTTTCCAGCTTCAACAGTTGCGCAGCAGCTTCGGTAATGAACGATGTTTCTGACCCTGTGTCGATCAAAGCACGTAAGAGGCGTATCTTACCATCTGTGGATCTTGCTTTGACAACTGCTGTCGCTAGAAGCACCTGATGTGCAAAACTGCGATCACCATGCAACGCGTGGTATTTAAAAGTTTGTCCATTTGACTGGAGCTGTTGTTGTTGTTGTGCCATTGGCTGGAACTCAGGCGCGTTTGGATTCACGGACGCCTGAAACGCGTCCTTCGACTGCTGTGAAGTACTTGCCAAAGGCTGTTGTTGTGCTTCTGTGTTGCTCGTTTGTTGGTTGTTCACATGCAATAGCGAATGGTGTCTTTGCTGGCAAAAATGGCAAGAGCTGAAGCTGAGACATGCTTGAAGAAGGTGGCCGTAAGAGAGACAATTTTCGCATACTTGGAGCCTGCGAACAGTATCTCTACGCCCCGCGATGTCCAAGTTCAGGAAACGTTGGCACCTTCTCAAGGAATGTTTGCCCTGGTTGCATAGTTTGCATGCTAACTGCTCGACACTGCTAGCTTTAGCTGCTGGTTTTGATGGCTGCTTAACGACCTGCTTCGCATGTAATACCTTTGTCTTGGCTGCTTGTACACGTGGCCTTGTGTTGACTAGTGCCTCTTCTTTGGTCCGGAATGCTGCCCCATGCTCTTGCTGACTAACAACCTCGAGAGTACGGAAACGGGTCTCCAAAAACTCGGTAAATTCACTAAATTTTGGTAAATCTTTCCTGTTTCCTAATCTTTCTTCCCACAGCTTTTGACAAGAACTAGGAAGTTTCTGGCAAAGAAACCAAATCAAGACGGTGTCCCAACTAGCAACCGGTACATCCATGTTCTCAAGAGCTAGAAAACACTCTCTTGAGGTGTATAAAAGATCTTTCAACCCTGCTGCCGTTTCACGAGTCAAAGAGGGTTAACCAAAAAGCGTCTGCATTTGGATGTGGACCAGAATGCGCTTGTGGTCATACCGCTCTTTCAAAAGATCCCATGCCGATTCGTAATTCGCTGCTTCCACGGACAAGTTTTGCAAATAACGCATCGCCCTGCAAACATGATTGCAAAAAATGCAATTTGTCGATGTCATCCAGGCTTTTGTTGTTGTGCACAAGAGCCTGAAATCTGTCGTGGAAAGCACGCCATGTGACATAAGCATCGTCAAACTTTGGGAGATCGATTCGAGGAAGTCGAATACCCGAATGCGACGTCGGTGCAGCTGTAGAAAGGTGTGGAGCACCTGTATTTGTCGACGCCATACTGTTTGGCGAGGACTTTTCAATGACGTCCACCAATTCTGCACGGTATTCTAAATAAATTTCGTTTAATTGCTCATAAACCACTAATAATTCGTCCATTTTTAGAGTTTCCTCCAGCAAACCTGCCCCAACGATGGCCTCATGATAGGATTTTGCAGTCTGCAAATCTTCCTCCAACTTTGATAAGCGCCCTGAAGTGTAAACTCTCCCCTTACGCTCTTTTGGCGCCTTTTTAAAATTGGTGAGATCCTTAATAATTTTATTTAAGATGCCTTTTTGCAGCTCACCATATTTATAATTTTTATTATCTGCCATTTTGTTATAAAATTGTATTTTTCTTTTATATTAAACAGAATGAATATTGAACGAGTTTACAAACATGTAACAAGCAAAACTTACTGCTTATACTGCTGCTGCTGCTGTCTATGATGCTGCAAAGTTGTTTGCTGGAGCCTCCACTGATGTTGGAAATTTTGTTTAATTGTAATTTTAAGTATAATTTTAAGTTAATTTTAGTTACTTTAAGTAAATTATAAAATTGAAAACGAAAAAATCACTGATTAAATTGAAATTGTTTGTGAAATTTAAGTCATGTGACTATATTAGATCAATCGTAGATTGGATCTTTTTTTTTTTTTTTGATATTATGAGCACACACTGCACACACTTTATTATAATTGTTTATTGTTCGAATTGTTCGTAAAAACTGATTCTTAAAAGGCTCGAAGGACCAATGTTGACGACAAGATTTTTATTATAAAAAATTAGTAAAAAATATGTTTTCCGAAAGAAATAAAAAATGCAACCACTTTGTTAGAAATTTTAAAGATTGTAATTTTATTGGGTCATAAGACCTAGTGTATAGTCGACTTGTACACTTATTCAATTAATTCTTTAACGTTTAAATCTGCTGAATTTGTGGATTGCATTTGGTTATGTATAATGGGTCGTTCTCACATTATAAATTCGTCTAGATTTATACGAGTACTTTCGTACACCTCATAAGTTATGAATTCACCTGTACCTTAATAAGTTAATGAAAATGTTTTTTTTAATTTCTCAAGGAATACCTACAAAACAACCTCACAAAAATAAATAAAACCAATAGAAAATCCCTGCGGATCGCGATTTGCGATGAAAGAACAAAAATGTTATGGCCGATTTCCAATGCCGCGTTGGGCGTCGCTTTGAAAGATTCTTCTGTCAATGCGAAAGTTCAGACATAGAAATTTATGTGTAGTGTTTACAATGACGCGTTGGACAATAATGTTACGATTTGGCAGCAGGTACACAAACCAACGTAACACAAGCGACCTCAGCGCAAAAGTTGAAAAATATCTACTTCTGCGTGCGTTTTGACAGTAATGTGTTATGTATGTATCTTGTGTGTGTTCAAAAAAATTTGAATTTTTTTTCAAGAGGTAAGAATATAATTAGATTTTGAAATATTTGTACATAAATTTGAAGTTATAGAATAAAAATTGTTTTATAGGATTTCTTTTGAAGAAGAAGTATTATTTTAGTGAAGGAGGATGAGTAGGAGGGTTGACGACACATCCTTGTTGTTTTGAAAAAAAATGTTCCGGGTCTTTTGCTTTCATTTTATCAAAATTTAAGGCAAATAATCCTTCATCTATTCTAAGATGGAACTCCGGTACCTACCAACGCCGTTTTGGTTTTTCTTCTTAAACCTCTTCATAGGCTGAAACAGCAGCAAAGACTGCTTTAGCAACTATTTCTACTCTCGACAACTGATTTATTGTTGTTCATTTTAAATTTAAAGACCTTCGCAAAATATTTACATTTGATTTGCAGAATGACACTACAATTGTTTTTAATCAGCTGATTCTCTTAAAGTCATCTGTCATGTCGACGCGTCCGTAAGGCTTGCAAACGTATACGAACGCATCACTAACGCGAAAACTAAAAAAAAAGCGAAAGAAAGAAAGAAATATATGCATTTTGAAGAGATTTCAAATTTTAAAATGTTTCCAGAGAGATTTTTCGCTCTCGCTCTTTAAATTGACCAATGCAACATTTCGCAACATGTTGTCGTATCCAATATCAGATACGGACGGTTTTATTTTGGGTTCACTTTGCTTGTACTGGATGCGACATCTTGGTATTATATTATCTTTGCTTTAACACCAGCAACAGCAGCAGAAGCAACAACAATATCCGCAATTAAGGAATTAGCAGTCGGAAACAGTCACAACATTATTTCCATACAACTTAACAGCAGGCGAACCAACAGTATCAGTTGTAGGTATACATAATTTATCATCTGTTGAACAAAACACCTCAAGAGAATTCATGCTTGTGATACAGATAGGCTTTTTGTTTTCCTTATTATTTTGTCTAACGTAGACCCTTCCTCGTCTAGTAAAACCAGAGTGTAAAATACTGTTCTTCCTCAGTTCATTAGCATTTCGAAACATTGCATGGTTGTTTTTTGTTAAGCTCTCATACACACGCACAAACTTATTTCCCTCAAAACCAAGATCATTTAAAGAAACAGCTCTGGAGTGTTGTCTGTAAAAATCCGTTGCATATGTCAAAACATTAATTTTATCTTGAGCTTGCGGAAGTTTGACAATGATCGCACTTGGTGTTGGTTTTTCGGTTTAGAGTAGAGCGAAGAATCGGTAGTGGTGGTGAAAAATGTATTACAGTGCAAAAACGTTGGAAAATATTTTTCAGATTTTCATCAGCGCGGATTGGTATGCCATGGAGCACAAGATCACCTGAAATATTTTTCCTTTCGAGTGCATCAATTTGAATTTTGAGCATAGTTCGATCGTTATCCAGCATCTGTGCCTTCACAAAAGTGATTTCCTCTTTATGCATGTCCAATCCGTATCCTTGTTGCTCCAATGTGTCAATTCTACTTCCCAAAGTAAACAGTGAGTGATTAAAAGAGCTGAGCCTGTCATTGAATATATTTTCAAGTGATTTAATTTTTTTATCAAAATCAAGCTCAATTTTGTTAATCCGCTCAGATAAGCTCTGGCACATAGTGTTGATTTCGGCTTTTAATTGTGAGTGTGACAAAATTGAATCAGTCAAAGTTTTAGTGAGAGAATAAAAACGGGGCTCGATTTTGTTCCAAAGTCGCGTTGCAGCTGAAATTGTTGCAGGGGAGATAGTATAAGATGAAGGGATGTTTGAATACTTTGCCGTCGACATGAGCTTTCTTTGCAGCTCATTCGATTTAGAGGCTCCCATTTCCAGCTATTTATATTCTCACAGAAATGCAAAACAAAGTTATAAACAACAAATCTTTTTTTTCTCGTCAAAACGATGGTTTTTAGAGTATTGTTGGTTAGTAGATTTATACTTTATTAAACTTAATTGCACTTTATTTACTTGTATAGAATGAATAACAAGTAGAATTAAAAAAAAATTTACAGAGCTTAATGTATAGCTACTTTCGTTTGCACATGTCACTCTTATTCCAAGCGCTGAAACAGAAATATTAGCGAACAAGGTCCTTTTCTCTAATTTAGTTTTTTTTATCATTAGAAATTTTTTGAACTATTCATTCAATCCTGAGCAATCCCTGTTGCACTTAAGAAAAAACACACAAGAACACGACTTGCACCGAACCGACGACCTATAATTGATAAACGTTTAAACAAGAGCGAAAGACCGAACTGTCAAACCAGCAACAAAATGTACTATGCTCACCACAGTTTAAAACACTTTTATAGTGATAAAAAGTTAATTAAATTGACTGACGATGTTAATCAAGAATTAGTAATTGATAATTCCGCTTTATCGGAAAACTTCGGAACAAAACCAAACGGAATATTAAAAACTAGTAAAACAAATAACTTTGGCAAACGAATTTTTATGACAAAAGAAAACTAATTTCAAAACAACACTATACTTAGCTTTTACAACTCCTGCTTATCTCCTTCCTGACGAAAACTTATCTGAAACTTTCCTTCCACCAATTTGATTGACTTCAGAATTTTCACCAAAAATTTCCCACTCGACTTTTAAGTCAGTAACTCCACAGAAATTTTCTTCATTGCCAAATATAAATATCGCAGGCGAAAAATATTGAATCTCTTTTCTTTTATTTGAAACTTTCTTTTTTTTATCAAGAACCTCTGGTTCGCTCTAAAGACGAGTAAGAAATGTTCTTCCAGGCTTTCACCTTGCCTGGAGGACCTCTGCGTGTCATCACCCAGCAACACTCAGCATATTCGCGAGAGTGAGCCAACGCAGTTGAAACCCAGCAGTCTTTCCTACTCGCACCTTACACCCCAGCTTTATGCACCGTCACCATTGAATTCCCTGACCTCTGGTATGACTTCCAGTGAAAGGCAAGAATGTTTTGAAAACCGAAAAGAAACTCAACTCAAAAAACTAGCAATTAGCAGCAAATTGGTGAAAAGCAAGATTCAATTATAAACATTTTTCAAGATAGGAGATGCAGGCAGTTATTCCCTATTTCGCGAAGTTACTCTACTTCGTTGGGCTTTTGCGCAGATTTGGGGGATGGGGACTAGTGGTTAACGTTCCATCTTCTACAAAACAAATAAATTACTGTTTACGTTGGGCAAGTAGCCGGAAGAGACCACGCGTCTGTTAAATATGATGAAGTGGATCACCCATCCACTCAACATTAGGTTTGTTCGTTGAGCCCTGAAGTCACCCTGGGGTCGCCCCAAAGCGTTTTTTGAAAAACCTGAAGTCCCCCTGGTGAAAAAAATCTGTGTTTTTTGAGACCTGGGGTCGCCCTGAACTCGCCCTGAAGTAGAACTAGGTATTTTGCTGTGGCGAGTTGAGGTAAAGCAAAAACTGCCAAAGTGACATAAGTTGTTATGCATATGTTTTGTTGTGGATTCACGTGCTGAAAGTTATTGGATATTTTTGGAAAACAAATTGAGAGAATATAAAAATTTAATTTAATGCTAATAAATAATAATACAAAATTGAAATGGTAGAAGTTGTGTTTATTCATTTTTAAGACATATTTGAAACAAATTTTAAGTTTTAATTCTCAGAGCACAGAACTTTTTTTTCTTGCTTTAAATGTAAACAGCCCTTCAGCGTTTTTTGAGAACCGAAAAACACAGTTTTTTTTGACAATTCTTGGGATTGTCAAGAAAACCTGGGTTAACCCTGGGTAAAGTTCAACGAACGAAGCTATTGGCAACTTCGATATTTTCTTTCTTCACTGATGGCTGATGGACAATGGCTGCCTTTCTCACTCTCAGTAAGTTGAAAGAAAAACCTGTAAAAGAAGATTGGCAAGAAGGGAACCTAATATGGGAAAAGCGAAAGAGTAATTCTTGTTACGGCAAATTATACCGTAAAAAATCCCACCCTTTCCTCCTCGGATATGTGCTTTTTAAAAAAAAATGTAATAAGCAATTTCCTGCGGATCAACTTTGTCAACAAAACAACAAAGGAAGGAAAACCATCAGACCAAATAGGTAGTCCATTTCGAAACAAACATAAACAAACATTTAAAAATATAAAAACCAATAATATAAAAAAAGTTACAAAAAAAAAAACAATTACTCTTTACCTAGGGACTTATGGACTTAATCATTTTGAGATAACGAAGTGAAAGGCTTCAAATCTGTAGTGTGCCAAGTGAAACGATCTTTACCATTTTCGTCTTCAAGGACATATGTCCAAAGACACAATCTTTTGCGGATTCTAAACGGGTCCCGACTTCGGTGATTCTTCGAAGCATATGCCCTCAAAGTTGTTTATATAATCTGGTTGATCCTCTCCGCAGGATTAGCCTGTGGATGATAATGTGGAGTAAACCTAATCTTCGAAGAATATCCTTCACAGAGTGTTCTAAGTTCCCTACTCTTAAATTGAGGACCGTTGTCGCAAATGACAATTTTTGGAACTCGAAATAAGAGAAAATCACTATCTTCTAACTCCTTGCACACTGCCTTTGAGCCTTTGCAGTGGCAGACCTTAATGGAAACAATAACGGAAATTTCGTTCAATATTCTACTACTGTGAGGATATACAGAAAAGCTTTACTAGACTTGGACCCACTTAGTCCACACTTATCATCTCCCACGGAGAAGATGCTCCTACTCTTTCAGTCATAAGACCGGCTGGCTTAACGTTTATCGGTTTCACTTGTTGACATACCCTACATTTTCTAACATATCTTGGTATATCTCCTCTCATTTTAGTCCAATAATATTTTGCTCCTACTCTCGCGAACATTTTTCTAACTCCCATATGTCCAGCTAATGCACTATCATGACATTCTTTGAGAACTCCTAACCTATCTCTCCTACCAACATCTGCTTTCCACTCATCGTTACCTTCATGTATTACAACATGATTCGATTTCACAAATTTGAATAAACGGCCATTATCTACCCTCCAGGCCGGAATAGCTAAGCGTTTGGACTCAACTTTCGAAATGATTTTTGCCACCCAAGGGTCAGAATCCTTTAGATTTATTTCTATATTTCAAAACGTTAAATGCTAACGTTACATTAGATTATTTGCTTACAAATAAACGATTTACAAACAAAACTTAAGTATTAATACTGTCCAAAAAAAACTATTTTTAAATTTATCAGATTTGATATTGATATCTTAAATTAACCCTGCCTACATTCAAATTCAATCGACTCAAAACCGTAGAAGAAGATAGCGATCCACATATAATACCAATAATAAAACATAATTGTAAATACTCTCTGTGAATTGTAAGTGATGGGAGATTTATAAGTTGAAGTCTATGGGAGTACGGAGGCAAACTAATTCTGTTCGACCATGGGAGAAAACGTAGAGTAAATCTCATGAACCTTTTTTGAAAACTTTCTATTCTATTTATATGAACTATTCAAAAACTGATCTGACAAATGATACATAAAGAGTTTTAATAACATAAGGATCCCCGAACTCACGACCGAATCGTTTTATAAAACCAAGTGATTTATTAGCTTTTTTGCAATATAATTATAATGATCATTAAAAGATAATTTTGGATCTAAAATGATTCCAAGGTCTGTAAAGCTAGACAGTTTTTCCAAATTTGACGAATTAAACAAATAGTTATAATTAAATAAATTATGTTGGCGTGTAAAACACATCGTTTTACACTTGTCAATATTTAATAACAAACTATTAGTATTGCACCATTCCCAAAACTTTTGCAGATCATTTTGGAGCAGTTCGCAATCCGTTAAGGAGTCTACTGTTCGAAATATTTTCACGTCATCGGCGTAAATCAAAGCCATCGAGTTTTTTTAACCTGAGGGGAGATCATTAATAAATAAAACAAACAACAATAGACCAAGGTGACTACCCTGAGGTACACCAGAATTAACTTTAAACTGACTAGAACGGTTATATTTGAATACAACACTGTAATATCTATCAATTAAATATGAAGAGATCCACGTTATAAAATAATCACTCAGGCCTCATCGGAAATCCCAGCTACTACCGGAACTCCCCGAGATAACATGTCCGGAACGACATGATCTGAAAATCAAATTGCTGAGGCCTAGCTGACCCCTGTGGGTCCTCGAGATTACTCAGCTATATAAATGATGTACGGCCGCAACTTCTCAACTGCCACACAAAACTGCTAAACACTCCTTTTCAGTAGTGGAGTAGTTCCTTTCACTCCTATTAAGAGACCTACTTAAGTATCAAATTACTTTTTCCCCCTCCTCAAAAGTCTGTGTGAGTACGGCCCGATACCGTAATCAGAAGCGTCTGTTTGAATTACGAATGGAAGATTAAAATCGGGACATGTTAAAGTGGGAGCCGTAATTAAACATTCTTTAGCTTTCCTAAAACAATCTTCGCATTCCTGCGTCCAGGCAAAATTTTTGCTTTTCTTAAGCAAATCTGGCAAGGGCCTAACTAATGTTGCGAAATTTGGTACGAAATGCCTGTACCACGAAACAGTCCCTACTTCTACAGTCCCTAACTTCTTTAATGTTTTTGGGTACAGGTATTTTTACTATACTATCTACTTTTTCGGGTCAACATGCAACCCGTTCCGGTCAACCATGTAACCTAAAAATTTTAGAGAGGGTCTGCAAAAGTTGCATTTCTCCCTACCTACTTTTAAACCTGCCTGATGCAATCTCCTAAAAACTTTGTTAAGAATTTCGAGATGTTTCTCAAATGTATCTGTAACGATAACAATATCGTCCAGATAAACAAAAATGTATGGCTCCAACTCAGGCCCTAAAACACTATTTATAAACCTCTGCCACGTAGCAGGGGCGTTGCGCAACTAGGGCTACCAAACGTCAGGATTTACCCTGACACGTCAGGCTTTTCACGCTTCTGTCAGGCTCAGGTCAGGCCTCGTGCTTTGTCAGGCTTTTTCGGTTTTTTGGATACCAAAAGGAGGTAAAATTTACAGTTTAAAAATCAATTCAATTAAAAAATCACCATGCCAAATTTTTACTGAATGCAACCTAATATGAACACAAATATTACAATGTGAATGTATTCCTACATCTTCATGCAGTACAAAATTATTATTGTGGTCTAATATCTCACACTTTCAAAGCTGGCCGCATTCCTTAATTGGTTTTTCAAGTCAGTATATACGTAGGCTATCTATCCTTTGAAGAGTTAATTTTCTACTATGTTAAGAATAATGATAGATTCAAAAAAAAAGAGATAGACAGATGTGAACAGAATGACAACAACGAAAACAAATTGCATACTCAATCTCCTAACTGTACCTACTGAAAGTAAATGACACTGCTGCCAAGATACGTCATACTGTTGAAAAAGAGGATATACCAACCTACATATATATTTTTATCGCCAGCATAAGCAAAACCGCAGGTCGGACAAGCTTTTTCCGGCTACTTCGGTTAGACAATGCTCTTTTCGGTTGCCCTTTTCGGTAAGTATAACTATATATAGGATATTAGGGATATCTATGAATGGGGTATCAAATGATAACTTTCCCAACAACCGTGATGAGATAGGTAATCTTACGGTTGCATCCCGGACTGATAGTTTCATTTTTTTATGAATTTTAAGTTAAATTTCAAATTAAATTTATTTTGAAAAAAAAAATTTGTCAGACTTTTTATCACAAATCAGGCTTTTCTATCCTAACCGTCCGGCTTTTAAGTTTTTGTTGATGGTTACCATATGCGCAACCCGAATGGCATTCTTTCAAAATGGAAAAGTCCCCTACCCGGCACCGTAAAGGCCGTAAACTTACGAGATTCCTCCGCCATTGGAACCTGCCAATACGCTGACTTAATGTCTAGCGACGTTAAAAAATTCGCGTTCCTGAGTTTGTCTAAAATGGCTGAAATAATCGGAAGTGGATATGCATATCTCTCTGTAACTTGATTAAGTTTCCTATAGTCTATTGGAGAAGCCCAAGGACTATTTGACTTCTCAATCACCCCCTCTTCTAACGTATCGTTAAGAGCTTTATCGATATGCACCTGCATTGCTGGTGATACCGGATAACCGGACAGTACCTCTGCTTAATAGGTTTTGTCGACGTCCTAATAATATGCTCCACCATTGTTGTCACTCCTAACCCTTCTGGCATGTCCCTAAACAAATCTTCAATCAACGAATTCAGTTTGTCCTTTCATCCTCATCTAACTCAGGCTCAACTGTGATAGACGTTGTTTCTATCGAAGCCACCATCTCCTGGCTCGAAAAACTCCACATGCGCAATCGAAGATCTGGCACGATTCCCGACAGTGCCCAAAAATCTGCACCCAGTATCATTGCATGTGGGAGGGAGGGTATAACTAAACACCCTATCAACAACGATTTGCCTTCGACAACAATGGGTGGATTTACAACTTCTAAAACTCCTACACCTGCACCATCAGCTAAATGTACCTGCCTAACATTTGTTTTGTCTAATTGTAACCAGGGCCCGTATCGCCTAAGACTAAAGCGATTGCTCTATTAAGTTATTGTCGTTCTAACGATTGCTCTCTCTATCTTTCTCTATAGATATGATAGAGGCAGCTAAACCTAAAGCGATTGCTCTATTAATTGATTGTCGTTCTTACGATTGCTCTCTCTATCTTTCCCTATAGATAGGATAGAGACAGCTATCGTCAAAGCGACAATCAATTGATAATCAACTATCACCTTAGCCGATTCCTCCCCAGGCAAAAAGTCGCACTCAAAAAATAAAGGTCGCAAACTAAAAGAATTTTAAAAAAGTCGCACTTTTGCCCAAAAAGTCGCACTTTTTCCAAAAAACTAGCACAAGCTTTTTAGAAATATTTGTTCAGTAAAAACACTTTAACACATCTTTTTTAACTTTTGTTTTTAATTAAAAACAAAATATCAATACTTTATAAACTAAAAAAGGACTTTTGTAAATAAATACATTTTTTTTTGGAATATGTGATTGATATTGACTAAATATAATACGTGTCTTGGAGCCATTTAGTTAAAAGTAGGTATAAGTTGACGAATAATCTTAAAACTTGGCACATATCTAAAAACTGTAAGAAGTACGTATAGGAATTTTTTTTTTTTTTTTTTAAACAACTTATTTTAATTTTATTATTATTATTTTCTATTGTATGCCTACTCCTCATTAATTAAACTATTATGCCAATTTTAAAGTTGGAGGGAATGTGAAATAAGCACCACATTGTAACAGAACCTAACAAAATATTGATATTTTAAATTTTTTTGGATGGAACATTATTATTCTAAACGACATATTTATTAATAAATATATCACATTTATTTCTATAAAATTGCATCTTAATTATTTTTTTAAGAGCACTATCAAGTATCCAATCACTTATATTTTATCACATTTTCTTAACATATTTATGGAAGCCAACATATTTTCAAACGTTTATCTTTAATCGATCAGTTAATCTATTTCTTATTAACGTTAATTTAATAATTAATACTCTTTCAGCAAAAGCGGTAAAGATCAAAATGTCAAATGGGTAATCACCTCAACCATTTTGCAACGTACCTACAACATTTTTAGAAAATTAAACTAACCGAGCATAGTTAAAATCTTGCTTGGATTTAATGACATTTGGGTCGAAATGCTTTAACATTGAAAGCGTTTCATCTTTTACATCGAAGAATTAAATGAAAGTCGATTGAAATGTTGCTTCTCTTTCTATTTCAATTCAAATGGTTATGTTTGGGAAACCTGTGCTTGTTAAAAGGTCGCAATTTTCAAAAAGTCGTCGTTTAGTCGCGCAGATGCAAAAAAAAGGTCGCAAAGTGCGACTAAGGTCGCACAGCGGTAACTCTGATTGTAACCATGAATCTTCCAAAACTCTCCAAACGTCCCTACAAATTATAGTTTGAGATGCCCCCGAATCTAGTAAGCCTAAAAACCTAATGCCGTAAATGTTATCTCCTAAGTACGGACGTCTATCGTCCCCACTACTGTCTAACGTGAAACCTAACCTAACTTCATCTGCCAGCTCGTAATGATCTTGACCTACTGGCTCAAGAGTCCGTTGCCCGTTTCCCAAACAACGCCTAATATTCCGATGTGTAGTACCTACAATACCACACCCAAAACAACGCCTAGGAGCAGAACCATGATTTGAAAAATGACCTTCCCTATTGCAGTTGAAACAACGATTGGTCCTATTGGGGGGTGGTGGGTTACGATCAACTGCAATTGTTGCTTCCTGAACGGAAGCAACATACGCAACATCAGGCTCCAAAGCCTGCCTGTTACGACCAGAAGGAGGAGGGATAAAAGACTCCACATTTGCCCTAATTGTCTCCAACTTCCTATTCTTTCAATTGCGTTTGGAAGAAAGGAGCTATGTTTTTCATGAGAATTGATAATTTTCTATTCTCACTTAACGGCTCAGAGAATTTTTTAAATAGGGTTGGCATGAGAGCAATGTACACTGATGAGCCGCACTGCTCACCAGAGAATTTTATATTCCACTTTTCAAAACGCTCAGAATTTCGGTCACAGGGTTCCCCTTGTAGTTGAAATCCTGAACTCGGACGTTGGCCGATCTGTGCAGTTGGTAACGCATCCATGTCTGCTGTCGACAAGTGTGTTGTCCTTGCCGTTGTTTTTATCTTGAGGTACTTCCGCATACCCTTCCGTTAAGGTTGCTATCAGAAACAATAACTCCCCCCGAATATCAGTCATTGATTGACCTCCTCAGAAGACTCCGCTTTGTCCCTACGAATCTTACCCAGAGACCATTCAATTTGGCCTGAATCTTCAAATACTCCGACGACTTCGGATTCTTCGGCATGGTTTGTAAAAGATCCCTTATCTCTCACATCTTGGCTTGAACAGCCTTTGCGTCAACCTCGAACAAAAATGGATATTGCGGGCTTTTGGATGAAATCCCAACCCTCGAGAGTACGCGATGCTCTAAGCGTCATCTTCATACTATCCACCGTACCTTCCTTTAAACCGCGACCAACTAAATCATAAATGAGTTCTTTTTTACTTAATCTATTAGCATCCATTTTGTAGAGCTTAATATATAAATCTAAATGATATCTATTTATGAAAAAGGTAAAACGACCTCAAATAATTCATTGACTTACAAAAATCAAGACCCAGTTGATTGCTTCGGTAAAAACCACGAAATAGAAACAAAATTCGAAAACAAAATACGAAATAAAACAGAAGTTGGATGTTTTTAAAAAAAGTTTTTATAGTCAACTAGATATTTAAACTCCGTAATCAAGACCCGTGACTGTACCGTGAAATGCGAACAACAACAACAACTCAAAAAAATAATTTAAAAAAACGGCAACTCAAATCAATATAAAATAGAAGATGGATGTGTATATTTAACTAAATATTAAAGCTCCCGAATAAACACCCAGTTGATTGCTTTATTCAACTGTACGGTAAAACTCGAACCAAAAAAAAACGTAAAAAACAAATTAAAAAAAATCACCAAATCAAAACATCGAATACTAAAACAAAAAAAAACTAAAGCACCAAACCAACACCCAGTTGATTGCTGTTTTAATATTATTGAAAGAGTGAATGAACATTATGGAGGCTTTAATTAAATATAATACCTACAGGAATTTTGTTTGGCAAAATTCTTTTTTATTAAATGTTTACAGACTTAGCATTGGGGTGGTATAAATATTCAATACAATCAAGAACTTAATTCTATGAACTAAATGTCATATGTATATGTATTAATGATTTAATATAAAAATGGTTATTATAAAGGGTCCGCCATCTAACGTTTTTTTTTAACTAGTGCTTATTTCGTGAATGGTAACAATTAGCTCATGTCTGATTTGACAGATAATTAGTTTTATCCTTCCGCTGAACGAATATGGTTGTGTATACGCTTCGCTAAGTGGGCCTGCGATCGACTTAGAGAAGATGCCGATTTTGCCAAAAAAATCATCTTTGCAGATGAAGCTCATTTTGATCTTGGCGGGTAGTAAACAAGCAAATTTGTCGCATTTGGGGCACAGAAAACCCGCACGCATACATTGAAAAGCCGATACATCCAAAACGAGTCACTGTTTGGTGCGGATTTTGGTCCAGAGGCATAATTGGGCCATTTTTCGAAAATGAGCAAGGAGTGGCCGTTACAGTCAATGGAGATCGTTATCGGGCCATGTTGGACGAATTTTTGTTCGTAAAAATTGAAGAGGAGGATATTGGCAACATTTGGTTTCAACAGGACGGCACTACGTGCCACACAGCCGAAGCTACACTCGATGTTCTGCGCCATTTAAAAAAAAAAAGAAGTTATTTGGCGGATATGTTTGTTGAGTATTATCTTACTTATTTTACATTTGTATAGATAGCTAAAACTGATCTTAAACTAAATATAAAATCAAGATGTTCCTAACCCTCCTTTACGTCATGGGGTCAATTTGGACCCCAGAGCATGTTTAAACACTCATAACTTTTTTGTTTTTAATTTTTTTGCCTTGGGATTAACATACAGTGAACAAAATTCAATTTTCTATTCATTTTGTATGTTTTAATGATCAATGAACTAAATATTACAGAATTTTCTGCGATTTTTTTCTGGAAATAGTCCATACATCTGACATGGGGTCTATTTGAACCCCCCTAATGATATTCGAACAAAAATCATATCTTTTTTTAATAATTATGTATGTAGGTATTTTATTTCAACAAGAACATAGTATGTACATAAAACTAATTATGCTTGAAGTTGTTGGCAGCTTAGGGAGACATTTGACGCATACGTTATTTGTGTGTCGAAGGCAACAATATCTACCACAACAATCTCAGGTGTATGTGCTCTTGGACAATGGTGACATCTGCCCCTGTTACAAGGAAGCCTCTCGGGCACTGTTTGCAAGACTGGCTGAACTCTCTCCATAATTCGGAGAGCATCCAAATTAGTTTTTCTTTTTCCTACTGTGTTTTGTGAAGCAGGTTCGGTCATTCAGTTCCGACTACATCAGCTCCTCCGCCAGTTCGATAAGCTTATCATTTCTGAACAAATTTTTGTTACTTCTAGGTGCATTTAAGTGTCGAAAAATGATGACGGTTGCTACAGCTGCCACCTGCCACGTCTAGTAAGTTGTGAAATACAACCATCGGCCAGCATTTCGTTTGAAGTGTGTAAGATTAAAAATAATCGCCTTCAAAGGCAAGCGCTTAGAAACTTTTTCCAATTTTCATCGATTTTGAAGTCAACAATTTTTTTATGACCTGATAGATATGACTTTTCTAGTTCAATTTCAACTTCACTGTCTTAAAAATTGTTTACAAATCGCTTATACGCATTAGTTACAAAATTTATAATTGAATAATATGTTGTAACGATTTAATAATTACCCAACTACCATGAATTTGAAACAAAATAAAATCCTCTAAATGTTTGCAGCGCCATCTATTTGAAAAGCTAAACACCAAACCTTCAACCGTTTATTCCGCCATCTTGTGATTCAGCTGAGTATCAATTCCAGTGTTCCATCTGTCAGCGACTGGAATGGAAACTACAAGAAGGAGATATACTCGAATATTCCAGTGGATACTAGTGAAGACTATTATTATTATTATTATTATTAAAAGCTTTTATTAGTGCCATTTTTTAGATTAGAGTTAACAAATAAATAATTATATAAATTAACAAAAGCAAAAACATAAATGAATATATAGTTAAGTTATGAATTTGTGTCTATTCGTTAAGTTCTTTTAAACATTAAGTTTTGTATAAAAATGGTATAATTTTATTCGGCATAAGCCTCCCCCAAAGAAGCCCAGAGATTCCTGTTCTTAGCATCGTTATACCATTGTGGATTAAATTGGTTCAAATCGTCTTCCCATCTTTTTTTTTGGTCGGCCAGTGGGTCTTTTGCCATCGGGCATCCATTTTGTTGTTATTACTGTCCATCTTTGGTCTTGAGTTCTTGACATGTGACCAGCCCAACTCCATTTTAACTGTTTTGTTCTTTTTACTTCGTCTATTATGCCAGTCTGTCTTCTTATTTCCTCATTTGTTATTCTTTGAACTAGAAGTATGTTAAGTATTTTTCGTTCTATTTTGGTTTGACAAATTCTTAGTTTATGAAAGAAGTTTGAAGTAAGTCCCAAGGTTTGTAGCCCATATGTTAGGGTTGGTAATATCGTTTAGTCGAGTATAAATTTACGAGTGTGCTTGCTTAGATTGTTTTCAAGTATTTGTTGTACGCTCCAAAACTGTTTCCAGCTATTTGAAATCCTTCTGTTTATCTCTTTCTCTTCCTGATTTTTAAATGATTTGATTTGTCCTAAATAAATATAGTCGCGTACGTATTCTATTTCTTCACTGTCTAGGAGTATTGGATTCAACGTGTGGTTTGTCAAAACTTTTGTTTTTGTGAAGTTTATGTTGAGACCATGTTTTTTGCTTTCAATGGCAAGTTCATTGATCATTGTTTGAATGTTGTTAGAGTTTTCTGCGATAAGCACGATGTCATCCGCAAATCTCAAGTTATTTAGATACTGTCCGCGTATTTTTATTCCGTTTTTGTTTTTCCAATTAAGTTTTTGGAAAATTTCTTCTAAGACTGCTGCAAATAACGGTGGAGACATAGGATCCCCTTGGCGTACTCCACGATTGATTTGGAATTCCCGACCTGTTACATCGGTTTTTATTTTTGCGGTATTGTTTCTGTAGATATTTTTAAGTGTTTGAATGTAAATTGGATGGATATTCTGTTTTTCTAAAGCTTTCCATATACTTTCGTGTTCCACTGTATCGAATGCTTTACTGAAATCTATAAACAGAAGATATAGCGGTTTTTTGAATTCTTGACATTTTTGGATTAGTTGATTTATTGTTTGGAGGTGGTCTGTAGTTGAAAATCCTTCTCTGAATCCAGCTTGTTCTCTAGGTTGTTTTTCGTTTAAAGTTTGTTTCGTTTTTGTATATATAATTTTTGAAAAGAGTTTGTAAATAGTTGAAATAAGGCTTATTGGTCGATAATTGTTTATGTCATCCTTTGTCCCTTTTTTATGGATAAGTAACGGGTGATTTTTTAGCTGGTTTGGTTTTGGCAACACTGGTTTTGAAAGCTGACGTGTGTTTAGTACCTTGTGTCACTGTCAAACAGCTTCAGTTTGGTTTGCAATTCAACCATGGATCATCTTACAAATGAACAACGCTTGCAAATTATTGAATTTTACTATCAAAATTCGTGCTCGGTTCGAAATGTTCATCGCGCGCTGCTTGTGTTCAGCGATGAGGCTCATTTTTGGTTGAATGGGTACGTAAATAAGCAAAATTGCCGCATTTGGAGTGAAGATCAGCCAGAAGCATTGCAACAGCTACCAATGCATCCCGAAAAAGCCACTGTTTGGTGCGGTTTATGGGCCGGCGGCATTATTGGGCCTATTTCTTCAAAGATGATGCGAATCGCAGCGTTACTGTGAATGGTGAACGCTACCGAGCGATGATAACAAACTTTTTTTTGCCCGAAATGGAAGTTCTTGACTTGCATGATATGTGGTTTCAACGAGACGGTGCCACATGCCACACAGCACGCGAAACAATGGCGCAATTGCGAGGCGAGTTTGGTGAACAGTTAATTTCACGTTTCGGGCCGGTCAATTGGCCGCCTAGATCGTGCGATTTGACACCATTAGATTATTTTTTGTGGCTGTATGTCAAGGCTAATGTCTATAGGGACAAGCCCGCTTCGATTGACGCACTGGAAGCCAACATCCATGCATTCATTCGTGAGATACCGGCCGATATGTGTGAAAGAGTATGCCAAAATTGGACTCAGCGGATGGGCTACCTGAGACGCAGCCGCGGTCAACATTTGCATGAAATTATCTTTAAACATTAAATTGCAAGGTTCAAACTATCGATTCAAATAAATATTTCATTCATTTTTTCGAATTTTTTGTGTTTTTTTTTTAAAAAAAGTTCTAAGCCTCTTAAAAAATCACCCATTATAATTGTACTTCTTTTCCATTGTTCTGGTATATGTTGTGTTTTTAATATTGCGTTAAATAGCTTTGTTAGTATCGGAACCAAAGCCGTCTTTCCGTATTTTATCATTTCAGCTTCTATTCCATCATTGCCTGCACTTTTTTCATTTTTTAGACTTTCGATAGATGTTTCGATGTCGCGTTGATCTAATGTTCGTGTTTGAGATGTTGTGTGTAGAGGATTTGTAAGTGTATATGTATCGTTAATGAGGGTATAGTTATTGTTGGTGGTTATTGTTTTTGTTGATCTGAAGAGTGTTTCGAAAAAAGTTGTGGCAGCTTCGTTTTTGTCTGTCTTCTCTTTTTAGTATTTTGTTGTCTTGTTTTTTCAGTGAAACAACCCATTCGTTCTCGTTTTTTAAAAATTGTTTTGTCTTTTTAATAGATTTAGTGTCTTTCAGAATATTTTGTATTGATATTTCGTTATAATGCTTTATATCATTCTGAGAATTTGTCTTAATTAAAGTTCTTAAATCTTTTAATTGTCGTTTTTCAGTATCAGTTTGGTTATCTTTCTTTTTTAATTCTTCTCTTTTTGCAATAAGGTTTTTTGTTTCGTTTGAAAATGTATCGGTTTTTGATGTATTTGTTTCCTTAAGTAACGTTTTAGCTGTATTTTTAATTATATTTTCTAGTAAATCATACATATTTTGAATGTTTTGATCAAAATTATTTGTGTTTATATTTTCTTCAATTTTTCTTTCTAAGACTCGATTGTAGTTTTTTAAAGTTTCATCGGCGATTAATCTTGGAATTATTAGGTTTTGTTTGTGTCTGTTAAGTGTTCTATGGTTGATATTTATATCTGTTCGTACTATTCTATGATCACTGTCGAAATTAAATTTGTTGATAACCGAGACGTCCCTGATTGTTTTAAGTTTGTTCGTAAGTATTAAATCGATCCATTTTTTGTTCGTCCATCTGGAGCAGCCCAGGTCCATTTATTTTTTTCTTTTTTTTTTTGAAGAATGAATATGCAAAGCTGAGGTTCATTTGTTGCATCCATTCAATTAGTTTCTCTCCTCGTTTGTTCCTTTTGCCGTAACCAAAATTTCAAATTTCCTTTTCCTCTGCATTGTACTTTTTACCTAATTTTGCATTGAAGTCTCCGATAATATACATTATTTCTGCCTTAGTTTCTTCAAATGTTTTCTCGAGTTGATCATTAAAAATTTCGATTTCGTTGTCAGGGGCTTTTTCTGTAGGTGCATATATCTGTATTACTGTTATTTTAGTGTTTTGAAAATGTAAAGTTATGCTGCAAATTCGTTCATTTGTTAGTCTTATTTCTGTTATATATATTTTTTTAAGGTATTTTTTCACTTTAAACCTACACCATATTGTCCCTTATGTCGTTTTCGATTGGATTTTCGGTAAATTGTACTCCTTTTCAATTCCAATCGAATATGAAAACACTGACTTTCATAAATTTACACACACACTACCAAAGCTGCCATTTAACAAAATGGCTTCTTCAAGTATTTATCACTTTTGACAAGTAATCCAACGAAAAACTTTATATGTATGTGTGTGTTCCTCATCTACTCCAAAATGAAATTGGGGACAGAAGAACACCCCGAAAACATTACTCGGAACAGCGAATCGAAGGCTTTTGGAGTAGTAGGAGTGAAAAAGGAGTGTAAAAGGAGTACTCCGTACATCCAAACGAAAACGACATTAGTTTCGCCAATGTAGCTAAAAATATCTTGATCTGTTTCAACGATATATTGTCCAAATAATCTCAATTCTGACAACCCTATAATGTCCCATTTGATGTTATTTAATGCTAGTTTCAATTCGGTTTGTCTTGATTCTGTGGAAAGGGTTCGAACATTGAGCGTACATATATGAAAATTGCTTATTGGGTTATTTTTCTTCCAGTTTGGTGTTGTTTCATTTTTTTAATTTGTGTTTCTTGAATTGTTTTGGTAGTTTGGGGGGTATGAGCCATGATTCCTCACGATGGCTAGTCGGCTTGAGGAATATTTTAAGTCGTGTGCTTGAGTAGTTCTTCCGTTTCCGTTTATATCGTTATAATTTCTGTTGATTGGTTGCTAGTTCTCATTTGTGTTTGTTGTTTTTTATTCGTGTTTGTCACTGTTTTGAAGAAGTTGTGTAAATTTGATTTCGGTGTAAGTTTTTCAACTTGCTGTTGTTTTTCGCTTTCTTTTAGTTTCTTTGTTATTTGTGTTGAAGTACTTGGTCGAGAGTCGTTTACATTTATATTTTTATCGTTTGGTCTTCTTCGTTTTTGAGAGCTATAGTTCGAAGTTTGGTCATAGTTTGTGCTATATGTTCTATTTTCTGTTAGTTTTGTATCTGGTGCATTTGCAACTTGTTTAACGTTAATTTCATCTTTCATTTTATCGTCTTGTATGTAAATGGTAGCGTGTTGGTAATTTTTTAATTTATATTTATTTTTCATTATATCATCCTTTTTAGTTTGGGTTGTAAGTCCTATTAAGAGTGGTCTTGGTTTTTCTCCTTGTTTACCCAAGCGTCTTGTAAAGTCAATTTCTTCACGTTTTATATCTACTTTAAGAACATCGTTAAGTAAATCAACGATTAGTTCTTGCAAAATCAGCTTGCTAGTTTCAGCTTCCGGGATGTTGTAGATCACAATATTTTTTCTTTTGAAAGTCTTTTCTAAATATCTTATTTTTTTCTCTAAATAGTCTTGTCTTTCTTCCAAAACTTTATTTTTGTCTGCGATATTGTCAAGTTTTTGTTCGAGTTTAATTGTTTGATCTTTTATTTGTTTTGTTACGTCCTTTCGCATCTCTTCTATTTCTTTAATTAAAAAGTCTAATTTGCTTTCTTCACTGTTCTCTGCCATTTTCATACAGTTGTCTAAAATTATTTTAAGCTTAAAAGTGAGAGAGTCTTTTTGAGTGATAGATTTATGTGTCAAGTGGGTTTGTGTATCAAACGTCAAAATAAGATATTGTCAAGAATTTCGGTGTGGTTTTGCGTTTTATGTTTTATATGTTGATAGTAATTCTTTAAATTGTTTATTTCTTTGATCAAAATAAATGTTTAAAATCAAATAAAATAATGTTTTGCAAAGCTATAAAAGTTTCGTTGATGTTTGGTCGATGATTGTTCTGTTTCTATTCTGTATTCAATATAAGAGAGGATGAGCTGAATAGTACTCACCAACAGGATGAGTTCTTGGAAGTGTCCCGTATTAGTTGGGGACAAATATTTTGTAAAATTATTTATTCAGAATTATATTTAAATATATTTGAATCAATTCTTGACTTGTAATTTTCGACAAATTTCACGATGTTATCGAGTTTTACTATTTAAGCGAAATTCCTCTAACAAAGTTCAACGCAAACACCACTTTTATCTTAATTTTCTTCCTTCAAATCGTAGGACCACCACTTAACACGTCTATCTTATATGGAAGTTCACAACGTTAAGTGAAGACTAGAGCAATTTAATTCCCTATATAAGAAGATGTTTTCGAGCGAGTAGACACAGATTAATTTTGAATGTGATAGCGTAAAGTAAGAAGTAAAAGTGTATCCTGAAGTGAATTTTAAATTGCATACTATTGTGATTGGAGAATAATAAAAACGATTTGAAGTGAAATAAAGTGTACTTATTTTGTAAAGTAAATAAGTGGACGTTATTATTTAAGGGAAATAAGTTTTGTTATCGAACCTAGGTAGAACATTACATTGGTGTCAGAATAGTGAAATAAAACTTATTTCATCTGTGCATTAAGATAGTCGATGGTGAAAAGTAGAAGCTAAAAATAAATAAACAAATACGAAAAGTGATTGTGATTAAAGAGACAAAATAGAAAAAAAAATGGGTAAAATAGTGAATGCATTGAATTGTGTTGAACTTAAGGCAGAACTGAACAAACGATGTCTTCCTACTGCTGGAACGAAAAATGACCTAATTATTCGTCTGCAAGAAGAGTTATGACAACACGGAGAAAACCGGGACATGTTTCTATTCGAAATTGAAATGCCCGAAGAACAAGTAAGTCCTAGCTTAGACATGATTAATGTGATGACTTTGAAGAACAACGCAACGAGCAAAAAAACCTTCTAGAAGAACAGAAAAACCTTATCGAAGGTAAGCTCGATGAATTTGAAAATAAATTCGTTACTCTTAATGAACGTGTTGAGGGCGTCGAAAAACGATTTTCTAAAATAGATGCATCCTTAACTAAACTTCTCAACCGTGCATGAGCATTATGTGCGTTCTAGAGCAGTACAACAACAAAAAAAAACAAATATTAAGCAAAAACTCATCTACCGAAGTCTCTACTAAAAAAAATTATAAAAAAAAATCTTGTAATCGGATATGTCATTGAATCCGTACAAATAGTTTCTGAAAATCTTCAAAAAAAATTAAATAAAATAAAATGTATCTTATAGAAAAGAAAACAAACGGCAAAGTTCCAGGTTAATAATGTACAATGTATACACCGTTTCAAAGGTTTATTCCATAATTAAAAAGATATTTGATAATTCTGCAAATATCAAAATCAAACAAAAAAAAATTTTGAAAATTAAATAAAAAAAAAATATATATATATAAAAATCGGGGACATGGGATGGGGATATTAAATTTACTTGTGTGTTTGTAACACTAATTACGTCGTAACTTCTTTTAGATTTCTATATGTTGTTAATTAATCATTTATATTTGTTTTTATGTATTTATACTATATGTAATTTTTTTTTTCTTTTTTTTTTTTATAAATTCTTTACTTTCTATTATATCTTTCTTTTCGTTTTCTTATATCTGACGTTCAAATGAAAATATATTTCAACAAGAAACTTACCCTGTTCTCTGTCAGGAGGAAAATAAATCATATGTACATACAGGTTAATTACGTGTACTCTTCAGGTTCTGAGGATCCTGGTGGAATCTGTGTACAGCTTCTACTGGATCGTCGAACGCCGTTTTTATTCGATGTCGATTTTTTTTTTTTTTCTAAAAACTTTAAAAATATATTTAAATTTGAACACTAAATATTTACATATTAATTCATTTATATTTCGTTTTTTTGTTTTTTTTTTTTTTTTTTTTTTTTTACTTAGCTTTTTCTTTCCATAAATGTCCGTAGTTCTTTTGTTTTTAGTAATAAGGTATTTAAAGTTGTCGGGAGAGGGGATGAAGAGAAGGAAACTAGGAAACGGAAATCGGTGAAGAGATGAGCTGCTGACTGCTGCAGATGATAATGTTGATTACGTTGTTTCTCCGCTTAAGCAGACGATGATGTTGTTGGATGGAGCCGAAGATTATGATTTCGCATAAGCTGCTCTCGGGGCATCGACGACATCAAATTTGGAGGCTAGATCGGGGGTGCTCTCCTGAGAGACCTGGCGGTGATGACCCTTGGTTTTGTTCGTATCTGCTGTGTCGTCAGTTTGGAGCTTCATAAGCACTTATCGGCGTGTTTGAAAACTGAGAACTCTAGCTTCCCACTGGTAAGCCACGATGATCAATGTGGTTCTTGTGTAACAAGGTCTGGCGGCAACTGGAACAACCCACCAAGATGTTTGGACGTCTGGACTCGGTAGGGCGCTCCTCTAGACTGGATCTTCTTCTTCACAATACTCGAGAAGTTTGGCGGCTCAGAAATATCGTCGGGTCATGAAATCGATGGCTTGCGTGTACAAGTTGTGTGAACAGTTCGGGACGTTTGTACCGGCACTTGTTACCCGTATAGAGACTACGATCGCTTTTCTTTATTAAAAAAAAATTGACGGATTTTGATGATTATTTAAATCCGTTTATTTAATTATTCATTTATTTTGGCGCTCAGTAGGAATAAGTATTTTGTTGTGTTACGGTAAAATTTTGCCGTAACAAGAATTACTCTTTTGCTTCCCCATCCTAGGCTCCTTTCTTCCCAACTTTCTCTTACAGGTGTTTCGTTCAACTTACTAAGAGAGAGAAGGGCAACCATGGTCCATCAGCCATTGGTTCACTCTCTCAGTACCTTGAAGAAACAACTTATCGAAGTTGTCAATTTTGACACTTTCGTGGATAGTTGATCCACGGCATCATATTTGACAGACGGATGGTCTGTTCTGAACCACTAATTCCGAGCGCGGGTGACAGTTGGTCCCCGAACGCTAATAATTCTTGACAGACGGGCGGTCTGTACAAACTGTATATACCAAAAGCACGGACGACAGTTGGTCTCCGATGCTGATGTTACTCCTTGCGCAAAAGCCCAACGACGTAGAGTAACTTCGTAGAGTAACTTCGCCTGTATCTCCTATCCTGAAAAATGTGTACAGTCAAATTTAGCTTTCCACCAATTTGTTGCTAGTTGCTAGTTTTTTGTAAATGAAAGGGGAAAAATGCACGCGGGATAAGGTTGAGTTTCTTTTTGGTTTTTGGAAACTTCCTTTTAAAAAATAGTTAAGTGGGTGAGAATAGGTGGCTGAATGCACCCATTGAATTGCCGCCCACTGGAAGTCGTACAAGTGTTCGGCGAATTCAATGGTGACGGTGCACGAAGCTGGGGTGTAAAGTGCGAGTAGGAAAGGCTGCTGGGTTTCAACTGCGTTGGCTCACTCACGCGAATATGCTGAGTGTTGCTGAGTGATGACGCGATCGAAACCCACGTCACTGATTGGCCGAAAGCACTGGGGCATTGGAAAAAAGAAAAGGTCGTCCAGCCAAGGTGAAAGCCTGGATGGGCACTTCTTACCCGTATTAAGTACGAACCAGAGGTTCTTAGGAAAAAAAGGCAAAAATAAAATAAAAGCAAGTTTCAAAAAGTCAAAAAGAGATTCAAGTTTTTTTCGATTGCTATAGATATACTAAGGAAGGAAATTCCTGGTTTTGATTCTGGCTTAAAAGTCTAGAAAAGTTGGTGGAGAGAGAGTTCCGGATAGTTAGAAAATTTGTCGTCAGGAAGGAGAGTAGCAGGAGTTGAAAAAGCTTAGTATAGTGTTGTGTTGTAATTAGTTTTCTTTTGCATATAAATTCGTTTGCCAGAGTTATTTGTTGTACTCATCTTTAATTTTCGGTTTGGCTTTTGTTCCGTAAGTTTTCCGATAAAGCGGAACTCGCGACCCGTTTTCCATTTTCCGTTTGTTCTTTCGGGACCAAGTGTTAACGGTCCATCTTGTTAGTTAAAATTGAATTTCGTTGTTCTCTTTGTCTAAAAGATCTTGGGTTTTAGCCCTACTTAATTGCAAGGTTTCCCAAGCAATTTAATAAAAAGTGTTAAAATTCCCATTCGGGGTTATAAATCAATCTTTTATTTCAAAATAATTTTCACCGTCGGTTTCGCTTCGGAGGTTTGTAATTTCCTTATAAAAAAAAATTACTGGCGCCCTTATTTTCTTTTTCAGTTACGCCCCAGTGGCCATAAACATATAAATTAATCTTACTTGATTAACTTCGTCAATCAATTTAATTAACTTTTTAGCACTATAAAAGTGTAAAAAAGTGAACCCACCCCTTTGCTGAGCATAGCCGTGGTGGCAGCACTTTTGTTGTTGCCTGTTGCACTTCGAACTCGAATTCGGAATTCTTTTAATTTCCATTTGTTTACTTCCTTGTGTATACTTCCTTGTGAGTCGCGTTTTCTTATTGTTGTCGGTCGTGTTATTTCGTTCGTTCGTATAAAGTAAAATCATTTTTATAATAATTAATTATTATTCGGATTCGGTTCGCGGCGGAAAAAGTGTAACAATTGGCACCCGAACGTGGGGCTTTTTGATTGAAAAAAAAAAACATTCCAAAAACCGCGGTGAAAGTTTTCCAGGAAGAAGAACATTCTTGAAAAGTTTTTTTTGTTGTGCAGTTTTTAGGGAAGTTTTCGTTTATCTTGTTTTGTGCCATTTACTTTTCTTATTTTTTGTCTCTTCCCCCAGGAATATAATCTGTTGTGAAAAGTGGTGGAAATTTGTTATAATCTTGTGGAAAAAAAAAACACAATACCTACCTAATTGAAGCTGGAATTTAGCACTCAATAGTGTATAGTGCATACCTACATAAACATACATACCTACATTTTTTTTTTATTTTGTTTTCTAAAGAGTGTGTACCTACTTAATATTCTTTACAATTACATTTTTGATAAAATTCCTTCATTAGTTTAAATATACATATACCTACCTATATTTTTTTTTGCATAACCATTAAGTGTCGCAGGTTTATATTTTACTTACCGTTCTTATCTACTTTATACATACCTACGAAGTCCGTTTGAATTATTTATATAGGTGATCGTGATTGATTATATTTTTCTGACTCTTACCATTATTTTCGGTTTGAGTTATTTTTCTGAGTTTTTTTTGTGACATTGTTGATTTCGTAAAAAAAAAAAAAAAAACGTTTTGTTTACATTTTGTTTAAATTGATTTCAATCCTCCTCCTACGACCTCCTGGTCGTAACAGGCAGGCTTTGGAGCCTGATGTTGCGTATGTTGCTTCCGTTCAGGAAGCAACAATTGCAGTTGATCGGAACCCACCATCCCCCAATAGGACCATTCGTTGTTTCAACTGCAATAGGGAAGGTCATTTTTCTAATCATTGTTCCGCTCCTAGGCGTTGTTTTGGGTGTGGTACTGTAGGTACTACACATCGGAATTGTAGGCGTTGTTCGGGAAACGGGCAACGGACTCTTGGGCCAGCAGGTCAAGAGCGCCGTCGCAATTAGTTAGGTCGCCTGCTGACGACCATCTGGCAGATCAAGTTAGGTAAGGTTTCACGTTAGATAGTAGTGGGGACGATAGACGTCCATATTTAGGAGTTAACATTTACGGTATTAGGTTTTTAGGCCTACTAGATTCGGGGGCATCTCGAACTATAATTTGTAGGGAAGTTTGGAGGGTTTTGAAAGATTTAGGGTTACAGTTAGACAAAACAAATGTTAGGCAGGTACATTTAGCTGATGGTGCAGGTGTAGGAGTTTTAGGAATTGTAAATCTACCCATTGTTGTCGAAGGCAAGTCGGTTTTAGTTGAGTGTTTGGTTATACCATCCCTCCCACATGCGATGATACTCGGTGCAGACTTTTGGGCACTATCGGGAATCGTCCCGGATCTTCGATCATGCATGTGGAGTTTTTCGAACCAGGAGATGGTGGCTTCGATAGAAACAACGTCTATCACAGATGAGTCTGAGTTAGATGAGGATGAAAGGGGCAAACTGAATATTTTAATTGAAGATTTGTTTAGGGACATGCCAGAAGGGTTAGGAGTGACATCAATGGTAGAGCATATTATTAGGACGTCGACAGAACCTATTAAGCAGAGGTACTATCCGGTATCACCAGCAATGCAGGTGCATATCGATAAGGCTCTTAATGAGATGTTAGAAGAGGGGGTGATTGAGAAGTCAAATAGTCCTTGGGCTTCTCCAATAGTTTTAATTAAAAAGTAAGATGGTACCTTTAGGCTTTGTGTCGACTATAGGAAACTTAATCAAGTCACAGAGAGAGATGCATATCCACTTCCGATTATTTCAGCCATTTTAGACAAGCTTAGGAACGCGAAATTTTTAACATCGCTGGACATTAAGTCAGCGTATTGGCAGATTCCGATGGCGGAGGAATCTCGCAAGTTTACGGCCTTTACGGTACCGGGTAGGGGACTTTTTCATTTTAAAAGAATGCCATTCGGGTTGCACAACGCCCCTGCTACGTGGCATAGATTCATAGATAGTATTTTACGGCCGGAGTTGGAGCCATATGTTTTTGTATATCTGGACGATATTATTATCGTTACAGATACATTCGAGAAACATCTCGAAATTCTTAACGAAGTTTTTAGGAGATTGCATCAGGCAGGTTTAAAAGTAGGTAGGGAGAAATGCAACTTTTGCAGACCCTCTCTAAAATTTTTAGGTTACGTGGTTGATCGGAACGGGTTACATGTTGACCCGGAAAAAGTGGATAGCATGGTAAAAATACCTGCACCCAAGAACGTTAAAGAAGTTAGGAGTTTTGTAGGGACTGTTTCGTGGTACAGGCGCTTCGTACCAAATTTTGCTACATTAGTTAGGCCATTGACAGATTTGCTTAAGAAAAGCAAAAAATTCGTCTGGACACAGGAATGCGAAGATTGCTTTAGGAAAGCTAAGGAATGTTTAATCACGGCTCCGATTTTAACATGTCCCGACTTTAATCTTCCATTCGTGGTCCAAACAGACGCATCTGATTACGGTATCGGAGCCGTACTCACACAGACTTTTGAGGAGGGGGAAAAAGTAATATGTTACTTGAGTAGGTCTCTTAATAGAAACGAAAGGAACTACTCCACTACTGAAAAGGAGTGTTTAGCAGTTTTGTGGGCAGTTGAGAAGTTGCGGCCGTACATCGAAGGAGTTCGCTTCACGGTCGTAACTGATCATTACTCATTGATTTGGTTGAGTAATCTCAAGGACCCACAGGGTAGACTTGCGCGCTGGGCAGTTAGGCTTCAGCAGTTTGATTTTCAGATCATTCACCGAAAGGGTAAAGATCATGTCGTTCCGGACATGTTATCTCGGGGGGTTCCAGTAGCTGCTGGGATTTCGGATGAGGATTCTGACCCTTGGGTGGCAAAAATGATTTCGAAAGTTGAGTCGAACCCGTTAGCTTTTCCGGCCTGGAGAGTTGATAATGGCCGTTTGTTTAAATTTATAAAATCGAATCATGTGGTGGTTCATGAAGGTAATGACGAATGGAAATTAGTAGTGAGTAGGAAAGATAGGTTAGGAGTTCTTAAAGAATGTCATGATAGTCCATTAGCTGGACATATGGGGGTTAGGAAAACTTTCGCTAGAGTAGGTTCAAAATATTACTGGCCTAAAATGAGAGGAGATATAACAAGACATGTTAGGAAATGTAGGGTATGTCAACAAGTGAAACCGAAAACGATAAGCCAGCCGGTCTTATGACTGAAAGAGTAGGAGCTTCTTCTCCGTGGGAGATAATAAGTGTGGACTTAGTGGGTCCTCTGCCCAAGTCTAGTAAAGGTTTTATGTATATCCTCACAGTGGTAGATTATTTAACGAAATTTCCGTTACTGTTTCCATTAAGGTCTGCCACTGCAAAGGCAGTGTGCAAGGAGTTAGAAGATAGTGTTTTTCTTTTGTTTGGAGTTCCGAAAATTGTCATTTGCGACAACGGTCCTCAATTTAAGAGTAGGGAACTTAGGACGCTCTGTGAAGGATATTCTTCGAAGATTAGGTTTACTCCACATTATCATCCACAGGCTAATCCTGCGGAGAGGATCAACCAGATAATTAAAACAACTTTGAGGGCAAATGTTTCGGAGAATCACCGAAGTTGGGATTCTCAGCTAGCTAAAGTGGCTTGTGCCATCCGCACATCCCAACATGAAGTATTAGGAGTTACACCATATTACGCTAATTTTGGAAACGAGATGTCTACTAGTGGTCAGGATAGAATAGGAATTAGTACTGAAGCTTTGGATAGTGAAAATGGTGTACAGTCGGTAGGAAATATAGGAGATAGGTTTAGAGAACTTAGGGCTGATATTGCTGCCAAGTTGAAGGCAGCAAGTAAGAAATCAGCAGGTGCATACAACCTCAGGAGGAGAGATGTTCAATATCTCCCGAATGACGTTGTATGGCGGAGAAATTTTGTCCTTTCGGACGCAGCAAATTATTATGCGGCTAAGTTGGCACCGAAATTTGTGGGCCCGTTTAGAATCCGCAAAAGATTGTCTCCTTGGACATATGTCCTTGAAGACGAAAATGCTAAAGATCGTGGCACTTGGCACACTAAAGATCTGAAGCCTTTTACTTCGTTATCTGAAAATGATTGAGTCCGTAAGTCCCTATTTAAGTAAGAGTAATTGATTTTTTTTTTGGAACTTTTTGATAGTATTGGTTTTTATATATTTTTTTTTTCCCTTTTTTTTTCAATTTTTTTTTCTGTTTGGTTTTGAAATGGACTACCATATTTGGTCTGATGGTTTTTTTTTCTACCTTTGTTGTTTGTGTACCTGGTCAATCCGTAGGAAATGGCTTGGTTTTCTTGAAAACCAAGCACATTTCCGAGGAGGAAAGGGTGGGATTTGTTACGGTAAAATTTTGCCGTAACAAGAATTACTCTTTTGCTTCCCCATCCTAGGCTCTTTTCTTCCCAACTTTCTCTTACAGGTGTTTCGTTCAACTTACTAAGAGAGAGAAGGGCAACCATGGTCCATCAGCCATTGGTTCACTCTCTCAGTACCTTGAAGAAACAACTTATCGAAGTTGTCAATTTTGACACTTTCGTGGATAGTTGATCCACGGCATCATATTTGACAGACGGGTGGTCTGTTCTGAACCACTAATTCCGAGCGCGGGTGACAGTTGGTCCCCGAACGCTAATAATTCTTGACAGACGGGCGGTCTGTACAAACTGTATATACCAAAAGCACGGACGACAGTTGGTCTCCGATGCTGATGTTACTCCTTGCGAGAATGGCTGCTTGCCCAACGTAAACAGTAACTTATTTGTTTTTGTAAAAGATGGAACGTTAACCACTAGTCCTCATCCCCCAAATCTGCGCAAAAGCCCAACGACGTAGAGTAACTTCGCGAAATAGGAAATAACTGCCTGCATCTCCTATCCTGAAAAATGTGTACAGTCAAATTTAGCTTTCCACCAATTTGTTGCTAGTTGCTAGTTTTTTGTAAATGAAAGGGGAAAAATGCACGCGAGATACAAAGGTACCCTTATCAAGCCCCATGATAAACAGTCCACGTATAATAACAATAGAACCATACGAAACCCAACCATGAAAGCTGCATCAGCATAATTGCCATCGAATGATTTCATCATCCGATTTCATCATCCAAACAAACTAGCAACCATAAGAATAGCAGCGTCAGCAGCATCTTCATAAACTCATCTTCAGCAGCACCATAGCTTTAAGAAAGACATCATTTTGTTATTTAGTTCTAAGTCCGCATTCATTGAATAAAGATCATTTTCTTTTCAAATACCGTGTCGTGTTATTATGTATTTGATTTTGGTTCCTCCAAGTAGTAAGGAGAAGAGTATAAATTATATTTTTTTCGATTCCCTGAGGAATTACTACATAACTGGCGCAGTCGGTAGGATACCCAGTATCCGTTCGAATACATACCGGTTTAAATAAGTCGGTGTAACAAAAGTGAAACAATTTTTTTTTAATCTTAAACTGAGTTAATTGGGGTTGTGTGACCTTTAACAAAGGGAAAGTCTGAAACATACGCTTAAAACGCCTACTGAGACTGGTAGGTTCGACCCAAGAAAACTCTGATAAAAAAAAAATATAATCAAATCACAAAAAAAATGGAGCAACAAATCAACTTACTTTTACACGCAACGGCGGAGCAAAGAGAACTCCTGCAGCAACAACAAATTTTGCAACAACAGCAACAGGACCAACAGCAGCAGCAACCTCAACAGCAACAAGAACAAGAACAACACCAGCAATCAGCTGAGATAAAACCAGTTACACTTATCTTACTAGAAATGGAGATCGTAAAGATAATTCAGAAGATAAAACCATTCCATGGAGAAGGACCAAGAGATGTCGCATCCTTCATATACGACGTAGATGTAAACTTACAATATTTGACACCGGCCACAAGGGCATTTGCAACGCAGAACGTTGTAAGAGGACTCATCCAAGGAAGAGCAGCACAAACCATCAGAATGCTGGGACCTTTTACGACATGGTCAACAATGAAGGACACCTTAATAAAAAATTTCGGACCACAGGAAAGTTATATTTTTATATATCAACAGGCCGTAAGTCTAAAAAATTATTGCCTAGAAACTTATTATATAAAACTGTGAACTTATGGATAAAATTAACGTAAAATACAATTTTGAATTAGTGAAGTCAATTGAATTTTCACCTGAAAATGTTACACGAATGTTTTTTAGAATATTTTGTTCGCAACTTAATACTAACCAAGAAAGTTTCGTGCTTAGTCGTAACATAAATTGTATGCAAAAAGCATTCAAACTTTTGAATACTTACAGAAATTCGAATCCGCAATTTTCAGAAGGATATCCTTCTAGACAGAGAAATAATAATGATTCCAATCGAAACAATAGCATTGAAAGTTTCAATAATAGAAATTTTAATAGTAACAGAAATAGATTTAATAATTCAAATTCAAACAACAGAAGTTTAAGTAATGGTAATTATAGTAGTGGTAATGTCAATAATAATTACTCTAATTTTAGAAATTCTAATAATAGAAATTTCAATAATAATAATCAAGCGAGTTTTATTAGGAGTAATAATAACGGTTATAACGGTTATAACAATAATGGATATAACAATAACAGAAACAATAGTTACGGAAACAATAATAATAGGAATAATTACAATAATAATAATTTTTACAGAAATCAAAATCAAAATACAAATACAAGAAACTTAAGTACAAATACTAATCAAAATACTGAAGAAGATAACCGGGATATAAATTTTCAGGAAGAGGCCTCAGAGGTCCTCTACCCATAATAAATCTTACAATTGAAAATGAAATTATACCTGTACTATTTGATTCTGGAGCTTCAACTAGTAGCATAGATAACAACTGTCTAAAAACGTGCCCAAGGTATAAATTACAATATCCTCAAGATATTAATGATCTTACAGGTACAACTACAGTAACTGAACAAATCAAAACATCCTTTCCTAAAGAATTTAACGCACCACCAAATAATAAAATGCTGTGGAAAATTTTGAACCTTTCTGGAAAAAGCTTCAAAGCTATAATAGGACAGAATATTCTGTATCCATTAAACGCCATCCTCAATTTAGGGGAAGGTTCTTTTAAAATTTTTAACGAAACTCTTTTTTTTAATTATGCCTGTCCACAAGAAATTAACTGTTTTCAAGAACTCAAAGAAACAAGTAATTTAGATTGTCTCTACAAAGATTTAAATAAAGAAGAAAGTGAATCCTTAAGAAAAGTGTTAAGAAATAATAGTGACCTATTTTACAAAGAAGGAACCGATTTGAGTTGCACTTCTAACACCAAACATAGTATAACCACTACAGATAGTATACCTATCTTTTCAAAAATTTACCGTTTTCCTAAAATACATGAAGAAGAAGTGGAAAGACAAGTTCAAGATATGCTCAAACAAGGCATTATACAAAAGTCTAATTCCCCATATAATGCACCAATTTGGGTGGTACCCAAAAAACAAGATAATTCAAAAGTAAATAAATGGCGAATAGTTGTCGACTATCGCAAAATAAACGAAAAAACTTTCGAAGACAAGTTTCTTCTCCCAAATATAGAATCAATCTTTGACAAACTTGGTAAAGCTCAATACTTTACCACACTTGACCTAGCAAAAGGTTTTCACCAAATTTTGGTTAACGAAAAAGACACATATAAGACCGCATTTAGCACCCCACAAGGTCATGACGAGTTCATCAGAATGCCGTTCGGATTAAAAAATGCCCCGGCAACGTTCCAAAGGATGATGAATGAAATCCTTGGAGAACATATAAATAAAATTTGCGTCGTGTACCTCGACGACATATTAATATTCAGTACTTCACTTCAAGAAATGGAAGTGAATATAAGACTAATCTTTCAGGAACTTCGAAAACACAATTTGAAGATACAAATTAACAAATGTAATTTTTTTTCCAAAAATACGGAATATTTAGGTCACATATTAACTGACATAGGGATCAAGCCAAATCCATCTAAAATAGAAACTATAAGAAATCTATGTGTGCCAAAAACTACAAAACAAATTAAATCCTTTTTGGGAATAACTGGCTATTATAGGAAATTCATCGAGAATTATTCCAAGGTCGCCATCCCATTAACGGAATGCTTAAAAAAAGGCAGTGTGATCAATGAAAAAGATCCGAAATACATATGTAGATGCCTTCGAGACGTTGAAACACTTAATTACGAGTCACCCGGTACTACGATACCCTGACTTCAAGAAAAGTTTTACGATCACAACTGATGCTTCAGATAAAGCTATCGGAGCTGTTTTGTCACAAGACAATCATCCTATTTCATATGCATCCAGGACTCTCAACGAACATGAGAAAAATTATGCAACTATCGAAAAAGAATTATTGTCTATAGTTTGATCAACCAAATATTTTCGACCCTATCTTTATGGAGTAAAATTTAACATCAAAACAGATCACAGACCACTTATATGGTTAAACAATCTTAAAGATCCGGGTTCTAAAATGATTAGATGGAAAACCAAGTTAAATGAATATAACTATGATATAGACTACGTTAAGGGTAAGGAAAATAAAGTCGCAGATTTCCTGTCAAGAATTAATGTTGACAAAAATGAAATAAATAATAACGAAATTAATAATGGCGAAAATGAAGAACGTGAAATAATAGAAAACAAAGGTATAGTAAATAAATTTAAAACACAAATAATCCTAGTAGAAGAAAAAGAGCAAACTTATAAAAAAGTGCACAGTAAGAAAAAGATCTTCATTACAGATGAAGAAATAAATAACAATGAAATGATCAAAATACTAAAAGAATACTTACCTGATAAAGGAGTTTAAGGGATCTACCCAGAATTAGAAGAACAATCATTTAATCATTTCAAAAGTAAATTTTTTGAACATTTCACATTCACCAATTATAAGTTAATAAAATGTGCATATTTAGCAGAAGATCTACCGAGCAAAGACTCATGTTTGGAAAAGATAAAAGAAATTCACGAAAAAACTAACCATAGAGGAATTCATGAAAATTACACCGAAATAAAAGTAAAATATAACTTTGTAAAATTACTAGAAATTATGACAGAATATATTAATAATTGTGAAGTTTGCAATTTAGCTAAATACGACAGAAAACCTCCTAAACCAAAATTCAAACACACCATTACACCAAAGAGAATAAATGAAATAATCCATTTGGATATTTTTCACATAGAAAAAAGATACTTTTTCACCGTCATCGACAAGTTTTCAAAATATCTATATGTTAAGGAAACAATAGATAAAAACTCGACTACTCTAGTAGAGTTAATAAAAGAATATATACTTAATTTCTCTAAACCTAATTTAATAGTGTCAGATAACGAATTCAACACAGCTATCGTTGTAGAATTCATCGAACAAGAAAACTTATCTATTCACTTTAAGTGTCCGAACAGCCATACGGGTAATGCTGACATGAGTAGAAGTCACTCATCACTATTAGAACATATAAGGATTCTAAATATCACAGAACCTAATCTGGATATAGCAGAAAAAATGATCAAAGCTTCTATGTATTACAACAGTACAATCCATTCAACCATAGAAAGAAAACCAATTGATGTACAATTCGGGAATGTTAATGATAATGAAATTTTTAATCTCCTAGAAACAAAAAAGAATCAATGGCTAGACTACCACAACAAAAATAGAGAAAGAAATAATCCTTATCCTTATGATAAAGCTTATATTAAGAATTATGGTCAGGTTAGACATTAAGAAAAAACCAAATTTAGAAAAGTAGAAGTGAAAGTAAATAATGAAGGAGTTATCACAAGTAGTAGAGGTAAAAGAAATTTAAAGATTCATCCTACACGGATTAAAAGACAGAAAAAATATTTTAAAGGTCCTATTAGTAAACAAAAACAAATTCAATGAGATACTGTTTTCATTACAGATTTCAACACACCTCAACATGAAAACCATTCTGCTAGTTTTAGCAATAATAAGTGCTGTAACAAGTTGCAGCGCAGATATACAAGTCGAAAATATTGAAGATGAAGGAATTATCTTAATTAAGGACGAGGATATACCAATAATAAGTGATTATTAACGAATTTATCACAGGGTTAACTTACAAGAATACTTAGATACGTTATATGACTTAACTATATATATATACCAAAATTCAGAAATTATTTCAGTTATAGGAAAAGACCAAGCACTTGCTCACAAAATTTCAAAAATACAAACCAACATAAACATGCTTTTAAGTATTAATGAACATTCTGTCAAAAACAATAAAACATTAAATAATAATAGAGTAAAAAGAGGATAAATAAACCCAATAGGTTCAATTTTTAAATTACTGTACCGAACAATGGACAATGAAGACAGAGCAGAGATATTAGAACACTTAGACATTATAGATCAAAATGATAAGAAATTAGTAGAAGCCTATAACCAACAAATTTCAATTAACAGTATTTTTCATACCAATTTTAAAAACATTAGAGATAGCATAGAAGAAGTTAAAACTTTATTTTTGAAACTTACAAAAACGTCAGAGACGATATAAACCACATTAAAAACGAAATTACTCTACTAAAACTTCATAATTTTATTTCTGAATTAGATAATGAAATTGAAAAAATTATTGATAATGTTAATGCAGCTAAGGAAGGAATTATGTCTAGATCGATTCTGGATATTGACGAAATAAATGAGAATTTCATAGGTCTCAATGAACTTAAAGAATTAAAAATTAACATTTTTGGAAAAGATAACTCTAAGACTTTCATAATAATAATAAGCATTCCAATATTTTTCAATGAAGAATTTTCAACTTACTATTTACGATTGATTCCATTTTCAAATAATACAATAATATCAAATATAGAAGAACAAAACGTTCTTAAGTATCAAGATAAAATATATCCTGTAAACAAATATGTTAAGAATTTAAAAAATCCAATACAATGCTCTCCATGTAAATCAATTGAATTTAAAACTAAAAATTTTGTAGAAGAAATAAATAAAGGCCTAATAATTGCTATAAATTTTGAAAACACTATAGAACACAATTGTAATGAAAAAACATACCATTTACACAAACATTTTATTGTCAATTTTAACAAATGTACTATAACTTTAAATAATAAACAATATCATAATAAAATTAAAATTTTCAATCATAAAATTGTAATACAACCAAATTTAAATATGAGTATTATAGACTCAGAAATTATTATAAAAGACCTAATTATTCAAGATATAGAGCATCAAAAGAAAATAACACTTATAGAATATAAGAACAATCGAAATACGATTACTTTCACAACAATTATAACTATATGCATTGCAATAGCCATATGCTATTTAATATTAAAATACCTATATAAAACTAAGAATATAAAAATTGTTAACAAAATACGTGCTAAAGAATTAAAATCAGATAATATAAATATACCTCTAAATGAAATCAAAAGCGTGCAGCCTCAGGAGAGTCTTCAATCTAAGGCGGGGGGAGTTACAAAGGTACCCTTATCAAGCCCCATAATAAACAGTCCACGTATAATAACAATAGAACCATACGAAACCCAACCATGAAAGCTGCATCAGCATAATTGCCATCGAATGATTTCATCATCCGATTTCATCATCCAAACAAACTAGCAACCATAAGAATAGCAGCGTCAGCAGCATCTTCATAAACTCATCTTCAGCAGCACCATAGCTTTAAGAAAGACATCATTTTGTAATTTAGTTCTAAGTCCGCATTCATTGAATAAAGATCATTTTCTTTTCAAATACCGTGTCGTGTTATTATTTGATTTTGGTTCCTCCAAGTAGTAAGGAGAAGAGTATAAATTATATTTTTTTCGATTCCCTGAGGAATTACTACATAACTCGCGGGATAAGGTTGAGTTTCTTTTTGGTTTTTGGAAACTTCCTTTTAAAAAATAGTTTAGTGGGTGAGAATAGGTGGCTGAATGCACCCATTGAATTGCCGCCCACTGGAAGTCGTACAAGTGTTCGGCGAATTCAATGGTGACGGTGCACGAAGCTGGGGTGTAAAGTGCGAGTAGGAAAGGCTGCTGGGTTTCAACTGCGTTGGCTCACTCACGCGAATATGCTGAGTGTTGCTGAGTGATGACGCGATCGAAACCCACGTCACTGATTGGCCGAAAGCACTGGGGAATTGGAAAAAAGAAAAGGTCGTCCAGCCAAGGTGAAAGCCTGGATGGGCACTTCTTACCCGTATTAAGTACGAACCAGAGGTTCTTAGGAAAAAAGGCAAAAATAAAATAAAAGCAAGTTTCAAAAAGTCAAAAAGAGATTCAAGTTTTTTTCGATTGCGATAGATATGCTAAGGAAGGAAATTCCTGGTTTTGATTTTGGCTTAAAAGTCTAGAAAAGTTGGTGGAGAGAGAGTTCCGGATAGTTAGGAAATTTGTCGTCAGGAAGGAGAGTAGCAGGAGTTGAAAAAGCTAAGTATAGTGTTGTGTTGTAATTAGTTTTCTTTTGCATATAAATTCGTTTGCCAGAGTTATTTGTTGTACTCATCTTTAATTTTCGGTTTGGCTTTTGTTCCGTAAGTTTTCCGATAAAGCGGAACTCGCGACCCGTTTTCCATTTTCCGTTTGTTCTTTCGGGACCAAGTGTTAACGGTCCATCTTGTTAGTTAAAATTGAATTTCGTTGTTCTCTTTGTCTAAAAGATCTTGGGTTTTAGCCCTACTTAATTGCAAGGTTTCCCAAGCAATTTAATAAAAAGTGTTAAAATTCCCATTCGGGGTTATAAATCAATCTTTTATTTCAAAATAATTTTCACCGTCGGTTTCGCTTCGGAAGTTTGTAATTTCCTTATTAAAAAAAAATTACTGGCGCCCTTATTTTCTTTTTCAGTTACGCCCCTGTGGCCATAAACATATAAATTAATCTTACTTGATTAACTTCGTCAATCAATTTAATTAACTTTTTAGCACTATAAAAGTGTAAAAAAGTGAACCCACCCCTTTGCTGAGCATAGCCGTGGTGGCAGCACTTTTGTTGTTGCCTGTTGCACTTCGAACTCGAATTCGGAATTCTTTTAATTTTCATTTGTTTACTTCCTTGTGTATACTTCCTTGTGAGTCGCGTTTTCTTATTGTTGTTGGTCGTGTTATTTCGTTCGTTCGTATAAAGTAAAATCATTTTTTTCGGATTCGGTTCGCGGCGGAAAAGTGTAACAGTTGTACCGTACTTATAAAGCCTATTTGTATATATTTTTCAGCTCTTATGTCCAACTCGATACGAGCCTAGGTACAGACTGACCTTCTGCGGGTATTTTTTTTTGTTGGATTAACTTTCTTTTGTCTTACAAAGCAAAGAGGGTACTGATTAAACGGATTAATCTCTATCAATGCAGTATTCCATTTTTTTTGGTCGTTCCCCTGCAGATATCATAAGTTCTCTTGCTTTGTCATCATTTTCGCAGCTACTTCATTTCTGGTATAGGCATAGAAATTATAGGAATTAGGAATCAAAGATCATGGAAATAGAAATGATAGGAGGATAAAACTCTACAATATGAACTCGCTATTTTATTTCAAACTAGCGATAGTGTTATGAGACGTTCAAGTAAATTTTGATTTCTCTTCTTTTCTATTTTTTTTTTGGTCGGATGTATGGCTAGGTCCCCTACATCCTTATTCATAGTATCCTTCCTTTCCCCATATAAGGCATGTATTATTTTGTTTGCTGAGTGGGAGGTGTATGAAAAGGGGCAAGAACCCCCATCCTTCGAGCTCGCAACAATGGCGCCCAACGACGAACGGCTTATAGATTTATGGAGACTTCAAGGAGATGATTTTTTTTAGATCATCGCCTTGGACTTTCAATGATCTCAAAACATTTTTATTCATTTTTATTTACTTTTATTTCCTTTCCTTAGCAGCACAAATCTCTTTGTAGAGTGGAGGGTTGAGTGTGGCTGTCCGATCTAACGGGTCAAGAACCCGGAGATTTTGTGAGGTAGGACGAGGCCTTTCACAGTACGAAGAGCGGAATAGGTTGGAGAAGTCAAACACGCGACGCTTTCCATGTAGTTAGGCACAGCCAGACATATAGTGAGGCGTGAGGGAACGGCATCGAAAATCCTATTCGTGTGGAGGATTATTCCAGGGTTCTGGCTAACCTTCTATTAGGTCCTTTACTTGATAGAACGAAGTGGCAGGAATACTTGGGATAGTCTGAAACTCTCGTCGAACCATAGAGGCACCAGTCGTAATCAAGGTGGACAGTAAGACTTTGACATTGACTTTGACCTCGACTTTCACAACATGACCTTATTTTATGACAGATAACTTTTCTCATTGTAGGATATGGAAGCTTAGCCAAAACTCCACACAATTAGCATTATATAAATACAAAGAATTTTAGAAACGACCTAAGAATAGTTAAAAAAAAAAAAAACCTTTTATTAATTTTTTTGAATTATTTTTATTAAACATTAAACATTTTTTTTTTACTTCATATTTTCTTAAAATATAGTAAGTTTACTTCCTTTTCTACTTCTATCCTTTTTATCATCGTTCTTCCACATAATTCTTTAGTTTTGACAGGATCTGAAGTTAAAACTTTTATTTCAAAAGATTAATATACGGAGTTTTAGACAACATATCAAGATTTTTTTTTTGATTCCCCGATATTTTTAAACGTAACTTTTTACTATAAACTTTGCGGTACCTTTTTATTTAGTTTTGGAGTAGTAACCAAGGTTTTTTTATTTTAGTAATACCCTTTTTATATTTTTTTTGAACTTTTAACTGTAAGTTACTTTGATTTTTTTAAAAAAATAATTTTTTTGGTAAATTTCTGAATTTTTGAATTTTTTTTATTTATTTAAGTTTGGTTTTTTGAGCATTCCTTTTTGCCTTTTTTTTGTTTCCATTTTATTTTCGTTTTTTTAAAGTGAATTAAGGAAGCTTGGTAAAGTTTAAAAGCATATCAGTTTTTTTTTTTTGAATTTTGTGCTCTTTTTATTTTTACTGAATTTGAACTATAAGTAAAATGGATCCGGAAAACACTGGTGCTCGAAAGACTGCTTTTAAACCATGCAATTTCTTCTTGCGATTTTTAAGCACGTGGACGAGGGACGTATGTGGTGGCCGGGACAGACGAAATTGCTGAGGTTGAACAAATTGCAGAGTTATCGCTTATTCTTCCTTGTGCTTTTCCTTATTGTTCGAATGTGTTTTATTTTCATTCGTCGTCCACTCAGATAACTTCGCTTAATCAAGTGGAGTAAAGAGTGCAGCGAGATGATACTTCTTTACTTGCCCAAACTAAACTTTTCATTTAAAATCGCTGTCGTGTAAAAGGTATTTGCAATTAGAAGGAAACCAAAGGAGAAACGAAGATTAAAAATCGCTGTAATGTAAAAGCAGTCAAAGAAAGATACTCTGTCCAATTCAGAACAGTGAACGGGTGGGGATAGACCGGCATTGACCAGATTAGTGGCAAGAACGGCTCAGCCTTCCCCTAGAGACCTCAACCAGACTTTTTCCGAAAATACTGTAGAAGACAGGAAGGGAAATAATAGTGAGGGGGTTTTTGAGAGGGATACGTCAGGTAGAATAAACCAGCGACGGGTTTCTCATCAAGATGTTGGAGAGGGAAGTAGTCCTTCAGGGTTGAGAAATTCTCGGGAGGAAGAAGAAGACGCAGCTGGGGGACCGATCCAGGGAACGTCCCCACGAGACGGTTCTCAACTTGAAACTCCCCCACAAGACCTTAGCCAGTGGGGTTCTGAAAGGCTTGAAACAAGAGAGAGTGTTATGGGGCAGACAGAAGAGTTAAGCGAGAAACGACTAGGAATCATACAGACTGACTTAGAGAACGATACGGTACACATGACAGAGTATGAAATGACAATGGGGGGTGATAACTTAGCCCGAGACTTAGACTCAGCTGTTTCGCGGTCTATGAACGAGACACATAGTAAGACCATGAAGTTGCTGGCGGAGCAAATGCGAAGCATGTCAACCATGCGCAAAATGATCGAAATGGTCACAGGGAATGTTATGACCATAAGTGAGAGGTTGAAGGTGGTGGAGAGCTCAACGCTTTCGCTTTACGAAAGAAAGGAGCAACATGAGAGGATCTCCCTTGCTGACCGGAGCCGTAAAGACTTTACCTTTAGCGACTGCGGTGTCAAGTCAACAAAGGCAGCCCAGTAACAATGAAGTAGTGAAGCGCGTCGATATTCACAAATGGGGTATTAAATTTGATGGAACCTCCAAACATATGACAGTGGAGAGTTTCATATTCCGGATTGAGACACTCCAAAAGAAAAATGGTATCACGAACTAGCAGGTATTCGCCAACCTCCACCACCTGCTCACTGGTCCGGAAGAGTTTTGGTATTGGCAATACATGGAAGAAAATCAGGCAGACGATATGCTGAACTACTTTGACCTGAAAACTGAGTTGTTGAGTTGTTAAGGCAGTTCAAAAACAGTAAGGGGGACCATGAAATCCTTAGGGCCATCATGGATAGAAGACAGCAGCCCCAAGAATCCTTCGATGATTTCTATGAGGAGATAAGAGGGTTGACGCTGCAGATGAGAACGAGAACAAGCGAAAAGGACTTAGTAGAAATCCTGCGTCCAAACCTTAGGGATAAGGTAGCTAATTTGTTCTTCGGGTGTCTTATCAGTAACGTCCGTGAATTAAGAGAGCATTGCAGGCGAGCTGAAAAGCACTTAGCAACTAGGGAACAGAGAACGAAAAGACAGGTTAGTGAACTAGGAGAGCAAAATTTTGATAAAGATAGGCGGTTTACTGAGGGATCTGAGGAAGAGGAAGACTTGCAGGTTGAGGCTGTACAGTATAACCGGACAGACAGACTTCAAACAAACGTAAGAACAGACAAAAGACCACCAACTTAGAAGAGTAGCGAAAGAGAAAGAAAGACAGAACTGACAAAAGACAACGTTAAGTCATCGGAAACCTGTCCCTCAACTTTTCATGCACTCACATGTTTCAGTTGCGGTAAAGGAAACGTGTCGTTTAAATGTGCTTCGTGTCAGGAAAACATGAAGGTCGGAGGTGTTACCGGGAACACTCAGCCGACGAAGACGCCACTCCCGGAGAAACAGAACCCGGAAAAGTGAAAATCTTAAAGAGAGAGATTAAATAAGATAAAGGTCAGGCGGGAAAAGTGCTGCAACGTAAAACTCTGCATCAACGGATGAAAGAGTATGATAAAGCGAGAAAAAGAATTTTAAGTGAAGAAATCAGTGATATAGTTTTTAAGAGTAGAAATTTTAGGAAGATTGAGAGGCTAAGGGGGAAAATTCCAATGAAAAAGAATAGGAAACACAAAATTGAAGCATCAGTACTGGCTATCAGTGACGATAACAGGCCTTATGCAAAAGTAGTAATAGAAGGGGAAGATATTTTAGGACTGTTAGACAGCGGTGCTTCAGTCAGTTGCTTAGGCCACGGTGCAATAGAGTTTCTCCACAAACATAGCTTGAACATGAAAACAATGAAGGAAGACATACGTACGGCAGACGGAAAACAACAACAGATTCACGGACGTATTACGAAAAAAGTCTCATGGGGTGGTAACACCCAAGAGATGGAGCTATATGTTGTTCCAAGCTTGCAACAGCAGCTCTATCTAGGGGTAGATTTTTGGAGGAATTACAGAGTTGCTCCTAATATAATCAGTGCTCTTGATACTCCATCATCAGCGAAGGGGCAAGAGTTTTATCCTATGCGTCAGCATTCACCAGCACAGTTGGAAGAGTTGGAGCGGGTCAAGCAGACATTTCCTTCCTTTGCAGTGCTCGGATTGGGTAAGAATTCGGTCGAAGAGGATGTCATTGAGATGGAAGACGACACCATTCCCATCAAACAAAGGCATTACCCCATCTCACCTGTAGTACAGAAGTTAATGTATGCTGAGCTTGATCGGATGCTCGAGCTAGGAGTCATCGAGGAAAGCAATAGCGCATACAGCTCCCCAGTTGTGCTGGTTAGGAAGCCAGGCAAAAACCGGCTTTGTTTAGACTCACGAAAGGTGAACGCAGCCACAAAAAAATTCGCGTACCCCCTCCCACATATTGAAGGGATTTTGAGTCGCCTTCACGATACGCACTTCATCTCGAGCATCGACTTAAAGGATGCTTTTTGGCAGATTCCTCTGGAGATCAAATCAAGAGAGAAAACGGCTTTCACAGTCCCTGGACGGCCATTGTATCAGTTCACGGTCATGCCGCTTGGGGTTTGCAATGCCGCCCAGAGAATGTGCAAGCTGATGGACAAAGTCATTCCCGCTCGGTTAAGAGAGAATGTCTTTGTCTATCTAGATGATCTCTTGATCTGTTCTCCAGACTTTGAAACTCATATGATTGTCCTGAAGGAGGTGGCGAGATGTTTGCGAGAAGCGGGGCTGACAATAAACGTGGAGAAGAGTAAGTTTTGTTTTAAAGAGATAAAGTACTTAGGCTATTTCGTTGGTGATGGGTGTCTGAGAACTGACCCCGAAAAAGTATCCGCAGTGAAAGATTTTCCGATTCCGAAGACTCCTAAGCGGCTCCGTCGGTTCCTAGGGATGACGGGTTGGTATAGGCGCTTCATTCCAAATTTTGCGTCCATATCAGCCCCGATGACAGACTGTCTCAAGAAGGGAAAAGACTTTACGATGACCGACGAAGCCATTATGGCATTTGAGAACCTAAAGAACATGTTAGTGACAGCACCGATACTGACGAACCCCGATTTCACGAGACATTTTTATATACAGTGCGACGCATCATCTTCTGGTGTAAGGAGCGTTCTCTTTCAGATGGATGACGAGAAAAACGAACGACCGATAGCATTCATGTCCCAGAAGCTTAATTCTGCTCAGCGGAATTATAGTGTGACAGAGCTTGAATGCTATGCGGCCGTTTTGTCCGTAAAGAAGTTCCGAGCTTACATTGAGGGCCTGCCCTTTACTATTATCACCGACCACGCAAGGACTTGAGTGGTCGGCTGGCTCGTTGGAGTTTCAAACTTCAAGGTTTTGATTTTGATATTGAGCACAGAAGGGGTATCCTCAATGTAGTCCCGGATACTCTGTCACGAGTCCATATGGATGAGATCGCGACCAGAATGCTAGAAGTTGACTTCAACTCACCGTACTTTTCTTCGGAAGAGTACGTAGAGTTGAAGAAGACAATCGAAGAGAACAAAGACAAACTACCTGACGTAACTATTTCGGACGGGTTTGTATACAAACGAACGGACAGACGAACGGGTGACCCCATTCAAGAAGACAGAGCATGGAAGCTCTGGGTCCCGAAAGAGTTGTCTAGAGGTCTTTTGGAATCTGCACATGATTCGTTGGCTGCTGGTCATGGTGGAATCCATAAGACTTTGTCTAAACTGAGGCAAAGATACTTCTGGCCCAATTTGACCATCGAGGTACATGACTATGTCAAAAACTGTGATATCTGCAAATGCAGTAAACCTACGAACGCGACATCAAGGCCACCCATGGGACAGCAGATTATAACAGAAAGACCATTTCAACGCTTATACATTGACTTTTTAGGACCGTACCCACGAACAAAGAACGGACATACGCATATTTTCATCGCTTTAGATCACTTTAGCAAATATGTGTTTCTCAAACCCCTGCGAAAAGCAACAGCGGCTGAGGTAGTTAAATATCTCCAAGAGGGTGTGTTTCACATGTTTGGTGTACCTGAGTTCATCCATTCGGACAACGGAAAACAATTTGTCTCAGAATTGTTTTCCAGCTTTTTAAAAAATTACGGCGTTAACATGTTCGCACGGCCTTTTACTCACCCAAAGCTAGCGCTTCGGAGAGAGTTAATAGGTTGGTGCTTGTGAAAATCCAGTCATACATCGGTAGTGATCAACGGAATTGGGACATGCATGTAAGTAATACCGCCTTTTCTCTGTGGAGCGTAGTACACGATGCGACGACATTTGAACCTTACTACGCGGTCTTTGGAACCCAAATGGTTCAAAACGGCAACACCTATGAGCTCTTGAGGAAGCTCGAAATGTTAAAAGACACTGATGTCAAAATTTCGTCCAAACCTGATAAACAAGCCTTGATAAGAAACCAAATTTTCGATAGCTTAAAACTTGCACACAACAAAGCAACAAAGATTTATAACACAAGATCCAAAGATGTGTCTTACAAGATTGGTCAGATCGTCTTTCGACGAAATTTTAAGCAAAGCGATAAAACTGACCATTACAATGCAAAATTAGGTCCAAAATTTATAAAGTCAGTAGTTCTTCGACCCATTGGGACTTCCCTCAACGAGGTTGGTAATCTTAGAGGAGAGAAAGTAGGTATCTTCCATGCCAAAGATTTACATACTTAGTAATTCCTGGCGAACTCAGCTGCTGTTGCTTTTCCTGACGATCTGTGATATTTATGTTTATAGGGTATTGTTTATAATAATCATTTCTTTATTAATTTATTTATTTAACTATTTATACATATATTCTGTGATATGCATGTACATATGTCATGTCCAGATATTTATTTGCTTAGGATAAAGCTAGTTATGTTTGGTCTAGTTTAAGGTTATAGAATACTCATCCATATGAGAGATTTCTTAATACTTATAACGATGAAAGACTGATCAGAAAGACAATAAACACCGATCAAATACACCAAAGTTTCTTTCAGTGTGCTTCCTCCTACATAGGTCCAAATGATAGAAGGAAAAAAATAAAAACGAAATTCCATTCACGTTTTTTAAGAAAGAAGAAGAACGAAAACAATAAAAACAAAAATTATATTGTTTTTGTTTTAGTGGACTGTGATGAATTAAATTCAATTGGAAGTTTTTTTGCGACCTTTAGTCCAAAATGCGTTTCGCCCAGGTACGTCAATTGGGCTCATCAGTTAGATGTTGTCGTACCCTTCTAAGACTCAAGATTTTAGTCGATGAATACCGACACAAATATATTTTGGAAAACGGACATGATGCAAATTATATTTTTTTAGGGGAACTTGGTTAAGCTCTGACACCTATGTAGAAATGCTTGTTTGCCCGTGGTCTGGCATGTTTTAAGAAAGAAGAAGAACGAAAACAATAGAAAAAATAAATTATATTGTTTTTGTTTTAGTGGTCTGTGATGAATTAAATTCAATTGGAAGTTTTTTTGCGACCTTTAGTCCAAAATGCGTTTCGCCCAGGTACGACAATTGGGCTCATCAGTTAGATGTTGTCGTACCCTTCTAAGACGCAAGATTTTAGTCGATGAATACCAACACAAATATATTTTGCAACACGGACATGATGCAAATTATATTTTTTTAGGGGAACTTGGTTAAGCTCTGACACCTATGTAGAAATGATTGTTTGCCCGTGGTCTGGCATGTTTTAAGAAAGGAAAAGGTGTAGCTTCCATTCCGAAGGAGTAGAAATTGTAATGGTTCATTACATACCCCCTCTTCTTTGAAGACCGGAACCTTCTCGTCTTGGTTTTAATAAATTCTTCATAGCGTGTTTTTTTATTATTTTCGGTTTTTTTTTCATATATATTTTATATAATTTTTTTTTAATATACCTATAACATGATACATGAGAGAGAACCAAATAACTTAACGACAATTTAATGATGATAAATGCAAAAAAATAACAAGATAATTCAATACTTAAAATTAGTCAACTTAAAAAAATCCAAAAATTCCAAAAAAAAATAAATAGGAAGGATTAAACCTCAAAATGCACAATTTTTCTCTGGCTGCCGAATCTCAGTTCAGCTATGCCAGGGCTCCTGACAAGTGCGGTTACTGATCCCCATTCCCTATTTAATCGTAATCTCTGGCGTCTGAACTTTGGGTTGTATAAGCGGTGCTTGCGGACATCTATATTAGCGAATGGGTCCTTTGGGACCCGTCCTTGGAACCTTCTATGGCAGAGTTTCATGCTTGACATTACCAAGCCTGCCCAGGAGCTGCTCATCGGCTCGTTTGTTGTCATCGGCGCAGCGAGGTCTCTGAACATCGGAGGTATTTCTGGTGTCTTGGGCCTGTCCGGGGCCACCATGCCTGGTAAGGCTGGAGCTGCTGCGGAGTCAGTATGAGTCGCCCAAGTGGTCCCGTGATTTACCCCGCTAGTGGATGGCACCAGGGTGTTGGTTTTCTGCGGCCTGTTCGGGGTTGGCTCTGGATTTGGTGGCTTTCTCTTCATCGGCTGTTGCTTTGGTGGTTGCTTCATGTGGTTTGTGGTCGCTACTACTACTGATCTCACCGTTCACTTGGTCCTAAGTTCTGGGTCTTTCAGCGGTGGCGATATTAGCTTCACGGACTGTATGATGGGCTTGTCCGGGCCTAGTTGTGATTCGCAGTTCCCCATCTGCTGGCTGCGTAATGATTCAGGCTGCAACCTCTTGCCCATGGGTCGGGGCATAGTCGGTCTTTTGATGGTAGGGTCTGACATTCTGCTCGATTTAACTGGCTTGAAGACTGAAGTACGACTGATATTTCCGTGTCCATCGTTGGCTCCTTTTATATCCCGCAGATGGCAACGTACCATCTGTTTTCTTGCAGTGTTGGCCTATCTCCCTCAGTAATACGATGACCGGGGAAAAAAATTTCAGCACCTCGAATGGTCCATCATATCGTGGGGCTAACTTCTCGGTGAAGTGACTGATTGTTGGTGATAACACCCTCACCCTCCTGTACACCCGATCGCCTATACTCGGTTTCCAAAATCTTCTTATCAGGTTATAATATTTGCCTTGTAATTCGGCGGCTCTTTTAAAATTGCTTGATACTAGCTGATAAAGAGCTTCCATCCTCTCTCGTCTGCTGGAGGTCTGTTCAGGTCCACCCACAGAATTATTGTTCGGTGACTCAGGTTGGCGGGGCACTCTTAACTCTCTGCCGTAATTCAGGAAAGCTGGCAAAAAACCTGTTGATGAGTGTTTGCTCGTGTTAATTGCGAAGGTGAGCTCTGGAAGGTGTTCATCCCAAGTTCTGTGGTTATCTTGCACATATTAAGCAATCGTTGTCTTAAGGACTCTGTTAACCCTTTCGGTTGGGTTTTCCTGCGGCGTGTACGGGGCGGTTAAATTTGTTTTATCCCTAGCTCTTATAAGAAAGACTGGAACTGTTTGCTTATAAATTGTTAACCGTTATCGGAAAATAGAACCCTGAGTTACATGTACATACTGTAAAATGGCAATCCTACCACAAAATACCAACCACAAGTTACACTTCCAATTTAATTTAATTCATCACAGTCCACTAAAACAAAAACAAAAACAATATAATTTTTTTTTTCTATTGTTTTCGTTCTTCTTCTTTCTTAAAACATGCCAGACCGCGGGCAAACAATCATTTCTACATAGGTTTCAGAGCTTAACCAAGTTCTCCTAAAAATATAATTTGCAACATGTCCGTGTTGCAAAATATATTTGTGTCGGTATTCATCGACTAAAATCTTGCGTCTTAGAAGGGCACGACAACATCTAACTGATGAGCCCAATTGTCGTACCTTGGCGAAACGCATTTTGGACTAAAGGTCGCAAGAAAACTTCCAATTGAATTTAATTCATCACAGTCCAGTAAAACAAAAACAAAAACAATATAATTTTTTTTTTCTATTGGCCACGGGCAAACAATCATTTCTACATAGGTGTCAGAGCTTAACCAAGTTCCCCTAAAAAAAATATAATTTGCATCATGTCCGTGTTGCAAAATATATTTGTGTCGGTATTCATCGACTAAAATCTTGCGTCTTAAGCCGCGTCCAGATCAATAAAAATTTGCGTTGTGCGCCGTGTTCGACGCAAATAATTGCGTAGATGTAAAAAAATACGTCAATGTGGACGTCCAGGCGCACACAAATTTGTGTGTCAAATTCAACACACGCTATTCTTCCAATTGAATTTAATTCACGTTTTTTTTTAAATTTTTTTGTAAGCAAACACTGGCTTAAGTAAATGAGCAAAACCAAATCATAAGATACAAATATTACTGCCCGGCATACATTTAGAATTACATTACACAGGGAGTGGGACGTACCACACATGGCGAACGGCGAATTATTCCTTTTAAGGAATTCAATTCGTAAGGCAGGACGGTGTCAATAGTCGGCCGGCACCTTTTTTTTACTAGATCAGTATTCTCACGACACTCAAATACTGTATCGAGCCTGTTACGTCACCAGCCAACTTCCTGGATGAACCATCCTAGGCTGAGTTGCGGCGATAGACCAAAAGGGGTATTCCGAGGCTACAAGATTATTAGGATAAGCTGAAATGAAAAGGAAAGGAATTAGTTTAAACCTAATTAAAATAATTTAGGAGTTGTTGCCACTGGAGTTTGTTTCGATCGGCAAATCGAATATCCGAATGACGATGTCAACAAAGCAATCTTCAGTGGCAATTTGTTTACTTATCCTCGGTGTGACTAATGTGTACTCCAAACGATGTATGTAGTATCACTTCATAGTTATTAAAATAAGTTAGTTCGTATTATTTTGTTAATTTTTTTGAGTTTTAGAATTTAATCTTTTTACACAATCAGCATTTTTGTTATTAGCACTTCAAAACAATTGAACGTCATGCTCAAAGCTCAAATGTCAATCAAATTGACAACTAAAAGAGCTTCCACGTTGACAACAAAATGAGGCGTGTTCGTTCAATTGAGATCGAAAGGGTCTACGGAGGTTAGGGATAATGGGTTCCAACAGTTCGGAACTTTGCTCTAGGCAGCGATCGCCACGTTATTTATTTTTATTAAGTGAAATATGTATTTGTAACGGGTGATTTTTAAGCTGGTTTGGTTTTGCCAACACTGGTTTTGACAGCTGACGTGTGTTTAGTACCTTGTGTCACTGTCAAACAGCTTCAGTTTGGTTTGCAATTTAACCATGGATCGTCTTACAAATGAACAACGCTTGCAAATTATTGAATTTTACTATCAAAATTCGTGCTCGGTTCGAAATGTTCATCGCGCGCTGCTTGTGTTAAGCGATGAGGCTCATTTTCGGTTGAATGGGTACGTAAATAAGCAAAATTGCCGCATTTGGAGTGAAGATCAGCCAGAAGCATTGCAACAGCTACCAATGCATCCCGAAAAAGCCACTGTTTGGTGCGGTTTATGGGCCGGCGGCATTATTGGGCCTATTTCTTCAAAGATGATGCGAATCGCAGCATTACTGTCAATGGTGAACGCTACCGAGCGATGATAACAAACTTTTTTTTGCCCGAAATGGAAGTTCTTGACTTGCATGATATGTGGTTTTAACAAGACGCTGCCACATGCCACACAGCACGCGAAACAATGGCGCAATTGCGAGGCGAGTTTGGTGAACAGTTAATTTCACGTTTCGGGCCGGTCAATTGGCCGCCTAGATCGTGCGATTTGACACCATTAGATTATTTTTTGTGGGGGTATGTCAAGGCTAATGTCTATAGGGACAAGCCCGCTTCGATTGACGCACTGGAAGCCAACATCCATGCATTCATTCGTGAGATACCGGCCGATATGTGTGAAAGAGTATGCCAAAATTGGACTCAGCGGATGGGCTACCTGAGACGCAGCCGCGGTCAACATTTGCATGAAATTATCTTTAAACATTAAATTGCAAGGTTCAAACTATCGATTCAAATAAATATTTCATTCATTTTTTCGAATTTTTTGTGTTTTTTTTTTAAAAAAAAGTTCTAAACCTCTTAAAAAATCACCCGTTATATTCATGGATAAGGAGACGGTGATAAGGTACGTTAATCATGTATAAAAGATTTTTTTTTTGTTGTTTGCAGCTGAACGATGTATGAAAAATTTATATCCCAACCCCCTGAGACAACGAATTTAAATTTTGATATGTCAAACAAATGCACAAGACCGTGCACTCTTCAAAGAAAGCTTTTTTAGAGATGTGATAGTAATGGTGCAATATAGTTATGCAAGTAGTTTATAAGAATATGTGCGCAAGTTTATTAGTAATTCAGCTTATAATGGGTGATTTTTTAAGAGGCTTAGAACTTTTTTTAAAAAAAAAACACAAAAAATTCGAAAAAATGAATGAAATATTTATTTGAATCGATAGTTTGAACCTTGCAATTTAATGTCAATCGAAGCGGGCTTGTCCCTATAGACATTAGCCTTGACATACCCCCACAAAAAATAATCTAATGGTGTCAAATCCCACGATCTAGGCGGCCAATTGACCGGCCCGAAACGTGAAATTAACTGTTCACCAAACTCGCCTCGCAATTGCGCCATTGTTTCGCGTGCTGTGTGGCATGTGGCACCGTCTTGTTGAAACCACATATCATGCAAGTCAAGAACTTCCATTTCGGGCAAAAAAAAGTTTGTTATCATCGCTCGGTAGCGTTCACCATTGACAGTAACGCTGCGATTCACATCATCTTTGAAGAAATATGGCCCAATAATGCCGCCAGCCCATAAACCGCACCAAACAGTGGCTTTTTCGGGATGCATTGGTAGCTGTTGCAATGCTTCTGGCTGATCTTCACTCCAAATGCGGCAATTTTGCTTATTTACGTACCCATTCAACCAAAAATGAGCCTCATCGCTGAACACAATTTTTCGATAAAAAAGCGGATCCTCGGCCAGCTTTCCAAGAGCCCATTCACCAAAAATTCGGCGTTGTGGTAGGTCGGCTGGCTTTAGTTCTTGCACCAGCTGTATCTTAAAAGGCTTTACGCCCAAATCCTTCCGCAAAATTTTCCACGTAGTGCTGTAACAAAGGCCTAACTGCTGGGAACGGCGCCGAATCGACATTTCGCGGTCTTCTGTCACACTAGCTGATACGGCCGCAATATTTTCTTCACTACGCACAGTGCGTAAACGTGTTGGTGGTTTAATGTCCAACAAAGTAAATTTGGTGCGAAATTTGGTCACAATCTGCCGAATAGACTGCTCAGAAGGTCGAGAATGCCGATCATAAAATGGAAGCAGCGCGCTATGAACATTTCGAACCGAGCACGAATTTTGATAGTAAAATTCAATAATTTGCAAGCGTTGTTCATTTGTAAGACGATCCATGGTTAAATTGCAAACCAAACTGAAGCTGTTTGACAGTGACACAAGGCCAGTGTTGCCAAAACCAAACCAGCTAAAAAATCACCCTTTATAACAGATTATAATTAGTTTGAAATATGAAAAGAGGAATAAAAGCTTCGATCCTCAGGTCAAAGACCTTTTCTTGTTATACATAAAGAAATAAGGAAATAGGGAAATGATAATGGACAATAGATTTATACATAATTACTTTTCAAGTTCAAGTTCAATAGCGAACAGCTGTATACACTGTGGAGAAATTTTTGTATCAAAGCAACGAAATAAGTTTTTTAGACCTAAAAAAAAAGGTAGGATTGATTCAATGCTTTTATGGAATAATAACACAAGTAAACTCATGAAGAAATAATAATTTTTAGATACTTTCTGGTCAGAAATCAGGAAAGAGAATCCCCGAATAGTGGTGTACATATATAAGACTGAACAAAGAATTTTGGACGAAATTTTGTTTTGTTTTTTTTTTTACTTAAGTGGTTGTGATACTTTTCCTAAATTTTCTTGTGACTGACGTAGTCTCTCGACTCCAGGTTTAGGTCAGAAGGGGCGTCCTTTTGGAAGACCTCAACATCTAACGAGGATAAGGTTTTTTCATGAAAGCAGCAAAACCTCCATCAGTCATATTGGCCTAGGCCTCTGCAGATTTAGCTGACTGTGGACCGTAGCATTGCCTGTGGCCAGATATCCATTCCAGGGGAAGGCATAAGGCAAGTTTGCCAAGGTAAAAAGTAGGAAAGGCATAAACTGCTGCAACGCCGAGCCTCCTTTGGACAGAGTGTAATTTTTGGACAGTGCGGTGTTTAATTCAAATCAGTGTTTTTTTTTTGTTTGTTTTGCAAAGTAGGCAAAAGGAACAAAAGTGGCATTTGAAGAAAAGATTAAGGAAAAGATTAAAGAAAAAAAAAAAAAAAAGAAAGAAAAACTAAACTAAGAATTATAATAAGACGAAGTCTTTAGGTAACGCTAATAACATATATGAATTTAAGATCAATAATTTTGCTCTAGAACAAGAAAAAATATAGTTAATAAGTGTGAATTAATAGTGTAAAAGTTTCAAAAGGCAAGAGAAAACGAAGAAGGAATAAAATACAGTGGTGCAGTTATATTTATAGTAGTTGGTTTAAGGGCACTCTGGCCCGGTGGCTCGGTGGCTCACAGGTGAGAACAGGTGTGTACAGGCGAGAACAGGTGTGCACAGGTGAGAACAGGTAAAGGTAAGCACAGGTGAACACAGGTGAGCTCAGGTAAGCACAGGTGAGCTCAGGTAAACACAGGTGAGGACAGGCAAATACAGGTAAATACAGGTGCGGACAGGTGAGCACAGGTACAGGTGAGGACAGGTGTACAGGTGTACAGGTGTACAGGTGAATGCAGGTACACAGGTAATACACGTAGGCACGTGAGCCCGGTGGCTGGGTGGGTGGTTAAGGTGGTTAGGTGGGTGGGTGGCTCGGTAGCTCAGTGGCTTGGTGGCTCAAGTAGGTAGCCTTGGTGGTTCATATTGCTCGTGTTATGTGTGTGTCGGCTTAGGTGGCGATAAAGCTGATACAAAGAGCTATGGGTGTGTTTAATGTGTGGTATGATGATGATGTTTCTCAAGCTGAAAAAAATACTTGGAGCAGAAGAAACTAAGTGAACAAATTAACCCTTGATTAAAAAATAAAAACATTTTTTTTTTTTTTTTTTTTTTTTAAATATTCAAATTTAATAACAAGATTTATTTACAATTTTTATTTATTTTCTATTTACAAACAATGTTTTTCTATTTGTTAAATAAATATTAATCATCAGTTTCAGGATACTCCGTGTAGTCAGTAACTGGTAATTTCACCCAAACATTTTTAACACCTGGTACCGTACACCATTCTTTGTTTCTTTCTTCTGGTACTCTATACCAAGTTGTTGGAGGATAGATGATGATGTTACTGTTGATATCATTATCATCATCTATGCTTATTTCTAAAGGTTGAATAGGTTTCGGAAACGTGTCTTTCCGAAGACATGGTGGAACCGGTCTTAAATGCCTTGGATGTTTAACCGTAAATGAAGGGTTTTCAAACGGACAATCAAAGCACGGCTCATTGATCCCAAAACTAATTTCATCTCCGAACTGTAGCTGGTAGGTTTGGTGGTATTAAGTGGTATTAAGTTACCATTGATAAACACCCCAAGCGTATTCTCATAACTTTGGATATACAGCCCTTTATCATCTGGCGTAATGCGAATCCGCGCATGGAAAAAGGCCAAAAAGGGGCATTGGATACCAATGGTATGGGGTAGATGCTCCGTATCCAATATCAGATGCTCCCCTATTCAAATGTGTGATTTTTCCAGTCACTACATTAGTAAATGTCCATCCGGATGATGTTTAACCGTTTAAAGAACACATTATTACTTTTTATTATACAGATATGGATTGAAAACAAACGAAACGTTTACTCTTCGGGATAGTTTTTTGAGAACTGTTGGAATGTAAAAAAATGCAGAAATTTATTTGGAAGCAAATCATAGTAAACATTTTATCCAAATTCATATATACCACATATCGTCTATCATTTTTAAAATTTTATAATGCAATTGCTTTTTATTTTGTTTTTTTTTTTTATTGTATGGGAAATGATAAGCAAACAATCTGACGGATGTGTAAGTATTCATACATATATGTTACATCCTTCTTGCTTCTGATAAAAATTAACGAAAACTATACGGTATTGGTTTTGCTTAAATGTGCAAGAATAAACATGAATGAGTGAAAAACGGAAACATTGTGTACAAGATTAGGGAAACTTCCTAAAACCTAGAAAGATTATCTAAAATAGCAGACAAGAACCAAAACTGAAAAAAATAAAACCCTATAAAATAAAATGATTTTTTTTTTTTGCTTGTTTATATTTATTTATTTGTATGTTGTTGTTGATATTCTTAAACAATCTTGGTTACTACTTGGTTAAGTGGGTTGTATTCAATAATGCAATCATGCAGCATAAGACAATAAGCTGAAGTGTTTGATGGTATTTTTGTTGATGTTCTCATCTCCAAGCGTATATCGATAGGTCCAGTTTTCAAGGATTCATTCTGGTGTCTGCAATCTATAACGAAAATTGGAGCATTCAATTTATATTGCTCCCGAGATAGAAGAGGCTCAGCCATTGTTATGTTGTAATAAGTTTTTTGAAAATCGACTCTGGATCTTGAAAAATGTTCAACATATTTTGCTTTATTTTATTGTTTTAAAATGAATCCCAAGGATAATAAAAAAATTTTATTTTCTTTTGTAAGGTGATGTGTTGCCATGGCGGAGCTCACAACGCAATCGATTATTGATTTATTGTTGTCAATATTTATTTGATTTATTTTTGTGTTAGATATAAAGTCATATGTAATCATTATTCAGGTTTTAAATGTAATCGAGCTGTTATTTTTTCCCCTCTAAAGTTTATTATTCTTCCGTCTTGATCAATGAATTTTAAGCTCAACGATGTTATTCGTTTGACGTTCACAGGTAAATAAATTACATTACTAGGAACCTCAATGATTTTATAGCCTGGACTGACTTTAATTAAAAATTCGTGTAAAATATGTGCTGATTGGTTATTTATGTATGTTCCTTCTATTATATAACATTCTACCCGTATTGCATTAACTTTATTTATATCAACGTAAAGATCAATTTCATGTAATATATTTGCCTCCAATATCTTCTTACTGAATCCTAAAAGAGACCCAATAGAATTCGGTTTAGAAAAATCGATTTCTTCCGAACTAGAAATTTCACATTTCAGAGTATTGTTGTTTGCCACTAATTTTATTTCACTTTTACGAGATAAATTTGTTCTCTTTTTATTAATATCAATAAGTTTTTTTTGTAAACAAATATTTATGTCTCCAATCTCATATGATCCAATAGGAAACGAAATTATATTTTCACCAATATGCAACAAGTTATTTGACTCATCCACATTTGGTATGGAGTTATAGGATTGAAAATCTATGAGTTCACATACATAGTCAGATTTTAATACAATTGGTGGGAAGTATTCCGCTGTAAGATTCGAGTCATTTCCACTAAGAGTTAATGTTAACGACATGTTGATTAAAAGACGAATGATACATATTTTTTAATTTCACATCATTTTTTTCATTTTTTATTTTTAAAAACATATTGACATTGTGCTAATAAATACTTTAAACATAAATGACCACATATAAATGTGTTAAAATCAAGTTCTTGAATAAGAAACAGCCTCGTAAGCATAAATATACTGATGATGATTTGGAGAAATATGGAAAGATTTTACAAAAAACTAGTTTGCAAATGCGAAATCATGATGATACTTTCCGGATTAATAGTAATAGAGGGGCGAAGTACACACGCATAATAAAGAACCTGGTTGCTGGATTTAATAATAAAAATAAAAAAAACAGGAAAATCTTATTCCGAAATAGCTGAAATGAAATATACAAACAAAAATATTGAATACGTATACTGGAATGATCCAAATGAGCTAGTTAATAGACTAAAACTTTTTATAACATCCAAAACTGCTGGTAATAACAACCATCAAAATGAAATCAGCTCTATAATTGAGGAATTAAAGGAGTCAAACATCATATATTAATATCATTCAAAACCAAAATCTATTCAAACTAAAAATGAGCGTTGACAAGTTCGGAAGAAATTTTAAGCCACTTTTAAAGACTAGAGGTCTTACAGGTCCTCCCGGTCTAGGATTTAAACTACTAGCATCTGGTGATTTTGATATGGAAAATAAGCATTTAAACAATGTCGGCAGACCTGAGGAACCACACCAAGCAGTCTCTAAAGAATACGTTAATGATCAAATAAACCTTATCATTGAAATTCATGATCCTAAAAATAATATGGAGTCTTTTCTAAAAAAGTATCTTGATAGCCACATGAAAAACAAAATTATAGAGTTAATAGAAGATAAACAAATATTTACACCTTCCTTAAAAATACAAAGTTCAACTATTGATACGGACAGTCTTTCGTACATGCATATATATATATAAATTATAAATACGCTTTAGGTACAAATATTTTTAAATATTCTTGATCTTTATTAGTTGAGAGTATCTTAAGAACTAACTGGAACGTCGCAGACGACCAGTGTTTGCAATGTATCTTTGTTTACATTACTGACTTCGTCAGCATTTTTGTTTCTTTGTTCTTTATTAAATTGATGACTGTAAGAGAATATCATACCACATGAATATTTGGAAGGAAATATGAATGTGATTTCATTTCCTTTGTTTATAAATAAAGTAAAATCAAAAAATGGGATTTGTTATTTGTTCTAACGGTTGAAAAGCGACCGTTGGAAGGCTTATATTTGTAATAGATTTTTTGCTTTTTAATTTTATTTTTAAATACATGATGGCAAAAAGTATTATTGATATTACTATTAAAGGGTTTTCCAATAAGAGGTGTTATTTTGAATACCCGCTATTTCGGTAGCTGTCACATTTGCAGCTGTCATTTTGACATTTGACAAGTAGAAACTACGCCGTTAATAAAAATGGAACGATACACGCTTCAACAACGCATTGAAATTATTAAAATTCACTATAAAAATGGTGAAAATTTGGCAGAGACGGTTCGTAAAACTAAAACTTTTTTGGGTCGTCGTGAAGCACCTTGTCGGACCGCAATACAGAAATTGGTGGACAAATTCGAGCTGTTGGGACAAGTTAGTGATGTGAAGAATAAAACCCGTGCACGTTGCTCAAGAACAACTGAGAATATTGCTGTTGTAGCCCAAAGTGTTGAAGAAAACCCAGGTTTGTCCATTCCTCGTCGTTCTTTCGAATTAGGCATTCCACAAACGTCATTACACCGTATTTTGCATAAAGACTTGGGTCTTAAGGCTTATAAAGTTCAGTTAACACAAGAACTCAAGCCGGCTGATCATCAACAACGTCGTGTCTTTGCTGATTGGGTCCTTGAAATGCATGAAAATGATCCGGAATTTCATCGAAAAATCATCTTGACTGATGAGGCCCATTTCCACCTCGGAGGCTACGTCAACAAGCAAAACTGTCGCATCTGGGGCTCGGAAAACCCAAGAGTTATTGTTGAAAAGCCTCTCCATCCTCAACGCGTGACTGTTTGGTGCGGTTTATGGTCCAGCGGGGTCATTGGACCTTACTTTTTCGAAAATGAGGCTGGAGAAACAGTTACGGTCAATGAATTGCGCTATCGAGAGATGATTAATGATTTTTTATGGCCGGAGTTGGATGGTATTGATCTGGACAACGTTTACTTTCAACAAGACGGCGCTACGTGCCACACAAGCAATGAAACCATCGATCTTTTACGGGAAAAGTTTCCGGACCGTGTTATCTCTCGAAGAGGTGATCACAATTGGCCACTGAGATCTTGTGATTTAACACCTTGCGACTTCTTCCTTTGGGGCCACGTGAAAGATAAGGTCTACGCCAACAGCCCAGCGTCGATTCAAGACCTCAAAGATGGAATTCGTGAGGCTATCGAGGACATAGGGCAGCCACTTTGCGATTTGGTTATGGAAAATTTCATGAAAAGGATATGGTCCTGTAAGCGTGGTCGTGGCGGCCATTTGGCTGATGTTCTGTTCCGGCATACCTTCCTCTTTATAATGAAATAAACATCCGATCATTTATCTCAAAAAATGCCATTTTTCTTTGAATATCAAAATAACACCTCTTATTGGAAAACCCTTTACAATAGTTATTGCGTTATATGTTATATGCTTTTTGTGTATTTTTGATTCGAAAATTTCAATATTATTTATTGGTTGGAAATTTAATTCTTTAAAATAATCATCTGAAAAATTGTAATTTATTAATGGTATTATTTTATAGTTATTTTGATATAATTTTCTGTTGTATGTTACATTTTTTATCTTAAGTTTACAATTTTCAAATTCTAATATATAGTTTCCTTGTAGAGTATAATCTAAGTTATTGCAATCTTGTTCCAACTTTACATTCTTTATATTTTTTAATATTAAATATTTTTCGTTATTGATTACAACATTTTCATCTTTGAAATCTTTAATATTACAGCTTAGTTTAGAATTATCTTTAAATAAGTTTTTAATACAATTGTCTTCAATTTGTATTAGATTTTTTATTTCTTTGTTTACATTTTATTTACATAGTTTTATTAAGTTCTATAAATTCGTCATTAGATATTGATATGATTTTATTTTTTACCGGAAGGGTATGTATAGATATTTTGTTATATAAATTTTCATTAAATTTTGGTATACTTAGAACAATAAGTAAGTTTTCGTTATAAATAGCTAATGTCAACTTTATTTCTTTTAGTTTTTCTAGGTTTAACTCGAAGTCGTAAATTTCTTTTACAGTCAATATATCTTGCGTTAATATACCTGTCCTACTAGTCATTATTATATTGTCAATTTTTTCTATTATTTGTTGTACTTCTACTAAGTTTCTGTTGAATTCCAATTCTATGCGTAAAGTATTTATTTCCGATTTGATGTCTTTGTATTTAGCTAATGTTTTTGTTCATTGAATTGTTTGTTAATGGTAACTTGTTTGTTAAAAGTTCTATGTTACTATCTTATAAATTTTTTAGTCTTTCTTCTATGGCTTGTCTGTCGTCATCGTCCATAGTTCAATATATGAACTTCATTCCTTTACCTACAATATTTAATAATCCTCGCTTACGAATAATATGATGTGGAATGATTGTTTGGAGTTTTATTTCTAATGTATTTATTTTTTGTTCTTGTAGATCGTTAGGATTCGTTAGTAAAAGGTATTGAGATTTTAACTGATTTATTAATAGTTGGCATTCTGTAAGGTTAATTACATGTAAGAGGATGTCATAATTATTTATAAGTTTTATTTGTTCTTCCTGTATGATTAAAAATTCTCTGTCGATTTTTGTTATTTTTATATCCTTAGCTTTCACTGAAGTTGTTAATGAGAGAATCATTATCATGATTGCTAATGTCTTGGTTGTCTTCATCTTGTATTCTTGTATATTTCTTTTGTTTCCTAAATTGATCTTTATGAAGTAACTGTTTTCTAAGATGAGGTTTAACTAATATCTTTTTATTGTTAATTCTAATTAATTTTACTTTTTTGTGTTTTGTCTTTAACTTATTAAAGTTTTCGGGGTTATTAACCTTCGTGAAATTTGGGTTTATATCTGTATCTATTCTATTTTTATTAATTTTCTCTAAAATTTTGTTTTTTGTTTTTTTTATTCTTTCGAATATTGTTTTGTTATTTATTTTTCCTAAATGTATATCTATAGGTTTTTCTATGGTTGTCAGATGTATTGTTTTGTTATACGTGTTTACTGCTTTTGTTACTAAATCAAAAAGTTTTTCAGTTTTTTCTAGTAATCTAACGTGTTCATTTAGGGTGCTGTGCAGGCGTTCCACATCCGAATTTCCGGTGTGTCTATAGGGGGTAGTAAAGTGTGTTAGTATATTCTTTTCTTTTAGATAGTTTTCTATAGAGTAAGTTTTAAAAGCAGGGTCATTGTCTATAGTTAATTTCTTGGGTTCAGGCATGTATGAGAATAGTTTTTCCATAGCATTTAAAATATCTTTTTGATTTTTTGTTTTGAGTTTTTCTACTGAGGCAAACTTGCTGAATTTGTCGATACAACTTAAATATTTGTATGGTAGTGAATGTGTGGTTCTAGGGGTGTTTCTGTTTTTTCAAATGGTAATTTAATAGGGTTCCTTTCTATTTTCAAGTTGCAAATATCACAATTATTTATGATTTTAGTTATTTGTGTTTTAAGGTTTGGGTAATAATACTTTCTTTTTAAATCTAAGTATAATTTTTCTATTCCTACGTGATTTAATTCCTTATGTTTTTTGCTTATGATTTCTTCTAGTTCAGTTATATCGTAAACATCTTCTAAGAATATATGAGTTCTGATTAGATTTTGATTGTTGTGGTGTGTTTTCCAATAAGTTTGGAATTGTAAAAATAGATTATCGTTATTACAACATAATATATTTTTATGATTTGTATCAATTTCTGATATGACTTTTTCGACATCTGATTCATTGAAACTTTTCTTAATTATTTTTATTCTTCTTTTGTTAAAAGGAAAGGTTATGGTTTCATCATCTTGTACTCCTATTTCTAAGATAATTTGTCTAATAGATGAATTCAAAGGTTTTTCTGTAATAGAGATTAGGTTAGAACTGTCTGACTCGTTTGAATGTTGAGTAGAGACTAATTCCATGGCATTTATTTCATTCAATTTTATTCGAGATAAAGCATCTGCTACTTTATTTTCTTTACCTGGGATGTACTCAATGTTGAAATCATATTCTTCCAACTTAATTTTCCATCTTTGTAATTTTGAATTTGGTTCTCGTATATTCTGTTACCATGCTAAAGGTCGGTGGTCCGTGAGTATTTTAAATTTTCTTCCGTATAGGTAGTGACGGAATTGTTTGGTTGCCCAAACGATTGCCAAGAGTTCTTTTTCTATGGTACTGTAGTTGCATTCATGTTTGTTGAGAGTTCGAGATGCGAAACAGAGTGGACCATGTGCTTGGCTTAGGACTGCTCCTATTGCGTAATTTGAAGCATCTGTGGTTAACAAAAATTATTTTGTGAAATCTGGGTGCCTGTTTAGGAGGTCATCAGACATTGCTAATTTAAGTTTTTCGAACGCTTCTTTGTAATCTTTATCGTTGATATCTATTTCCTTATCCTTTTTTAAACATATTGTCATAGGTTTTATTATTTTAGCATAATATAGTATGAATTTTCTATAATAACCTGTCAATCCTAGGAATGACTGAATTTCTTTTATCGTTTTTGGAATTGGAAAATTCTTGATAGCTACTATTTTATGTGAATTTGGTTTGATTCCATTCTGGGTGACTATGTGTCTCAGGAATTTGGATTCCTTTTTTAAGAAGTCGCATTTATTGAGCGAAACTTTGAGATTTGCTTCATGGAGTGTTTTGAATATTTTGTCCAAGGAATCTAAATGTTCATCCAAGGATGTGGAAAATACTATTATGTCGTCAAGATAGACATAACAATTTTTCCAACGAAGTTCTTTAATTCTCAACCATTCTCAACCATTCGTAGTGGCCAGACAACGTACTGAACGCAGTTTTTCCTCGATCTGCGGGATCGACTTCTATTTGGTGAAAACCTTTCGTAAGGTCCAAAGTGGTAAAATAATTTGCTTTACCTAGTTTGTCTAGAATGTCATCGATTAAAGGGATTGGAAATTTATCCTCCTTTGTAACATTATTTAGTTTTCAGTAATCGATAACTATTCTCCAGTCTTTTTCGCCTGTTTTATCGGCTTTTTTAGGTACAACCCATATTGGGGCGTTGTACGGGGAGGCACTAGTCCTTATAATTTTTTGGTCTAGTAAGTCTTTTATTTGTCTATCTACTTCCTGTTTATGCATTTCAGGGTAGCGATAGATTCTAGTGAAGATGGGCTCTTCATTAGTGGTGGGGATTCTATGTTTCACGTGGCTTGTGAAAGTTAGATCATCACCTTTGTGATAGAAGACTCTTTTGTGTTTACTTAAGAGTTTCATTAATTTTGTATGTTCCTCGGAATTTAGATGATCGATTCTTTGTTGTTCCAAATTTTCGAACAGTGTGGAATCTGGTATCATATTTTCCAAGTGATTAATTTCTTTATGGTATTCTTGTTCATCTTCCTCGGAAAAGAGCAGAGGAATTATTTCATTGTTTAATTTCAATGTTTTATTCTTGAAATTAATTTCGGTATTGTTTGGATATAAAATATTATTTCCAATCAAACCGTCAAATTGGTTATTGTGAATTTGAAAAACACAATCTGTTTGAGTTGGAAAAATGAATTTTCCTTTGGGGATGACTAATTCTTCATTTATGAGTATAGGTGTTCCCACAGTTTTGATTTCTAAAGGGGTTGTTCTTTTTTTTATTAAGTGTGATGGTGCTTTTTCCCTATTTATCAAACTATTGGTTGCACCAGTATCTATTAATAGTTTGACTGTTTGGTTTGCTTTTCTTAGCACAATAAAGGGGAGTTGTGGGTCTGGTCCGAGGCTTCTTCCGGAAAACCCTGGTCTCTTTTATTATTGTTGTGATTTACCTGAACTTTCCTTAGTTGGCTTGACGTAGGGTCTACATCCATGGGTTTGTATTGTTTGGATAGGTTAGGTTAGGTAGAAGGGCTGACAGTTGATCTTGTTACCGTCACACTTAGATCTATGTAGATCCGTTGTGATACCCTAGGAAGTTGTATCCCACTTAATGTAAAAACCTATGTGTTCTGTTAGCAATCATGCCATTTAGAGGCATTGACGAAGTTCAGAAGACTGTTCGCCGAAGTTCTAGAAAGATCCTCTAAGTCATCAAAGAAATGATTACCTAAGTGTTTCTATCTTAAGTGACAGAGTGCTGGGCAGTGACAAAGGAAGTGTAAGGTGTCCTCATGTGCTTCTTCATCGCTGCAGCCTCTGCAAAGGTCGTCAGTACTGAGCCTCATTTTCTTTCTGTGGTATCCCAGTAGGTTGTGTCCGGTGATTATGCTGACAAGGGAACGAAGATGTTTTTTGTTCATTTGCATAATTTTGTCTGTCCTCTGCTTATTGAAATTGGGCCACAAATTTCTAGTTGTGGCGCATGTTTCAAGCAGGTTCCATCTTTCATTGTTTTTTTCTGATATTTTGTTACCAATATCCTGTTTGATGTTACAGTTTGGTACTTTAATATGTCGTTCGGCTTATCTTGAATCAAGTGACGATCCCGTTCTCGCCAGCTCATCAGCTCTTTCGTTTCCTTGTACATTGCTGTGACCAGGAACCCAGCAGAGTCTAATGTTATGCTGCATGCCAAGAACCCTAAGCTCTTCGCGACAGCAATTTACAAGCTTCGAATGTATTTCGGTGGCGGAAATTGCTTTAATTGCTGCTTGGCTATCAATAAAGAAGGTGATGTCAGCTCGTGGTATCGCCATCATTGATATTTGCGTAGCTGCTTTGGTCACTGCCAAGACCTCAGCTTGGAAGACGCTGCAAAAGTCTGTGTTGAAACAACAAATTCTATTTGTAAATATGTATATACTTACCACTATAAGAATTACACTGTGAAGTAATAAATTGAATTAAAAAAGAACAAATATTCATAGAAATTCTTTTATTTAAATCAAAACAATATTATATAAGTTAAATTTAGACACAATACAAACAATTTTTAATTATTAACAAATAAATTTAATTCTAACATGGGTTATACATGGAAATAAAAGCTAATTTACTCTACGAATAAAATGTAAATAAATGTCCAAAGGAGCACCGAATTCCACCGACCAGGTAAATTGACGTGCTGCAAATAAAGCAAGAAAAAAAAGGCAAAAAGATGTAGTTATTTGTTGTTACATTTATTCCTAAAATAATAATAAACAAATAATGCAAAACATCATACACCTATATGTTTACTATTACAACAAATTCAACGATATCAATTTTACAACAAGTAACACAACTACGACAACACAGAACACACAATTATTGTTATACACAATTCGAATTGAATTTATTGTTATAAACAATTCGAATTTCACTTAATCACATATATTTGTAATCAATAATTACATTTAATAACAAATTTAGCACTATTAAGGATAAATAAACTTGTCAATTTATCAAAGGGTTACAGAATTATAACCTCAAAATTGCTAAGTTTTTCCACAAAAAATATTGTAGTTAACTTTAATATCAGAAACCGGGCAACGCTAAAAAACAATAATTTACATATTTCTTAACGTTTATAAACAATAAAACAATAAAACACATGTTGAATTAAACTTTGATATTTCGCACTTATCTTTATACACCAGTCAAATTGAGCACATTTCACGAACGAACAATTACGTTAAGAAAATAAATTTGTAAATTTGTATTAAAAATTATTATTTGTTTATGAAATATAAACAATTAAAGATATTGTAATTTAACAACACAAGAAAGAAAAGGAAAGCAGTACAAAAGGAAACAAAAAATGACAATTAGGAAATTTGCCTGAAATCAGTGCTGCCAATTTACATTCCATCAACAAAAAACAAGCAGATTAACGATTGGTATCACTCAGCATCCAAAGGCCTATATAAAGACGAGGAAATTAAGAACCAACTTCTCTTCGAAACCTGATCTTCAACGTGATAGAAGCTCATTGTAAAAGGTAAATCAATTTGAAATTGCTTGTCAGTGGGTAATGACAAACAAATATATTTTGATAAACCATATAATAGAATTATTGTAGCAAATACGAAAATCAATTTGAAATTGTTTATCAGTGTGTAATGATAAACAAATATAATTTGATATATATGTAAACAATTAACAACAAGATATTAGTAGCAAAGCAAATCAATTTGAAATCGTTTGACAGTGAGAAATGACAAACGAATATGAATTGATATAGTAAAACTAACAATCGTTGTAAGTAGTAGTTAAAAGGAAAAGGGAAGTTTTAATTTGAAATTGATTGATGATAAATTTCATCAATTAAACATGATTTAAAACACTTTTCTTATACAGAAATCGTAGCAATAATTGTAACATCAAACGGTTAAGTGGAATTTATTGGAAACATCCAGTAACCATCATTTAACCCATAATATATTTAAATTTATTAACGACTTGTTAAGAAACTTAACGAAACCAATAAACATCTTTTTTTTAATCAAAAACTTACTTGTTCATTTTTTTTATTTCATTTTTTTGAACATTGTTGACTTCAAGTATTAAGTTGCAACTTGGGCAAAAAACATTGGTGGTTCCATCCAGGAACAGTGAGATTGATTAATTAAATTTGTTTAAGTCGTTATTCTTAACATAGTCACTTTTTTTTTTTTTTGTTCACTTTGTTTTTTTTTCTGTGATAATCACTGCAAAAAAAATCAATTTTTTTTCGACCGGAATCAAACCAAATTCGCATAAATCAACGTTAATCATGGCTGATCTTGACAAACTTCTCGTCAATCAACTCGTCTTGAAAACAAGGATTGAAAAAACCATCGAGAATGGCAAGAAAACAAAATTGGATAAAAGAACTGTAGGCTTTTATAAGCAAAAATTGGTAGATCTGCGCGAATTGTGGCATGAATTTGTAAAGCAAGATCGACGCATCGACGAAATTATCATCGGCACAAAATCGGATTGTGATAATGCCTACATCAAAAGGCAGCAATTTGATGATGTAGAGATCAAATACAATGAATATATGGGTGAACTAGAAGATGGTTGTACTCGAACGACCCTAGATACTAGCCTAAATTCCACAATTCAAGTGGAGCCTCAATTCAAATGCACCCAGTTACCAAAAATAACATTGCCTAAATTTAACGGTGATTATGGTTCATGGAGATCGTTCTCGGACTTGTTCACATCGTTGATTCACGATGACCCACAACTAAAACCAGTACAAGAATTACATTATCTTAAGGGATGTCTCACTGGTGATGCAGAGAAGGTGCTGAAGCATACTCCTATAACAAACCAGGATAACGAGCCAGCATGGACAAAGTTAAAGGAACGCTATGAAAATACAAGAACTTTGGTAAACCTCCATCTAAAGGCTTTAGTTAATCAAACCAAAATCACAGCCGAATCAGGAAAGAACCTCAAGATATTAGTCGACGCAACAGAAGAATGCTTACAGCAACTCAAGGCGTTGAAGATAGACACCAGCCAATGGGATGCTCTGCTCATCTATTTAATAGTTCAAAAACTGCCATTTGTAACAATGCGTCTCTGGGAGGATTAATTAGGAGACAACCAAAACCTTCCAAAATGTTCGACATTATCAGCTTTTCTGAATAAAAGAATTCGGGTATTAGAATCCATCGGCAGTACGATTGGTGTAAGACCAAATACGTTACCTGTCAAAAAGGAAGGCATTCAAACCTATCGTACAACCTATCTAAGTATGGATATACCAACTCGTCGAAAAACTATTAAGCAGCCAATAGATGCTTTAATTGTTTTTCAAATAAACATCCACACGCTAAGTGTCGGAATAAACATCGTTGCAAAGAATGTCAACAGCCACATCACACTACACTTCACTTCAATGAATCTTCATCAAAGGATTCAAATACAGAAGCAATCAACAATAATGTGGAAAGGACAAACAATTTTTTCGCAACAGAAAAATATAGTGCTTTACTACCAACGGCCTTGGTAACAGCATTCGACCGCAATGGTCGTTCAACAATATTGCGATGTTTGTTAGATACAGGATCACAAACTTCATTTATTACAGAATGCGCCTGCCAAAGGCTAAATTTACGTGGAACACCCACATCTGTAGAAGTAATTGGTTTAAGCCAAAACCAAACTGCATGTTCCAAAGAACAAGTGCAGTTAAGACTTCAACCAACAAAATCAAAAATGCCTGCATTAGAAGTTAAAATGTTTGTGCTAAAAACAATTACTGATCTGCTTCCAAATAAGGAAGCAACAAGTCAAAATTGGAAGCATTTACAAGATCTCGAGCTTGCAGATCCAATGTTTTGGAAACCAAACCCGATAGATGCCTTGCTTGGAGCTGACGTCTTTTGTCACATTATTCGCGAAGGCATACGCTGTGGTCCAAGTGGAACTCCAGTGGCTATCAATACCATATTTGGTTGGATATTGATGGGAAATAATAATTCCTCCTCCAAAGCTACAGTGAAGGCATTCATTTCAACCACAAACCCCATCAACAATCTCAATTTTCAATTACAAAAATTTTGGGAGATGGAAGAAGTAAAGGACGTCAAACCACAAACTCCAGAAGATAAAAAATGTGAGGAGTTGTATAAGGATAGTTATCAACGATTAGCAAATCATCAATATATGGTGAAACTACCATTTATAGATCCAAACGGACCAACTCTAGGTTTATCTAGAGATCTCGCGTTAAAACGATACGAATGCTTGCAAAGGAAATTAGCAAAAAACGAGCAACTTAAGCGCGAATACGAAGCATGCTTGGACGAATATATAACAATGGGTCATATGGAAAAATGTGAACCTCCCTCGAAAAATGAACCACACTATTATATACCACATCATGCGGTTTTTAAACAAAGCACCACCACTAAGTTGCGTGTAGTTTTCGATGCATCTGCCAAATCAACAAATGGGAGATCATTGAACGAACAACTTTTGAGTGGCCCAACAATACAAATAAGGTTATTTTCGACAGTTCTTAATTGGAGAAAACATAAAGTTGTAGTAACAGCAGACATCGAAAAAATGTATAGAATGATTTGGATGCATCCAGAACATCGTACGTTCCAGCGTATTATTTGGAGAAATCCAAAAACCAAGGTTATTCAGGATTATCATCTTAAAACCGTCACATTTGGCGTGTCTCCCGCACAATTTTTGTCCGTTCGCACCGTTCAACAAGCAGCAAGGGATGAGCAAGAAATGTACCCACTAGCGGTAAAGGCCACACTGTCTGATTTTTACGTTGATGATTTACTTAGTGGAGCAGAAACAGTCGATGAATGCCTCGAATTACAGAGGCAGTTGAGAGAAATGCTCAGTAAAAGTGGGTTCAGACTTCGAAAATGGGCTAGCAATCGAGTGGAACTCATATTCCACTTACCACCTGAAGATAAAGAGATGAAAGGTTCACTTGAAATCCAGGAGAACGAATCCATAAAAACTTTAGGAATATGATGGTATCCTGCAGAGGACTATTTCACCTTTAATGTTCAGGGTTTTTCGGATACACAAGCAAACACCAAACGATCCATATTATCTGAAATAGCATCGCTATATGATCCTGTCGGATGGATATCCCCTATCATCATTACGGCAAAAATGCTGATCCAGACGTTATGGATAGGTGGATATTCTTGGGACAGCAAGGTATCTCGAGACATTTCGCAGCAATGGTACGATTTTAAAAATGATTTGCAAAATTTAAATCAAATCAAAATCCCACGATGGATTGGAATTTCAAGGGCTAACCTCACGAATCAAATTCATGGATACTGCGATGCTTCGATCAAAGCATATGCCGCAGTATTATATATCCGAACGGAAAACAGTAATGGCGATGTTATGGTTAGATTGCTAACCGCAAAATCAAAGGTTGCTCCAGTTAAACCGATCACTTTACCTCGTCTTGAGTTGAATGGAGCATTATTGCTTGCAAGACTTGCAAGAACTACCATTCAAGATATGCAACTTCAAAATGTTCCAGTATATTTATGGACCGATGCTACAATCGTCCTGCAATGGATTAAGGAACACCCATCGAAATGGAAAACCTACATCGCAAACAGAGTTGCGGAAATTCAAGAGATTATACCCACGGAGCACTGGAATCATGTTCCAACAAAGGACAATCCAGCTGATCTGGCCTCACGAGGAACAACCGCTAAGCAGTTGCTTAATTCTGATTTATGGTGGCGCGGTCCCGAATGGCTCAGCAAGGATCAAAACCAGTGGCCTAAAAATCCACATCAACTAGGAAGTACAACCTTGGAAGCCAAAACGCCATCCACAAGTACTCTATTATCCACTTCAACGAATGAGTGGTTGCCAACGTATTAAACACATACCAAACTCATCAGAGTCATAGCCTTAGTGTAACGCTTCATAAAAAATTGTCGCAATACAACGCAAAAACAAACCAGTGCTCTATCTGCACAAGAACTAAATACAGCTAGCACAATCATATTGAAAACAGTTCAAATGTCCGCTTTCAAAATGGAGTTAGACACTCTCAAAGTAAACAAACCTTTGCCCAAAAAGAGTCGGTTAATAACACTTAACCCGTTTTTAGACAAAGAAGATTTGATTCGAGTCAATGGCAGACTGGAAAATGCAAACATTAATTATGACATGAAATACCCAATTATCTTACCAAGAGATCATCAAGTTTGTGACCAAATAGTCGAAAAAATACACAAGGAAACAATGCATGGAGGTACTTCATTGGTCTTGAACACTAGTCGTGCTAAATTTTGGATTCTCCATGCCAAAAGAGTCATAACCCGGGTTATTCACAAATGCGTGGTCTGCACCAAACATCTAGCAGCAACAATGCAGCAACTAATGGGAACTTTACCAGCACCTCGTGTTAACCTAACAAAGGCCTTCGTACATGTGGGCATAGACTATGCCGGACCTATACAGCTAAAAATGTCAAATCACAGGAAAGCCAAACATTATAAAGGATACTTCTGTATATTCGTTTGTATGGCCACTAAGGCTATACATATTGAGGTTGTATCAGATTTAACCTCAACGGCCTTTATAGCTGCATTAAAAAGATTTGTATCCCGACGAGGATTGTGTTCTGACATATATTCAGACTGCGGGACTAACTTCAAAGGAGGAAAGGTAATAATAGATCATGACCTTAGACAAGCCATTAAGGATGCTACGCCAGATTTCATGAATTACTTATCGAACTTAAATATAAACTGGCATTTTAACCCACCTGCTGCACCTCATCATGGAGGATTATGGGAAGCCGGTGTTAAATCCATTAAATACCACTTACGTCGTGTTCTAGGCACTACGGTATGCACATTTGAAGAGCTTACAACTTTACTTACCCAAATCGAAGCCTGTCTTAACTCCAGACCTCTATGCACTCTCAGAAATGATATCGATGACCTAGCAGTTTTGACCCCAGGTCACTTCCTCATTGGTCGGGCCTTGAACTCAATACCCGAGCCTAGCCTCTTATCATCAAACATCACACCTAATCAAAGATGGAAACATATTCAACAAATGCATCAACATTTTTGGAAAAGATGGTCAACAGAGTACCTAAATCGTTTACAACAACGGCCTAAATGGCTTAAAGACTTAAAGGTTGGAGATGTAGTTCTTGTAAAGAATGAAAACTTTCCACCCACTGCGTGGCCTTTAGGTGTAGTAGAACTCGTCCATCCGGGAAGTGATGGGCTAGTACGTGTAGTAACTATACGGACAAGAAATAGTACTTGTCAAAGGCCTATTACAAAAATATGCCGTTTACCTATTGATCAAAACGAAATTACAACAACATGAATCCATTTTTGTCAATTAGAAATTTGTCTATGTGTTGTTTGTAGTATAGTTAGATATATGTCGAAAAGTGATCGTCCCCTAAACAAAACGTAAGTATGTGCTAACAAACCCTTTCATTCCAGCCAAATGGAAACCGAAATGGATGATTTCGATTATATAACGATCTTGGAAGATATACGATTCTCTCCACCACGAGAAGCAACGCCGTTAACAGAGCTGATCAAGGCAAATTTAGATAGCCCCCTAATAAACGAACGAATTTTAGACGACAGCGTGGCAAAAACAAATATATCGCCAGAAGGATGCCCAATTCCAGTGACTATAAATGGCTCAACAATATATTCACTGGACAGATTAAGACCATCGACAACGGTAAAGGAGATCGTCGCTAGAATCTCTAACGAGTTCCAACGATTTACAACCCGCGAAGGAGAGGATATATTCATATACAAGGAAACATTGCAAAGAATCGACTTCGAACGTATCCAAAGAAGTAAACGAAAGCAGTTCACTATTAACCTACCAGATAGGTATCAAGTTAAAGTGAACGTCAACCGGGCTGGAAAGGTTGTATTTCACCATCACCATAGACGTGGCATAGAAAAAATCAAAGCACGAATTATTGAACGTGAACGTTCAACGGGGGCAAAATGTTGAAACAACACATTCTATTTGTAAATATGTATATACTTACCGTTATAAGAATTACACTGTGAAGTAATAAATTGAATTAAAAAAGAACAAATATTCATAGAAATTCTTTTATTTAAATCAAAACAATATTATATAAGTTAAATTTAGACACAATACAAACAATTTTTAATTATTAACAAATAAATTTAATTCTAACATGGGTTATACATGGAAATAAAAGCTAATTTACCCTACGAATAAAATGTAAATAAATGTCCAAAGGAGCACCGAATTCCACCGACCAGGTAAATTGACGTGCTGCAAATAAAGAAAGAAAAAAAAGGCAAAAAGATGTAGTTATTTGTTATTACATTTATTCCTAAAATAATAATAAACAAATAATGCAAAACATCATACACCTATATGTTTACTATTACAACAAATTCAACGATATCAATTTTACAACAAGTAACACAACTACGACAACACAGAACACACAATTATTGTTATACACAATTCGAATTGAATTTATTGTTATAAACAATTCGAATTTCACTTTATCACATATATTTGTAATTAATAATTACATTTAATAACAAATTTAGCACTATTAAGGATAAATAAACTTGTCAATTTATCAAAGGGTTACAGAATTATAACCTCAAAATTGCTAAGTTTTTTCACACAAAATATTGTAGTTAACTTTAATATCAGAAACCGGGCAACGCTAAAAAACAATAATTTACATATTTCTTAACGTTTATAAACAATAAAACATAAACAAACACGAGTATTTTACTAGATATTTAATGTTAAACAATTAACACATTGGTGAAACACATGTTGAATTAAACTTTGATATTTCGCACTTATCTTTATACACCAGTCAAATTGAGCACATTTCACGAACGAACAATTACGTTAAGAAAATAAATTTGTAAATTTGTATTAAAAATTATTATTTGTTTATGAAATATAAACAATTAAAGATATTGTAATTTAACAACACAAGAAAGAAAAGGAAAGCAGTACAAAAGGAAACAAAAAATGACAATTAGGAAATTTGCCTGAAATCAGTGCTGCCAATTTACATTCCATCAACAAAAAACAAGCAGATTAACGATTGGTATCACTCAGCATCCAAAGGCCTATATAAAGACGAGGAAATTAAGAACCAACTTCTCTTCGAAACCTGATCTTCAACGTGATAGAAGCTCATTGTAAAAGGTAAATCAATTTGAAATTGCTTGTCAGTGGGTAATGACAAACAAATATATTTTGATAAACCATATAATAGAATTATTGTAGCAAATACGAAAATCAATTTGAAATTGTTTATCAGTGTGTAATGATAAACAAATATAATTTGATATATATGTAAACAATTAACAACAAGATATTAGTAGCAAAGCAAATCAATTTGAAACCGTTTGACAGTGAGAAATGACAAACGAATATGAATTGATATAGTAAAACTAACAATCGTTGTAAGTAGTAGTTAAAAGGAAAAGGGAAGTTTTAATTTGAAATTGATTGATGATAAATTTCATCAATTAAACATGATTTAAAACACTTTTCTTATACAGAAATCGTAGCAATAATTGTAACATCAAACGGTTAAGTGGAATTTATTGGAAACATCCAGTAACCATCATTTAACCCATAATATATTTAAATTTATTAACGACTTGTTAAGAAACTTAACGAAACCAATAAACATCTTTTTTTTAATCAAAAACTTACTTGTTAATTTTTTGTATTTCATTTTTTTGAACATTGTTGACTTCAAGTATTAAGTTGCAACTTGGGCAAAAAACAGTCTGGAAGTCTGAAGGAGCTAGCTAGTCCCAGAGTTTCCGAGAAGATTCCTGCACCAACTCCAGTGTCCATCTTAGAACCATCAGTGAAGACGGTTATCGTAGATTCGTTACTGAGAGGTTGGTTGTTTTTCCACTCCTCTCTATTAGGAAAAGAGGTAGTGAATGGTCTGTCGAAGTTTAAATGGGGTGTTATGTAGTCTGTGCAAACATTAATTCCCAAATATCTCTGAAGAATCTGAGTATGAACCGTTGTGCTTTGCTTCCAGCAGTTAGTCTGGCTTAGTCGCAAGGTACTGTATGCTGCTGATTCTTGCACGAATAGATGTAATGGTTTCAGGTTGAGTATCGCTTCCAGCCCCGCTGTGGGGGTGGTTTTCAACGCCCCTGTAATACCTACGCATGCTAATCTTTGAACTTTTGTTAAGATTTTCAGGTTTGTTGTTTTCTCTGTCGCGTTCCACCAAGCTAGATTACCGTAGGTTAGTATCGGTCTAACTATTGCCGTGTACATCCACCTGATAATTTTTGGGTTTGGTCCCCAGGATTTTCCGAAAATCCTGTCGCAGGAATAGAATGCGACCATAGCTTTCTTTGCTCTTTCTTTGGTGTTGAGACACCAGTTCAGTTTCTTATCAAGGATCACACCAAGGTATCTGGCCTGATCTGAGATTTTGAGTGGTGTCCCTTCTATTGATGGTAGTCTTAACATTGGTATTTTCCTTCTGTTAGTGAAGAGAACCAATTCTTTTTTCAATGGATTAACCATTAGACCACATTTCTTTGTCCAGTTGTTGACCTTTGACAGGGCAAACTCGATCTGTTCACTTATAGTGGATGGGAATTTTCCTGTTGCAAGTAGTGCAAGGTCGTCTGCATAGGCTACTCCACTATATTTTAATTTTACAAGAATTTCGTTCATAACTAGTATCCAAAGAAGTGGAGAGAGTACCCCTCCCTGGGGTGTTCCTCTAGATGTGGATACTTTTAAACGTGATTCTCCAAGTTCTGTGTTTATATGCCTGTTTCTTAACATGCACATAGTCCAACTTTCTATATTCAGCTCTACAAGGGTTCTCTTAACTGCATCACTTTCCACATTATTGAATGCTCCTTCAATATCCAGAAAGGCAGCGAGAGTGTATTCCTTGTCTTTGAGAGTTTTTTCAATTGTATTAACAACACAGTGAAGTGCTGTTTCTACGCTTTTGCCTTTTGTATAGGCATGCTGCATTGGAGAAATTACCTCCGGGTTCAGTGTGCTGCGAATATAGATGTCCAACAGTCTTTCGAAAGTCTTAAGAGTAAACGACGTGAGACTGATTGGTCTATAGTCTTTAGCTTCCGTGGGACTAGGTTTACCAGCCTTCGGGATGAAAACGACCTTGACTTCACGCCATACTTTAGGTACATATCCCCATCTGAGGCTGCTTGAAAAATGAGCATTAACTAAGAGTTTAAGAGTTTCACTGCATGATTCTGTCCAACGACCATTTGGTTCTTTTAGGGAACCCAAGGTAGTTGGCTCTTTAGAGAGAATTTTCCTTAGTCTAGCTGATTCATTGGTGCCTTCTACTTCATCGCAAAAGGTTCTCCACGAGCTTCGTTTGGCTCGCTATGTTTCAGCTTTGAATTTTCTTTGACTGGATTTGTAGTTCTCCCAGTTTATGTCTAATCTAGTGTGATTGGCGATATTGAAAAGTCGCCTAGTTTCCTTCCTAATATCGCCCAGTTCTTTTGTCCACCAAGGTGGTTTTTTGTTGCCTTTACTACCTGATTTTAAAGGACATCCTTTGACAAAAGCATTGCTGAGTATTTCTGTGAATTTCTCGGCAGATTTGTCTAAGTTCTCAGGATTATCAATTTCATTGGTATTAAGCAATGTGATTCTATTCTCTACTTCCCCATTAAAAATATCCCAGTTAGTTTTCCTAAAATTTCTAAAAGGTTTTTGAGAATTTGTTGTGTTAAGTATAAAGAATTCAATTAACCTATGATCGGAAAAAGATTCTTCCTTTAGTACTTTCCACTGTTCTATTGAGACGGTATTCGAGTTGCTCACAAGGGTGATATCGAGTACTTCCTCGCGGTTCTTAGTCACAAATGTTGGTTCATTACCTCTATTTGCTGCTAATATGTTATTTCCTATGATAAATTCAAAAAGGGACTCACCTCGATCGTTGATGTCGGTGCTCCCCCATTGAGTATGATGTGCATTAGAATCACATCCTATCACAAGGTCCCATTTCTCCACAGCTGCGCGTTCAACAAGTTGGGACGTGATATTTGCAGGTGGTCCCTCCGTTCCATCGTAAGGCATATAGCATGATGCCAAGATAAGCGGTGGACGCGCTCCAACTTTATCGCAGTTTGGTCTAGGTTACTGTATGTAGGTAGAAGAAAGAGATTAATCTGTTTTCTAGCTACAATACATGCTCTATGATTACTAATTGTACCTGCAATAGAGGATTTAAACAAAGTAAGTCCCTTTAAGTGGAGCCCCCTCATTTTGCCGCCTGATACCCAGGGTTCTTGAACTAGGGCAATGTCTATTTGTCTATTCTCCATGAGGTAGACCAGGTTGGCGCTGGCAGCTTTACTGTGATGAAGATTTATTTGTACAAATTTCATTATAAGTTTTTAACTACCACCCTGTTATTTACCTGTTTTTTCTTATTGGCTATTATCCTGAGCTTGCATCGGTTTATACCGACGCGTACTTTGTAGCCAATTTTCCGAAGAAGTGGCATCGATTTTGGCTTAAACTCACGATTACTTCGGTGCCATCTTTGGTGGGTTCGCCAATTTTAACAACCTCCCAATTCTGGCTGAGTTGGTCGGTGTTGAGGGACTTGAGGTACCGATCTATCCTGTCTCTTGGGATCACGGGTCCTCTCAGTGTCAGCGCTGCTTTTGGCCTACTAAGTTCGCTGATTTCCTTCTTAGGTTACCAAATAGCGGCGGAGGCCTGTTTTTGACGATAGCCTCATTTACCCCGTCCAGAATTCGGAGTTCCATCAATTGCCATTGATCATCCGTCAGTTTCCTTGAAGGGTTTCCAAAGTCTGCTATCGCAGTTTGTTGGCCCTCCATGGTCACCCGGGAGAATTTGGCTTTCTTCTTATTATTCCCTGGTGAGGGAACAGCTGGTGACGTTGTGTCGTCGTCCACAGCTGGCCAGCTGAAGACCTAAACGTAAGCCACTACAAACCACTACAAGGTGGAAACCCGTCGGGGAGGTCTTGGCGGGTAGTAAACAAGCAAAATTGTCGCATTTGGGGCACAGAAAACCCGCACGCATACATTGAAAAGCCGATACATCCAAAACGAGTCACTGTTTGGTGCGGATTTTGGTCCCGAGGCATAATTGGGCCATTTTTCGAAAATGAGCAAGGAGTGACCGTTACAGTCAATGGCGATCGTTATCGGGCCATGTTGAACGAATTTTTGTTCACAAAAATTGAAGAGGAGGATATTGGCAGCATTTGGTTTCAACAGGACGGCGCTACGTGCCACACAGCCGAAGCTACACTCGATGTTTTGCGCCATTTTCAAAAAAAAAAAAGAAAGTTATTTGGCGGACCCTATACTTAGGACAGCTGATTTCACTTTCGAATAAAGAAGAAAAAGAAATAAATAGGAGAACAACAAACAGTTGGAAACAGTTTTGGAAAAATAAACAGGCATTTGATTCAAATCTTACAAAACAATCAAGGAAACTTTTTTTCGAGGCAACTATTCTTCCCATCATGATATATGGCTCACAAACGTGGAATATATCCACAAAATCAGCAAATAAACTCACGACAACACAAAGAGCGATGGAGAGATCCATCCTCAAAATCTCTAAAAGGCAACGACTGAGACATGAATTCATAAGAAATATGACAGGTTTTGAAGATGTAATTAAAAAGGCGAAACAACAAAAATGGAACTGGGCTGGTCACATATCCCGAATGAACGACAACTGATGGACTATAAGATCTACGCAATGGATTCTAAGAGACGGTACAAGACGAATTGGGAGACAAAAAAAACGCTGGAGAGATGATATCATACGCACAGACAAAAGATGGGAAAGAACAGCCAAAGATAAAAGCACGTGGAAAACCTTGGGGGAGGCTTACATCCACACGTAATAAAAAAAAAAAAAATATATATATATATATTTACTATTCTTATAGATTTTCAAATTTTAATTGTAATTTAAATGGATTAATAAAGCTTTTAATAATAATAATAATAATAATAATAATAAGTAACGTTATAATACCGCGGCCGTGACCTTTACGTACCAACATAATTATATTCGTACTTCACTGCCTGAGACCCAAGTTTGAGTGTCGATTAATAAAGATGAAGATAAATTTAATACCAAAAAAAAAATGTATCTCTTGACTCAAGACGATAACTCGCGCATAGGTAAACTATACAAAATACAACTCCTATTTAATTTACATAAGCTCGACTCCAATTCTATAAATTTCGTTCAGTTAAGCAAATTTAAGCTTTCACATGAAGAAACAAGTTCCTGGAGAATTTTTGACGTTTTCTATTAATTAATCCTGAAATATCTTGTAGCTTTCGCAGAAGAATAAAAATCGTAAGAGATTTTCTTTAAGTAGTTTCCTTATGAAATGCTCTTGGTTTAACGCACACTACGTTGTGTGAAAACGAATGCCAAAAAAATCTCCGCGAATACATATTTTCAAGTTTGTTTCTTTTATTCTATTTAACAATTTTTAAATAAAATCACGCGAGAGAAAATTGGAATAGATAAATTAATTATTATTTGAGTGATTTGATTTATTTTGCAGTTCTTCTATCATTAAAAAAAAATTGATGTAATTGAAGCATTATTAATAGAAAGATATGTATTTAAAAAAAGAGCAATGAATTTAAAGACAAAAATATTTCGTCATTTAAAATATTTGTCCTAGATAGGCAGAATTAGCCTTTTAGTTTTTCTTTTAATTTTAACTAACTTCAAAAAAATATATTTCAAATGTTGGTTTCACATAAAGAAATGTAAGTATGTATGCAGATAAATCTAAGCACAACATAGTCTCATTATAATTTTGAAATAGTTGGTAAAAATTTAGAGTAAGAATATTAAAAAAAAAAATTCACCAATGCACGCGTTACCTACGCTCTTAAAGTAGGGCTAAACTCTTATTACAAACCATATTATCAACATGGGCCATACATGCCGCGCTTAGGTACGCTATTATATGTACCTATCACACATGCTCTTATTTCTTAACTAAAGCTTGCAGTTCTTTTTCGACATCCAATTCTAAATTGATAACGCCAAGAGCCTATAACATAATACATAAAGTGTTTGTTGAACAAGTGAAATTCAACAACTGTTTTAAATTTGTGTAACACGTAACAACAAGTCTCGGGGAGCTATAACAATTGTTTTGGCACATTGGGAAAGGGAATTGCCCATTTCTGGCCCAGAGTGTACACGAACGAGTTTGGTATTAAATGAAAGGTTACGTGAAGCCCGATACATGAGTAAAATATTTTCAAAATCGTTCATGGGAATGTCGAGATATTTGGGCTTGAAGCTGACGATTGCAAAATAAGGATTTCAGATTTTGTTCCAAATAATTGTCCATAACGGGCGGAATAATTGACGTAGAAAAATGATATTGGTATCAAATGAATAATAAATAATACCAAAGTTATTTTCATATGTTAAACACATTTCGAGATATTGAGTTTTAACTTCTAAAAAAGCCACTTTGTCACACCGATATTTCAAAAAATTTTGTGATGACATATCCTTTTTTTAGCTCCAGTGAAAAGCTTATTTTTCTCCCTTTAATTGTATGTAAAATAAATTGTACTTTATCACATAAATACCCAATAATAAACAAAACATTGCTCAAAAGGCACTAAATTATTATGTGATGACTATATATAATTTGGTATTTGAGTTTTTCAATGCTCGAACACAATATTTCGCCACCTGCTCACTTCTTGGACAATATTTTATTGATATATGATTCGGATTAAAACCGTTAAAAATAGTATTTCCTTTTTATATCCACTATTATTTATTTTAAAACCCGTCCGTCGGTCTGTGGGTCTGTGCGTCAACTGTAATTTGAGCTAGAGCCCTAACAAGTGAACCGATTTGCTTCAAACTTGGTACAGAGCATTTTTATGTGATTCCCTAGAGTATAGATTTGAATTTTGGATTTAGCTCATCTAGAACGGTTAGCTGCTATACAAATATTTTTTTTTTTTATAATTTTCTCGAAAATGGCTCTTACGATTTTGATTAAACTTCGTACTTGTAATAACTAAGTCAATTGTGAGAAAACTGCGTGTCAGGTTTTTCTAAAAAAATCGCATAACGGAATTAGGTATTCCACGGTTTTTAGAAAATGGTCTTATTTTTAGGTTATTCAAGAATAAGTTCGTGCGATCAAGTCGTGCATATTTTGTACCCTATAATCTATCTTTCCTGGTCCATAGGCATAATAAGATGCGTTTAGAATTTTTTTTTGTTTATTTTAAGGTATTTATAATTATAATGTTGTTGTAAATTTATCGGGAGTCTGTTTCAAATTTAATAAAAAAGTTAATTGGGTTGCTGCAAATACAGAATTTATTTATTGATTTAATTAATTCTGTTCAATATTAATATACCTGTAAATACAGAAACGACATTTAAAGTTATTATTTTCCTTTGAAATTCCCTCTTGGAACGGATAAGTTAATTTTCAATAAGAACATGAATCGGTTTTTCCTGCTTTTCTTTCTTCAGAAATTGAAACCTCAATAAAACAACTTGCTAACGGAAAATCTTGTGGGCAAGATGGCATCAGAGGAGAAATGTTGAAAATTGGAAGCAATAAATTGGTAACTACCATCACAAATATCTTTAACTGGATAGTTAAAACTGAAGAAATCCCAAAACAATGGAAAGAGTCAGTAATAACTTTGATACACAAGAAAGGAGACACCACAAATGTTAACAATTATAGACCTATAAGTCTTGTATCGGTTATGTATAAACTCTTTGCAAAATGCTTATTTAGAAGGATTCAAGGGGTTTTGGATGAACAATAGCCCAGAGAACAAGCTGGCTTTCGTAAAGGTTTTAGCACTACCGATCATTTACAAACAGTTAACCAAATAAAAGAAAAATGTAACGAATGCCAGCTTGATTTACACATGGCGTTCATACTTCACTAAAGCGGTAGAACATAGAGTCATTTGGGAGTCATTACAAAAACAAGGAATAAACGACAAAATTGTTAGAATAATTAAAAATGTGTACACTAACGCAAAAGCTAGTATATCCCTAGAGAGCAAAGGCAGAACATTCAATGTTAGCAGAGGTGTAAGGCAAAGAGATCCCCTTTCACGAGCTTTCTTTTCTGCAGTTTTGGAAGATATTTTTCGTTTAATGTCTTGGCAATCATTAGGATTAAAAATAGATGGAGAATATCTTAATAACTTGCGTTTTGCAGATGACATCATTTTATTTGCATCTTCAAGCGATGACATAGAGCAAATGATAAAGGATGTGGGGGAATATTGCGCGAGAGCAGGACTGAGAAAACAAAATTAATGAGCAAAGGAGACCAGAAGGACATTTTCGTAGATGGGAAACAAATCGAATATGTGGAAGATTACATATAAACGGTCCGCCATCTAACGGTTTTTTTCAACTAGTGCTTATTTCGTGAATGGTAACACTTAGCTCATATCTGATTTGACAGATAATTAGTTTTATCCTTCCGCTGAACGAATATGGTTGTGTATACGCTTCGCTAAGTGGGCCTGCGATCGACTTAGAGAAGATGCCGATTTTGCCAAAAAAATCATCTTTTCAGATGAAGCTCATTTTGATCTTGGCGGGTAGGTTAGGTTAGGTAGAAGGGCTGACAGTTGATCTTTTTACCGTCACACTTAGATCTATGTAGATCCGTTGTGATATCCTAGGAAGTTGTATCCCACTTAATGTAAAAACCTATGTGTTTTGTTAGCAATCAAGCCATTTAGAGGCATTGACGAAGTTCAGAAGACTGTTCGCCGAAGTTCTAGAAAGATCCTCTAAGTCATCAAAGAAATGATTACCTTAGTGTTTCTATCTTAAGTGACAGAGTGCTGGGCAGTGACAAAGGAGGTGTAAGGTGTCCTTATGTGCTTCTTCATCGATGCAGCCTCTGCAAAGGTCGTCAGTACTGAGCCTCATTTTCTTTCTGTGGTATCCCAGTAGGTTGTGTCCGGTGATTATGCTGACAAGGGAACGAAGATGTTTTTTGTTCATTTGCATAATTTTGTCTGTCCTCTGCTTATTGAAATTGGGCCACAATTTTCTAGTTGTGGCGCATGTTTCAAGCAGGTTCCATCTTTCATTGTTTTTTCTGATATTTTGTTACCAATATCCTGTTTGATGTTACAGTTTGGTACTTTAATATGTCGTTCGGCTTGACTTGAATCAAGTGACGATCCCGTTCTCGCCAGCTCATCAGCTCTTTCGTTTCCCTGTACATTGCTGTGACCAGGAACCCAGCAGAGTCTAATGTTATGCTGCATGCCAAGAACCCTAAGCTCTTCGCGGCAGCAATTTACAACCTTCGAATGTATTTCGGTGGCGGAAATTGCTTTAATTGCTGCTTGGCTATCAATAAAGAGGGTGATGTCAGCTCGTGGTATCGGCATCATTGATATTTGCGTAGCTGCTTTGGTCACTGCCAAGACCTCAGCTTGGAAGACGCTGCAAAAGTCTGGAAGTCTGAAGGAGCTAGCTAGTCCCAGAGTTTCCGAGAAGATTCCTGCACCAACTCCACTGTCCCTCTTAGAACCATCAGTGAAGACAGTTATCGTAGATTCGTTACTGAGAGGTTGGTTGTTTTTCCACTCCTCGCTTTTAAGGAAAAGAGGCAGGAATGGTCTATTGAAGTTTAAATGGGGTATTGTGTAGTCTGTGCAAACATTATTTCCCACATATCTCTGAAGAATCTGAGTAATGCCCTTTGTGCTTTGCTTCCAGCAGTTAGTCTGGCTTAGTCGCAAGGCACTGTATGCTGCTGATTCTTGCACGAATAGATCTAAGGGTTTCAGGTTGAGTATCGCTTCCAGCCCCGCTGTGGGGGTGGTTTTCAACGCCTCTGTAATACTTACGCATGCTAATCTTTGAACTTTTGTTAAGATTTTCAGGTTTGTTGTTTTCTCTGTCGCGTTCCACCAAGCTAGATTACCGTAGGTTAGTATCGGTCTAACTATTGCCGTGTACATCCACCTGATAATTTTTGGGTTTGGTCCCCAGGATTTTCCAAAAATCCTGTTGCAGGAATAGAATGCGACCATAGCTTTCTTTGCTCTTTCTTTGGTGTTGAGACACCAGTTCAGTTTCTTATCAAGGATCACACCAAGGTATCTGGCCTGATCTGAGATTTTGAGTGGTGTCCCTTCTATTGATGGTAGTCTTAACATTGGTATTTTCCTTCTGTTAGTGAAGAGAACCAATTCTGTTTTCAATGGATTAACCATTAGACCACATTTCTTTGTCCAGTTGTTGACCTTTGACAGGGCAAACTCGATCTGTTCACTTATAGTGGATGGGAATTTTCCTGTTGCAAGTAGTGCAAGGTCGTCTGCATAGGCTACTCCACTATATTTTAATTTTACAAGAATTTCGTTCATAACTAGTATCCAAAGAAGTGGAGAGAGTACCCCTCCCTGGGGTGTTCCTCTAGATGTGGATACTTTTAAACGTGATTCTCCAAGTTCTGTGTTTATATGCCTGTTTCTTAACATGCACATAGTCCAACTTTCTATATTCAGCTCTACAAGGGTTCTCTTAACTGCATCACTTTCCACATTATTGAATGCTCCTTCAATATCCAGAAAGGCAGCGAGAGTGTATTCCTTGTCTTTGAGAGTTTTTTCAATTGTATTAACAACACAGTGAAGTGCTGTTTCTACGCTTTTGCCTTTTGTATAGGCATGCTGCATTGGAGAAATTACCTCCAGGTTCAGTGTGCTGCGAATATAGATGTCCAACAGTCTTTCGAAAGTCTTAAGAGTAAACGACGTGAGACTGATTGGTCTATAGTCTTTAGCTTCCGTGGGACTAGGTTTACCAGCCTTCGGGATGAAAACGACCTTGACTTCACGCCATACTTTAGGTACATATCCCCATCTGAGGTTGCTTGAAAAATGAGCATTAACTAAGAGTTTAAGAGTTTCACTGCATGATTCTGTCCAACGACCATTTGGTTCTTTTAGGGAACCCAAGGTAGTTGGCTCTTTAGAGAGAATTTTCCTTAGTCTAGCTGATTCATTGGTGCCTTCTACTTCATCGCAAAAGGTTCTCCACGAGCTTCGTTTGGCTCGCTATGTTTCAGCTTTGAATTTTCTTTGACTGGATTTGTAGTTCTCCCAGTTTATGTCTAATCTAGTGTGATTGGCGATATTGAAAAGTCGCCTAGTTTCCTTCCTAATATCGCCCAGTTCTTTTGTCCACCAAGGTGGTTTTTTGTTGCCTTTACTACCTGATTTTAAAGGACATCCTTTGACAAAAGCATTGCTGAGTATTTCTGTGAATTTCTCGGCAGATTTGTCTAAGTTCTCAGGATTATCAATTTCATTGGTATTAAGCAATGTGATTCTATTCTCTACTTCCCCATTAAAAATATCCCAGTTAGTTTTCCTAAAATTTCTAAAAGGTTTTTGAGAATTTGTTGTGTTAAGTATAAAGAATTCAATTAACCTATGATCGGAAAAAGATTCTTCCTTAAGTACTTTCCACTGTTCTATTGAGACGGTATTCGAGTTGCTCACAAGGGTGATATCGAGTACTTCCTCGCGGTTCTTAGTCACAAATGTTGGTTCATTACCTCTATTTGCTGCTAATATGTTATTTCCTATGATAAATTCAAAAAGGGACTCACCTCGATCGTTGATGTCGGTGCTCCCCCATTGAGTATGATGTGCATTAGAATCACATCCTATCACAAGGTCCCATTTCTCCACAGCTGCGCGTTCAACAAGTTGGGACGTGATATTTGCAGGTGGTCCCTCCGTTCCATCGTAAGGCATATAGCATGATGCCAAGATAAGCGGTGGACGCGCTCCAACTTTATCGCAGTTTGGTCTAGGTTACTGTATGTAGGTAGAAGAAAGAGATTAATCTGTTTTCTAGCTACAATACATGCTCTATGATTACTAATTGTAACTGCAATAGAGGATTTAAACAAAGTAAGTCCCTTTAAGTGGAGCCCCCTCATTTTGCCGCCTGATACCCAGGGTTCTTGAACTAGGGCAATGTCTATTTGTCTATTCTCCATGAGGTAGACCAGGTTGGCGCTGGCAGCTTTACTGTGATGAAGATTTATTTGTACAAATTTCATTATAAGTTTTTAACTACCACCCTGTGATTTACCTGTTTTTTCTTATTGGCTATTATCCTGAGCTTGCATCGGTTTATACCGACGCGTACTTTGTAGCCAATTTTCCGAAGAAGTGGCATCGATTTTGGCTTAAACTCACGATTACTTCGGTGCCATCTTTGGTGGGTTCGCCAATTTTAACAACCTCCCAATTCTGGCTGAGTTGGTCGGTGTTGAGGGACTTGAGGTACCGCTCTATCCTGTCTCTTGGGATCACGGTTCCTCTCAGTGTCAGCGCTGCTTTTGGCCTACTAAGTTCGCTGATTTCCTTCTTAGGTTACCAAATAGCGGCGGAGGCCTGTTTTTGACGATAGCCTCATTTACCCCGTCCAGAATTCGGAGTTCCATCAATTGCCATTGATCATCCGTCAGTTTCCTTGAAGGGTTTCCAAAGTCTGCTATCGCAGTTTGTTGGCCCTCCATGGTCACCCGGGAGAATTTGGCTTTCTTCTTATTATTCCCTGGTGAGGGAACAGCTGGTGACGTTGTGTCGTCGTCCACAGCTGGCCAGCTGAAGACCTAAACGTAAGCCACTACAAACCACTACAAGGTGGAAACCCGTCGGGGAGGTCTTGGCGGGTAGTAAACAAGCAAAATTGTCGCATTTGGGGCACAGAAAACCCGCACGCATACATTGAAAAGCCGATACATCCAAAACGAGTCACTGTTTGGTGCGGATTTTGGTCCCGAGGCATAATTGGGCCATTTTTCGAAAATGAACAAGGAGTGACCGTTACAGTCAATGGCGATCGTTATCGGGCCATGTTGAACGAATTTTTGTTCACAAAAATTGAAGAGGAGGATATTGGCAGCATTTGGTTTCAACAGGACGGCGCTACGTGCCACACAGCCGAAGCTACACTCGATGTTTTGCGCCATTTTCAAAAAAAAAAAAGAAAGTTATTTGGCGGACCCTATACTTAGGACAGCTGATTTCACTTTCGAATAAAGAAGAAAAAGAAATAAATAGGAGAACAACAAACAGTTGGAAACAGTTTTGGAAAAATAAACAGGCATTTGATTCAAATCTTACAAAACAATCAAGGAAACTTTTTTTCGAGGCAACTATTCTTCCCATCATGATATATGGCTCACAAACGTGGAATATATCCACAAAATCAGCAAATAAACTCACGACAACACAAAGAGCGATGGAGAGATCCATCCTCAAAATCTCTAAAAGGCAACGACTGAGACATGAATTCATAAGAAATATGACAGGTTTTGAAGATGTAATTAAAAAGGCGAAACAACAAAAATGGAACTGGGCTGGTCACATATCCCGAATGAACGACAACTGATGGACTATAAGATCTACGCAATGGATTCTAAGAGACGGTACAAGACGAATTGGGAGACAAAAAAAACGCTGGAGAGATGATATCATACGCACATACAAAAGATGGGAAAGAACAGCCAAAGATAAAAGCACGTGGAAAACCTTGGGGGAGGCTTACATCCACACGTAATAAAAAAAAAAAAAATATATATATATATATTTACTATTCTTATAGATTTTCAAATTTTAATTGTAATTTAAATGGATTAATAAAGCTTTTAATAATAATAATAATAATAAGTAACGTTATAATACCGCGGCCGTGACCTTTACGTACCAACATAATTATATTCGTACTTCACTGGCTGAGAGCCAAGTTTGAGTGTCGATTAATAAAGATGAAGATAAATTTAATACCAAAAAAAAAATGTATCTCTTGACTCAAGACGATAACTCGCGCATAGGTAGACTATACAAAATACAACTCCTATTTAATTTACATAAGCTCGACTCCAATTCTATAAATTTCGTTCAGTTAAGCAAATTTAAGCTTTCACATGAAGAAACAAGTTCCTGGAGAATTTTTGACGTTTTCTATTAATTAATCCTGAAATATCTTGTAGCTTTCGCAGAAGAATAAAAATCGTAAGAGATTTTCTTTAAGTAGTTTCCTTATGAAATGCTCTTGGTTTAACGCACACTACGTTGTGTGAAAACGAATGCCAAAAAAATCTCCGCGAATACATATTTTCAAGTTTGTTTCTTTTATTCTATTTAACAATTTTTAAATAAAATCACGCGAGAGAAAATTGGAATAGATAAATTAATTATTATTTGAGTGATTTGATTTATTTTGCAGTTCTTCTATCATTAAAAAAAAATTGATGTAATTGAAGCATTATTAATAGATAGATATGTATTTAAAAAAAGAGCAATGAATTTAAAGACAAAAATATTTCGTCATTTAAAATATTTGTCCTAGATAGGCAGAATTAGCCTTTTAGTTTTTCTTTTAATTTTAACTAACTTCAAAAAAATATATTTCAAATGTTGGTTTCACATAAAGAAATGTAAGTATGTATGCAGATAAATCTAAGCACAACATAGTCTCATTATAATTTTGAAATAGTTGGTAAAAATTTAGAGTAAGAATATTAAAAAAAAAAATTCACCAATGCACGCGTTACCTACGCTCTTAAAGTAGGGCTAAACTCTTATTACAAACCATATTATCAACATGGGCCATACATGCCGCGCTTAGGTACGCTATTATATGTACCTATCACACATGCTCTTATTTCTTAACTAAAGCTTGCAGTTCTTTTTCGACATCCAATTCTAAATTGATAACGCCAAGAGCCTATAACATAATACATAAAGTGTTTGTTGAACAAGTGAAATTCAACAACTGTTTTAAATTTGTGTAACACGTAACAACAAGTCTCGGGGAGCTATAACAATTGTTTTGGCACATTGGGAAAGGGAATTGCCCATTTCTGGCCCAGAGTGTACACGAACGAGTTTGGTATTAAATGAAAGGTTACGTGAAGCCCGATACATGAGTAAAATATTTTCAAAATCGTTCATGAGAATGTCGAGATATTTGGGCTTGAAGCTGACGATTGCAAAATAAGGATTTCAGATTTTGTTCCAAATAATTGTCCATAACGGGCGGAATAATTGACGTAGAAAAATGATATTGGTATCAAATGAATAATAAACAATACCAAAGTTATTTTCATATGTTAAACACATTTCGAGATATTGAGTTTTAACTTCTAAAAAAGCCACTTTGTCACACCGATATTTCAAAAAATTTTGTGATGACATATCCTTTTTTTAGCTCCAGTGAAAAGCTTATTTTTCTCCCTTTAATTGTATGTAAAATAAATTGTACTTTATCACATAAATACCCAATAATAAACAAAACATTGCTCAAAAGGCACTAAATTATTATGTGATGACTATATATAATTTGGTATTTGAGTTTTTCAATGCTCGAACACAATATTTCGCCACCTGCTCACTTCTTGGACAATATTTTATTGATATATGATTCGGATTAAAACCGTTAAAAATAGTATTTCCTTTTTATATCCACTATTATTTATTTTAAAACCCGTCCGTCGGTCTGTGGGTCTGTGCGTCAACTGTAATTTGAGCTAGAGCCCTAACAAGTGAACCGATTTGCTTCAAACTTGGTACAGAGCATTTTTATGTGATTCCCTAGAGTATAGATTTGAATTTTGGATTTAGCTCATCTAGAACGGTTAGCTGCTATACAAATATTTTTTTTTTTTTAATTTTCTCGAAAATGGCTCTTACGATTTTGATTAAACTTCGTACTTGTAATAACTAAGTCAATTGTGAGAAAACTGCATGTCAGGTTTTTCTAAAAAAATCGCATAACGGAATTAGGTATTCCACGGTTTTTAGAAAATGGTCTTATTTTTAGGTTGTTCAAGAATAAGTTCGTGCGATCAAGTCGTGCATATTTTGTACCCTATAATCTATCTTTCCTGGTCCATAGGCATAATAAGATGCGTTTAGAATTTTTTTTTGTTTATTTTAAGGTATTTATATAATGTTGTTGTAAATTTATCGGGAGTATGTTTCAAATTTAATAAAAAACTTAATTGGGTTGCTGTAAATACAGAATTCATTTATTGATTTAATTAATTCTGTTCAATATTAATATACCTGTAAATACAGAAACGACATTTAAAGTTATTATTTTCCTTTGAAATTCCCTCTTGGAACGGATAAGTTAATTTTCAATAAGAACATGAATCGGTTTTTCCTGCTTTTCTTTCTTCAGAAATTGAAACCTCAATAAAACAACTTGCTAACGGAAAATCTTTTGGGCAAGATGGCATCAGAGGAGAAATGTTTAAAATTGGAAGCAATAAATTGGTAACTACCATCACAAATATCTTTAACTGGATAGTTAAAACTGAAGAAATCCAAAAACAATGGAAAGAGTCAGTAATAACTTTGATACACAAGAAAGGAGACACCACAAGTGTTAACAATTATAGACCTATAAGTCTTGTATCGGTTATGTATAAACTCTTTGCAAAATGCTTATTTAGAAGGATTCAAGGGGTTTTGGATGAACAATAGCCCAGAGAACAAGCTGGCTTTCGTAAAGGTTTTAGCACTACCGATCATTTACAAACAGTTAACCAAATAAAAGAAAAATGTAACGAATGCCAGCTTGATTTACACATGGCGTTCATACTTCACTAAAGCGGTAGAACATAGAGTTATTTGGGAGTCATTACAAAAACAAGGAATAAACGACAAAATTGTTAGAATAATTAAAAATGTGTACACTAACGCAAAAGCTAGTATATCCCTAGAGAGCAAAGGCAGAACATTCAATGTTAGCAGAGGTGTAAGGCAAAGAGATCCCCTTTCACGAGCTTTCTTTTCTGCAGTTTTGGAAGATATTTTTCGTTTAATGTCTTGGCAATCATTAGGATTAAAAATAGATGGAGAATATCTTAATAACTTGCGTTTTGCAGATGACATCATTTTATTTGCATCTTCAAGCGATGACATAGAGCAAATGATAAAGGATGTGGGGGAATATTGCGCGAGAGCAGGACTGAGAAAACAAAATTAATGAGCAAAGGAGACCAGAAGGACATTTTCGTAGATGGGAAACAAATCGAATATGTGGAAGATTACATATAAACGGTCCGCCATCTAACGGTTTTTTTCAACTAGTGCTTATTTCGTGAATGGTAACACTTAGCTCATGTCTGATTTGACAGATAATTAGTTTTATCCTTCCGCTGAACGAATATGGTTGTGTATACGCTTCGCTAAGTGGGCCTGCGATCGACTTAGAGAAGATGCCGATTTTGCCAAAAAAATCATCTTTTCAGATGAAGCTCATTTTGATCTTGGCGGGTAGGTTAGGTTAAGTAGAAGGGCTGACAGTTGATCTTTTTACCGTCACACTTAGATCTGTGTAGATCCGTTGTGATATCCTAGGAAGTTGTATCCCACTTAATGTAAAAACCTATGTGTTTTGTTAGCAATCAAGCCATTTAGAGGCATTGACGAAGTTCAGAAGACTGTTCGCCGAAGTTCTAGAAAGATCCTCTAAGTCATCAAAGAAATGATTACCTAAGTGTTTCTATCTTAAGTGACAGAGTGCTGGGCAGTGACAAAGGAAGTGTAAGGTGTCCTTATGTGCTTCTTCATCGATGCAGCCTCTGCAAAGGTCGTCAGTACTGAGCCTCATTTTCTTTCTGTGGTATCCCAGTAGGTTGTGTCCGGTGATTATGCTGACAAGGGAACGAAGATGTTTTTTGTTCATTTGCATAATTTTGTCTGTCCTCTGCTTATTGAAATTGGGCCACAATTTTCTAGTTGTGGTGCATGTTTCAAGCAGGTTCCATCTTTCATTGTTTTTTCTGATATTTTGTTACCAATATCCTGTTTGATGTTACAGTTTGGTACTTTAATATGTCGTTCGGCTTGACTTGAATCAAGTGACGATCCCGTTCTCGCCAGCTCATCAGCTCTTTCGTTTCCCTGTACATTGCTGTGACCAGGAACCCAGCAGAGTCTAATGTTATGCTGCATGCCAAGAACCCTAAGCTCTTCGCGGCAGCAATTTACAACCTTCGAATGTATTTCGGTGGCGGAAATTGCTTTAATTGCTGCTTGGCTATCAATAAAGAGGGTGATGTCAGCTCGTGGTATCGGCATCATTGATATTTGCGTAGCTGCTTTGGTCACTGCCAAGACCTCAGCTTGGAAGACGCTGCAAAAGTCTGGAAGTCTGAAGGAGCTAGCTAGTCCCAGAGTTTCCGAGAAGATTCCTGCACCAACTCCAGTGTCCATCTTAGAACCATCAGTGAAGACAGTTATCGTAGATTCGTTACTGAGAGGTTGGTTGTTTTTCCACTCCTCGCTTCTAAGGAAAAGAGGCAGGAATGGTCTATTGAAGTTTAAATGGGGTATTGTGTAGTCTGTGCAAACATTATTTCCCACATATCTCTGAAGAATCTGAGTATTGCCCGTTGTGCTTTGCTTCCAACAGTTAGTGTGGCTTAGTCGCAAGGCACTGTATGCTGCTGATTCTTGCACGAATAGATCTAAGGGTTTCAGGTTGAGTATCGCTTCCAGCCCCGCTGTGGGGGTGGTTTTCAACGCCTCTGTAATACCTACGCATGCTAATCTTTGAACTTTTGTTAAGATTTTCAGGTTTGTTGTTTTCTCTGTCGCGTTCCACCAAACTAGATTACCGTAGGTTATTATCGGTCTAACTATTGCCGTGTACATCCACCTGATAATTTTTGGGTTTGGTCCCCAGGATTTTCCGAAAATCCTGTTGCAGGAATAGAATGCGACCATAGCTTTCTTTGCTCTTTCTTTGGTGTTGAGACACCAGTTCAGTTTCTTATCAAGGATCACACCGATCCACAGACCACATTTCTTTGTCCAGTTGTTGACCTTTGACAGGGCAAACTCGATCTGTTCACTTATAGTGGATGGGAAGTTTCCTTTCGCAAGTAGTGCTAGGTCGTCCGCATAGGCTACTACTTTGACTCCACTATATTTTAATTTTACAAGAATTTCGTTCATAACTAGTATCCAAAGAAGTGGAGAGAGTACCCCTCCCTGGGGTGTTCCTCTAGATGTGGATACTTTTAAACGTGATTCTCCAAGTTCTGTGTTTATATGCCTGTTTCTTAACATGCACATAGTCCAATTTATAATTGAACTTTCTATATTCAGCTCTACAAGGGTTCTCTTAACTGCATCACTTTCCACATTATTGAATGCTCCTTCAATATCCCGAAAGGCAGCGAGAGTGTATTACTTGTCTTTGAGAGTTTTTTCAATTGTAATTATTAACAACACAGTGAAGTGCTGTTTCTACGCTTTTGCCTTTTGTATAGGCATGCTGCATTGGAGAAATTACCTCCGGGTTCAGTGTGCTGCGAATATAGATGTCCAACAGTCTTTCGAAGGTTTTAAGAGTAAACGACGTGAGACTGATTGGTCTATAATCTTTAGCTTCCGTGTGACTAGGCTTACCAGCCTTCGGGATGAAAACAACCTTGACTTCACGCCATACTTTAGGTACATATCCCCATCTGAGGCTGCTTGAGAATATGTTTTTTAGGTGCGGAGTAATGAGGTTTTCACTTTTTTGTAACATCATTGGAAAGATGCCATCTAGTCCCGGGGATTTATAAGGGGAGAAAGAGTTTATTGCCCATTTAATCTTGTCTTCCGTTACAATATCCGACGGTGCTCTGTGCTCTGTATGGATCTCACTCACCTGATTATAGCTCGGGTTAGAGTTACACCCGGGAAAATGAGCATTAACTAAGAGTTTAAGAGTTTCACTGCATGATTCTGTCCAATGACCATTTGGTTTTTTATTTATTTTATTATTGTTTGGATGGGGGTTTATAATTTGGATTATAGTTAATACCTTTGTAGTTTGGATTTGGGTTATTATGATTAAAAGGGGGTTTAATATGTACAGGATTTTTAGGTATAAAGTTGTTTTGGTTGGGATAATATTTTTGATTGGGAATGAAGTTTTTATTATTATTTTTTGGTGTTTCGACCAATTTTCTAGGTGTTACTTCATTTTTTTCATCTATAAAACCTGCTTGGGTTAGCTCGTGTAAAGCAGCTTGAAGATTAAGAGGTTTAAGTGCGAAGAGTACTGTTCGCATATGTATTGGTAATTTTTCTTTAAATATATTGAGAGCTGTTTTATTATTGTGTTCTATTTCAGAACTTTTACCTTCTTGAATAGTTTTCTGATTTAATTCGCAGATGCTTTTTTGGATATCGTTATAAAATGTTATAACATTTCCCTTGTACACTAGTTGCCTTAAATCATCGTATAATTGGAAAGAGGATTTGAATCCTCCAAAATTTGTAATTAACAATTCCTTTACTTCTGTCCAAGTATTTAAGTGTGCATGTATTTCTATGCATCTTTTTGCTTTTCCTATTAATTTACTTTTTAATATGTTTATACACATTGTCTGACTTTGGTTGTCGTACTTGTTTAGTGTTGGAGTGATTCCATCCACATTCGTTATAAATGTGTATAGATCCTCACGTCGTCCGTCAAATGTATTTAGTTTTTCTATGTATTTTAGAGGGTCGAGTGTTATTTTTATTTAATTTTTCAAATATAGTAGACAATGTATCTAATTTAATATATGATAAATCTGTTTTTAAAGTATCACTAGATTCATTTAATTGAAGCTCAAAATTATTCTTACAATCGTTATTATTTTTGTTGCTTTTTGGATCCTGTGTTTCTTCTTCTGAGGATTCGTCTGTGTACTTTGGATAGGGATTCGGCTTCTTCTTCGCAAATCTTCTGCTAATAAAACTCATTTGTTGTTGTTGGATAATTAGTCTCTTCTATGGATTTCGTGACATTACCATATACGTTGGTTTGAGTCACTAACTAATTGATTTGGTTTAGATCTATAAAGTGTTCTAATAACTTGTAAATTCACTGAATCTTGTTTTGAGAGTCACTGAATTGCAATTGTGTCGTTCACTTTCTAAAAAGTATACCGTTTATTATTAGTTGCGATGCTCTTTTGCGTAGAGTTTTCAAAGCGAGTATATTTCACTATTTAAACGGAAAAACGAGCGATAAAAAATGATTTTAATTTCGATACTAACTTTTCCTTTTTCATAGGTTGACCGAAATTTAAAATATTTTTGTTGGTTTTTATTTACGGATACTTCACATATGAAAGAAGTATCCTACCGACTGCGCCAATTATAAATGCACTCTAGGTACAAATATTTTTAAAAAGAATATCAAGAGCGGAGCTCTTGATTCTTGATCTTTATTAGTTGAGAGTATCTTAAGAACTAACTGGAACGTCGCAGACGACCAGTGTTTGAAATGTATCTTTGTTTACATTACTGACTTCGTCAGCATTTTTGTTTCTTTGTTCTTTATTAAATTGATGACTGTAAGAGAATATCATACCACATGAATATTTGGAAGGAAATATGAATGTGATTTCATTTCCTTTGTTTATAAATAAAGTAAACTCAAAAAATGGGTTTTGTTATTTTTGATGTTATAACCTTTATATATTTATATATATGCATATGTATGTGTTATAAATAATTATCATTCCACGCTAATTCTTCTTTAAAATAAATATGTAATATATTTGTTAGTAAGCATTCAACAGTCTCATCAACAACATCTTTAAAAATGGACCTCGAGTTATTGATTAAAAACATTTGTGATTTCCTAAGAGTATTTAAAAATGAATTACTAGATGAACATTATGAGGAATTTTTAAATTGTATTGATCTACTTAAAGAATTTAAAAACTCAATTTACACTGAATCGAAACATGGATTTCATTACTCTCATTGTTGTTGGTCATCAAATGAATGCAAATTGGGTCCAGATACTTGTGCATGCTATTTAATAGAAGGACGTTTATTAAGAATTAAAAAACTAATGTTATTATATAAGAGACTTAAATAAAGACAATACTAAATGATAAAATACTTTGTTTTATTTTGTTGAATTCATTCTTAATCAATATGAGTAAGCGAATGGTTGTTGAAGAATTACACAGAGCTGCACGTAGAAATTTTAATCGTCGTCGTGTTGTCATTAAAGGCTTCGATGATGTATGGCAAGCTGACTTAGTTGAAATGATACCTTATAGTAAACAAAACAAAGGTTTTAATTATTTAATGACAGTCATAGATACCTTTTCTAAATTCGCATGGGCTATTCCTATTAAAAACAAAACTGGTCTCACTGTTACCAAAGCGATGGAGGGAATATTTATCAAATCTTCTAGAATTCCAAAAAATTTACAAACAGATGACGGGAAAGAATTTTTTAATAAAAATTTTAAAATGTTGGAAAAAAATAAAGTAAATCATTACTCAACATTCAGCACATTAAAGGCTTCTATTGTTGAACGATTTAATAGAACTCTTAAAGAAAAAATGTGGAAGGAGTTCAGCTTTAATGGGAACTATAAGTGGATTTACATTATAAAAAAATTGCTTCACGATTATAATAACTCCTACCATAGAACCATAAAATGTCAACCTGCTAGTGTTGATTCAAAAAATTCTAAGGTATTACTATCACTTTTCAAATGCCCTAAAGAAAATATAGATAAACGTAAATTTAATGTTGGAGATAGTGTAAGAATAAGCAAGTATAAACATGCATTCGAGAAAGGTTATACACCTAACTGGACTACGGAAGTTTTTAAAATAAGAACAGTTAACAAAACAAAACCTATTACATATCTTCTCGAAGATTATCAAGGAGAACCAGTAAAAGGCGGTTTTTATAAAGAAGAACTCAACTGATCAGGCATCTTTCTTGTGGAAAAGGTTATTAAAACAAGAGGAAATGAGGTTTTTGTAAAATGGTTGGGTTTTCCAACAGAACATAACTCATGGATTGATAAAAATAAGTTGTTGTAATAGAAAAGAAACAAATATGAATTGATTTTTAAGATAATTTGTTGGGTGTGTTTTATTTAAGGTTTGTAACTAGAATACATGAACGATAGAAAAAAAAATATTATTTAAGTTTTAAAAATTTAAGTTCGTATGTTGATCCCAATTGCATTGTGATTTCGAATGCATAGCCACCTCCGCCAATAGCGAGCAAACTATTTGATGATAGAGCTGAGTATCTGCCTGGTAAAAAGACCTAGAAATAAAAAAAAATACATTTAGACAAATTGAAAACAAATAAAAAGAATACAAACAATAAAAATAAATAAATTTAATAAAATAATTATTTGGTTTACCGTATATTCCCCAAGATCCGCTACCACTCGATCCCCCCACTTTGTTGTAACTTTTTGCATATTGAAAATATTGTACTTTATTCCAACTGTAAGACCCGACAGTTTCCTTGTAGGTTTGAAAGCGCTTTCGTGTATAGTATTTGCTTCTCCGACTGCAAATTCTTCTTAGGTAAAAACTGAGTAATCTGCTTCTGAGAAATGCATGTTGAATAATGTTCAATTTTCGTCACTTTCTTCAAATCAACTATTCCTATCCGAAAAAATGTTGCCTTTTTATACAACTATTTTACCCCCGTCCGCTCATCATTTTATTATTTTTTCTTTAAATTTGAATTTTTTTTTCTATTTTTAGAGAACTATACGATCATTTAATCATTTTTCTTTTATATCATCATATTGTTTTTCCTTATTTGGTAAAAACTAAATATTTCCTTATATAAAACGCTCCTCCTACTTTCTTTTATCTTTAATTACACTCGCATACCATTTCCCGCTTCCCAAAATCTTAGTAGGTTTCGTCATCTCTAATCCTTTTCTTATTTTTGTAAAGTGTAGCGCACGCACACGCATATGTTTTTCTTTCCACAATTTTATCTAAAATATTTTTTTCCACCCCTACCTCTTTCCTGTATATATTTTCGGTAAATATGAATATTATGTTGCATATGGAGTTTTTTATTTCCTAGTTTTTGATAAATATGCACATGTTGCATATGAAGGTTTTTCTTCTTTATTTTTTTTTTTGTAAAACTCCACAATCTAAGTTATTCATGCTATTTTGAAACAAATAAATCATTGGACATTTCGGCCATTTGTAATAGTTGTCGCTATAGAGCCATCAAGTACAGTTCTTTGAAGTGTGTTCAAGTTAAATCAAAATATAAATAAGTTTTCATTAATACAAATCAAAAAAAATCATTGCATTTTTAAAACTTTGTTTAAAAGTGGTGAAAAATAAGCTAAAGATAATTTCTTCGTTCTAAAATAAACAAAATATATCAGAGCCTAAAACGCAAAGGAATACTCATTAAATATTAAATTCTATACAAACCTTAGTGCAAAACGTTTTAAGATTTTATTATTTTTGCAAAAAAAACATCGTAAAAATGGAAAATTTCAATTGTGTTGTTTGCGAGAAAAAATTCTCCCATGTATGTTCCTTAAAAAGGCATATGAAATCTGCCCATAATGATATTGGTCATGTTCAATGTCCACAGTGCGAAAAAAAATTTACGCGAAAAGATGCTATGCTTCGTCATGTTCGAAACAGTCACTATACCTTAGCTAATATAGAAGTAGCTCATGTGAGTAATGTAAATCCCGGTGCAAGTGATCAGCCTATTTTAAACAAGCGGAAATCCGATGATGATATACCACATTGTTCCTCGAAGAAACGTAGATGCGTAGCTTGTGAAATGGATGTTTTAACATCCGAGTGGCCAAACCATATAAGAACAAATAACCATAAAAGCAAAAACCTGGTAGAGGTGGCAATGGTTCCCTTTATGAAGGTCCGACAGTGTTTTGGAGGAAAGGCAGAAATCTTCATATTGGAAAATAAAAAGGAAGATCATTAAATATTTTTTGAACGAGTGTAAGACTGATGTGTTAAAACTGATTGAAGAATCACTCCGAACCAAAGGCAGTGTTAAATTCAGTACTGAGCTTTCCGCTGAGTATGTAAAATATTCAACGTTGGCTGGAGGTGAAGAGCATGTTGACATAAGCATAAAATCATTTAAATCTCCAATGCAAATAGCTATAGAAAGCCAAAATATAAATGAAATATATTCAAACATGATGGCATGTATCGATGGTAAAAGCGAAGAGTTCGAGGTCATGGACTCGGGTTGGAGCCTGCTTTCAATCAAACATATTGAAATCAACATCAATGAATACAAGCCATTGAGAGGATCTAGCTACATTAGACTACCAAAATGTATTGCAGCAAGAAAGGCATGTGTGAATATTCAAAACAATGATTTATATTGCTTCAAATGGGCAGTTATTTCCGCTCTCCATCCAGCCAATAACCATGTTGAACGAACCAGCAGCTATCCTATCGAAAACATAACAGATGATATGATAAATTTGCCGAATGGTTTTCAACTTAATTTTTCGAATTTGGTTTAAAATTAAAGGAAATATCCCTATTCGAAACGCTTAACCCCACCATAAGCATCAAAGTTTTTGGGATCGAGCCAAAAAGTAATGGAGGAGGAGGAGATTATAAAGTTGTAGGCCCATTCTTTATCACGAAGAATGTAAAGTATAACCACATCAACTTGCTGTTGATCCAAGAAAATTCGAACAACCATTTCATTTGGATTAAAAATATATCTGGGTTGATAAGCACCACTCAATACGAATGTGTAATGCATGCTTATTAACATTTAACACGGATAGTGCTTATGGAAAGCATCAAACAGAGTGTAATGGTGTTGTGACAGAGCTGCCAAAAGAGGATGCAAATATTTTGAAATTTGAACATCATTCAAAATCAATTGAAGTCCCCTTCGCTATATATGCAGACTTCGAATGCATGCTGGTGAATATTCAAGGTTGTCATCCACACCCAAGGAATTCATCAACTACATCGATAAAAGAGCATGTTCCAATAGCTGTGTCTTATTATTTGAAATGCTTGTTTGATTCAAATTTAGACAAACTATTCAAATACACGGGTAAGCTAAAATATTAATCAAAATAAAAAACATTTAATAATTCATTTTTAATTATTTATTTACAAATTTATTAATTTTTTTTGTTTATTTTGATTGCAGGTTCCGACTGTGCTCGAGTATTTATAGATTCCATAATTGAAGAATCTAAACGTATTCACAGAGAATACTTATCGATACATAAAGAAATGATAGAAACAGCAGAGGACCAACAAAAATTCAGAGATGAAACCAGTTGCCACATATGCAGCAAGCATCTTCGATTGGATAGAGTTCGAGACCATTGTCACATCACTGGGAAATTTAGAGGTGCAGCACATTCATCATGCAATTTAAATTACAAGGTACCAAAATTCTCACCTATTTTTTTCCACAATTTAACTGGTTATGATGCCCATTTATTCATTACAGAGCTGGGTAACACTAATGGGGATATACAAATTATACCATTAAATAAAGAAAAGTACATATCGATATCAAAAATTATTGAAGTAGATAACGTGAATAATGATCAGAAGGAACTTCTTGAGTTAAGATTCTTAGACTCTTTTCGATTTCTCCCCTCAAGCATTGATAATATTTCAAAAACCCTTGCCGAGGATGACTTCAAAATTTTGGCTAAGTTTTGTAAGAATAATAAAAGATCTTTCGAGCTAATGACTCGAAAGGGTGTCGTTTGTTACGTTTACATAGATTCTGTAGAAAAACTTTCTGAAACGGAATTACCAACTATTTCAGCTTTTAAGAATTCATTACTCCAAACGGATTGTAGTAAATATGATTACGAACATGCTAAAAATGTTTGGAATAATTTCAATTGTTCTACCTTAGCTGAATACCTTGAATATTATTTGGTTATGGATGTTTTAATTCTAGCTGATATAATTAATTATTTGAAAAATTCCGAAAGGATTCAAGGAAATCATATGGTCTGGATCCATGTCATTACTTCACGTTACCCAGGTTTTCATGGAGCGCTATGCTTAAGCATACAAATGTTAAACTAGAGCTCCTTACGGATATAAATATGTACAATTTTTTTAGTAAGGTAATAAGAGGAGGATTGACTCAGTGCAGTTTACGACATTGCATGGCCAATAATAAGTACTTGTAAGAGTATGATGCAAATAAACCTTGCGAATATTTAATGTACTTAGATGCAAATAACCTCTACGGTTGGGCCATGTCTGATTACCTGCCACATTCAGGCTTTCAATGGGTTGATCCTCCAACAAATTTAACCTCAATAAAGGAATGGTTGCTTATGGATAAAAACGATGGGTGCGTTTTAGAAGTGGATTTAGAATATCCGCAACATATTCATGATCAACATAACGATCTTCCATTCTGCCCATCTAATATATAAATTAACAACAAACCAAAAAAATTGATTCCAGACTTGCGCCACAAGCTAAATTATACAATACACTTTAAAACATTGATTCAGTGCATTGAAAATGGTTTGATTTTGAAAAAATACATAGGGCGATAAAATTCCGACAGTCTCCATGGTTAAAAGATTATATTGACCTCAATAATAAACTAAGAACAGAAGCGACAAACAAATTTGAAAAAGACTTGCGCAAACTGTGCAATAACGCAGTGTTTGGGAAAACCATGGAGAATGTTGACAAGAGAAAAGATGTACGAATTGTTTTATCACTTGATAATTCGAGTAATGGTAGACAGCTCGGCGCTCGTGCGCTTATAGCAAAACCAAATTTCCACAGCATTCTTGAGTTTGGTGATAACATGGCTGCTATTCAAATGAATCGAACGTCTACGGTTTATAACAAGCCAATATACTAAGGGTTCTCTGTTTTAGAGATCTCTAAGTATAAGATGTATGATTTTCATTATGCCTATATGAAGCCTAAATTTTCGGAAAAAAACCTTCGGCTGGCATACATGGACACCGATTCATTAATCTATCAAATTAACACCCCAGATTTTTATAATGATATAAAAGATGATATTTAGGATAAATTTGACACTTCTGATTTCCCTCTTGATAATCCTTTTGCTATTGCCCAGCTCAATATGAAAAAATTAGGGTACATGAAGGATGAAAATTGTGGGAAGATAATGAAAGAATTTATTGGGCTAAGGGCGAAAATGTATAGCATTGATGTTCAAAATTCAAATGTTATAAAGAAGGCAAAAGAAGTTAAAGCATCTGCTGTAAGAAATTTATCATTGAGCAATTATAGAGACTGTTTATTTCAGAAAAAAGATTATTATTGCACAATGATAAATTTAAAAAATAATATATAATATATAATAAAAAATATAACTTATGTAATTAAAAAAAAAATAGGAAGTAAATAAAAATTGATTGTTTAAAAATATCAACAAAACAAAATCTAAAAATATGATAATCAAGAGTTTTATTTTTTTTCAGTTGTGGTTCTTGTCTGCTCTTTTAGATAATCTTTCTAGGTTTTAGGAAGTTTCCCTAATCTTGTACACAATGTTTCCGTTTTTCACTCATTCATGTTTATTCTTGCACATTTAAGCAAAACCAATACCGTATGGTTTTTGTTAATTTTTATCAGAAGCAAGAAGGATGTAACATATATGTATGAATACTTACACATCCGTCAGATTGTTTGCTTATCATTTCCCATACAATCAAAAAACAAAATAAAAAGCAAATGCATTATAACATTTTAAAAATGATAGACGACATGTGGTATATATGAATTTGGATAAAATGTTTACTATGATTTGCTTCCAAATAAATTTCTGCATTTTTTTACATTCCAACAGTTCTCAAAAAACTATCCCGAAGAGTAAACGTTTCGTTTGTTTTCAATCCATATCTGTATAATAAAAAGTAATAATGTGTTCTTTAAACGGTTTAACATCATCCGGATGGACATTTACTAATGTAGTGACTGGAAAAATCACACATTTGAATAGAGGAGCGTCTGATATTGGATACGGAGCATCTACCCCAATTTTCATTGGTATCCAATGCCCCTTTTTGGCCTTTTTCCATGCGCGGATTCGCATTACGCCAGATGATAAAGGGCTGTATATCCAAAGTTATGAGAATACGCTTGGGGTGTTTATCAATGGTAACTTAATACCACCAATGGTGACCTACCAGCTACAGTTCGGAGATGAAATTAGTTTTGGGATCAATGAGCCGTGCTTTGATTGTCCGTTTGAAAACACTTCATTTACGGTTAAACATCCAAGGCATTTAAGACCGGTTCCACCATGTCTTCGGAAAGACACGTTTCCGAAACCTATTCAACCTTTAGAAATAAGTATAGATGATGATAATGATATCAACAGTAACATCATCATCTATCCTCCAACAACTTGGTATAGAGTACCAGAAGAAAGAAACAAAGAATGGTGTACGGTACCAGGTGTTAAAAATGTTTGGGTGAAATTACCAGTTACTGACTACACGGAGTATCCTGAAACTGATGATTAATATTTATTTAGCAATTAGAAAAACATTGTTTGTAAATAGAAAATAAATAAAAATTGTAAATAAATCTTGTTATTAAATTTGAATATTAAAAAAAAAAAAAAAAAAATGTTTTTAATTTTTAATCAAGGGTTAATTTGTTCCTTTAGTTTCTTCTGCTCCAAGTATTTTTTTCAGCTTGAGAAACATCATCATCATACCACACATTAAAAACACCCATAGCTCTTTGTATCAGCTTTATCGCCACCTTAGCCGACACACACATAACACGAGCAATATGAACCACCAAGGCTACCTACTTGAGCCACTGATCCACCGAGCCACCCACCCACCTAACCACCTTAACCACCCACCCAGCCACCGGGCTCACGTGCCTACGTGTATTACCTGTGTACCTGCATTCACCTGTACACCTGTACACATGTACACATGTACACCTGTACACATGTACACCTGTACACCTGTCCTCACCTGTACCTGTGCTCACCTGTCCTCACCTGTACGTGTGCTCACCTATCCACACCTGTATTTACCTGTTCTCACCCGTGTTTACCTGAGCTCACCTGTGCTTACCTGAGCTCACCAGTGCTCGCCTGTGCTTACCTTTACCTGTTCTCACCTGTGCACACCTGTTCTCACCTGTACACACCTGTTCTCACCTGTGAGCCACCGAGCCACTGGGCCAGAGTGCCCTTAAACCAACTACTATTTATAAAAAAAAAAAGAAAAAAAAAGAATGGTAACATTCAACCTCAAGTGAATTTGGTTAGGTATATCCGGACTCAAATACTTTATGTATGTAGATAACTGAAGACAGTGAACTAAAAACCAAGAACTCGAAACAGAAAAGAGTTCTATCATACCGTCATCTTGGAAAGTGCTGCCGGCAGGACCACGAGGGACGAAGATAAACCGTAAGTTTTTTTGATCCAACCATATTGTATTTACTTTGTATACGCATAAATATTTTTGAAGAAGGAAGACCTAAGGTATCTAACACAAAAAAAAAAGAAAGAAATAGGAAAGGATAACCAATGTAAACAAGATATGATTTCCTTCGTCGGTTTCAGTTTTCCTTTTTTTTTTGAAACTTATGTTTAACTTTACTGGATTGGATAAATATCACAGGTTGCATATAAATGAATTCAATAAACATCTGGCTACGCTAATTTCTTAAGTCTGAACTTTCTTTGAAATGGGTTGCTAATTTGTTTGCTAAAAGTGTGTGGAGGCTAGGTTGAGCCGTCCACGGAGATGAGGAAAGGCTATGGACGGAAAGGCTGGTACGGAGTTACAACATACAGGTTACAGATGAACGTATACTATCACCCACAAAACTAACTACATGAAAATGAATGTTTTCTTGTGACATTTACACTAACTGACAAACCAAACATGTACTAACTATAGACTAGGTTGCGATTGGGAGTTACTATTGGGGTTGTCTTCCTAACATATGGCCATGAAGACAACATTGGTTGCATCTAAGATACAAGGGTGGGTTGGCCAAGCTTTTGCCAACATCATCGGGCAAGGTCGACTATGGTTTCGGTGAACCACTGTTTTTTTGGTTTGGGCGAACCACTTTGACAGTGGGGTGGTAGTCGAATGTTGTGATGTACCTTGGGTTCTAAGGCTGAGGTATACTCGTCGGGTCCAGGGTTTAACTAAAGGAGGTACACAAAAAACTTTAGTGGAAAGGTCTTTTCTTTATTGAGACTCCTATATTAATATTAATTCATTAAGTCTTAAATTATAAAGTTAAATAATAGGATCTTTTCTGAAGACTCCTCGTCGCTCGGCTCGGTTCCTGTTGAATAACGGCTTTGCAGGTTTCTCCTTGTACGTCTTCAATCTGGATTTCTCTGGTTCGTCTACTATGGTTTATCGATGGTCTTTAACCGGCTTATCGATGGCTTTTGACCGCCTTATCAACGGCTTTTAACCGGCTTATCAACGGCTTTTAACCGGCTTATCAACGGCTTTTAACCGGCTTTTCAACGGCTATTAACCGGTTTATCAACGGCTTTTAACCGGCTTATCAACGGCTTTTAACCGGCTTATCAACGGCTATCAACCGGCTTATCAACGGCTATTAACCGGTTTATCAACGGCTGTTAACCGGATTATCAACGGCTATTAACCGGCTTATCAACGGCTTTTAACCGGCTTATCAACGGCTTTTAACCGGCTTATCAACGGCTGTTAACCGGTTTATCAACGGCTATTAACCGGTTTATCAACGGCTGTTAACCGGTTTATCAACGGCTATTAACCGGCTTATCAACGGCTTTTAACCGGCTTATCAACGGCTTTTAACCGGCTTATCAACGGCTGTTAACCGGTTTATCAACGGCTTTTAACCGGCTTATCAACGGCTTTTAACCGGCTTATCAACGGCTACTAACCGGCTTATCAACGGCTATTAACCGGTTTATCAACGGCTGTTAACCGGTTTATCAACGGCTATTAACCGGCTTATCAACGGCTTTTAAACGGCTTATCAACGGCTTTTAACCGGCTTATCAACGGCTATTAACCGGCTTATCAACGGCTATTAACCGGTTTATCAACGGCTTTTAACCGGCTTATCAACGGCTTTTAACCGGCTTATCAACGGCTATTAACCGGCTTATCAACGGCTATTAACCGGTTTATCAACGGCTGTTAACCGGTTTATCAACGGCTATTAACCGGCCTATCAACGGCTTTTAACCGGCTTATCAACGGCTTTTAACTGGCTTATCAACGGCTGTTAACTGGTTTATCAACGGCTCTTAACCGGTTTATCAACGGCTTTTAACCGGCTTATCAACGGCTATTAACCGGTTTATCAACGACTTTTAACCGGCTTATCAACGGCTATTAACCGGTTTATCAACGGCTTTTAACCGGCTTATCAACGGCTATTAACCGGTTTATCAACGACTTTTAACCGGCTTATCAACGGCTATTAACCGTTTTATCGACGGCTGTTAACCGGCTTATCAACGGCTTTTAACCGGCTTATCAACGGTTATTAACCGGTTTATCAACGGCTGTTAACCGGCTTATCAACGGCTTTTAACCGGCTTATCAACGGCTATTAACCGGCTTATCAACGGTTACTAACCGGTTCATCAACGGCTGTTAACCGGCTTATCAACGGCTTTTAACCGGTTTATCAACGGCTATTAACCGGTTTATCAACGGCTTTTAACCGGCTTATCAACGGCTATTAACCGGCTTATCAACGGCTTTTAACCGGCTTATCAACGGCTACTAACCGGTTTATCAACGGCTGTTAACCGGCTTATCAACGGCTTTTAACCGGCTTATCGACGGCTTTTAACCGGCTTATCAACGGCTTTTAACCGGCTTATCAACGGCTATTAACCGGTTTATCAACGGCTGTTAACCGGCTTATCAACGGCTTTTAACCGGCTTATCAACGGCTATTAACCGGTTTATCAACGGCTGCTAACCGGCTTATCAACGGCTTTTAACCGGCTTATCAACGGTTACTAACCGGTTTATCAACAGCTGTTAACCGGCTTATCAACGGCTTTTAACCCGCTTATCAACGGCTATTAACCGGCTTATCAACGGTTACTAACCGGTTTATCAACGGCTGTTAACCGGCTTATCAACGGCTTTTAACCAGTTTATCAACGGCTATTAACCGGCTTATCAACGGCTTTTAACCGGCTTATCAACGGCTATTAACCGGCTTATCAACGGCTGTTAACCGGTTTATCAACGGCTATTAACCGGTTTATCAACGGCTTTTAACCGGCTTATCAACGGCTATTAACCGGTTTATCAACGACTTTTAACCGGCTTATCAACGGCTATTAACCGGTTTATCAACGGCTTTTAACCGGCTTATCAACGGCTATTAACCGGTTTATCAACGACTTTTAACCGGCTTATCAACGGCTATTAACCGGTTTATCAACGGCTGTTAACCGGCTTATCAACGGCTTTTAACCGGCTTATCAACGGTTATTAACCGGTTTATCAACGGCTGTTAACCGGCTTATCAACGGCTTTTAACCGGCTTATCAACGGCTATTAACCGGCTTATCAACGGTTATTAACCGGTTTATCAACGGCTGTTAACCGGCTTATCAACGGCTTTTAACCGGTTTATCAACGGCTATTAACCGGCTTATCAACGGCTTTCAACCGGCTTATCAACGGCTATTAACCGGCTTATCAACGGCTATTAACCGGTTTATCAACGGCTGTTAACCGGTTTATCAACGGCTATTAACTGGCTTATCAACGGCTTTTAACCGGCTTATCAACGGCTACTAACCGGTTTATCAACGGCTGTTAACCGGCTTATCAACGGCTTTTAACCGGCTTATCGACGGCTTGTAACCGGCTTATCAACGGCTTTTAACCGGCTTATCAACGGCTATTAACCGGTTTATCAACGGCTGTTAACCGGCTTATCAACGGCTTTTAACCGGCTTATCAACGGCTATTAACCGGCTTATCAACGGCTGTTAACCGGCTTATCAACGGCTTTTAACCGGCTTATCAACGGCTATTAACCGGCTTATCAACGGTTATTAACCGGTTTATCAACGGCTGTTAACCGGCTTATCAACGGCTTTTAACCGGTTTATCAACGGCTATTAACCGGCTTATCAACGGCTATTAACCGGTTTATCAACGGCTGTTAACCGGCTTATCAACGGCTATTAACCGGTTTATCAACGGCTGTTAACCGGCTTATCAACGGCTTTTAACCGGCTTATCAACGGCTTTTAACCGGCTTATCAACGGCTTTTAACCGGTTTATCAACGGCTATTAACCGGCTTAAGTTATATGTTTTTACTTAATCGAGACCCCTTTTAACACAACTGGCTTATTCTACTTAAACTAATGAACCTTTACTTGGCTCTATTACGGGCTTATAACTAAAAGTTGAACTGTATTTAGCTGTCTTTTGTGTGTTGCATGGCTTCCTCTCGTTACCTATTTGGTTAAAAGCAAATGTCAACTATAACCATATAAAGTTTAATATTTCATACAACTTCTCCATTCCTTTCCTTGCCCGTCACTCCCCTACCTTTGCTCTATGCAATTAGGAGTACCTCTATTCATGTTATTACATGAGGGGTTTGCGGGTTACAGGGGAAAACATTATTAAATGCTAACCAAACCATCATCTGGTACTGCATTGGTTTGGTTAGTTTTCACCACCTTTAATCTATCACAATTCACCATCGATGTGCTTTGATCGTTACCTTTTCGTGGTCCTCTGCTTGGTTCGTACGACTTGTTAAGCTCCTCTTGATCGGAATTCACCACACCTATTCATGTTGTTGTTGTGAGTCTGTTTCATAATGTGTATGCGTTGTGCTGTTGGTTGTTCTTTATTTCCCCACAGCTACTAGTAGTGTTGTTGTGATAAGATGGTTATGGTAATGTATAATGCTCTATCTTTGCTAGTCGGTGTCGGGCTTTCTTGGCATCGACACCTGCTTATTGGTTGCGGACGGTTTATTCCCCGATTTGGGTGTGTGCAAAATATGCCTGAATTAACAGTGGTGGCTGTCAGTGGCTCGGTTATGAAATTATTTATTAATTTCATAATTGTATGTAGATAGTTATTATAGGTTGTTGGTGTTGTTTAGGTGGAGATATGTAATGCTTCATTACAATGTTATGGGATAGAAACAGAAGAAAATAAAATGTTAAGATTTAGTTTAGGATCAAGATTAGAGTAAGTGAACACGCATATAATTATATGTTTAATATATAAATATATGTATATAAATACAAATATGTGTATATTGGATAACATACACTTGTAGTAGTATTAGGGACCTAGCTAGTATAGTTTCAAGAATTTTATTGATTTCATTTGTTCGTGCCCGTCAGTTCGTCAACCTGGACCTCGTTCTTTCTCTCGAACAGTGGCATAGGTCACTAGATTTGTGCGTATTCCTTTTTTTTGCCCAGATCCTTATTCATAGTATCCTTCCTTTCCCCATATAAGGCATGTATTATTTTGTTTGCTGAGTGGGAGGTGTATGAAAAGGGACAAGAACCACCCCCATCCTTCGAGCTGAGCCGAGCCATGTGCAAGCATGCCGCGCCCCCTTTTTCAACACCGAAGTTACACCTCTGTGGTACCCAGACTCGCAACAAGCTCTCATAAGAAAAGTCTCTCTGAGTAAATTTATATTTACTTTTTGAAGTCCCATAAGAGCATTTTAGTTCCCATAAGAAGTACTGTCTCTCAGAGAGAATTTATATTTACTGAGAGCGGCACTTCTTACGGGAGCTCAAACGTTTTTATGGGACTACAATTTGACGTTTAACTTTCAAACGAAACACATTTATCTGTGTGGCTTTAATTTTCATCATCATCCATAGATCTCATAGAGATGTTAATACAAGAGTTAAAGTATCAATCAACAACAGCCATGTTGCAATATGAACAAAATGTTTTCATTATACTTTGAGGGTTACCGTAGCTTAAAAAAAATATATTCTGCATAAATTATTTTATTTGGTTTTCCTTTCTGACCAAAACTTGTAAAAAGTTATTATTTTGTATTCATTTTGTTTTCCTTTTTTTGTTGTCGACATTAGTTGTATGAAAATTGGATTTGTATAACATACAAAAAACAGCTACTTTACCGGAGAAGAATGACTGGGTACATTCTTGTGCAGCAGAATATTAACACGACACAAGTAAAATTTAATCATTAAAAATCAGTTGTTTTTGTCAGTTTTGAATGACAAAAATATTGGAAGAAAATCTTAACAATAAAAAGCCACTGACAATGCGTTATATTATCTGCCGCTTTAGATCCAATTTTTGTCATAAGAGCACAATAAAAATGACAATAATTGAAAACAAATGTGGTATGAATGATCGCATTTTGTGAATTATATAAAAACAGACTTAGTGATTTTTTCATCCAAAAAATTGTAACGGTTATAGTATTTGATAGTGAGATATTATTCTTCTACTATACGAGATTTCTCCTTTTTAAACTTGTATTTTTATATCTATATGGCATCGTCAGGATGTTAGGAAGCCGCACGTTGGGCTTCATCCGTAACGTGAAGTGTGAGGTGTTATTATACTTAGGTGTTAGTAATTTCCTTCCTTACAGAATGAACAGCAAGATCATCGACCTTAGTACGTCTTCAGATCGTGACTTCACTATTCACCTTTATTAAGGATATGCTTCGATGTAATGCATACCAAACTTACAAAACACCAGACTGTCGAATCCACAGCCGAGTTAATCAAAATTTTTCTAGTATTCTCTACCATTTCTTTATCCGTTACAATAACTCAAATGGGGGAGAGTACGATAACTTTGGCGCCAAAAATTGATAATGGTTTCTTGTAGAAGGGTCAAAAATAAGCATTTTTTACTATTGGTGGGGGGGGGTCTACCTCACCCCGTTTAGGAGGTAGGGGCAATTTTAGAAAAAATTACTAAAAATTAAAAAATAATTATTAAAAAACAACGGCAACACTTACAGTAATTAAATATACCGTTTTTGAAAGCTAGGAATCTATACTTTAATCCTGCATTGAAATTAAATTATTTTAGCCGATAGTTTTTTAAAAAAATCGCAGGCAAATTCAAAATTTTGATAAAAAAATGGAAAACAAAAGTTTACACCAATTTTTCTCAAAATTTTGAAATGATGCGCTAAAATTAGCTAATAAAAATTAATGAAAATATTAGTTCTGAATCGAACACAAAAAACCGAAACGATTTATGTCTTCCAGTTTTTGAGAAAATTGAAAATTACTTAAACTACTTTCTTATGAGATTTTTGTTTTTTGGTATTTACGTTGATTAGGTTCGTCTTTGTAAGTTAAGTACAGCAATTCATTTAGCGTTACCCAGGATGCACCACGAGGAGGTAGAATTGCATTGCATTCCGCGTCCCAGTCGATCAGTTTGAGAGTAAGTCAGGAGTTAGTTAAAAATAGTAAAGTCAATGTTCATTTATTAAAGAGGTATGTAAGTCTCGTCAATGAAGTCATCGTCCGTACTGGTGTTACTGTCGAGTTCATTGAGTTCGTCGTTGATGGTGAAAAGCCGAGGTTGTTTTGGCGGTAAAACACCCTCTAAGTGCTCACTGTGAGCAGTGGGAGGGTCGAAGTCCTTTAGTTGCAAACCCATACTTTCTTCACCATCGATAAAACCTGGGTACACTTTTTTAACGTCTAGTAAAAATTCCATGATTTGGGAGCCCAAGTCGTCTTTATATTTTTGTTCAAGGCAGTATTTTCTATAAAATAAAAGTGCCATATATTGGTGAAGGTGGTGCGTTGTTTTCCGGCATAAAATAGTTTTTTTTAGAAGCTTGTTTTCTTCGCCCCCAATGTTAACATCAACGTGAGACGCTATTATTTCGGCTATTTCACGACAACCGTTAAAGTTATACTATAGTAGATTTACTAAGCTCACTTTAGGTGCATCAAGCTAGCAGGACACCTTTCCTAAAAATACATATAAACGGTCCGGAAGTGGATATATGTTGAAAATGAATTAATCGCTAATTAGTTACGCAAAAAAAAAATTTATCGCACTTTCGGATTCCGAAAAATTGGGTGTCCTGCTAAGTTGTCGTCAAGTTAGCAGGACACCCAATTTCTCGAAATCCAACAGAGCGATTCATTTTTTTTTGCGTAACAAATCAGCAACTAAATAGCAGCTAATTACTACATACTCTTTATTCTGAAAATTGAAAAATGTCCTGCTAACTTGATGCACCTGCTCACTTTTACTGTAGTGATGGTGCTTTTTTGAACATTACAATTGCATTATATAGGTATGTAAGACACAAACATACATTATTAAGAAATTTATATATTTGCTGCAGTCGTACAGTATTACCTCATGTGAATTTTTTATAATGCAATACATTTTCATGTCTGAAAGTTTTAAATGTGCAACTTTGGGCCACGTATATGTATATTTAGAAATCAGCTGTTGACTTGGATATATATAAGACAAATTGAAAGTTTAAATCCAGATTCTTTAAATGCAAAAGAAACTTTGCATACACCCAACCTCTCACATACCCCAAATCCTTTAGTGTGCCAAGCAGGGGGGTTGCAGGGGGGCAGCATGCCCCCCCTTACATATCTCACTATTTATACTCCGTAGTGCTGGGTGCTAGCATTGTATATATGTAAGCAACAAAAAAAATTAAAATCTCATACAAAAGTAGTTTTAGTAATTATCAATTTTCTCAAAAACTAGAACACATAAATCAATTCGGTTTTTTGTGGACGATTCGAAATTGATATTTGCCTTGACCGCAAAAAGCCAATTCAGCGCATCGTTTCACAATTTTGAGAAAATTTAGTCTTAGCTTTTTTTTCCATTTTTTTATCAAAATATTGAGTTTGCATGCAAATTTCTTAAAAACTATCAGCTAAAATAATTTAATTTAAATGTAGGATTAAAGTGTAGATTCCTAGCTTTCAAAAACGGTATATCAATTTACTTTAACTGTTGCCGTTGTTTTTTAATAATTATTTTTTTCATTTTAAGTCATTTTTTTCTAAAATTGCCCCTACCTCCTAAACGGGGCGAGATGGACCCCTCCCCCTGCCATAGTAAAAAGTGCTTGTTTTCGACCCCTCTAAAAAAAACCGTTATCAATTTTTGGCGCCAAAGTTATCGTACTCGTGCCCTCAAATGAACTATGTAGCTCTTCAGATTACTATAACTCAAACTGACTATCATAACTCGAAACTATAAACATCGAACATATCCCAAAGGTTGGAAAGATCAGTTTCAGAAAAGAAACTCTAATGTCGCTCTTCAGTAACTCTCACAACTTAAGGAATCTCTCCTTATTCTTTTCATTACCATCGTCACTCTCTTGAAAATTCAGGATCATGAATTCGGTAGTTACACGGAACAAGGTTGTCTCAACTCAATAGCCGCAGTATGCCTGCTGGTTGCTCGATCGCTGAACTCGCCGGATGAGGGGGGGGGGGATCTTGCAGCTAGAGTGCAAGAGACGGTGTTACACTATTTTCAGACCTAAGTTCTTGATGTTGTAGAACCGAATAAATGTTAGGTTTTGTCGAGCCCGAAATTCTGTTTAGGAAAAGTTTACATTTAAGAATGATGAAGGTCATTCAGATAAACCAATTGTATTTTCTTTGTAATTTAGAACTTTGACATCACGCGCAAATCATGAGGGAAACACCGATGATCATGTCCCTTGAGCAGTCTTTTCCCTATCCCTATCATGTCAAATTTAACTCCTAAAGCGAACCTATGGTTTTCATTTTTATGCTCTTTGAATTCGAGAACCCCTTAAGTGGGTAACCTAGATGTTATGGTTCCCTTAACATTCTTTACCCATCCCTTTATTCCTATGGATACACTTACCGTTAATTGTGCTTCTTGTGCATCCCCTAATATGGGTGGCTCAGATGTTACAGCCCCCTGTTGACATCCAACCCCCCTCCCTGTGATACACAGAAGAAACTATCTTCCTGTAAAACTTTTACGATCTTCCATTGGTCAACAATATTTCGAGAAGATCCCCAACCTAGGGTATAATAGATTAACCAGGGTACTTCATCTTAGCTACCTCCACTTACTTCATTTTCATTCCCAGTTCATTTCCAGTTCCTCCTGACCCCTTACGATGTCCGACCTAATCCAAAATCATGATAAATCTTTAAACGCCAAAATTTGTATTTAACTCAATAACAAACTTTATTCATAACCAACTTATTTTAAGATATCATACAATAAAACTATCTCAAAATACCTTTCCATAAAAATATCTCAAAACTAAACTCTCAAAACTAAACTTGCATAAGCAAATATTCTTCCACTCGCTCGATGGATTTAAACTAAACTAGAGACCAGGATTCATTCATCCTCCATCTCAAAACTAAACTCAACAAAATATCTCAGACCAGGACCCATGTTCTGTAACTCTCGCATCGATAAAATCAGTCGAGAAACTATGGAAAATGGAACAAAAGTCATATAATTTGTTTCAATTTTCATCGTTTCTCGACTGATTTTAATCATGCGAGAGTTACAGAACATGGGTCCAGGATTCATTCATCCTCCACCTGGAAACTATACTCAACACTAAACTTAGAGATCAGGATTCATTCATCCTCCACCTCACTAAAATACTCGAAATCTGAGACCAGGATTCATTCATCCTCCGCCCCGAAATGGTACTATAATTCAAGCTAGAGACCAGGATTCATTCATCCTCCACCTCGTAAGTGCACTGTATTTATTTTCTCTTATTTTTGGTTTCTTGAATCTGAAACTCCTCCGAATCAAATTTTTGTATATATTTTTTGTATGCGGGTTTTTCGTAGTTATTCGACGTACTGAAAGATTCGATCTTTAAGTATCGTCTCGCAATTTTATTTATATGAATATATATTTGAATTTATCAAACGTTGTTTAATTTAATGTTTTTCAAAGCACGGATGTATTTCTGGTCGTTCTTTATAGTTAAAATTGTTTCTATACCATAATCGTTCCCAAAAGATATCATCACCGAAATGATTTGTATAATTTTATAATACCAAAATTTCAATTTGTGAATCAATATGTTTCAAAAATAACAAAATATAGTTTTTCAATAAACACTCACCAGATCTTTCCATACGTAGAAGTCCACTTTTATTATAGATGATCCATGGCAACAGACCGCCAATTGGTCAAACAACATACTATGATGAATTTATCTATGGTTAATGTATATATGATTTCCAAATTGATTTTGTTCTTGAAGTTGGGTTTTTATATCCGATACTCGCGTATGATTTTTACCTTTTTATTCTAGATTCGTATTGTCTCTGAAATCTCAGAGGAGTGGAAGGATTCACAGATTTTGTTATGCGAACAATATTCCCTACTCTTTCTCTCTCATGGTCCTTATCCTAGTGCAATTTGTTGAATTTTACAAGGATTCAAATATCTTATGTTCTTGATGATTTGATTAAAGACTGATGTTCTTGACTTGCGGACTTGCTTGTAGTATTATGTAAATTGACTGATTCTTGACTGAAGTTATGACTTGACAGATTCTTGAATGGTGTTTTAAATTCTGGACTTTAATGTAGTTTTCTTGTCGGAGAACTGCTCGATAACTGTACTTAGATTCTTGATTGACTGACTGCAATTTTATTTTACTAGGATGGTGTGTAAAACGTGGCGACAAACTGAACTGAATGTGGATTTTTAGATACACAAATTTTCATACTACACAAATATATATATGTTTAGGTATATGTATTTCGCAGAAAGAATGCAATTTTTTTTTGTGCGACTAAATATGTAACTTGACGTGTAACTTTATATATAATTTGATGTCAGCGTCTGGCCTGGATATTGCGGAAATTTCTGGATTTTATCCCAGAAATATTCCTCGATTTTCTTGAAGCTTTTTGGACATGTGTTTTCGCAGATTGTTTGTGTTCTTTATCTATGTACAGTCACGGCGTTTCTCGACGTCCGATATATTCGGATTTAATCCTTATTTGATTTTGGCTCGTAAGCATTCTCGTCTGGAGATTTTTTTTCTCAGACTTCCTATATCTCGTACTTAAGGTTTTTATTTCGCCTTCAAGGCAAAATATCCTATAAAAATGTTTATATTGTTGTTATAAATGTTTTTCTAAATGTTTTAACTATAAAACTTACCAAGATTAGATAAATCTAATTGGATGAACTGATCTATATGGCGGCCAGACGGAAAAGAATTCTGTCTGCCGATTTCGTTTCAAACGAAGCCTAACAAAATGGAGGGCGACTACTTGGAACTGATCGGAATTGAAGAATATCCAATTGGGTCGAAATGGAAAGACATTTCATGTGCGAACCCTTTCAGTCTCTGAATGGGTATTTGTTAAGTTCTGTGTTTGAGGGTCTGACTACATTTGATTTTTGGTAGCGACGCTCGACGCAGCTTGAGTTTGGTTCGTTTATTTTTATTTTTGCAGATTAATAAAGAATAAATACACTCTCTTCGACTTGTTATCTTTATTAATGGTTCCGGATTTCCTGTTTGTCACTTAGGTCACTTAGAATAGTAAAGAAGAATATTGATTGTTATTTGTTTGAATGGACCGTTAAACCAAATAGTTTCCTACAAAGCTTGTACTTTCGACTAGTTTCTAACTTGTCTAAAGGACAAGAAAAGCATCCATTTTACTATGTAGTTCATGTTTCGAAAAAAAATTTCATGCTCAACTAACCTGGACTTCTGTTATCTTCGTTCAACACAATCTTTTGAGATCTTTTGTATGAACGACGGATTCAAAACCTTTATCATCTTTTACTTTACATAAATTATTACGGACTGTTTTCACTATGGTCACTTTCAAAAATTTCGGGCAAAGTTTTGCGTTTCTATGTTTTGTTTAATCGCTTAGCACAAAATTATGTTTAAATGCGGTTTCTCCTACTTGGAAATTTACTATCCTGCTTCTTAGATTGTATGTTTTGCAATTTGTCTCATGCGCTTGATCTAAAGACGTTTTGAGGCAAGTATGTAAAATTTTCATTTTTGCGGTTTTGGCTAGCCAATCGATTTCTCAATTGTTCAAACCTCCAAGTTCTTTTAAAAGCTTGTAACCAGCACCATGTGCAATCTTTATCTGTTCGAACAGAGCCTCATAAGGCGACATGCCTAGTACTGAATGTATTGAAGTACGTAACGCACTGCCGATGCAAGACAGATACTAGTCCCAGTTGAACTGTTTTACATCTACATACGACCTAATTGCAGAAAGTATGGAACAGTTTACTCTTTGCCGAAATCGGGGTTTACCAGGACTGGGGCAGAAGTTATCGCTTTCTTTATGGCGTTGAACGCTTTAACTGCTTCTATATTAAACTCAAATTTGTTGCTTTTCTTTAACGTATCTGACAACGGGCTTGCAAAAGAGGAACAATTCTCTATAAATCTCCTGTACCAACCGGCCATACCGAGAAATCGACGTAGTTGACGAATAGTCGTTGGTACTGGGAATTCTACTATAGCAGATATTTTCGCTGGGTCGGCTTTTAAGCAACCTTGCCCTACAACATATCCTAGATATTGTAGCTCCTGGAAACAGAATTTGGATTTACCGACGATAATCGTTAATCCGGCATCCAACAATCTCTTCGCTATTATTTGAAGTATCTCTACATGCTCTGTAAACGTTCTAGATATGACTAATAGGTCGTCTAAATATACAAATACTCTGTCAAGCAAACTTTGCGGCACCACCAAGTTCATTAAATAACTGAGACTTTGAGCAGCATTCGAGATACCGAACGGCATCACCTTGGACTGATAGAGTGGTCTTCCGGGGACGGTAAATGCAGTCTTCTCCCTTGAACTTTGCTCTAGCGGTATCTGCCAGTACGCATCTTTCAGGTCCACACTCGAGATGAAATGTGTCTCTGAAAGGCGCGATAACAATCCCCCTATCTGAGCAATTGCATTTGCAGAATAAACCTTCCGAAAGTCCAAGCACAATCTGTTCTTACCAGGCTTTCGTACGAGTACGACTGGAACTCTCCTCGATAACTCCCAACTCAAGCATGCGGTCCAATTCCTCATATACTAGGGCTTGTACCGCTGGAGATATGAGATAATGACGCTGTTTGATTGGCGTAGCCTCCTCCGTATCTATCACGTGTTCTATAAGATGAGTTCGACCGAGTCCTCTCTCTGCGAAAGATGGAAAGAGCTCTACTGTCTCTCTCAAAATTTTTGACTCTTGAATGGTCAAGATGCAACGCTTTGCATCATTCGTTTCGGTTAAGTTATCGTTATTTTATTTTATTGATGAAATAACATTCGGAGCTATTTGGAACAATGCCCAGAAATCAACCCCTAGATATACTGGTTGTGCCAAGGATGGTACAACAAACAAGTCGAGTTCATTGGCTTTGCCCTTGTACCGGACCTGTGCCGTAATCGTACCGACTATCGCTTGCTTTTTTCCATCAGCCGTCGAAATGCCTGAAGGAAACTTCTTAAAAGGAATTTTCCTCTCCTTCAAAAACTCTAAGGACCCTGAACCTAAACAACTAATACTGGCTCCCGAGTCTTACAGACCGAGCCACTTTTTTCCGAATATTTCGACTGAAAAAAAATGTCAGTATGCTTTGTCGTGCTTTATTATATTCTCTCTGTCTTTCATGAAATGACTTTTTATTTTGGTAAGATTCTGTTTTTATCAATGGTGTCGTAGATGTTTTATCGACAACTCTTCTTTCTGTTGGTCTCAGAATGGTTATTGGGTGATTTGACGGAATGGGTTTCTTCGTCTCGCCGAGTTGTCTATCTTCACATTTTCTCCCTCGGTCGAGAAATTGCTCTTTAGAGAGTTTTCCGAACAGATCGGAAAATTTGGTGTGACGGTCTCTTCTCTTCCACACTTGAAACAAAATAATCGTTTTCGAGGATCAGGACAATCTGTGAAGAAATGACCAACCCTCTTGCAGTTCTAGCACTTAATGTCTACATTCCTATGGAATGCTTCAATTGCCGTTTCTGGTTCCACTTGAACGTCTTCGACAGTAGATCTGTCTATCTCATGGACTTGTCGTCAAACAGGATTGTTCCAATGAGTCGCTTGCGGTTTAGACTTTTGAACTTCGTTTCCGTTGAGGAATTTCTCAATAGTCCTGCAAACATACACCACATCCGCAAGACTGGTAGTGTTGAAAGTTATCAACAACTCTCCCATTCTCCTTCTTACATTCTGTTTTACTAATTCTACTATTTCTCTCGTCGGTTTAGGAATTCTCATTCTGGAATTAAGCCTTGACAAATCTTCGTAAGACTCGTTAAAACTTTCGTTTAACGATTGCTTACGGTCTGACATTAGGCGTGACAACTCAGAGTCTGTTTATAAACTCCTATATTGTTCCAGCAAAGCTAACTTTAGCACTTGCCAAGAACTTCGTGGATTGCTCTTTATATACATCCAGAGCCAAGATTGTACTGAATCTTTCACAAAATGATGGAAGTTGGAAACAACTTCCTCCCATGAAGCATTGTAGCTGGCTTTGACACGCTCCAACCTAAATAAGAAATCATCTACAGTCATACTCTTATTATCGAATACAATTCCCCACTTATTGTAGTGTGGAAATTTGACGTACGTACTGGCCGGTCTGGGTGCTGGGGTGAATCATAGAGATTCCTCTGACCCAATTGAGTCAAAAATTGATCTACGTTCGAACCTCTAGCCATATCCGCTGGATAAACTCTTTGTTCATCCTGTCGCATCTGAGTTGGGTTGGACTGAATATTGGTAGGTTCTATAATTTCGTTTGGACGTTGGGCTGATGTTGTAGACTCTGGTAAATTCCTCACATTCTGGTTACTTAACTGTGTCGAAGATATAGCGGTCGCAAGTGTTTCTTTAACTATGTTCCTTACTTATTCTAAAATTCGAGTTTGGCTTCTGGCTAACTCTTCACGGATGAACCTTTGGTCTTCCGTTTGGTTTAGGCCGATTGTTGCTGAAACAACTTCCTGAACATAATTTTCAAAACGAATGTTCTCTTGTGGTTCACTACCTTCATTTAGACTAGAACTCACAGCGGGTCTTTGTCCTACTCTTACATTTCCATTATTCTCTGCATTCACATCGCTTCTTGAAGTAGCGTGTCCTACATTAGAAATGTCGAGATTCTCCCTACCTTCGTCAGCGTTCTGACTTAGAGGCATACTTAATCTGCGTCTATACCTTAAGTTATAAGAATTTGGAACTAAAAAACGTCCCCTGCCTCTTCTATTCATTTGTCCTTTAATGTACTGTCCGGGATAAATAATTCACAAATGTATATATAAAAATAAAATATATAACTTAATCTACTTTTTGTTCAAAGAAATATAAAATTTGTGCCTCCTTAAATCTTCACTTTCTCCAGGCCTTAATTAGACTACCTAAAGAATGCTACTTCAACCTAATTCTTCACTTATTTTATTTCCTTTAACAACTAATACCTAAATATCTAAACTTAATAATACTTGGATGATATAATCCTACGACTACAACACTTCAAGAATTTCATAAATTCTTAAACTAATTGAATTGAAAATTCTCAATTGGAATTCAATTGACTTTAACCTTACTACCTTAACTACCTTAACTAATTTCGTTTTTCTTTCTCTTATAAACGCCACCAGGCAAAAATATCTAAATTTCTAAAACTCAAAAATACTTAAATTTTCTCTACGCCACCAGGCAAATTAACTTCTGAAACTTCAAACGCCACCAGGCAAAATTTAATTTAGCTATTTTTTCTATACTTCTGCAACAGACGTGCGTCGGGAATTATCACCAACCACCGGTCAAAAGGTTAAGAAAATGACACTAAATCAAACTCAAAAAAAATCTAAACTGAAGTCTCAAGAAAAATTTTATCATAATTTGTTGATGTCTTTGGAACTGGAATTCTGGAATGACCTCTTGAGAGTCGGAACGACAACAATATCCTTCTCTCCATCCAAATTATTCGAATGTGTTGTAAATAATAAAAATTTTTATAGTATTTAGTCTTCTTCGTGTGGTCAAAAAATTTAATAAAGTTGAATCTTTGTCATAGAAAGAGTTGGATATTCGTCACACTGCTACAGACGTGCGTCAGGAAAATGATCAACCAACCACCGGTCAATGCATCCGAAATCTCTCAAACAGAAATTGATGTTGTTTTCTAATGAAAATCTTTTTTGCGTCGGAGTGAACTTTTAGTGATGAATTCTATGCTTTTGCAGCTGACGTGCGTCAGGAAATATCAACCAACCACCGGTCAAAAGATTAAGAATATCACCACTCGTAATTAGTTTCGCAAAAATTTTGCGTTTAGCCTTAATGCGACAGACCACTAGGCAATTTACACCCAGTGCGGACATAAGTGCTTACTACATAACCTTCGAGGTCAAGGACAACTGATCGGCTTACTACAACAGACAAAGTTCTTTAAATACAAAACTTCCGGCTAGTAATGTCGAAAAAGCTCCCCTCGATGCTAAGCCTCGAACGAACTCCTTCTCAAAAAAAAATCTCTAACTAAATTTGAAATGAAAATTTTACTAACATGTGTTAGTAATTTCCTTCCTTACAGAAGTGAACAGCAAGATCATCGACCTTAGTACGTCTTCAGGTTGTGACTTCACTATTCACCTTTATTTAGGATATGCTTCGATGTAATGCATACCAAACTTACAAAACACCAAACTGTCGAATCCACAGCCGAGTTAATCAAAATTGTTCTAGTATTCTCTACCATTTCTTTATCCGTTACAATAACTCAAATGAACTATGTAGCTCTTCAGATTACTATAACTCAAACTGACTATCATAACTCGAAACTATAGACATCGAACATATCCCAAAGGTTGGAAATAGAAATTGAAGAGAGTGTGTTCATACTGGATTCTAAGTTGGTCTTAATCAACTTCAGTTTCAGAAAAGAAACTCTAATGTCGTTCTTCAGTAACTCTTACAAATTCAAATTCTCTTGAAAATTCAGGGTCATGAATTCGGTAGTTACACGGAACAAGGTTGTCGCAACTCAATAGCCGCCGTATGCCTGCTGGTTGCTCGATCACTGAACTCGCCGGATGAGGGGGGGGGGACCTTGCAGCTAGAGTGCAAGAGACGGTGTTACACTATTTTCAGACCTAAGTTCTTGATGTTGTAGAACCGAATAAATGTTGGGTTTTGTCGAGCCCGAAATTCTGTTTAGGAAAAGTTTACATTTAAGAATGATGAAGGTCATTCAGATTAACCAATTGTATTTTCTTTGTAATTTAGAACTTTGACATCACGCGCAAATTATGAGGGAAACACCGATGACCATGTCCCTTGAGCAGTCTTTACCCTATCCCTATCATGTCGGATTTAACTCCTAACACGAACCTATGGTTTTCATTTTTATGCTCTTTGAATTCGAAAACCCCTTAAGTGGGTAACCTAGATGTTATGGTTCCCTTAACCTTCTTTACCCATCCCTTTAATACAAGAACTGAATTCCTATGGATACACTTACGGTTAATTGTGCTTCTTGTGCATCCCCTAATATGGGTGGCTCAGATGTTACAGCCCCCTGTTGACATCCAACTCCCCTCCCTGTGATACACAGAAGAAACTATCTTCCTGTAAAACTTTTACGATCTTCCATTGGTCAACAATATTTCGAGAAGATCCCCAACCTAGTGTATAATAGATCAACCAGGGTACTTCATCTTCTTACTTCATCCACTTACTTCATTGCCATTCCCAGTTCATTTCCAGTTCCTCCTGACCCCTTACGATGACCAAACTAATCCAAAATCATGATAAATCTTTAAACGCCAAAATTTGTATTTAACTCAATAACAAACTTTATTCATAACCAACTTATTTTAAGATATCATACAATAAAACTATCTCAAAATACCTTTCCATAAAAATATCTCAAAACTAAACTCTCAAAACTAAACTTGCACAAGCAAATATTCTTCCACTCGCTCGATGGATTTAAACTAAACTAGAGACCAGGATTCATTCATCCTCCATCTCAAAACTAAACTCAACAAAATATCTCAGACCAGGATTCATTCATCCTCCGCCTGGAAACTATACTCAACACTAAACTTAGAGATCAGGATTCATTCATCCTCCACCTCACTAAAATACTCGAAATCTGAGACCAGGATTCATTCATCCTCCGCCCCGAAATGGTACTATAATTCAAGCTAGAGACCAGGATTCATTCATCCTCCACCTCGTAAGTGAACTGTATTTATTTTCTCTTATTTTTGGTTTCTTGAATCTGAAACTCCTCCGAATCAAATTTTTGTATATATTTTTTGTATGCGGGTTTTTCGTAGTTATTCGACGTACTGAAAGATTCGATCTTAAAGTATCGTCTCGCAATTTTATTTATATGAATATATATTTGAATTTATCAAACGTTGTCTAATTTAATGTTTTTCAAAGCACGGATGTATTTCTGGTCGTTCTTTATAGTTAAAATTGTTTCTATACCATAATCGTTCCCAAAAGATATCATCACCGAAATGATTTGTATAATTTTATAATACCAAAATTTCAATTTGTGAATCAATATGTTTCAAAAATAACAAAATATAGTTTTTCAATAAACACTCACCAGATCTTTCCATACGTAGAAGTCCACTTTTACTATAGATGATCCATGGCAACAGACCGCCAATTGGTCAAACAACATACTATGATGAATTTATCTATGGTTAATGTATATATGATTTCCAAATTGATTTTGTTCTTGAAGTTGGGTTTTTATATCCGATACTCGCGTATGATTTTTACCTTTTTATTCTAGATTCGTATTGTCTCTGAAATCTCAGAGGAGTGGAAGGATTCACAGATTTTGTTATGCGAACAATATTCCCTACTCTTTCTCTCTCATGGTCCTTATCCTAGTGCAGTTTGTTGAATTTTACAAGGATTCAAATATCTTATGTTCTTGATGATTTGATTAAAGACTGATGTTCTTGACTTGCGGACTTGCTTGTAGTATTATGTAAATTGACTGATTCTTGACTGAAGTTATGACTTGACAGATTCTTGAATGGTGTTTTAAATTCTGGACTTTAATGTAGTTTTCTTGTCGGAGAACTGCTCGATAACTGTACTTAGATTCTTGATTGACTGACTGCGACTAATATGTAACTTGACGTGTAACTTTATATATAATTTGATGTCAGCGTCTGGCCTGGATATTGCGGAAATTTCTGGATTTTATCCCAGAAATATTCCTCGATTTTCTTGAAGCTTTTTGGACATGTGTTTTCGCAGATTGTTTGTGTTCTTTATCTATGTACAGTCACGGCGTTTCTCGACGTCCGATATATTCGGATTTAATCCTTATTTGATTTTGGCTCGTAAGCATTCTCGTCTGGAGATTTTTTTTCTCAGACTTCCTATATCTCGTACTTAAGGTTTTTATTTCGCCTTCAAGGCAAAATATCCTATAAAAATGTTTATATTGTTGTTATAAATGTTTTTCTAAATGTTTTAACTATAAAACTTACCAAGATTAGATAAATCTAATTGGATGAACTGATCTATATGGCGGCCAGACGGAAAAGAATTCTGTCTGCCGATTTCGTTTCAAACGAAGCCTAACAAAATGGAGGGCGACTACTTGGAACTGATCGGAATTGAAGAATATCCAATTGGGTCGAAATGGAAAGACATTTCATGTGCGAACCAGTTCAGTCTCTGAACGGGTATTTGTTAAGTTCTGTGTTTGAGGGTCTGACTACATTTGATTTTTGGTAGCGACGCTCGACGCAGCTTGAGTTTGGTTTGTTTATTTTTATTTTTGCAGATTAATAAAGAATAAATACATTCTCTTCGACATGTTATCTTTGTTAATGGGTGATGTGGTGGAATAATTATTTTACTCTAACATGCTATCTTCTCTTTTATTGTCATTGATTTCTTACACTATCATAAGTATGTATTCTTGATGATAATTTACACTGACGTGTAGAATTGCTTTTCGGTGAACTATAAGTTCCGGATTTCCTGTTTGTCACTTAGGTCACTTAGAATAGTAAAGACGAATATTGATTGTTATTTGTTTGAATGGACCGTTAAGCCAAATGGTTTCCTACAAAATATAAATAATAACCCTTTTTCTTATTATAATTAAAAACAAAATATTTTAAATATTCATTATTTTGGAAGCGCGTTGTTATTTTTCGAAGCAAAATGTGGAAATTAGTAGATGTAATTTTAATTGAAACAAGAATTTAGCCTACATATGCCATGATTTTCACAAATATAATACGTCAATATAACTTGTGAAATAAATACTCGCACCAAAAAACACATTATTTTTTGACATGAGAGAATCACGAACACACACAAAAACTATTCGCCTACCTTTTTCTAAAAGAAATAAAAATGGTAAGGATATATGTTTTTTTACTTTCCACGCACTCGTTCTCTTTTTAACAACTTCTGTAGGAAGAGACGCACTCTCATAGGAAGACTTCAGACAGCTTAACTAGATTTACAAAGCGGCGTCTTTAATCGCATAAGAAGAATAAAACTCTTGATATAGGGTCAAGAGGCTCCCATAACTAGGCCATTTAAGGCTTATAACAATCTCATAAGAATCTAGAAGAACTCCTCAAGATTGCATATAGCTCCATAAAATAAGTCTAGTAAGGCTTTCGGAGAAAATACTCCCACCTATCCAATTTGGTTCACGTTGACTTTTTCCAAAAAAAAAAAAAATGGAACGCGAATAAAATAAATGTACCTTCCTTCTTCGTTTAACAGAATTTTGGGCCCCACGTTGGGCTTTTTCCAAAAGAAAAACCAAACGTGGTGTAAATGGAATCCTCAACGGATATGTTAACAAAATTAATGGGCCCACATTGGGCGCCATCTGTAACGGTTCTAGTATTTGATAGTGAGATATAATTCTTGTACTATACGAGATTTCTCCTTTTTAAAGTTGTATTTTTATATCTATATGGCATCGTCAGGATGTTAGGAAGCCGCACGTTGGGCTTCATCCGTAACGTGAAGTGTGAGGTGTTATTATAATTACTTAGGTGTTAGTAATTTTTAACCCACGCAAAGAAAACGGAATAACGATTTACGAATTTTCTTATGGAACGTACGATCGCTCTATAGAGCTCGAGCTGCTCAGCAGCTAGCCGATGCCCTGTCAAAATATAAAGCTGACATAACAGCACTCCAAGAAATAAGATGGACAGGGAATGGTGTTCTACAGAAGAAAGATTATGACTTATACTACAGCTGTCATACAAAACACCATGTGCTCGGGGTAGGCTTCCTAGTCGGCGAAAAAATGAAGTCTGCCATCATCGGCTTTAACGCTATAAGCGAAAGGCTATGCACCCTTCGCGTGCGAGGCAAATTTAAGAACATCAGCCTCATTAACGTTCACGGACCTTCGGAGGAGTCCTCAGACGAAGAAAAAGAGACTTACTACGAACAAGTCGAGAGGGCCCTCAATGCCTGTCCAAGGTATGACGTAAAAATCATCCTTGGGGATTTGAATGCAAAAATAGGTCGGGAGCCGGTATTCAGGCATTACGCAGGCACCCATAGTTTGCATGAGAACACTAATGACAATGGACTTCGAGTCTTAGAATTGGCAGCATCGAAAAACATGGTCGTTGCGAGTACCAGGTTCCCGCGTAAAGATATCTACAAAGCCACCTGGGTATCACCTGATGGAGTCACTCGTAACCAAATTGACCACGTGTTGATAGACCGTCGCCACTACTCGAACTTGATGACGGTACGAACGTACCGAGGTGCCAATATCGACTCGGATCACTATCTTGTTGGTATGGTTTTCCGAGGGCGGATTGCCTTGCGAAGACGTATTGCATCCGCCGATCAGGTTCGAATCAACACGGCTGCTCTGCGCAATGAAAACACCAGTAACACCTTTGGTAATGCGTTAGGACTCGCCCTAGAGCTGGGTAGAGTAAGTCCTGGAGACAGTATGCTGGGCGTAGATGAGAAGTGGACACGCCTTAAGAATACTGTCATTAGTACTGCCAACTCCATCTTAGGCAGCAGTCGTAGAAATCGGAACGACTGGTTTGATGATGAATGCAAGCTAGCGACTGAACGTAAGAATGTTGCGTACCGAGCAATGCAACAATCTCATAGAACGCGGGCACGCGAAGACGAATATAAAGAGCTCAGAAGAATTGAAAAACGGCTTCACAGACAGAAAAAATCAGCCTGGGAGAAGAACATAATCTGTGAAATAGAGAAAAGCCGAGAGCGAGGTCCGCACCAGGCGCGGAAGTTCTACCAATCCGTCCGAAACATGACGCAGTACACACCACGCTGCACATACTGCAAGGACGGAGAGGGAAATCTGATCACCGATCCTCAAAGCATACTGGAGCGATGGGAAGTGTACTTCAATGAATTGCTAAATGGTCAGCTCACTGCAGAAGTGGAGGCTCCACTATTTCAAGAAGAGTACCCTATGTTGCCGCCACCAAGCATAGAAGAGGTTGAGAAGGCTATAGGCCGGCTAAAGAAAACAAAGCCCCGGGAGCCGATGGTATACCAGCCGAACTATTTCAACACGGTGGGCCAGCTTTACGTCAAGCAATTCATGAGATTATAGTGCACGTGTGGGAGCATGAAGAAATTCCAGAAGACTGGCGAAAAGGTATAATTTGCCCCATACATAAGAAGGGAGATGTCACAACGTGCAGCAATTATAGAGGTATCACGTTGTTGAGTACCGCCTATAAGATACTCTCCTCTATCCTACAAGACCGGATAACCCCATACGCTAAAACCATCATCGGACAATATCAGTGTGGTTTCATTCCAGGCAAATCAACAACTGATCAGATCTTTACCCTTCGGCAGGCGATGGAAAAATGTCTAGAATTTAACATCCAAACACACCACCTGTTTATAGACTTTAAGGCCGCCTACGATAGCATAGCCAGGGTAGAACTTTACAAAGCCATGAGAGAATTCGGCATCCCAAATAAATTGACACGACTATGTAGGTTGACCATGACCAACGTAACAAGCCAAGTAAAAATAGCCGGATTGCTATCCAAACCAATCAACATCTTTAATGGACTCCGACAAGGGGATGGTTTGGCCTGCCTCCTCTTCAACCTGGCGTTGGAGAAAGCAATCCGTGACTCTGGCACGGCAACAAGAGGGACCATCGTCAACAGGTCCAGCCAGATACTGGCTTACGCAGACGACATCGACATCATCGGAAGAACTGAGCAAGCTGTATATGATTCCTTCATCCAGATCGAGCAGGCGGCACAAAATCTGGGGCTGCACATTAGTGAAGGTAAAACAAAGTACATGGTGGCGTCGAATGCGAGAGGAACAGTTGGTCAAACAATCAAGGTAGCGGATCACGAATTTGAAGTGGTGCAATCCTTTTAATACCTTGGGTCAATAGTAGCAGCCGATAACAATATAGAAGAAGAAATACGCGGGCGGCTTCTCAAATACAATAGAGCCTACTATAGTCTGTCAAAGCTCTTCAAATCCAGAAATCTCACCATAACTTCAAAACTGCTGCTGTACAGGACCATGGTCCTGCCAGTACTCACATATGGATCCGAGACTTGGGTGCTTAGCAAAAGGCACTCCGACCTCTTAGCCGCGTTCGAGAGAAAAGTCTTAAGGAGAATTGTTGGCCCCATATGTGAGGAAGGACGATTCCGGAGACGGTACAATCATGAATTGTACGCAATCTACCTTGAAGCAGATATCGTGACAAAAATTAAGCTCGGTAGACTCCGGTGGGCAGGGCACCTAGCTCGCATGAGCGAAGAGGAACCTGCTCGGAAAGTTCTTTGTGGTACATTCTATGGTAGACGACAGCGTGGTAGACCATGCTTGCGCTGGAGAGATGGCGTAGACCAGGACGCCCGGAGCCTTGGGGTGCGCAACTGGATGGCGGCGGCTCGAGATCGGGATGGGTGGAGAGACTTGTTGAAGGAGGCCAGGACCGGACCCCGGTTGTCGAGCCGACAATGATGATGATGATGATGTTAGTAATTTCCTTCCTTACAGAAGTGAACAGCAAGATCATCGTTCTTAGAACGTCTTCAGGTCATGACTTCACTATTCACCTTTATTTAGGATATGCTTCGATGTAATGCATAACAAACTTACAAAACACCAGACTGTCGAATCCACAGCCGAGTTAATCAAAATTTTTCTAGTACTCTCTACCATTTATTTATACGTTACAATAACTCAAATGAACTATGTAACTCTTCAGATTACTATGACTCAAACTGACTACCATAACTCGAAACTATAGACATCGAACATATCCCAAAGGTTGGAAAGAGAAATTGAAGAGAGTGTGTTCATACTGGATTCTAAGTTGGTCTTAATCAACTTCAGTTTCAGAAAAGAAACTCTAATGTCGCTCTTCAGTAACTCTCACAACTTAAGGAATCTCTCCTTATTCTTTTCATTGCCATCGTCACTCTCTTGAAAATTCAGGATCATGAATTCGGTAGTTACACGGAACAAGGTTGTCTCAACTCAATAGCCGCAGTATGCCTGCTGGTTGCTCGATCGCTGAACTCGCCGGATGCGGGGGGGGGGGATCTTGCAGCTAGAGTGCAAGAGACGGTGTTACACTATTTTCAGACCTAAGTTCTTGATGTTGTAGAACCGAATAAATGTTAGGTTTTGTCGAGCCCGAAATTCTGTTTAGGAAAAGTTTACATTTAAGAATGATGAAGGTCATTCAGATAAACCAATTGTATTTTCTTTGTAATTTAGAACTTTGACATCACGCGCAAATCATGAGGGAAACACCGATGATCATGTCCCTTGAGCAGTCTTTACCCTATCCCTATCATGTCAAATTTAACTCCTAAAGCGAACCTATGGTTTTCATTTTTATGCTCTTTGAATTCGAAAACCCCTTAAGTGGGTAACCTAGATGTTATGGTTCCCTTAACCTTCTTTACCCATCCCTTTAATACAAGAACTGTATTCCTATGGATACACTTACCGTTAATTGTGCTTCTTGTGCATCCCCTAATATGGGTGGCTCAGATGTTACAGCCCCCTGTTGACATCCAACCCCCCTCCCTGTGATACACAGAAGAAACTATCTTCCTGTAAAACTTTTACGATCTTCCATTGGTCAACAATATTTCGAGAAGATCCCCAACCTAGGGTATAATAGATCAACCAGGGTACTTCATCTTAGCTACCTCCACTCACTTCATTATCATTCCCAGTTCCTCCTGACCCCTTACGATGTCCGACCTAATCCAAAATCATGATAAATCTTTAAACGCCAAAATTTGTATTTAACTCAATAACAAACTTTATTCATAACCAACTTATTTTAAGATATCATACAATAAAACTATCTCAAAATACCTTTCCATAAAAATATCTCAAAACTAAACTCTCAAAACTAAACCTGCATAAGCAAATATTCTTCCACTCGCTCGATGGATTTTAACTAAACTAGAGACCAGGATTCATTCATCCTCCATCTCAAAACTAAACTCAACAAAATATTTCAGACCAGGATTCATTCATCCTCCGCCTGGAAACTATACTCAACACTAAACTTAGAGATCAGGATTCATTCATCCTCCACCTCACTAAAATACTCGAAATCTGAGACCAGGATTCATTCATCCTCCGCCCCGAAATGGTACTATAATTCAAGCTAGAGACCAGGATTCATTCATCCTCCACCTCGTAACTGAACTGTATTTATTTTCTCTTATTTTTGGTTTCTTGAATCTAAAACTCCTATACTTTCCTCCGAATCAAATTTTTGTATATATTTTTTGTATGCGGGTTTTTTCATAGTTATTCGACGTACTGAAGGAATCGATCTTAAAGTATCGTCTCGCAATTTTATTTATATGAATATATTTTTGAATTTATCAAACGTTGTCTAATTTAATGTTTTTCAAAGCACGGATGTATTTCTGGTCGTTCTTTATAGTTAAAATTGTTTCTATACCATAATCGTTCCCAAAAGATATCATCACCGAAATGATTTATATAATTTTATAATATCAAAATTTCAATTTGTGAATCAATATGTTTCAAAAATAACAAAATATAGTTTTTCAATAAACACTCACCAGATCTTTCCATACGTAGAAGTGCACTTTTACTATAGATGATCCATGGCAACAGACCGCCAATTAGTCAAACAACATACTATGATGAATTTATCTATGGTTAATGTATAAGTTAACACCACGAACATCAATTCCCACAGCTACCTGCAACAAGCTGCTGACATTGCGTCTCAAAACAGCAAGTAGGGACCCGGTAACCGTATGAAGAGCCAAAGTGACCTCAAGTAGCTCCCGCGCCTTCGTTTAGTGGACAATCGGTGTTTCTCTAAAAGAAAAAGTGAATAAGCCAGTGATCTAAAGCAGCTCCCGTGCTTCATCGGTAACCTTTTTAGACAATCGGTGTATCTTGAAGAAAAAAGTGAACAAGCCAGTGATCTAAAGCAGCTCCCGTGCTTCATCGGTAACCTTTTTAGACAATCGGTGTATCTTGAAAAAAAAGTGAACAAGCCAGTGATCTAAAGCAGCTCCCGTGCTTCATCGGTAACCTTTTTAGACAATCGGTGTATCTTGAAAAGAAAAAAGCGAATAAGCCAGCGATCTAAAGCAGCTCCCGTGCTTCATCGACCTTAACAAATTCAATCAACAAAAGAGTCAACGCGGGATCCCCAATTTAATTAAGATAAAAGGATGGCCGGCATTGTACTTTTGTAAGAATAGCATTTTAAGACATATTTTAAATATTTCAAATTGACCAAATCGTATAAAAGAAAATATCTATTTAGGAAAATTTTTAAGATAAATTTTAAATATTCTAAATTGAACAAATCTTATAAAACAAAAAATCTATTGAAAATTTTGTAAAAGTGAAAATAAGTCAAATCATTTAAGCATGGTTCTCACAAGAACTGGGGCCGGTGAGGTACCCTCAACGACGATGCAAAACCAGGGACAAGTAGCTTCCACAAGTCCAATTCTTTCCCAATCCACACCTTCCATTTATACAACGGCAGGTAATTTCCCCACCTTAACAAATAATAACAACCAGACTTCCCCTGCTGCCGGGTTAAATACAACTTTCCCGGCTAGCAATAATTCCTTTGGTCAGGAGCAGGGGTATAGAACAACCCCCGAATTAGATGCCCTTGTGACATCTATAGTAAGTAGAGTACTTGAACAACAAATAAATCCCTTTTTTCCTGGAATAGACCAGATGAATCAACATCAAAACTCCGTGGACGGGTTAGAAAAAATACCGGATATCGTAAGATCTCTGCGGACATTTTCGGGAGAAACCTCAGAGTTTTCCTCCTGGAAAAAGAGTGTCGAACGAGTCCTCAAACTTTATGAACCTATTAAAGCAACTACCAAATACTACGGGATACTTAACGTTATCCGTAATAAAATTATAGGCCAAGCCGATGCCGCTTTAGAAGCTAACAACACTGCTTTAAATTGGAACGATATCGTGGATTGCCTGAAAATCCACTATGCTGACAAAAGGGATATAACAACCCTAGAATATCAAATGTCAGGTTTAGTTCAAGGGAATATATCCATTCAGCAATTTTATCAAACTGTAACGTCACATCTAACCCTAATAACTAATAATATATCATGTATGGACATCTGTCCGGAATCAATGAGGATATTGACTAAAACTTATCGCGACAAAGCCCTAGACATATTTATTAGGGGACTAAATGGTAACTTGTCAGACCTCCTAGCCATGAAAGAACCAGCCGACTTACCCACGGCTCTATATTTGTGTCAAAAATACGAAAACCAACATCTAAGGTCCCAATACGTTCAAAATAATCATGGGGCAATAAAGAAAAATTTCGCTCCACAAGCCGCACATACGCGACCACAGAATCCACCTCCGCTAAAAGATTATAGCAGGTGCCCTCCTAAACAAGTGCACCATAATTATCGCACTTACTACACACCACCCGTACAACAGGTACAACAACCTTATCATTCATTTCGACCTTATCAAGAATTCCAATCTAACCGTCCCTTAGGTAACTACCCACAAAATCAACCTAAACCTTCCAAATCAAGTCCAACTTTTAAAAGGGAACCCATAACTCAGTACGCTAGGGCTGTTCATAACCAAAACCAACAAAGTTCTAACGCCAATTCTTGGAGAGCAAATGCACCCACACCTCAAAATATCCAAACGACAAGATACCAACCTAACTACCATATTGATCCAGTTGAGGATGAGCTCAACCAATACTACCAAAATCTAAGTTTAAGTGACGAACAAGAGGAGCAAACGTTCGAAAATTATGTTGAAAACATTACCGAACAATCAGAACTAGAACATGTCGATATACATTTTATTAGGCTAAACGACTCTTCCTTACCTTATTTCGAGTGTAAGTCGAAGAGTGGTGAAATGTATAAATTCCTGATTGACACAGGTTCATCAAAAAATTACATACAACCATCAATTGTTGAGAAACCCATACAGAATGAAAAATCATTTTATGCAAAGTCAATAGCTGGAAACGTTCAGATAACTCAGCACACAGTTATAAATCTTTTTAGTATCGAAAATATTAATCTTAAATTTTTCCTTTTACCTACTCTACGTACTTTCCATGGAATTATTGGCAATGATAGTCTCAAGCAGCTAACTGCTGTAATAGACACGAAAAATAATTGCATACAAATATTGAATACTTTCAAAATTAAAATGAAACAGCTAAATTCCCCAATGGTAAATTCTCTTATTCTTAAGACCGATAATATGACAGAAATGCAACAAGAACTTCCAAACTCAACCGTTGACAATTTCCCAAATTTATTTTGTGAGCCCAACGAAAAATTGACCTTTACTACAAGGGTGTTAGGAGAAATTCGGACATCAACAGATTCCCCTGTTTATAGCAAATATTATCCTTTTCCTATGTCACTAAAATCTGAAGTTGAAGAACAGATTCAGAAACTCTTAGAAGATGGAATTATAAGGCCTTCTAGGTCCCCATACAATTCCCCGGTTTGGATCGTATCTAAAAAACCGGACTCCACAGGAAAAAAACAATATAGGATGGTGATTGATTATAGGAAGCTAAACAGCGTTACTATAGCCGACCGTTATCCCATTCCCAACATAAATGAAGTCCTTTCACAACTAGGAAAAAACAAATTTTTTAGTGTTCTCGATTTAAAAAGCGGTTTTCATCAGATTCCCTTGAAGGAATCTGATATTGAAAAAACAGCTTTCTCTATAAACAATGGGAAGTTCGAATTCACAAGACTTCTATTCGGACTAAAAAACGCGCCTTCAATTTTCCAAAGGGTTCTCGACGATATCTTGAGAGAGCACATAGGAAAAATTTGCTATGTTTATATCGATGATATAGTAATATTTAGCAAAACCGAAAGCGACCATGCCCGTCACATAGCAGTCATCTTTAAAACACTTTATGAAGCTAATATGAAGGTACAATTGGATAAATGTCATTTTTACAAAGGAGAAGTCGAATTCCTGGGATTTATAGTCTCATCCGGAGGAATAAAGACCAACCCCGCAAAGGTTGAAGCGATAAACAATTTTCCACCACCGCAAACTGTTAAAGATTTACGCTCATTTCTTGGGCTATCGGGTTACTATCGCCGCTTTGTCAGAGATTATTCCAAGCTGGCGAAGCCCCTTACCGCCCTTTTAAGAGGGGAAGAGGGACGCATGTCCAAAACGCAATCCGCAAAAAAACAAATTTTTCTAAACCCTTCGGCTATCGATGCCTTCGAAAAAATCAAAAACACCCTCACCTCAGAAGACCTTGTTCTTTCATACCCTAATTTTAGCAAACCTTTCGAACTAACCACGGATGCGTCCAACTTCGCGCTTGGTGCGGTTCTTTCTCAAGAAGGAAGGCCGATAACATTCATCTCTCGAACACTTGGTCCAACCGAAGAAGGTTACGCAGCTAACGAGAAAGAGATGTTAGCAATTATATGGGCTTTGAACTCCCTGCGTAATTACCTGTATGGATCTGCACACGTGAAAATTTATACTGACCATCAGCCTCGTACACACGCCCTCAGCAATAAAAATACAAATAGTAAGATGAAGCGCTGGAAAGCAATTCTTGAAGAATATAGCCATGAATTGCATTATAAACCAGGCAAAAGAAATATTGTGGCAGACGCGCTGTCACGCCCTCCTCAAAAAAACACCGAGATAAACACTCTCACAGATTCAGATAACAGCTATGACAGTTCATCGCAAGATCTTATACCAAGTGTGGAGGTTCCAATAAATGTATTTAAAAATCAAGTCATCCTAAAAGTAGGTGAAACTTCTTCTTCAAATTTCCAAATAGTTTTCCCCACCTGTCACAGGCATACAATAATTGAGCCTGAATTCAATCAAGAAAATCTAAAACAGATCCTCAAGAAAACATTAAACCCCTTGGTAATAAACTGTATTAAAACAACAGAACATATTATGAATATGATACAAATTGTTTATGTGTCCCATTTTAGTAATTTTAAAATAAAATTCACACAAAGACAAGTTGAAGACGTTACTAGTGAATCAGATCAGGAAAACATTGTTATCGATACTCATCAACGCGCACATAGGGATTCGAGAGAAAATAGAGTCCAAATTTTGAAAAAATATTATTTCCCAGGCATGATTGGTAAAATTAGAAGAATTACGAAAACATGTACCGTTTGCATGGAAAATAAGTACGATCGCCATCCCAACAAACCCGAAATTCAACCAACTCCGATTCCTAAATTCCCCGGTCAAATCCTACATATAGATATTTACTTTACTGATGGAAAAGTTATTTTAACAGCTATCGACAAATTCTCAAAATACGCGCTTACAAGAATCTTAAAGTCTAGGGCCACCGAAGACGTGAAACAACCTCTAAGGGAGCTCGTATTAGCTTTTGAAGTCGCGGAAGTAATTGTAATAGACAATGAAAAGTCTTTAAGTTCAAGCTCTGTATCATTTATGTTAGAAAACCTTTTCAAAATTAAAATATTCAAAGTTCCCCCTTACACAAGCTCAGCTAATGGGCAAGTGGAACGCTTCCACTCCACACTCTCCGAACTAATGCGGTGCATAAAATCAAAAAAACTTCATAAAACATTTTCAGAACTGTTAGATATGACGATTTACGAATATAATAGATCTGTTCACTCTACAACAAGAAAAAAACCGATAGATGTTTTCTTTGGCAAAGAAACATTAAACAATCCAGAATTGCTCGAATCAGAAAGAAAAGAAAATGCGGACAGAATAGAAAGCAAACAAGATAGAGATTTAAATTACCACAATAAAAATAGGGATCCTCCAAAAAATTATTCTGAAGTAGAAATTATTTACGTGAAGATAAAAAGGAAATAGTAGCCCAAAATAAATCTACAACTATTCTAACAACCTCCGGTAGAGTGGTTCACAAATCACTTATAAAAAATTAAAACCATTATTCTTTTTAGATTTGCAATTGCAACATGTACTACAGAAGTACAAATTCTGGATTATTCCAGCGCGCAATCCATAGCCATCGATACGGGGACAGCAAGGGTTCAAACTGGAACTTTTAAGATCATTCACGTAATCGACCTCAAACAATATAAAAATATACTAGACGAACTTGAGATGATACTAGCAGAAAACATAAGCGAAAATAATGCTATCCTGCCTTTCCTAAAAAATGAAATTTCCCTAATCCAAACTCACCTCAACCGATTAATGCCTTCAACCAAATTAAAACGTTCAATAGATTTTTTGGGCAGTGCTTGGAAATTTATTGCAGGCAGCCCCGATGCTCATGATTTTGATGTTATAAAAGAGAAAGTAAATATTGTTTTAAGTAATAACAACAATCAGATAGTTATAAAGAAAATGCTTATAAAAAAAATTGATGAAATTGTTAACATGACAAACAATGCCAGTAATCTAGTTAAAAATAGTAATAAGTTCGAAGACGAGTCAGTTTTTAATATAGAAATGAAATTAGAGTTAATTAAAGAAGAAATTGTTATTATGGAATACGCCATACACTGGGCTAAGGCCAATATTGTTAACACCTATATCCTGTCAAACATAGAAATAAATACAATCGAAAATTTATTAATTAAGGAAGAAATGCCATATGTCAATGTTCTTGAAGCATTAGAATTTGCCCAAGTAAAAATTGCCTCAAATAGCTCACTAATTCTTTACATAATAAGTTTGCCGACTACAACTGTTGAATCATGCAGAACAACATTAATTAAAGCCGTAAAAAAAGGCAAAATTATTAAAAAAAATTCCATATGAATATATTTTAGAATGTAAAAATAAACTTTATGGAGTATTGACCTCCTGCTTAACCTTTCATAAGTTGGCCATATGCCCTAGACAAAATATTATCGATATTACTAACTCTTCCTGTATCCCACACTTGCTGAATAGTCGAGCCTCAAATTGCACGGAAGTCAACAACCAACATATCCCATCGTTCGCCGAAATCACTCTGGGTATTCTATTCCTAAATCAATACACCGGACGTATAGAAGCAAATGAAGAAGAAATACCTTTGGACGGAACCTACATTATCCATTTTCACAATACATCAGTAAGAATCAAAAATGAAGTTTTTAAGTCAACTGAGATGTCCTCTTTTAAACCACTACCCGCTGTCCTACAACCTACTTCAATAAAAAAAAAAAACAGAAGAGCTTCTATCACTACAAATGATAAAAGAACTACATTTCAACAATTCACAATACATTAATCTCTTGGAAACACGAAACAAATATAACACTAGCGCTGTTATCTGCATTACAGTCCTTTTCATTGCACTATTCATATTTTGTTTAATAAAGCTGAAAAGTAAAAAAAACAAAGGAAGCTGAAGCAAAACCAACAAATACAGAAATGATTGACCTATCAACTGCAGAGGCATGCGCAGAGGAAAAGTTAAAAAGGGAAATCCCTCTTCCAACCCCTAGGATAATAGGGATAGAAAACACCCATCATCATCTTAAACCATCAACATCGAACGTGGACGTTCGATTTTAAAGGCGGAAGAGTTAACACCACGAACATCAATTCCCACAGCTACCTGCAACAAGCTGCTGACATTGCGTCTCATCACATTCCAAAGGGGAATGCAACACGATCACCATCGCCAGTGTGGGAACAATCATAAGGTACAGTATGCTAGGCTAGCATATTTTATGTATTTAAGTTGTAGGAAATAAGTATTCATTGTCATTATTGTTAGAGAGGCAGAATCGCTGCCAGTTTTGTAATTCATTTATTAATAAATAAAGAATTGAGGCTTCACCTCAGAAAATAAAAAACATTTTTTTTAAACAAAATAAATCTTAAAAAGATTAATTTATATATGATTTCCAAATTGATTTTGTTCTTGAAGTTGGGTTTTTATATCCGATACTCGCGTATGATTTTTACCTTTTTATTCTAGATTCGTATTGTGTCTGAAATCTCAGAGGAGTGGAAGGATTCACAGATTTTGTTATGCGAACAATATTCCCTACTCTTTCTCTCTCATGGTCCTTATCCTAGTGCAATTTGTTGAAATTTACAAGGATTCAAATATTTTATGTTCTTGATGATTTGATTGAAGACTGATTTTCTTGACTTGCGGACTTGCTTGTAGTATTATGCAAATTGACTGATTCTTGACTGAAGTTATGACTTGACAGATTCTTGAATGGTGCTTTTAATTCTGGACTTTAATGTAGTTTTCTTGTCGGAGAACTGCTCGATAACTGTACTTAGATTCTTGATTGACTGACTGCAATTTTATTTTACTAGGATGGTGTGTAAAACGTGGCGACAAACTGAACTGAATGTGGATTTTTAGATACAAAGAAAGAATGCAATTTTTTTTTGTGCGACTAAATATGTAACTTGACGTGTAACTTTAAATATAATTTGATATCAGCGTCTGACCTGGATTTTGCGGAAATTTCTGGATTTTATCCCAGAAATATTCCTCGATTTTCTTGAAGCTTTTTGAACATGTGTTTTCGCAGATTGTTTGTGTTCTCTATCTATGTACAGTCACGGCGTTTCTCGACGTACCTGATATATTTGGATTTAATCCTTATTTGATTTTGGCTCGTAAGCATTCTCGTGTCTGGAGATTTTTTTTCTCAGACTTCCTATATCTCGTACTTAAGGTTTTTATTTCGCCTTCAAGGCAAAATATCCTATGAAAATGTTTATATTGTTGTTATAAATGTTTTAACCATAAAACTTACCAAGATTAGATAAATCTAATTGGATGAACTGATCGATATGGCGGCCAGACGGAAAAGAATTCTGTCTGCCGATTTCGTTTCAAACAAAGCCTAACAAAATGGAGGGCGACTACTTGGAACTGATCGGAATTGAAGAATATCCAATTGGGTCGAAATGGAAAGACATTTCATGTGCGAACCAGTTCAGTCTCTGAACGGGTATTTGTTAAGTTCTGTGTTTGAGGGTCTGACTACATTTGATTTTTGGTAGCGACGCTCGACGCAGCTTGAGTTTGGTTTGTTTATTTTTATTTTTGCAGATTAATAAAGAATAAATACATTCTCTTCGACTTGTTATCTTTATTAATAGTTGATGTGGTGGAATAATTATTTTACTCTAACATGCTATCTTCTCTTTTATTGTCATTGATTTCTCACACTATCATAAGTATGTATTCGTGATGATAATTTACACTGACGTGTAGAATTGCTTTTCGGTGAACTATAAGTTCCGGATTTCCTGTTTGTCACTTAGGTCACTTAGGGCCATTTTCTGAAACGAAACTTAAGAATTTATGTTCAACATAAGAGCTTATGTGACATTTTACGCTAAGGAAAAAGTAGAACATAAGCGTTGTAAGTTGAACATAAATATTTAAGTTTCGTATCAGCAAACTGCTCTTAGAATAGTAAAGACGAATATTGATTGTTATTTGTTTGAATGGACCGTTAAGCCAACTGGTTTCCTACAAAATATAAATAATAACCCTTTTTCTTATTATATTTAAAAACAAAATATTTTAAATATTCATTATTTTGGAAGTGCTTTGTTATTTTTCGAAGCAAAATGTGGAAATTAGTAGATGCAATTTTAATTGCAACAAGAATTTAGCCTACATATGCCATGATTTTCATAAATATAATACGTCAATATAACTTGTGAAATAAATACTCGCACTAAAAAACACATTATTTTTTGACATGAGAGAATCACGAACACACATAAAAACTATTCGCCTACCTTCTTCTAAAAGAAATAAAAAATGGTAAGGATATATGTTTTTTTAGTTTCCACGCACTCGTTCTCTTTTTAACAACTTCTGTAGGAAGAGACGCACTCTCATAGGAAGACTTCAGACAGCTTAACTAGATTTACAAAGCGGCGTCTTTAATCGCATAAGAAGAATAAAACTCTTGATATAGGGTCAAGAGGCTCCCATAACTAGGCCATTTAAGGCTTATAACAATCTCATAAGAATCTAGAAGAACTCCTCAAGATTGCATTTAGCTCCATAAAATAAGTCTAGTAAGGCTTTCGGAGAAAATACTCCCACCTATCCAATTTGGTTCACGTTGACTTTTTCCAAAAAAAAAAAAAATGGAACGCGAATAAAATAAATGTACCTTCCTTCTTCGTTTAACAGAATTTTGGGCCCCACGTTGGGCTTTTTCCAAAAGAAAAACCAAACGTGGTGTAAATGGAATCCTCAACGGATATGTTAACAAAATTAATGGGCCCCACGTTGGGCGCTATCTGTAACGGTTATAGTATTTGATAGTGAGATATAATTCTTGTACTATACGAGATTTCTCCTTTTTAAAGTTGTATTTTTATATCTATATGGCATTGTCAGGATGTTAGGAAGCCGCACGTTGGGCTTCATCCGTAACGTGAAGTGTGAGGTGTTATTATACTTAGATGTTAGTAATTTCCTTCCTTACAGAAGTGAACAGCAAGATCATCGCCCTAAGTACGTCTTCAGGTCGTGACTTCACTATTCACCTTTATTTAGGATATGCTTCGATGTAATGTATAACAAACTTACAAAACACCAGACTGTCGAATCCACAGCCGAGTTAATCAAAATTTTTCTAGTATTCTCTACCATTTCTTTATCCGTTACAATATCTCAAATGAACTATAAACTCTTCAGATTACTATGACTCAAACTGACTACCATAACTCGAAACTATAGACATCGAACATATCCCAAAGGTTGGAAAGAGAAATTGAAGAGAGTGTGTTCATACTGGATTCTAAGTTGGTCTTAATCAACTTCAGTTTCAGAAAAGAAACTCTAATGTCGCTCTTCAGTAACTCTCACAACTTAAGGAATCTCTCCTTATTCTTTTCATTACCATCATCATTCTCTTGAAAATTCAGGATCGTAAATTCGGTAGTTACATGGAACAAGGCTGTCTCAACTCAATAGCCGCCGTATGCCTGCTGGTTGCTCGATCACTGAACGCGCCGGATGAGGGGGGGGGGGGGGATCTTGCAGCTTGAGTGCAAGAGACGGTGTTACACTATTTTCAGACCTAAGTTCTTGATGTTGTAGAACCGAATAAATGTTAGGTTTTGTCGAGCCTGAAATTCTGTTTAGGAAAAGTTTACATTTAAGAATGATGAAGGTCATTCAGATTAACCAATTGTATTTTCTTTGTAATTTAGAACTTTAACATCACGCGCAAATCATGAGGGAAACACCGATGATCATGTCCCTTGAGCAGTCTTTTCCCTATCCCTATCATGTCGGATTTAACTCCTAACACGAACCTATGGTTTTCATTTTTATGCTCTTTGAATTCGAAAACCCCTTAAGTGGGTAACCTAGATGTTATGGTTCCCTTAACCTTCTTTACCCATCCCTTTAATACAAGAACTGTATTCCTATGGATACACTTACAGTAAATTGTGCTTCTTGTGCATCCCCTAATATGGGTGGCTCAGATGTTAACAGCCCCCTGTTGACATCCAACCCCCCTCCCTGTGATACACAGAAGAAACTATCTTCCTGTAAAACTTTTACGATCTTCCATTGGTCAACAATATTTCGAGAAGATCCCCAGCCTAGGGTATAATAGATCAACCAGGGTACTTCATCTTAGCTACCTCCACTCACTTCATTGTCATTCCCAGTTCCTCCTGACCCCTTACGATGTCCGACCTAATCCAAAATCATGATAAATCTTTAAACGCCAAAATTTGTATTTAACTCAATAACAAACTTTATTCATAACCAACTAATTTTAAGATATCTTACAATAAAACTATGTCAAAATATCTTTCCATAAAAATATCTCAAAACGAGACTTGCATAAGCAAATATTCTTCCATTCGCTCGATGGATTTTAACTAAACTAGAGACCAGGATTTATTCATCCTCCATCTCAAAACTAAACTCAACAAAATATCTCAGACCAGGATTCATTCATCCTCCGCCTGGAAACTATACTCAACACTAAACTTAGAGATCAGGATTCATTCATCCTCCACCTCACTAAAATACTCGAAATCTGAGACCAGGATTCATTCATCCTCCGCCCCGAAATGGTACTATAATTCAAGCTAGAGACCAGGATTCATTCATCCTCCACCTCGTAAGTGAACTGTATTTATTTTCTCTTATTTTTGGTTTCTTGAATCTGAAACTCCTCCGAATCAAATTTTTGTATATATTTTTTGTATGCGGGTTTTTCGTAGTTATTCGACGTACTGAAAGATTCGATCTTAAAGTATCGTCTCGCAATTTTATTTATATGAATATATATTTGAATTTATCAAACGTTGTCTAATTTAATGTTTTTCAAAGCACGGATGTATTTCTGGTCGTTCTTTATAGTTAAAATTGTTTCTATACCATAATCGTTCCCAAAAGATATCATCACCGAAATGATTTATATAATTTTATAATACCAAAATTTCAATTTGTGAATCAATATGTTTCAAAAATAACAAAATATAGTTTTTCAATAAACACTCACCAGATCTTTCCATACGTAGAAGTCCACTTTTACTATAGATGATCCATGGCAACAGACCGCCAATTGGTCAAACAACATACTATGATGAATTTATCTATGGTTAATGTATATATGATTTCCAAATTGATTTTGTTCTTGAAGTTGGGTTTTTATATCCGATACTCGCGTATGATTTTTACCTTTTTATTCTAGATTCGTATTGTCTCTGAAATCTCAGAGGAGTGGAAGGATTCACAGATTTTGTTATGCGAACAATATTCCCTACTCTTTCTCTCTCATGGTCCTTATCCTAGTGCAATTTGTTGAATTTTACAAGGATTCAAATATCTTATGTTCTTGATGATTTGATTAAAGACTGATGTTCTTGACTTGCGGACTTGCTTGTAGTATTATGTAAATTGACTGATTCTTGACTGAAGTTATGACTTGACAGATTCTTGAATGGTGTTTTAAATTCTGGACTTTAATGTAGTTTTCTTGTCGGAGAACTGCTCGATAACTGTACTTAGATTCTTGATTGACTGACTGCAATTTTATTTTGGATGGTGTGTAAAACGTGGCGACAAACTGAACTGAATGTGGATTTTTAGATACACAAATGTTCATACTACACAAATATATATATGTATATGTATTTCGCAGAAAGAATGCAATTTTTTTTGTGCGACTTAATATGTAACTTGACGTGTAACTTTAAATATAATTTGATGTCAGCGTCTGGCCTGGATATTGCGGAAATTTCTGGATTTTATCCCAGAAATATTCCTCGATTTTCTTGAAGCTTTTTGGACATGTGTTTTCACAGATTGTTTGTGTTCTCTATCTATGTACAGTCACGGCGTTTCTCGACGTACCTGATATATTCGGATTTAATCCTTATTTGATTTTGGCTCGTAAGCATTCTCGTGTCTAGAGATTTTTTTTCTCAGGCTTCCTATATCTCGTACTTAAGGTTTTTATTTCGCCTTCAAGGCAAAATATCCTATAAAAATGTTTATATTGTTGTTATAAATTTTTTTCTAAATGTTTTAACTATAAAACTTACCAAGATTAGATAAATCTAATTGGATGAACTGATCTATATGGCGGCCAGACGGAAAAGAATTCTGGAGGGCGACTACTTGGAACTGATCGGAATTGAAGAATATCCAATTGGGTCGAAATGGAAAGACATTTCATGTGCGAACCAGTTCAGTCTCTGAACGGGTATTTGTTAAGTTCTGTGTTTGAGGGTCTGACTACATTTGATTTTTGGTAGCGACGCTCGACGCAGCTTGAGTTTGGTTTGTTTATTTTTATTTTTGCAGATTAATAAAGAATAAATACATTCTCTTCGACTTGTTATCTTTATTAATAGTTGATGTGGTGGAATAATTATTTTACTCTAACATGCTATCTTCTCTTTTATTGTCATTGATTTCTCACACTATCATAAGTATGTATTCGTGATGATAATTTACACTGACGTGTAGAATTGCTTTTCGGTGAACTATAAGTTCCGGATTTCCTGTTTGTCACTTAGGTCACTCAGGGCCATTTTCTGAAACGAAACTTAAGAATTTATGTTCAACATAAGAGCTTATGTGACATTTTACGCTAAGGAAAAAGTAGAACATAAGCGTTGTAAGTTGAACATAAATATTTAAGTTTCGTATCAGCAAACTGCTCTTAGAATAGTAAAGACGAATATTGATTGTTATTTGTTTGAATGGACCGTTAAGCCAACTGGTTTCCTACAAAATATAAATAATAACCCTTTTTCTTATTATAATTAAAAACAAAATATTTTAAATATTCATTATTTTGGAAGTGCTTTGTTATTTTTCGAAGCAAAATGTGGAAATTAGTAGATGCAATTTTAATTGCAACAAGAATTTAGCCTACATATGCCATGATTTTCATAAATATAATACGTCAATATAACTTGTGAAATAAATACTCGCACCAAAAAACACATTATTTTTTGACATGAGAGAATCACGAACACACATAAAAACTATTCGCCTACCTTCTTCTAAAAGAAATAAAAAATGGTAAGGATATATGTTTTTTTAGTTTCCACGCACTCGTTCTCTTTTTAACAACTTCTGTAGGAAGAGACGCACTCTCATAGGAAAACTTCAGACAGCTTAACTAGATTTACAAAGCGGCGTCCTTAATCGCATAAGAAGAATAAAACTCTTGATATAGGGTCAAGAGGCTCCCATAACTAGGCCATTTAAGGCTTATAACAATCTCATAAGAATCTAGAAGAACTCCTCAAGATTGCATTTAGCTCCATAAAATAAGTCTAGTAAGGCTTTCGGAGAAAATACTCCCACCTATCCAATTTGGTTCACGTTGACTTTTTCCAAAAAAAAAAAAATGGAACGCGAATAAAATAAATGTACCTTCCTTCTTCGTTTAACAGAATTTTGGGCCCCACGTTGGGCTTTTTCCAAAAGAAAAACCAAACGTGGTGTAAATGGAATCCTCAACGGATATGTTAACAAAATTAATGGGCCCCACGTTGGGCGCCATCTGTAACGGTTCTAGTATTTGATAGTGAGATATAATTCTTGTACTATACGAGATTTCTCCTTTTTAAAGTTGTATTTTTATATCTATATGGCATCGTCAGGATGTTAGGAAGCCGCACGTTGGGCTTCATCCGTAACGTGAAGTGTGAGGTGTTATTATAATTACTTAGGTGTTAGTAATTTTTAACCCACGCAAAGAAAACGGAATAACGATTTACGAATTTTCTTATGGAACGTACGATCGCTCTATAGAGCTCGAGCTGCTCAGCAGCTAGCCGATGCCCTGTCAAAATATAAAGCTGACATAACAGCACTCCAAGAAATAAGATGGACAGGGAATGGTGTTCTACAGAAGAAAGATTATGACTTATACTACAGCTGTCATACAAAACACCATGTGCTCGGGGTAGGCTTCCTAGTCGGCGAAAAAATGAAGTCTGCCATCATCGGATTTAACGCTATAAGCGAAAGGCTATGCACCCTTCGCGTGCGAGGCAAATTTAAGAACATCAGCCTCATTAACGTTCACGGACCTACGGAGGAGTCCTCAGACGAAGAAAAAGAGACTTACTACGAACAAGTCGAGAGGGCCCTCAATGCCTGTCCAAGGTATGACGTAAAAATCATCCTTGGGGTATTCAGGCATTACGCAGGCACCCATAGTTTGCATGAGAACACTAATGACAATGGACTTCGAGTCTTAGAATTGGCAGCATCGAAAAACATGGTCGTTGCGAGTACCAGGTTCCCGCGTAAAGATATCTACAAAGCCACCTGGGTATCACCTGATGGAGTCACTCGTAACCAAATTGACCACGTGTTGATAGACCGTCGCCACTACTCGAACTTGATGACGGTACGAACGTACCGAGGTGCCAATATCGACTCGGATCACTATCTTGTTGGTATGGTTTTCCGAGGGCGGATTGCCTTGCGAAGACGTATTGCATCCGCCGATCAGGTTCGAATAAACACGGCTGCTCTGCGCAATGAAAACACCAGTAACACCTTTGGTAATGCGTTAGGACTCGCCCTAGAGCTGGGTAGAGTAAGTCCTGGAGACAGTATGCTGGGCGTAGATGAGAAGTGGACACGCCTTAAGAATACTGTCATTAGTACTGCCAACTCCATCTTAGGCAGCAGTCGTAGAAATCGGAACGACTGGTTTGATGATGAATGCAAGCTAGCGACTGAACGTAAGAATGTTGCGTACCGAGCAATGCAACAATCTCATAGAACGCGGGCACGCGAAGACGAATATAAAGAGCTCAGAAGAATTGAAAAACGGCTTCACAGACAGAAAAAATCAGCCTGGGAGAAGAACATAATCTGTGAAATAGAGAAAAGCCGAGAGCGAGGTCCGCACCAGGCGCGGAAGTTCTACCAATCCGTCCGAAACATGACGCAGTACACACCACGCTGCACATACTGCAAGGACGGAGAGGGAAATCTGATCACCGATCCTCAAAGCATACTGGAGCGATGGGAAGTGTACTTCAATGAATTGCTAAATGGTCAGCTCACTGCAGAAGTGGAGGCTCCACTATTTCAAGAAGAGTACCCTATGTTGCCGCCACCAAGCATAGAAGAGGTTGAGAAGGCTATAGGCCGGCTAAAGAAAACAAAGCCCCGGGAGCCGATGGTATACCAGCCGAACTATTTCAACACGGTGGGCCAGCTTTACGTCAAGCAATTCATGATAGTGCACGTGTGGGAGCATGAAGAAATTCCAGAAGACTGGCGAAAAGGTATAATTTGCCCCATACATAAGAAGGGAGATGTCACAACGTGCAGCAATTATAGAGGTATCACGTTGTTGAGTACCGCCTATAAGATACTCTCCTCTATCCTACAAGATCGGATAACCCCATACGCTAAAACCATCATCGGACAATATCAGTGTGGTTTCATTCCAGGCAAATCAACAACTGATCAGATCTTTACCCTTCGGCAGGCGATGGAAAAATGTCTAGAATTTAACATCCAAACACACCACCTGTTTATAGACTTTAAGGCCGCCTACGATAGCATAGCCAGGGTAGAACTTTACAAAGCCATGAGAGAATTCGGCATCCCAAATAAATTGACACGACTATGTAGGTTGACCATGACCAACGTAACAAGCCAAGTAAAAATAGCCGGATTGCTATCCAAACCAATCAACATCTTTAATGGACTCCGACAAGGGGATGGTTTGGCCTGCCTCCTCTTCAACCTGGCGTTGGAGAAAGCAATCCGTGACTCTGGCACGGCAACAAGAGGGACCATCGTCAACAGGTCCAGCCAGATACTGGCTTACGCAGACGACATCGACATCATCGGAAGAACTGAGCAAGCTGTACATGATTCCTTCATCCAGATTGAGCAGGCGGCACAAAATCTGGGGCTGCACATAAGTGAAGGTAAAACAAAGTACATGGTGGCGTCGAATGCGAGAGGAACAGTTGGTCAAACAATCAAGGTAGCGGATCACGAATTTGAAGTGGTGCAATCCTTTTAATACCTTGGGTCAATAGTAGCAGCCGATAACAATATAGAAGAAGAAATACGCGGGCGGCTTCTCAAATCCAATAGAGCCTACTATAGTCTGTCAAAGCTCTTCAAATCCAGAAATCTCACCATAACTTCAAAACTGCTGCTGTACAGGACCATGGTCCTGCCAGTACTCACATATGGATCCGAGACTTGGGTGCTTAGCAAAAGGCACTCCGACCTCTTAGCCGCGTTCGAGAGAAAAGTCTTAAGGAGAATTGTTGGCCCCATATGTGAGGAAGGACGATTCCGGAGACGGTACAATCATGAATTGTACGCAATCTACCTTGAAGCAGATATCGTGACAAAAATTAAGCTCGGTAGACTCCGGTGGGCAGGGCACCTAGCTCGCATGAGCGAAGAGGAACCTGCTCGGAAAGTTCTTTGTGGTACATTCTATGGTAGACGACAGCGTGGTAGACCATGCTTGCGCTGGAGAGATGGCGTAGACCAGGACGCCCGGAGCCTTGGGGTGCGCAACTGGATGGCGGCGGCTCGAGATCGGGATGGGTGGAGAGACTTGTTGAAGGAGGCCAGGACCGGACCCCGGTTGTCGAGCCGACAATGATGATGATGATGATGTTAGTAATTTCCTTCCTTACAGAAGTGAACAGCAAGATCATCGTTCTTAGAACGTCTTCAGGTCATGACTTCACTATTCACCTTTATTTAGGATATGCTTCGATGTAATGCATAACAAACTTACAAAACACCAGACTGTCGAATCCACAGCCGAGTTAATCAAAATTTTTCTAGTACTCTCTACAATTTCTTTATCCGTTACAATAACTCAAATGAACTATGTAACTCTTCAGATTACTATGACTCAAACTGACTACCATAACTCGAAACTATAGACATCGAACATATCCCAAAGGTTGGAAAGAGAAATTGAAGAGAGTGTGTTCATACTGGATTCTAAGTTGGTCTTAATCAACTTCAGTTTCAGAAAAGAAACTCTAATGTCGCTCTTCAGTAACTCTCACAACTTAAGGAATCTCTCCTTATTCTTTTCATTACCATCGTCACTCTCTTGAAAATTCAGGATCATGAATTCGGTAGTTACACGGAACAAGGTTGTCTCAACTCAATAGCCGCAGTATGCCTGCTGGTTGCTCGATCGCTGAACTCGCCGGATGATGGGGGGGGGGGATCTTGCAGCTAGAGTGCAAGAGACGGTGTTACACTATTTTCAGACCTAAGTTCTTGATGTTGTAGAACCGAATAAATGTTAGGTTTTGTCGAGCCCGAAATTCTGTTTAGGAAAAGTTTACATTTAAGAATGATGAAGGTCATTCAGATAAACCAATTGTATTTTCTTTGTAATTTAGAACTTTGACATCACGCGCAAATCATGAGGGAAACACCGATGATCATGTCCCTTGAGCAGTCTTTACCCTATCCCTATCATGTCAAATTTAACTCCTAAAGCGAACCTATGGTTTTCATTTTTATGCTCTTTAAATTCGAAAACCCCTTAAGTGGGTAACCTAGATGTTATGGTTCCCTTAACCTTCTTTACCCATCCCTTTAATACAAGAACTGTATTCCTATGGATACACTTACCGTTAATTGTGCTTCTTGTGCATCCCCTAATATGGGTGGCTCAGATGTTACAGCCCCCTGTTGACATCCAACCCCCCTCCCTGTGATACACAGAAGAAACTATCTTCCTGTAAAACTTTTACGATCTTCCATTGGTCAACAATATTTCGAGAAGATCCCCAGCCTAGGGTATAATAGATCAACCAGGGTACTTCATCTTAGCTACCTCCACTCACTTCATTATCATTCCCAGTTCCTCCTGACCCCTTACGATGTCCGACCTAATCCAAAATCATGATAAATCTTTAAACGCCAAAATTTGTATTTAACTCAATAACAAACTTTATTCATAACCAACTTATTTTAAGATATCATACAATAAAACTATCTCAAAATACCTTTCCATAAAAATATCTCAAAACTAAACTCTCAAAACTAAACCTGCATAAGCAAATATTCTTCCACTCGCTCGATGGATTTTAACTAAACTAGAGACCAGGATTCATTCATCCTCCATCTCAAAACTAAACTCAACAAAATATTTCAGACCAGGATTCATTCATCCTCCGCCTGGAAACTATACTCAACACTAAACTTAGAGATCAGGATTCATTCATCCTCCACCTCACTAAAATACTCGAAATCTGAGACCAGGATTCATTCATCCTCCGCCCCGAAATGGTACTATAATTCAAGCTAGAGACCAGGATTCATTCATCCTCCACCTCGTAACTGAACTGTATTTATTTTCTCTTATTTTTGGTTTCTTGAATCTAAAACTCCTATACTTTCCTCCGAATCAAATTTTTGTATATATTTTTTGTATGCGGGTTTTTTCATAGTTATTCGACGTACTGAAAGAATCGATCTTAAAGTATCGTCTCGCAATTTTATTTATATGAATATATTTTTGAATTTATCAAACGTTGTCTAATTTAATGTTTTTCAAAGCACGGATGTATTTCTGGTGGTTCTTTATAGTTAAAATTGTTTCTATACCATAATCGTTCCCAAAAGATATCATCACCGAAATGATTTATATAATTTTATAATATCAAAATTTCAATTTGTGAATCAATATGTTTCAAAAATAACAAAATATAGTTTTTCAATAAACACTCACTAGATCTTTCCATACGTAGAAGTGCACTTTTACTATAGATGATCCATGGCAACAGACCGCCAATTAGTCAAACAACATACTATGATGAATTTATCTATGGTTAATGTATAAGTTAACACCACGAACATCAATTCCCACAGCTACCTGCAACAAGCTGCTGACATTGCGTCTCATCACATTCCAAAGGAGAATGCAACACGATCACCATCACCAGTGTGGGAACAATCATAAGGTACAGAATGCTAGGCTAGCGTATTTTATGTATTTAAGGTGTAGGAAATAAGTATTCATTGTCATTATTGTTAGAGAGGCAGAATCGCTGCCAGTTTTGTAATTCATTTATTAATAAATAAAGAATTGAGGCTTCACCTCAGAAAATAAAAACATTTTTTTTAAACAAAATAAATCTTAAAAAGATTAATTGGCGCCCGAGCAAGTAGGGACCCGGTAACCGTATGAAGAGCCAAAGTGACCTCAAGTAGCTCTCGCGCCTTCGTTTAGTGGACAATCGGTGTTTCTCTAAAAGAAAAAGTGAATAAGCCAGTGATCTAAAGCAGCTCCCGTGCTTCATCGGTAACCTTTTTAGACAATCGGTGTATCTTGAAGAAAAAAGTGAACAAGCCAGTGATCTAAAGCAGCTCCCGTGCTTCATCGGTAACCTTTTTAGACAATCGGTGTATCTTGAAAAAAAAGTGAACAAGCCAGTGATCTAAAGCAGCTCCCGTGCTTCATCGGTAACCTTTTTAGACAATCGGTGTATCTTGAAAAGAAAAAAGCGAATAAGCCAGCGATCTAAAGCAGCTCCCGTGCTTCATCGACCTTAACAAATTCAATCAACAAAAGAGTCAACGCGGGATCCCCAATTTAATTAAGATAAAAGGATGGCCGGCATTGTACTTTTGTAAGAATAGCATTTTAAGACATATTTTAAATATTTCAAATTGACCAAATCGTATAAAAGAAAATATCTATTTAGGAAAATTTTTAAGATAAATTTTAAATATTCTAAATTGAACAAATCTTATAAAACAAAAAATCTATTGAAAATTTTGTAAAAGTGAAAATAAGTCAAATCATTTAAGCATGGTTCTCACAAGAACTGGGGCCGGTGAGGTACCCTCAACGACGATGCAAAACCAGGGACAAGTAGCTTCCACAAGTCCAATTCTTTCCCAATCCACACCTTCCATTTATACAACGGCAGGTAATTTCCCCACCTTAACAAATAATAACAACCAGACTTCCCCTGCTGCCGGGTTAAATACAACTTTCCCGGCTAGCAATAATTCCTTTGGTCAGGAGCAGGGGTATAGAACAACCCCCGAATTAGATGCCCTTGTGACATCTATAGTAAGTAGAGTACTTGAACAACAAATAAATCCCTTTTTTCCTGGAATAGACCAGATGAATCAACATCAAAACTCCGTGGACGGGTTAGAAAAAATACCGGATATCGTAAGATCTCTGCGGACATTTTCGGGAGAAACCTCAGAGTTTTCCTCCTGGAAAAAGAGTGTCGAACGAGTCCTCAAACTTTATGAACCTATTAAAGCAACTACCAAATACTACGGGATACTTAACGTTATCCGTAATAAAATTATAGGCCAAGCCGATGCCGCTTTAGAAGCTAACAACACTGCTTTAAATTGGAACGATATCGTGGATTGCCTGAAAATCCACTATGCTGACAAAAGGGATATAACAACCCTAGAATATCAAATGTCAGGTTTAGTTCAAGGGAATATATCCATTCAGCAATTTTATCAAACTGTAACGTCACATCTAACCCTAATAACTAATAATATATCATGTATGGACATCTGTCCGGAATCAATGAGGATATTGACTAAAACTTATCGCAACAAAGCCCTAGACATATTTATTAGGGGACTAAATGGTAACTTGTCAGACCTCCTAGCCATGAAAGAACCAGCCGACTTACCCACGGCTCTATATTTGTGTCAAAAATACGAAAACCAACATCTAAGGTCCCAATACGTTCAAAATAATCATGGGGCAATAAAGAAAAATTTCGCTCCACAAGCCGCACATACGCGACCACAGAATCCACCTCCGCTAAAAGATTATAGCAGGTGCCCTCCTAAACAAGTGCACCATAATTATCGCACTTACTACACACCACCCGTACAACAGGTACAACAACCTTATCATTCATTTCGACCTTATCAAGAATTCCAATCTAACCGTCCCTTAGGTAACTACCCACAAAATCAACCTAAACCTTCCAAATCAAGTCCAACTATTAAAAGGGAACCCATAACTCAGTACGCTAGGGCTGTTCATAACCAAAACCAACAAAGTTCTAACGCCAATTCTTGGAGAGCAAATGCACCCACACCTCAAAATATCCAAACGACAAGATACCAACCTAACTACCATATTGATCCAGTTGAGGATGAGCTCAACCAATACTACCAAAATCTAAGTTTAAGTGACGAACAAGAGGAGCAAACGTTCGAAAATTATGTTGAAAACATTACCGAACAATCAGAACTAGAACATGTCGATATACATTTTATTAGGCTAAACGACTCTTCCTTACCTTATTTCGAGTGTAAGTCGAAGAGTGGTGAAATGTATAAATTCCTGATTGACACAGGTTCATCAAAAAATTACATACAACCATCAATTGTTGAGAAACCCATACAGAATGAAAAATCATTTTATGCAAAGTCAATAGCTGGAAACGTTCAGATAACTCAGCACACAGTTATAAATCTTTTTAATATCGAAAATATTAATCTTAAATTTTTCCTTTTACCTACTCTACGTACTTTCCATGGAATTATTGGCAATGATAGTCTCAAGCAGCTAACTGCTGTAATAGACACGAAAAATAATTGCATACAAATATTGAATACTTTCAAAATTAAAATGAAACAGCTAAATTCCCCAATGGTAAATTCTCTTATTCTTAAGACCGATAATATGACAGAAATGCAACAAGAACTTCCAAACTCAACCGTTGACAATTTCCCAAATTTATTTTGTGAGCCCAACGAAAAATTGACCTTTACTACAAGGGTGTTAGGAGAAATTCGGACATCAACAGATTCCCCTGTTTATAGCAAATATTATCCTTTTCCTATGTCACTAAAATCTGAAGTTGAAGAACAGATTCAGAAACTCTTAGAAGATGGAATTATAAGGCCTTCTAGGTCCCCATACAATTCCCCGGTTTGGATCGTATCTAAAAAACCGGACTCCACAGGAAAAAAACAATATAGGATGGTGATTGATTATAGGAAGCTAAACAGCGTTACTATAGCCGACCGTTATCCCATTCCCAACATAAATGAAGTCCTTTCACAACTAGGAAAAAACAAATTTTTTAGTGTTCTCGATTTAAAAAGCGGTTTTCATCAGATTCCCTTGAAGGAATCTGATATTGAAAAAACAGCTTTCTCTATAAACAATGGGAAGTTCGAATTCACAAGACTTCTATTCGGACTAAAAAACGCGCCTTCAATTTTCCAAAGGGTTCTCGACGATATCTTGAGAGAGCACATAGGAAAAATTTGCTATGTTTATATCGATGATATAGTAATATTTAGCAAAACCGAAAGCGACCATGCCCGTCACATAGCAGTCATCTTTAAAACACTTTATGAAGCTAATATGAAGGTACAATTGGATAAATGTCATTTTTACAAAGGAGAAGTCGAATTCCTGGGATTTATAGTCTCATCCGGAGGAATAAAGACCAACCCCGCAAAGGTTGAAGCGATAAACAATTTTCCACCACCGCAAACTGTTAAAGATTTACGCTCATTTCTTGGGCTATCGGGTTACTATCGCCGCTTTGTCAGAGATTATTCCAAGCTGGCGAAGCCCCTTACCGCCCTTTTAAGAGGGGAAGAGGGACGCATGTCCAAAACGCAATCCGCAAAAAAACAAATTTTTCTAAACCCTTCGGCTATCGATGCCTTCGAAAAAATCAAAAACACCCTCACCTCAGAAGACCTTGTTCTTTCATACCTTAATTTTAGCAAACCTTTCGAACTAACCACGGATGCGTCCAACTTCGCGCTTGGTGCGGTTCTTTCTCAAGAAGGAAGGCCGATAACATTCATCTCTCGAACACTTGGTCCAACCGAAGAAGGTTACGCAGCTAACGAGAAAGAGATGTTAGCAATTATATGGGCTTTGAACTCCCTGCGTAATTACCTGTATGGATCTGCACACGTGAAAATTTATACTGACCATCAGCCTCGTACACACGCCCTCAGCAATAAAAATACAAATAGTAAGATGAAGCGCTGGAAAGCAATTCTTGAAGAATATAGCCATGAATTGCATTATAAACCAGGCAAAAGAAATATTGTGGCAGACGCGCTGTCACGCCCTCCTCAAAAAAACACCGAGATAAACACTCTCACAGATTCAGATAACAGCTATGACAGTTCATCGCAAGATCTTATACCAAGTGTGGAGGTTCCAATAAATGTATTTAAAAATCAAGTCATCCTAAAAGTAGGTGAAACTTCTTCTTCAAATTTCCAAATAGTTTTCCCCACCTGTCACAGGCATACAATAATTGAGCCTGAATTCAATCAAGAAAATCTAAAACAGATCCTCAAGAAAACATTAAACCCCTTGGTAATAAACTGTATTAAAACAACAGAACATATTATGAATATGATACAAATTGTTTATGTGTCCCATTTTAGTAATTTTAAAATAAAATTCACACAAAGACAAGTTGAAGACGTTACTAGTGAATCAGATCAGGAAAACATTGTTATCGATACTCATCAACGCGCACATAGGGATTCGAGAGAAAATAGAGTCCAAATTTTGAAAAAATATTATTTCCCAGGCATGATTGGTAAAATTAGAAGAATTACGAAAACATGTACCGTTTGCATGGAAAATAAGTACGATCGCCATCCCAACAAACCCGAAATTCAACCAACTCCGATTCCTAAATTCCCCGGTCAAATCCTACATATAGATATTTACTTTACTGATGGAAAAGTTATTTTAACAGCTATCGACAAATTCTCAAAATACGCGCTTACAAGAATCTTAAAGTCTAGGGCCACCGAAGACGTGAAACAACCTCTAAGGGAGCTCGTATTAGCTTTTGAAGTCGCGGAAGTAATTGTAATAGACAATGAAAAGTCTTTAAGTTCAAGCTCTGTATCATTTATGTTAGAAAACCTTTTCAAAATTAAAATATTCAAAGTTCCCCCTTACACAAGCTCAGCTAATGGGCAAGTGGAACGCTTCCACTCCACACTCTCCGAACTAATGCGGTGCATAAAATCAAAAAAACTTCATAAAACATTTTCAGAACTGTTAGATATGACGATTTACGAATTTAATAGATCTGTTCACTCTACAACAAGAAAAAAACCGATAGATGTTTTCTTTGGCAAAGAAACATTAAACAATCCAGAATTGCTCGAATCAGAAAGAAAAGAAAATGCGGACAGAATAGAAAGCAAACAAGATAGAGATTTAAATTACCACAATAAAAATAGGGATCCTCCAAAAAATTATTCTGAAGTAGAAATTATTTACGTGAAGATAAAAAGGAAATAGTAGCCCAAAATAAATCTACAACTATTCTAACAACCTCCGGTAGAGTGGTTCACAAATCACTTATAAAAAATTAAAACCATTATTCTTTTTAGATTTGCAATTGCAACATGTACTACAGAAGTACAAATTCTGGATTATTCCAGCGCGCAATCCATAGCCATCGATACGGGGACAGCAAGGGTTCAAACTGGAACTTTTAAGATCATTCACGTAATCGACCTCAAACAATATAAAAATATACTAGACGAACTTGAGATGATACTAGCAGAAAACATAAGCGAAAATAATGCTATCCTGCCTTTCCTAAAAAATGAAATTTCCCTAATCCAAACTCACCTCAACCGATTAATGCCTTCAACCAAATTAAAACGTTCAATAGATTTTTTGGGCAGTGCTTGGAAATTTATTGCAGGCAGCCCCGATGCTCATGATTTTGATGTTATAAAAGAGAAAGTAAATATTGTTTTAAGTAATAACAACAATCAGATAGTTATAAAGAAAATGCTTATAAAAAAAATTGATGAAATTGTTAACATGACAAACAATGCCAGTAATCTAGTTAAAAATAGTAATAAGTTCGAAGACGAGTCAGTTTTTAATATAGAAATGAAATTAGAGTTAATTAAAGAAGAAATTGTTATTATGGAATACGCCATACACTGGGCTAAGGCCAATATTGTTAACACCTATATCCTGTCAAACATAGAAATAAATACAATCGAAAATTTATTAATTAAGGAAGAAATGCCATATGTCAATGTTCTTGAAGCATTAGAATTTGCCCAAGTAAAAATTGCCTCAAAAAGCTCACTAATTCTTTACATAATAAGTTTGCCGACTACAACTGTTGAATCATGCAGAACAACATTAATTAAAGCCGTAAAAAAAGGCAAAATTATTAAAAAAAAATTCCATATGAATATATTTTAGAATGTAAAAATAAACTTTATGGAGTATTGACCTCCTGCTTAACCTTTCATAAGTTGGCCATATGCCCTAGACAAAATATTATCGATATTACTAACTCTTCCTGTATCCCACACTTGCTGAATAGTCGAGCCTCAAATTGCACGGAAGTCAACAACCAACATATCCCATCGTTCGCCGAAATCACTCCGGGTATTCTATTCCTAAATCAATACACCGGACGTATAGAAGCAAATGAAGAAGAAATACCTTTGGACGGAACCTACATTATCCATTTTCACAATACATCAGTAAGAATCAAAAATGAAGTTTTTAAGTCAACTGAGATGTCCTCTTTTAAACCACTACCCGCTGTCCTACAACCTACTTCAATAAAAAAAAAAACAGAAGAGCTTCTATCACTACAAATGATAAAAGAACTACATTTCAACAATTCACAATACATTAATCTCTTGGAAACACGAAACAAATATAACACTAGCGCTGTTATCTGCATTACAGTCCTTTTCATTGCACTATTCATATTTTGTTTAATAAAGCTGAAAAGTAAAAAAAACAAAGGAAGCTGAAGCAAAACCAACAAATACAGAAATGATTGACCTATCAACTGCAGAGGCATGCGCAGAGGAAAAGTTAAAAAGGGAAATCCCTCTTCCAACCCCTAGGATAATAGGGATAGAAAACACCCATCATCATCTTAAACCATCAACATCGAACGTGGACGTTCGATTTTAAAGGCGGAAGAGTTAACACCACGAACATCAATTCCCACAGCTACCTGCAACAAGCTGCTGACATTGCGTCTCATCACATTCCAAAGGGGAATGCAACACGATCACCATCGCCAGTGTGGGAACAATCATAAGGTACAGAATGCTAGGCTAGCATATTTTATGTATTTAAGGTGTAGGAAATAAGTATTCATTGTCATTATTGTTAGAGAGGCAGAATCGCTGCCAGTTTTGTAATTCATTTATTAATAAATAAAGAATTGAGGCTTCACCTCAGAAAATAAAAAACATTTTTTTTAAACAAAATAAATCTTAAAAAGATTAATTTATATATGATTTCCAAATTGATTTTGTTCTTGAAGTTGGGTTTTTATATCCGATACTCGCGTATGATTTTTACCTTTTTATTCTAGATTCGTATTGTGTCTGAAATCTCAGAGGAGTGGAAGGATTCACAGATTTTGTTATGCGAACAATATTCCCTACTCTTTCTCTCTCATGGTCCTTATCCTAGTGCAATTTGTTGAAATTTACAAGGATTCAAATATTTTATGTTCTTGATGATTTGATTGAAGACTGATTTTCTTGACTTGCGGACTTGCTTGTAGTATTATGCAAATTGACTGATTCTTGACTGAAGTTATGACTTGACAGATTCTTGAATGGTGCTTTTAATTCTGGACTTTAATGTAGTTTTCTTGTCGGAGAACTGCTCGATAACTGTACTTAGATTCTTGATTGACTGACTGCAATTTTATTTTACTAGGATGGTGTGTAAAACGTGGCGACAAACTGAACTGAATGTGGATTTTTAGATACAAAGAAAGAATGCAATTTTTTTTTGTGCGACTAAATATGTAACTTGACGTGTAACTTTAAATATAATTTGATATCAGCGTCTGACCTGGATTTTGCGGAAATTTCTGGATTTTATCCCAGAAATATTCCTCGATTTTCTTGAAGCTTTTTGAACATGTGTTTTCGCAGATTGTTTGTGTTCTCTATCTATGTACAGTCACGGCGTTTCTCGACGTACCTGATATATTTGGATTTAATCCTTATTTGATTTTGGCTCGTAAGCATTCTCGTGTCTGGAGATTTTTTTTCTCAGACTTCCTATATCTCGTACTTAAGGTTTTTATTTCGCCTTCAAGGCAAAATATCCTATGAAAATGTTTATATTGTTGTTATAAATGTTTTAACTATAAAACTTACCAAGATTAGATAAATCTAATTGGATGAACTGATCGATATGGCGGCCAGACGGAAAAGAATTCTGTCTGCCGATTTCGTTTCAAACAAAGCCTAACAAAATGGAGGGCGACTACTTGGAACTGATCGGAATTGAAGAATATCCAATTGGGTCGAAATGGAAAGACATTTCATGTGCGAACCAGTTCAGTCTCTGAACGGGTATTTGTTAAGTTCTGTGTTTGAGGGTCTGACTACATTTGATTTTTGGTAGCGACGCTCGACGCAGCTTGAGTTTGGTTTGTTTATTTTTATTTTTGCAGATTAATAAAGAATAAATACATTCTCTTCGACTTGTTATCTTTATTAATAGTTGATGTGGTGGAATAATTATTTTACTCTAACATGCTATCTTCTCTTTTATTGTCATTGATTTCTCACACTATCATAAGTATGTATTCGTGATGATAATTTACACTGACGTGTAGAATTGCTTTTCGGTGAACTATAAGTTCCGGATTTCCTGTTTGTCACTTAGGTCACTCAGGGCCATTTTCTGAAACGAAACTTAAGAATTTATGTTCAACATAAAAGCTTATGTGACATTTTACGCTAAGGAAAAAGTAGAACATAAGCGTTGTAAGTTGAACATAAATATTTAAGTTTCGTATCAGCAAACTGCTCTTAGAATAGTAAAGACGAATATTGATTGTTATTTGTTTGAATGGACCGCTAAGCCAACTGGTTTCCTACAAAATATAAATAATAACCCTTTTCCTTATTATAATTAAAAACAAAATATTTTAAATATTCATTATTTTGGAAGTGCTTTGTTATTTTTCGAAGCAAAATGTGGAAATTAGTAGATGCAATTTTAATTGCAACAAGAATTTAGCCTACATATGCCATGATTTTCATAAATATAATACGTCAATATAACTTGTGAAATAAATACTCGCACCAAAAAACACATTATTTTTTGACATGAGAGAATCACGAACACACATAAAAACTATTCGCCTACCTTCTTCTAAAAGAAATAAAAAATGGTAAGGATATATGTTTTTTTAGTTTCCACGCACTCGTTCTCTTTTTAACAACTTCTGTAGGAAGAGACGCACTCTCATAGGAAAACTTCAGACAGCTTAACTAGATTTACAAAGCGGCGTCCTTAATCGCATAAGAAGAATAAAACTCTTGATATAGGGTCAAGAGGCTCCCATAACTAGGCCATTTAAGGCTTATAACAATCTCATAAGAATCTAGAAGAACTCCTCAAGATTGCATTTAGCTCCATAAAATAAGTCTAGTAAGGCTTTCGGAGAAAATACTCCCACCTATCCAATTTGGTTCACGTTGACTTTTTCCAAAAAAAAAAAAAATGGAACGCGAATAAAATAAATGTACCTTCCTTCTTCGTTTAACAGAATTTCGGGCCCCACGTTGGGCTTTTTCCAAAAGAAAAACCAAACGTGGTGTAAATGGAATCCTCAACGGATATGTTAACAAAATTAATGGGCCCCACGTTGGGCGCTATCTGTAACGGTTATAGTATTTGATAGTGAGATATAATTCTTGTACTATACGAGATTTCTCCTTTTTAAAGTTGTATTTTTATATCTATATGGCATTGTCAGGATGTTAGGAAGCCGCACGTTGGGCTTCATCCGTAACGTGAAGTGTGAGGTGTTATTATACTTAGATGTTAGTAATTTCCTTCCTTACAGAAGTGAACAGCAAGATCATCGCCCTAAGTACGTCTTCAGGTCGTGACTTCACTATTCACCTTTATTTAGGATATGCTTCGATGTAATGTATAACAAACTTACAAAACACCAGACTGTCGAATCCACAGCCGAGTTAATCAAAATTTTTCTAGTATTCTCTACCATTTCTTTATCCGTTACAATATCTCAAATGAACTATAAACTCTTCAGATTACTATGACTCAAACTGACTACCATAACTCGAAACTATAGACATCGAACATATTACAAAGGTTGGAAAGAGAAATTGAAGAAAGTGTGTTCATACTGGATTCTAAGTTGGTCTTAATCAACTTCAGTTTCAGAAAAGAAACTCTAATGTCGCTCTTCAGTAACTCTCACAACTTAAGGAATCTCTCCTTATTCTTTTCATTACCATCATCATTCTCTTGAAAATTCAGGATCGTGAATTCGGTAGTTACATGGAACAAGGCTGTCTCAACTCAATAGCCACCGTATGCCTGCTGGTTGCTCGATCACTGAACTCGCCGGATGAGGGGGGGGGGGGGGGATCTTGCAGCTTGAGTGCAAGAGACGGTGTTACACTATTTTCAGACCTAAGTTCTTGATGTTGTAGAACCGAATAAATGTTAGGTTTTGTCGAGCCTGAAATTCTGTTTAGGAAAAGTTTACATTTAAGAATGATGAAGGTCATTCAGATTAACCAATTTTATTTTCTTTGTAATTTAGAACTTTAACATCACGCGCAAATCATGAGGGAAACACCGATGATCATGTCCCTTGAGCAGTCTTTTCCCTATCCCTATCATGTCGGATTTAACTCCTAACACGAACCTATGGTTTTCATTTTTATGCTCTTTGAATTCGAAAACCCCTTAAGTGGGTAACCTAGATGTTGTGGTTCCCTTAACCTTCTTTACCCATCCCTTTAATACAAGAACTGTATTCCTATGGATACACTTACAGTAAATTGTGCTTCTTGTGCATCCCCTAATATGGGTGGCTCAGATGTTACAGCCCCCTGTTGACATCCAACCCCCCTCCCTGTGATACACAGAAGAAACTATCTTCCTGTAAAACTTTTACGATCTTCCATTGGTCAACAATATTTCGAGAAGATCCCCAGCCTAGGGTATAATAGATCAACCAGGGTACTTCATCTAGCTACCTCCACTCACTTCATTGTCATTCCCAGTTCCTCCTGACCCCTTACGATGTCCGACCTAATCCAAAATCATGATAAATCTTTAAACGCCAAAATTTGTATTTAACTCAATAACAAACTTTATTCATAACCAACTTATTTTAAGATATCTTACAATAAAACTATGTCAAAATATCTTTCCATAAAAATATCTCAAAACGAAACTTGCATAAGCAAATATTCTTCCACTCGCTCGATGGATTTTAACTAAACTAGAGACCAGGATTCATTCATCCTCCATCTCAAAACTAAACTCAACAAAATATCTCAGACCAGGATTCATTCATCCTCCGCCTGGAAACTATACTCAACACTAAACTTAGAGATCAGGATTCATTCATCCTCCACCTCACTAAAATACTCGAAATCTGAGACCAGGATTCATTCATCCTCCGCCCCGAAATGGTACTATAATTCAAGCTAGAGACCAGGATTCATTCATCCTCCACCTCGTAACTGAACTGTATTTATTTTCTCTTATTTTTGGTTTCTTGAATCTAAAACTCCTATACTTTCCTCCGAATCAAATTTTTGTATATATTTTTTGTATGCGGGTTTTTTCGTAGTTATTCGACGTACTGAAAGATTCGATCTTAAAGTATCGTCTCGCAATTTTATTTATATGAATATATTTTTGAATTTATCAAACGTTGTCTAATTTAATGTTTTTCAAATCACGGATGTATTTCTGGTCGTTCTTTATAGTTAAAATTGTTTCTATACCATAATCTTTCCCAAAAGATATCATCACCGAAATGATTTGTATAATTTTATAATACCAAAATTTCAATTTGTGAATCAATATGTTTCAAAAATAACAAAATATAGTTTTTCAATATACACTCACCAGATCTTTCCATACGTAGAAGTGCACTTTTATTATAGATGATCCATGGCAACAGACCGCCAATTGGTCAAACAACATACTATGATGAATTTATTCATGGTTAATGTAATGGGTGATTTTTTTAGAGGTTTAGAACTTTTTTAAAAAAAAAAACACAAAAAATTCAAAAAAATGAATAAAATATTTATTTGAATCGATAGTTTGAACCTTGCAATTTAATATTTAAAGATAATTTCATGCAAATGTTGACCGCGGCTGCGTCTCAGGTAGCCCATCCGCTGAGTCCAATTTTGGCATACTCTTTCACACATATCGGCCGGTATCTCACGAATGAATGCATGGATGTTGGCTTCCAGTGCGTCAATCGAAGCGGGCTTGTCCCTATAGACATTAGCCTTGACATACCCCCACAAAAAATAATCTAATGGTGTCAAATCGCACGATCTAGGCGGCCAATTGACCGGCCCGAAACGTGAAATTAACTGTTCACCAAACTCGCCTCGCAATTGCGCCATTGTTTCGCGTGCTGTGTGGCATGTGGCACCGTCTTGTTGAAACCACATATCATGCAAGTCAAGAACTTCCATTTCGGGCAATTAAAAGTTTGTTATCATCGCTCGGTAGCGTTCACCATTGACAGTAACGCTGCGATTCGCATCATCTTTGAAGAAATAGGCAAAATAATGCCGCCGGCCCATAAACCGCACCAAACAGTGGCTTTTCGGGATGCATTGGTAGCTGTTGCAATGCTTCTGGCTGATCTTCACTCCAAATGCGGCAATTTTGCTTATTTACGTACCCATTCAACCAAAAATGAGCCTCATCGCTGAACACAAGCAGCGCGCGATGAACATTTCGAACCGAGCACGAAGTTTGATAGTAAAATTCAATAATTTGCAAGCGTTGTTCATTTGTAAGACGATCCATGGTTAAATTGCAAACCAAACTGAAGCTGTTTGACAGTGACACAAGGTACTAAACACACGTCAGCTGTCAAAACCAGTGTTGCCAAAACCAAACCAGCTTAAAAATCACCCTATATATATATGATTTCCACATTGATTTTGTTAGAGATGTTAGTTTTGTTTACAAACCATGTGTCATTGAAAACTACTCCTAACTTGTCTAGCTGTGTGTCTTTTAATTTCTGTATTTTCAATGAATGTGTTTGTCTGATGCCTTGACTGATTTGGTCATACCTATATTTTTGTTTTGATGTAAAATTATTATATTCTATAGCATTAACAACTGACTTTATTTTAATATCGATGTGAAAGAGATTTTTCTTGACTGAGTTAATGTTGGTGTTAGTTTGCTTTATTTCTAAGTTCAATATTTGTTTATGGAATTTGTATTCTATTTTTTGCAGTTTTTGGTTTATGGAAGTTGTTGTGAAATTATTTTTGATATTTGAAGTAGCATTAGTGATATGTTTTGGTAAAATTCCGTATTCTCTACAAGAGAGTAGGAATTTAAGTCTCTCTTTCTGTTTCATTAGTCTTTCTGTTTGCTTACTGTAGTATTTTAATGTTATGCATGTTTCTATGTCGTATTTAATTTTAATGTGGTTGAAGAATTGTTTCATTGTATTCTGATTTAATAGAACTGTGTTTAATCGGCAGGCCCTCCGAGAATATAAATTGAATTAATAATAATTTGACCAATTATTTGAACTATGATTGTTAAGTTAAATCGGGCTTTTTTTTTTTTTTTTTATTATTATTTTTATTATTTTATATTTATTTTGGATGGTGTGTAAAACGTGGCGACAAACTGAACTGAATGTGGATTTTTAGATACACAAATGTTCATACTACACAAATATATATATGTATATGTATTTCGCAGAAAGAATGCAATTTTTTTTGTGCGACTTAATATGTAACTTGACGTGTAACTTTAAATATAATTTGATGTCAGCGTCTGGCCTGGATATTGCGGAAATTTCTGGATTTTATCCCAGAAATATTCCTCGATTTTCTTGAAGCTTTTTGGACATGTGTTTTCACAGATTGTTTGTGTTCTCTATCTATGTACAGTCACGGCGTTTCTCGACGTACCTGATATATTCGGATTTAATCCTTATTTGATTTTGGCTCGTAAGCATTCTCGTGTCTAGAGATTTTTTTTCTCAGGCTTCCTATATCTCGTACTTAAGGTTTTTATTTCGCCTTCAAGGCAAAATATCCTATAAAAATGTTTATATTGTTGTTATAAATTTTTTTCTAAATGTTTTAACTATAAAACTTACCAAGATTAGATAAATCTAATTGGATGAACTGATCTATATGGCGGCCAGACGGAAAAGAATTCTGTCTGCCGATTTCGTTTCAAACAAAGCCTAACAAAATGGAGGGCGACTACTTGGAACTGATCGGAATTGAAGAATATCCAATTGGGTCGAAATGGAAAGACATTTCATGTGCGAACCAGTTCAGTCTCTGAACGGGTATTTGTTAAGTTCTGTGTTTGAGGGTCTGACTACATTTGATTTTTGGTAGCGACGCTCGACGCAGCTTGAGTTTGGTTTGTTTATTTTTATTTTTGCAGATTAATAAAGAATAAATACATTCTCTTCGACTTGTTATCTTTATTAATAGTTGATGTGGTGGAATAATTATTTTACTCTAACATGCTATCTTCTCTTTTATTGTCATTGATTTCTCACACTATCATAAGTATGTATTCGTGATGATAATTTACACTGACGTGTAGAATTGCTTTTCGGTGAACTATAAGTTCCGGATTTCCTGTTTGTCACTTAGGTCACTTAGGGCCATTTGCTCAAACGAAACTTAAGAATTTATGTTCATAATAAGAGCTTATGTGACATTTTACGCTAAGGAAAAAGTAGAACATAAGCGTTGTAAGTTGAACATAAATATTTAAGTTTCGTATCAGCAAACTGCTCTTAGAATAGTAAAGACGAATATTGATTGTTATTTGTTTGTATATACCGTTAAGCCAAATGGTTTCCTACAAAATATAAATAATAACCCTTTTTCTTATTATAATTAAAAACAAAATATTTTAAATATTCATTATTTTGGAAGTGCGTTGTTATTTTTCGAAGCAAAATGTGGAAATTAGTAGATGCAATTTTAATTGCAACAAGAATTTAGCCTACATATGCCATGATTTTCATAAATATAATACGTCAATATAACTTGTGAAATAAATACTCGCACCAAAAAACACATTATTTTTTGACATGAGAGAATGACGAACACACATGAAAACTATTCGCCTACCTTCTTCTAAAAGAAATAAAAAATGGTAAGGATATATGTGTTTTTAGTTTCCACGCACTCGTTCTCTTTTTAACAACTTCTGTAGGAAGAGACGCACTCTCATAGGAAGACTTCAGACAGCTTAACTAGATTTACAAAGTGGCGTCTTTAATCGCATATGAAGAATAAAACTCTTGATATAGGGTCAAGAGGCTCCCATACCCAAGTAACATTTTTCCTCTCATAAGACGCTCCGAGAGCGCTACAAGACTTATTTTAGGGAGCTAAATGCACTCTTGAGGAGTTCTTCTAGATTCTTATAAGATTGTTAAAAGCCTTAAATGGCCTAGTTATGGGAGCCTCTTGATCCTATAGGAAGATTTTATTCTTCTTATGCGATAATAGACGCCACTTTGTAAATCTAGTAAAGCTCTCTGAACTCTTCCTATGGGAGTGCGTCATTTTCTACAGAAGTTGTTAAAAAGAGAACGAGTGTGTGTAAACTTAAAAAAAACATATATCTTTCGCATTTTTAATTTCTTTTTTTGAAGAAGGTAGGCGAATAGTTTTTATGTGTGTTCGTGATTCTCTCATGTCAAAAAATAATGTGTTTTTTGATGCGAGTATTTACCTCACAAGTTAATTGGCGTGTTATATTTGTTAAAATCATGGCATATGTAGGCTTAATTCTTGGTGCAATTAAAATTGCATCTACTAATTTCTACATTTTGCTTCGAAAAATAACAACGCGCTTCCAACATTATGCATGTTTAAAATATTTTGTTATTAATTATAATAAGAAAAAGGGTTACCACATTAATATTTTTTTAGATGCAAAAATCACTAAAGTATGTTTTTATACAATTCACTAAATGCGATCATTCATACCATATTCTTTTCCAATTATTGTCATTATCGTGCTTTTATGACAAAAATTGGATCTAGAGTGGCACAAAATATGACGCGTTTTCATTATTAAGAATATCTGAAATCTTCCAATATATTTGTCATTAAAAACTGACAAAAACAACTGATTTTTAAAGATGCCATTTTACATGTGTCGTGTTAGTATATTGCTGTCACAAATTTTAAATAATGACATAACACAAAAAAGAATGTCCCCTCTCATTCTTCTCTGGTATAGTAACTGTATACTAAGTTATACAAATCCATTTTTATACAACTAATATCGACAGCAAATAAGAGAAAGCAAGATGAATATGACCTATAAAACTTTTTAAAAGTTTTGGTCAGAATAGAAAACCAAATAAGATAATTTATCTAGAATATTTTTTTTTAAGCTACGGTAACCCTCAAAATATAATGAAAACATTTTGTTCATTTTGCAACATGGCTGCTGTTGATTGATACTTTGACTCTTGTTTTAAGATCTCTATGAGATCTTTGGATGATGATGAAGCGTCAAATTGTAGTCCCATAAGAACGTTTGAGCTCCCGTAAGAAGTGTCGCTCTCAGTAAATATAAATTTTCTCTGAGAGACAGTACTTCTTATGGGAGCTAAAATGCTCTTATGGGACTTAAATTTGACATTAAACTTTCAAACGCAACACATTTGTCTGTGGGGCGTTCCTTTTTATTGCAATTGTCAACTTTTATTAAGAAATTTAAATGAGAAAGCAAAAAATCGATAATTGTGTTAGATTAACATTTTGAAAAAATGGAACTAAATTATTACCTAATAATTTTTCGAATAAAGTAATAATCAAAGTTAACTGGATATAGCTTATTGGTATTTAAATCACTAAAAAGCTGATGACAGCCGATGCAACAATTACAATTAATAAGGTTGTTTCGATCAATTCTATCAAAATAATGCTTTTGAGATCGCTTTTTCGGCAGATTGTTTCCTCTTTTTAATAATACTAATAATATTAACTACCTTAAGTTTGAAATGTGTGCTTTTTGTTTAGTATATTTCAGTGCTAAAAATTGTTGTTATAATATTTATAATCAAATTCACTACTACCCCGAAATTAGGTAAACAAACTGTGTCGTAAAGTGGAGCGATGCAGTAAATGATTATGAGTGAGGATATGATTTATAACTTCAAAATCTAGCTCTACTTAAAACACTGAGTAGTTTTCCTGTTTTTTGATATTAATGTCAATCAATTATTATTATTATTCGATAAATAAAACTGATAAGTTTCTTTTCTTTTGGCATTGGATTTCGACGAGCTCCTTAAGAACACAAAAGGTAAATGGGTAAAAATGCTTTTACTGTCCATATTTTTTCTCTACTAGCTGAACTATCGACATGGTCCTAACGAACCGGATCGAATCGGTGTACCTATGGTCCTTTGCAGATGGTGCGCGTTCAGACATCAACGGCATCTATTTATATTATTGAAATCAAAAGAGGTAATAGGTTTAGTAAGTGTTATATTGAAGTATTTTGCACGCCGCCGTGTATGAAGGGTGCTGGTGGGATTTTGATTTTTTATTTATTTTAAAATGGTTAAATTTATATATCGCTTATTAAAGAAAGCCACATATAACCACAATGCTTATGAAATTTCAATTTCTGCAAAAACTTAAGCGACAACGGGGATTGATTGATAACGCAGTTTTTTCTCCAAACCAACCAAAAAGGAGTTAATAAGAGCTGGAAAGTATGTGAAAACATGTGTGAGCAGAATAGGTTATGAGTCGCAATTGGCGTGGCTATGACTATAATGCTGCAGGGATTATGAGTCACAATATGCGTGGCTGTAATCATATACAGAATTGCTTGTGGGTCACAATTGGCGTGGTCGCAAACATTTCTGTAGGTATATACAGTGTTTTATGGGTCACAATAGGCGTGGCCGTAAACATAATTCGGCAAAGGTTATGAGTCACAATATGCGTGGCTATAACCAAATAAAAACGATTATGGGTCACAAATGCGTGATCGTAATCAATACAGAAAAAGGTTATGGATCACAAATGCGTGATCGTAATCAAAAGCAATTATGGGTCACAAATGCGTGATCGTAATTAAAAACGATTATGGGTCACAAATGCGTGATCGTAATCAAATACAGAAAATATATGGTTCACAATTGCTCGGCCATAAATGAAACAGACTGATGTCAGAAATTGGTTTTATTTCCATTTGATAAAATTGAAGAATCCACCGACTCTTCAAGGGGGGAATGTGTCGTAAAGTGGAGCGATGCAGTAAATGATTATGAGTGAGGATATGATTTATAACTTCAAAATCTAGCTCTACTTAAAACACTGAGTAGTTTTCCTGTTTTTTGATATTAATGTCAATCAATTATTATTATTATTCGATAAATAAAACTGATAAGTTTCTTTTCTTTTGGCATTGGATTTCGACGAGCTCCTTAAGAACACAAAAGGTAAATGGTTAAAAATGCTTTTACTGTCCATATTTTTTCTCTACTAGCTGAACTATCGACACAAACAGAACAAAAAATCGACCAAAGAAACTTGCTCGCAAAGAAAACAATCAAACTTTTCTTTGAAATCTAAAATTACATCTTCCATCGCCAATCAAATAACCAATCCGATAGAAACATGAACAGAAGCAAGTTTTGTGAACAAAAAGAACGCACTGTACAATTCAACTAATTATAACATCTGTTCGTTTGATATTCAAAGCTGGCGTCGTAGCTCCTATTAGAATCTTGAAAAAAACTAATTTATGAATAGTCTCATTGAAGTATTATTATGGGATTATAAAGACTTAAAATGACGTTTAGAGTTTTAATTTCATAACGAGATACTTATGAGACTTAAATAGATTTAGATATAGGATTTAAGTACTTTCAAATTTAAAAAATGCTTAGCTCTTACAATAAAAATTCTATGAGACGAATTTGAGTTTCATAACAAGAGATTAATTCTTAAGTATAGCAATAGGACATATAAGAATCTTATGCGAGTTCTTTTCAGATTTGAAGAGCTTAACTCCGGGAGTTTGTTAGTTGGGAAATTAATGGGCCCCACGTTGGGCGCCATCTGTAACGGTTATAGTATTTGATAGTGAGATATAATTCTTGTACTATACGAGATTTCTCCTTTTTAAAGTTGTATTTTTATATCTATATGGCATCGTCAGGATGTTAGGAAGCCGCACGTTGGGCTTCATCCGTAACGTGAAGTGTGAGGTGTTATTATACTTAGGTGTTAGTAATTTCCTTCCTTACAGAAGTGAACAGCAAGATCATGGACCTAAGTACGTCTTCAGGTCGTGACTTCACTATTCACCTTTATTTAGGATATGCTTCGATGTAATGTATAACAAACTTACAAAACACCCGACTGTCGAATCCACAGCCGAGTTAATCAAAATTTTTCTAGTATTCTCTACCATTTCTTTATCCGTTACAATAACTCAAATGAACTATGTAACTCTTCAGATTACTATGACCCAAACTGACTACCATAACTCGAAACTATAGACAAAGGTTGGAAAGAGAAATTGAAGAGAGTGTGTTCATACTGGATTCTAAGTTGGTCTTAATCAACTTCAGTTTCAGAAAAGAAACTCTAATGTCGCTCTTCAGAAACTCTCACAACTTAAGGAATCTTTCCTTATTCTTTTCATTACCATCATCATTCTCTTGAAAATTCAGGATCGTGAATTCGGTAGTTACACGGAACAAGGTTGTCTCAACTCAATAGCCGCCGTATGCCTGCTGGTTGCTCGATCACTGAACTCGCCGGATGAGGGGGGGGGGGGATCTTGCAGCTAGAGTGCAAGAGACGGTGTTACACTATTTTCAGACCTAAGTTCTTGATGTTGTAGAACCGAATAAATGTTAAGCTTAGATCACACGATTTGTGTATACAGAAATATTTGTGTATAAATTTGTGTATTATTGATAAAAAAAATACACAAATCGTCTGAACCACAAATTTGATGTACACAAATGACGTACACAAACGATTTGTGTATCATTTGTGTATTCAATACACAAATCGAATTTGTGTACATTTACAAATCGTCTGATCGGGTACCCAAATCATTTTATGACTATTTGTGTATATTTGGGCACCATTTGTGTATATCACATCATTTGTGTATTCTGAAAATTTAAGCATACACAAATTTCATGAGAATATAAAGGGTGATTTTTAAGCTGGTTTGGTTTTGGCAACACTGGTTTTGACAGCTGACGTGTGTTTAGTACCTTGTGTCACTGTCAAACAGCTTCAGTTTGGTTTGCAATTTAACCATGGATCGTCTTACAAATGAACAACGCTTGCAAATTATTGAATTGAATCAAAATTCGTGCTCCGTTCGAAATGTTCATCGCGCGCTGCTTGTGTTCAGCGATGAGGCTCATTTTTGGTTGAATGGGTACGTAAATAAGCAAAATTGCCGCATTTGGAGTGAAGATCAGCCAGAAGCATTGCAACAGCTACCAATGCATCCCGAAAAAGCCACTGTTTGGTGCGGTTTATGGGCCGGCGGCATTATTGGGCCTATTTCTTCAAAGATGATGCGTATCGCAGCGTTACTGTCAATGGTGAACGCTACCGAGCGATGATAACAAACTTTTAATTGCCCGAAATGGAAGTTCTTGACTTGCATGATATGTGGTTTCAACAAGACGGTGCCACATGCCACACAGCACGCGAAACAATGGCGCAATTGCGAGGCGAGTTTGGTGAACAGTTAATTTCACGTTTCGGGCCGGTCAATTGGCCGCCTAGATCGTGCGATTTGACACCATTAGATTATTTTTTGTGGGGGTATGTCAAGGCTAATGTCTATAGGGACAAGCCCGCTTCGATTGACGCACTGGAAGCCAACATCCTTGCATTCATTCGTGAGATACCGGCCGATATGTGTGAAAGAGTATGCCAAAGTTGGACTCAGCGGATGGGCTACCTGAGACGCAGCCGCGGTCAACATTTGCATGAAATTATCTTTAAACATTAAATTGCAAGGTTCAAACTATCGATTCAAATAAATATTTCATTCATTTTTTTGAATTTTTTGTGTTTTTTTTTTTTTTTAAAGTTCTAAACCTCTTAAAAAATCACCCGTTACAAATGGTTTTGAAAATTCAACTGAATATTTAATATCAGTCGAGTCAATAAAGGTTTTTTCTTCGTTTATTAATGTGCAACTATGATTTTAATGATTTGTTTTGTAAAATGGCACCATAAGGACATACAGGGTGATTTGTTTTAGATGAAATGAACACATTTACGTTAAGCGAAAAATCGTATCGGAGTGGTATTCGATTTGTTGGCGTCTAAATTGAGCGGCTCACGGAGACAAAACTCCTATTGGACTCCCTTCGTTTAAGCAGGAGGTGAATTTCTCTATAAAAGTAGAAAACAAAGAATTGAAAAATGGCGGGAAGTTGTACAAAACAAAGCTTCTCTTACGCCAGAAATCCATTCTTATTTTGTTTTTAAATAAAGTTGTTTCCAACTCACTTTCTCACCTTCAGAAAATCGTCTACAAGAACTTTGTAGATTGCATCCAGCATTTCTGGAATGATGGTGGAAATTGTATTCTGTGGAATGCGGAAAAGATACTGGAGCGAGCGAAAACTGTCGCCAGATGCCAGAAAGCGCAACGTCAAGACTAGCCGCACAGATGGCGGAATACTGGGGCGCATAAATGTATCGGCCTTCTCAATTTATGGCGTTACCAAAGCTAGCAAATGATCGAACTGAGCGGCCGACATTCGTACGAAATTTCGATACAATTGCGGCTCTTCGGCACGTAGTTCCACAAGTAATTTTGCGCAAAAGCCCTCCGTCTCACGGTGGCCAAGCCAATTTTTTCTCCAACAAGTTCGCCGCTTGCGTACCATTTCTACGACCTGTTGTTGGCTTTCGTCTTCTTCTTCACTTTCGAGTAAATACGCGGCTCAACTATTGGCAAGACATTTTTTTTGGACATTGTTCGATTGAAATTATTTAATTTAACCGGATACACTTCAATTCACTATCAAATAAACAGAATGACATAAACACAAATGAGTACACAAATTTCATTTGTGAAGAAATACACAAATCGTCTGAACCACAAATTTTTATACACAAATTGATTTGTGTATAGCATATTTGTGTATATCTTTACACAAATGAAATTTGTGTTTTTTTCTAAAAATACACAAATCGTCTGAACCAAAAATATTTGTGGCATAAATAAATAGCATTTGTGTTCAAATTTGTGTATAAAATACACAAATAAAATTTGTGTATATACACAAACCGTCTGATCTAAGCTTTAGGTTTTGTCGAGCCCGAAATTCTGTTTAGGAAAAGTTTACATTTAAGAATGATGAAGGTCATTCAGATTAACCAATTGTATTTTCTTTGTAATTTAGAACTTTGACATCACGCGCAAATCATGAGGGAAACACCGATGACCATGTCCCTTGAGCAGTCTTTACCCTATCCCTATCATGTCGGATCTAACTCCTAACACGAACCTATGGTTTTCATTTTTATGCTCTTTGAATTCGAAAACCGTTTAAGGGTAACCTAGATGTTATGGTTCCCTTAACCTTCTTTACCCATCCCTTTAATACAAGAACTGAATTCCTATGGATACACTTACGGTTAATTGTGCTTCTTGTGCATCCCCTAATATGGGTGGCTCAGATGTTACAGCCCCTTGTTGACATCCAACCCCCCTCCCTGTGATACACAGAAGAAACTATCTTCCTGTAAAACTTTTACGATCTTCCATTGGTCAACAATATTTCGAGAAGATCCCCAACCTAGGGTATAATAGATCAATCAGGGTACTTCATCTTAGCTACCTCCACTCACTTCATTGTCATTCCCAGTTCCTCCTGACCCCTTACGATGTCCGACCTAATCCAAAATCATGATAAATCTTTAAACGCCAAAATTTGTATTTAACTCAATAACAAACTTTATTCATAACCAACTTATTTTAAGATATCTTACAATAAAACTATCTCAAAATATCTTTCCATAAAAATATCTCAAAACTAAACTCTCAAAACTAAACTTGCATAAGCAAATATTCTTCTACTCGCTCGATGGATTTAAACTAAACTAGAGACCAGGATTCATTCATCCTCCATCTCAAAACTAAACTCAACAAAATATCTCAGACCAGGATTCATTCATCCTCCGCCTGGAAACTATACTCAACACTAAACTTGGAGACCATGATTAATTCATCCTCCACCTCACTAAAATACTCGAAATCTGAGACCAGGATTCATTAATCCTCCGCCCCGAAATGGTACTATAATTCAAGCTAGAGACCAGGATTCATTCATCCTCCATCTCAAAACTAAACTCAACAAAATTTCTCAGACCAGGATTCATTCATCCTCCGGCTGGAAACTATACTCAACACTAAACTTAGAGATCAGGATTCATTCATACTCAACCTCACTAAAATACTCGAAATCTGAGACCAGGAATCATTCATCCTCCACCCCGAAATGGTACTATAATTCAAGCTAGAGACCAGGATTCATTCATCCTCCACCTCGTAACTGAACTGTATTTATTTTCTCTTATTTTTGGTTTCTTGAATCTAAAACTCCTATACTTTCCTCCGAATCAAATTTTTGTATATATTTTCTATATGCGGGTTTTTTCATAGTTATTCGACGTACTGAAAGATTCGATCTTAAAGTATCGTCTCGCAATTTTATTTATATGAATATATTTTTGAATTTATCAAACGTTGTCTAATTTAATGTTTTTCAAAGCACGGATGTATTTCTGGTCGTTCTTTATAGTTAAAATTGTTTCTATACCGTAATCGTTCCCAAAAGATATCATCACCGAAATGATTTATATAATTTTATAATACCAAAATTTCAATTTGTGAATCAATATGTTTCAAAAATAACAAAATATAGTTTTTCAATATACACTCACCAGATCTTTCCATACGTAGAAGTGCACTTTTATTATAGATGATCCATGGCAACAGACCGCCAATTGGTCAAACAACATACTATGATGAATTTATCTATGGTTAATGTATATATGATTTCCAAATTGATTTTGTTCTTGAAGTTGGGTTCTTATATCCGATACTCGCGTATGATTTTTACCTTTTTATTCTAGATGTCTCTGAAAGCTCAGAGGAGTGGAAGGATTCACAGATTTTGTTATGCGAACAATATTCCCTACTCTTTCTCTCACATGGTCCTTATCCTAGTGCAATTTGTTGAAATTTACAAGGATTCAAATATCTTATGTTCTTGATGATTTGATTGCAGACTGATGTTCTTGACTTTCGGACTTGCTTGTAGTATTATGTAAATTGACTGATTCTTGACTGAAGTTATGACTTGACAGATTCTTGACTGGTGTTTTAAATTCTGGACTTTAATGTAGTTTTCTTGTCGGAGCACTGCTCGATAACTGTACTTAGATTCTTGACTGACTGACTGCAATTTTATTTTACCAGGATGGTGTGTAAAACGTGGCGACAAACTGAACTAAATGTGGGTACCTTAGATGCCTTCTTTTGCCAATCACATGGATTTTTAGATACACAAATTTTCATACTACACAAATGTATATATGTTTAGGTATATATATTTCGCAGAAAGAATGCAATTTTTTTTGTGCATTTAAATATGTAACTTGACGTGTAACTTTATATATAATTTGATGTCAGCACCTGGCCTGGATAATGCGGAAATTTCTGGATTTTATCCCAGAAATATTCCTCGATTTTCTTGAAGCTTTTTGGACATGTGTTTTCGCAGATTGTTTGTGTTCTTTATCTATGTACAGTCACGGCGTTTCTCGACGTACCTGATATATTCGGATTTAATCCTTATTTGATTTTGGCTCGTAAGCATTCTCGTGTCTGGAGTTTTTTTTTTCTCAGACCTCCTATATCTCGTACTTAAGGTTTTTATTTCGCCTTCAAGGCAAAATATAATATAAAAACGTTTATATACTGTTATTATAAATGTTTTTCTGAATGTTTTAACTATAAAACTTACCAAGATTAGATAAATCTAATTGGATGAACTGATCTATATGGCGGCCAGACGGAAAAGAATTCTGTCTGCCAATTTTGTTTCAAACGAAGCCTAACAAAATGGAGGGCGGCTACTTGGAACTGATTGGAATTGAAGAATATCCAACTGGGTCGAAATGGAAAGACAGTTCATGTGCGAACCCTTTCAGTCTCTGAATGGGTATTTGTTAAGTTCTGTGTTTGAGGCTCTGACTATATTTGATTTTTGGTAGCGACTATCGACGCAGCTTGAGTTTGTCTTGTTTATTGTTATTTTTGCAGATTAATCAAGAATAAATACATTCTATTCGACTTGTTATCTTTATTAATGGGTGATGTGGTGGAATAATTATTTTACTCTAACATGCTATCTTCTCTTTTATTGTCATTGATTTCTCACACTATCATAAGTATGTATTCGTGATGACAATTTACACTGACGTGTAGAATTGCTTTTCGGTGAACTATAAGTTCCGGATTTCCTGTTTGTCACTTAGGTCACTTAGAATAGTAAAGACGAATATTGATTGTTATTTGTTTGAATGGACCGTTAAGCCAAATGGTTTCCTACAAAATATAAATAATAACCCTTTTTCTTATTATAATTAAAAACAAAATATTTTAAATATTCATTATTTTGGAAGCGCGTTGTTATTTTTCGAAGCAAAATGTGGAAATTAGTAGATGCAATTTTAATTGCAACAAGAATTTAGCCTACATATGCCATGATTTTCACAAATATAATACTTTAATATAACTTGTGAAATAAATACTCGCACCAAAAAACACATTATTTTTTGACATGAGAGAATCACGAACACACATAAAAACTATTCGCCTACCTTCTTCTAAAAGAAATAAAAAATGGTAAGGATATATGTTTTTTTAGTTTCCACGCACACGTTCTCTTTTTAACAACTTCTGTAGGAAGAGACGCACTCTCATAGGAAGACTTCAGAGAGCTTAACTAGATTTACAAAGCGGCGTCTTTAATCGCATAAGAAGAATAAAACTCTTGATATAGGGTCAAGAGGCTCCCATAACTAGGCCATTTAAGGCTAATAACAATCTCATAAGAATCTAGAAGAACTCCTCAAGATTGCATTTAGCTCCATAAAATAAGTCTAGTAAGGCTTTCGGAGCGTCTTATGAGAGGAAAAATGTTACTTGGGTAATTAAACGTCAGTATCTTTGGAGCGGTGCACCCCAACACAGAAGGATCGCATGTATGTATGTTAATAAACATCTAAAGTTCTTGGTAAGTTTTCCATTATATTAAGTAATCAAACGATAATCACTGATTATTAATTACATTGCTATTGAAATAAATTATCCTAGAGAAAATAAAACGATAATTCATCAAAAGAATTTTATAACAAACATGCAAAAGAATGACACCTTGTAAATGTTTTAATCTTCCAACAAGAAAATAGAACAGAGGTAAATAGAGAAAACAAAACGAAGTAATGAAACATTTTATAAAACGCGTCGTTTGAGACAAAAAAAATTAATAAGATTTTTTTTGTAGTTAAATTTAAGTTTTCTTTTGATTTAATAAAATTGAATATTGTTTATTTTTTTTTTAACGAAACATTGAATTTTTTTTATTCAACGCTGTACAATATTTCCTATGGGAAGCTTTTTCCCCCTCACTTGGATTTCCAGATTTTAGTAAGGAGTACTTGGATATGAGAAGTTTGTAAATAATGTCGTTTTCGATTGGATTTTCGGTAAATTGTACTCCTTTTCAATTCCAATCGAATATGAAAACACAGACTTTCCTAAATTTACACACACACTACCAAAGCTGCCATTTAACAAAATGGCTTCTTCAAGTATTTATCACTTTTGACAAGTAATCCAACGAAAAACTTTATATGTATATGTGTGTTCCTCATATACTCCAAAATGAAATTGGGGACAGAAGAACACTCCGAAAACATTACTCGGAACAGCCAATCGAAGGCTTTTGGAGTAGTAGGAGTGAAAAAGGAGTGTAAAAGGAGTACTCCGAACATCCAAACAAATACGACATAAGTCAGAGGTGGATGTGATGTGGTAAGCGATCATAAGTTCTCGAAGATACGGTGAAGAGAGGATGAAGGTCAAAATGATGATGTCGTGTTGAGATATTTTTTTTTTTCTTGTTGACTTGCTGCGCAGATTTAAAGATTTGTGTTGTAAGTATGATTTAAGATAGTAGGTTAAACAAAAAAAAAAATGTAAGCTTACGTTTGGGGCTGTTGATGATACGAGGACACAATGGCCATGGATGTATTCGTCCGGATACGTGGGTGGGTATCACCTAAGAGAGGCACTTCCATCTCGCTCTCTCCTCGCTAAATATTTTGGGCTAATTGCTACCTACAAGGACGAATTTTGGGCTCTATCTTTTTGAACCCGATATTTATTTACAATTTTCCGGCATGTATTTCGTGACGAACGTCCATTACTACGGCAGCAAGGACCCTCTCCCCCCAACGAGCTAGGACGTGCTATATGCCAGCATGCCAGTTGTCGCAGTATGGACATCCTTTCCCTTCTGCTGCCGGGATCAGCCCATAGTTCCTGTAAGCTATGGGTTGTATTGGTGGTAAGGGATGGAAAGGATTAAAGGGTTTTCGATAGGCGTAGTCCAACCATGTACTTCGTTTATTGGTTTTAGGGTTTGAGCACCTCTGTTTGTGAGATCATGGAACATCCTGTCGAAAATTCCTGCCGACAACACCTCGGTTCCGTTACAATTTGACACAGGAGGAGATAAATTTTTTCAATGATCAAATAGTCGACTTTGATTTCAAAAAACCAAATATAGATACAATTATTGATAAACTAAAGCTTGATTATCTCGATAGAGAAGAAATAGAATATTTAACCCGTACTATTCAAAAGTTTAAAAAAGTTTTTTACCTTGAAGGTGATCATTTGTCCGCAGTCGTTAAATATTCCCATTTAATACCTACAAAACATTATATACCTATATTTAGCACAACATATAGATATCCCGAAGCACACAAAGCTGAAGTCAACCAGAAAATTTCAGAAATGCTTAGCTCTGGTATAATTGTCAATTCCTCAAGGGCGTACAATGCTCCAATTTGGATAGTTCCAAAAAAAGTCGATAATTCGTGTATTCAAAAATGGCGAATTGTAATTGACTACAGAAAACTTAATGACCCAACGACAGACGATAGATTTCCAATTCCAAATATGGAAGATATGCTTTCGAAACTTGGAAATGCACAGTATTTCTCGACTCTCGACCTCGCTAAAGGATTTCATCAAATCCCATTAAATCCAAATGAAGAAAACAACATTTTCAACTGCAAATGGTCATTATGAGTTTACTCGAATAATTACCACGTGGCTTAAAAAATGCACCTGCATCCTTTTAAAGGATGATGAATGGAGTTCCTTCTGATTTTATTAATAAAATATGCGTTGTGTACTCAGACGACATACTCATCTTCTCAACTTCACTTCAAGAGCATATAGATTCATTGAACAAAATTATAAAAAGACTTCTTGATTACAATCTCAAAGTTCAAATTGACAAATGTAATTTTTTTAAGCATCAAACTGAATATCTTGGAAATATTATTTCTTAAAATGGTATTTTACCAAATCCAAACAAAATTGAAGCAGTAAAACAAATCAAATTACCTCAGACAATAAAGCAAATTAAATCATTTCTAGGATTAACAGGATTCTATAGAAAATTTATTAAGGACAACTCTAAAGTAACTTTACCAATGACGAGGTGCCTTAAGAAAAACACGAAGATTCAGATAAAAGATGATAATTATAGTGAGGCTTTTCAAAAGCTTAAAGAACTTATATGTACTTGTCCCGTTTTAGCTTATCCGGATTTCGAGAAACAATTTACGTTGACTACCGATGCCAGTAATGCAGCATTAGGAGCAGTTCTTTCCCAAAACCAACATCCAATAGCGTATGCGCCTCGGACTTTAAATCGTCACGAATGCAACTACAGTACCTACTGTGGAAAAAGAACTTCTTTCCATAGTATGGGCCACCAAGTAATTTAGGCCGTACTTGTTCGGTCGAAAGTTTAAAGTACAAACTGACCATAGACCGCTTGTTTGGCTCAGTTTATTGAAGGAACCGAATATAAAGTTTCAGCGTTGGAAAATAAAACTTAATGAATTCGATTTTTCTATAGAAAATATTAAGGGAAAAGAAAATAATGTCGCTGATTATTTTAGTCGTTTAGAAAACAACAACGTAGATAATGTAGAAATAAATTCTACAGCAGCTACTATTCATAGTGGTGTCGAAAATCTCAACGATCACATATTTATCACTGAAACACCAGCTTACATCTATAGATATCAATTAATCTTAGAAAAAGGAAATTCAAATTCATTCAGAACAAAAATTTATTTGAAAAGAAAAAAGGTTCATTATATATTTAAAAACCTACGATGAAAACTATGTTTTAAGTATTCTAAAAGAACTGTAGGAATATATTGCGAGGACGATGACTGTATTCTTTGCAATATGTGTAAATATGACAGAAACTCTTTAAAATAAAAACTTGTAATTTCTGAAGATGCTTCAAAACCAAATGATATTGTCTACATTAATATATGGTTTTTAAATAAAAATTGTATGTTTGTAACATGTATCGACAAATTAACGAAACATGTCTCAATTCACCCTATTACAGACTGAAACTCAATAACAATAGTAGAAATTTTAAAACACAGATTTGCAACGTAAGGAAAACCAAACAAAATTGTAGCCGATAACGAGTTCAATACAGCTTTTATTGAAAATTGCTTAGGACAAGAAAACATTGCATACCATTTTACATCCCCAAACACACACACTGGAAATTCTGTTATAGAAAGATTTCATTTAACACTAAACGAACATTTAAGACTTTTAAAACTAAACAATGACATCAAAGATATCGACAACAAAACACTGGCATTAAAAGCTGTGGAAATATAAAACAATACTTTACACTCTACAACAAAATTCAAACCTATTGATCTCTTACACTCCAATCTAAAAGAATCTGAATGAGAGGAACTTCAAAAACGTGTTTCAAAAACCAAAGAAAACAAAATAAATAAAATTAACAAAGTAAGAGTTCACCCTCCTGACTTTAATAAGAACGAACTAGTTAAAAACTTGGGATTTCATAACATAAAACAACTTCCTCGATATATAATAAAAGAAGTTAATGAAAAGGGCACAACGTTTTTAAAGACAAAAGTGGAAATAAACGTGATAGGCAAATTGTAAAAAGACATTACAAATACCAAAATCTAATAGCAAATATACAATTTGATAGAACTCTAACAAGAAGGGACTATTCAAAAAAGAAACGGACAGATAAAGAAGGAAAAACCTGATAATTCTTAATTAAACGTCAACAGTGACTCGGTTCAATAAAAAATTATAAACAAACATAAACACAAACTTTTAATTTGACGCATAGAAATCATCTTTAATTTTTTTTTTGCGCAACTTAAGACTAGGTAAAAAAATTGTACTTACCATACTGTAGAGAATTTTTCTTTTTTTTTACAATCTAACCATTAGAATACTGTTTAAAATTTAATAATTTTTTTAAATAATTATATGTACCTAAATGTAGCTTAAAAACCAAAAAAAAAAAATTTCAAAAATGTATTCATAAATTGTTATATATAAAATTGTATGGTTAGTATTTTATCAAATTGAAATACCTAAATAATTTAGTAATATAAATAATATTTTGTATGTTATACTCATTTTTCTTAGAACAAAATCGTAAGAGATTACAAAACAAAAATGTATATTAACACGTATACGCCACAGTGTTCCATAGTTTTGGCAGTATAATAAATTTGTTCTCACCAATATTTTATAAAACTGGTTTTACAAACCAAATAAACATGAACATTCACTTTTTATTTATATGTGATCTCCATTCTTAAGGGGGGAGGAGTTACATATACATACTGTAAAATGGCAATCCTACCACAAACTACCAACCACAAGTTACACATATTCAATTAAAAACGAACATTCTTATTAAAAAGCACTTTGTTTTTATATCAGTTAAGTAAACTTATTTGTTGTTGTTTTCAATTGTTCATTTTTATTATTATTTTTTCTAAAATAAGTTACTCTTAGTTTTTCAAACTGTAAAGAAGTGGACACTAAAAAATAGAAAATAGAAAATCAAAAACATGCCATACATACAAAATATCTCAATTAAAAATAAAATACTAATGAAAATTCATTAATTCTTGCATTTGCACTAATTCAATTAATCTCAAAGAGGAGAAAAAAGTGAATAAAGTGAACTTAAAATTAAAAAAAGGAAGAAAGCTAAGATCTGAAAATAAAGACAAAGAAAAAAACTATTGAAGTGAATAAATAATTTATTTGAAAAAAGACTATAAAAAGCAAAAAGAAGATAAATAACTATTCAAGTCAACTGAAGCAATAACAACAACTACAATAAAAATAAAAGAAGCCATCCAAAAAGAAGCAGTGGAAAATTTTAGATTTAATTAAGAATCTTAATAATTTTTCCGTAAAACCGGAGGAATTAGATATATTTATTAAACAAACAGATTTTATATATAGTTTATGTGCTAATTTTGAGCCTTCCTCAAAAATGTTTGTACATTTGCAAATAAGGCAAAAAATTAAAGATTAGGCCAATATTATATTAGTCAATAATAATAACCCAACTGAATGGCCAGAAGTGAGAGCGGTTTTAATAGCAAATTGTTCGGTTATAGAGAGCATAGAATCGATCATAAACCAAATTAAAATGCTGCAGTTTAAAACTTCTGTAGAAGAATTATTTGAAAAAACTCTGAATTTGTTGACAAAATTGAATTTGAAGTCCAGTCTTTCCAATTCCAAATATGGAAGATATGCTTTCGAAACTTGGAATTGGAAATCTGTCGTCTGTCGTTGCGTCATTAAGTTTTCTGTAGTCAATTACAATGCGCCATTTTTGAATACCCGAATTATCAACTTTTTTTGGAACTATCCAAATTGGAGCATTGTACGCACTTGAGGAATTGACAATTATACCAAAGCTAAGCATTTCTGAAATTTTCTGGTTGACTTCAGCTTTGTGTGCTTCGGGATATCTATATGTTGTGCTAAATATAGGTATATAATGTTTTGTAGGTATTTGATGGGAATATTTAACGACTGCGGACAAATGATCAAGGTAAAAAACTTTTTTAAACTTTTGAATGGTACGGGTTAAATATTCTATTTCTTCTCGATTGAGATAATCAAGCTTTAATTTATCAATAATTGTATCTATATTTGGTTTTTTGAAATCAAAGTCGACTATTTGATCATTGAAAAATTTATCTCCTCCTGTGTCAAATGAGGGTAGTTACCAAAAATTAATGACAAGCTGGCTTCTTTTGTAATAAGTTGCATTTTTTCAAAGTCAATTTTCGCCTGCAGTGGTCTTAAAACATTACACCCTATAATTCCATCGAAGTCACCAGTTAACTCTGCCTCAAGCATCTGAATTTCTGTCGTTGGCCTATTAAACACTTTAAAGAGTGGAATTGTGACTTTAGAGTTCACACACATATTTGCCGCAATAGATTTAAGTATTAAAGGCTTTTCAAGATCCATTTTGAAGGATTTAGGTAGAGACCTTTTCGAATTAATGACGTGCTTGCCCCATAATCAACTAATATCCTGATCGGAGTTGACATTGTATTTACAATTAAATAGGGAAGAAATTTGACGTGGCTGACTGAAAATTTTGAAACTGTTGACCTTCTGAAGAAACATTGTCTTGAGAATTTTATAATGTTCTACTTCCATTTATTGGTTTCTCAAATTTGTGTTAGAAGAATCGGAAGTGCATGGTCTTTGTACGGTATTTCCAGGAGCATTTCCTTTAAAATTCCCAGAATTACTTTTACTGCCTCTAACATAGCCTGAATTGTTTGTTCTATCATTATAATATTGAGAATTTTGAACGTTTTGTGGGTAGTTTTGTGTAAAATTGTGTGGATTTAGCGGATAATTTTTTCTATTGGGTAAATTGTAATAGTTTTTGTAATCTTGTTGCTGTCTTAAATGTTGTTGATATGAATAAGGATTTACAGCCATTTTTTGAGTATTTATTTGTGGTCTAAAGTTTTGACGAGATACATTTTGATTAAAAAAAAATTTTAAGACAATTTGGAAGAGGACGATAAAAATTATCTGTGTCTATTAATATAGCTTTAGCTTCCATAACACTTGAAGGATTTCTAGCTTGCATAATTAGTTTGGGGTCATTTGGTAATTTGTTAGTAAGAAGATTTAAAATCATGAATTCATTTTGCTTGCTATTGAACCATGCGGGAGTATATTCAGAAAGACTGGACTTCAAATTCAATTTTTTCAACAAATTCAGAGTTTTTTCAAATAATTCTGCTACAGAAGTTTTAAACTGCAGCATTTTAACTTGGTTTATGATCGATTCTATGCTGTCGTTAACAGAATTTTTTGCCTTATTTGCAACTGTACAAACATTTTTGAGGAAGGCTCAAAATAAGCACATAAACTATATAAAAAATCTGTTTGTTTAATAAATATATCTAATTCCTCCGGTTTTACGAAAAAATTATTAAGATTCTTAATTAAATCTAAAATTTTCCACTGCTCCATACCTGCTTCTTTTTGGATGTCTTCTTTTATTTTTGTTGTAGTTGTTGTTATTGCTTCAGTTGACTTGAATAGTTATTTATCTTCTTTTTGTTTTTTATAGCCTTTTTCAAATAAATTATTTATTCACTTCAATAGTTTTTTTCTTTGTCTTTATTTTCAGATCTAAGCTTTCTTCCTTTTTTTTAATTTTAAGTTCACTTTATTCACTTTTTTCTCCTCTTTGAGATTAATTGAATTAGTGCAAAAAAGAGAATTAATGAATTTTCATTAGTATTTTATTTTTAGTTCAGATATTTTGTTTTAAATTATACAATTAATGGTATATTTTTCTTAGGTTGATTTTTTATTACCGACTGCTCCAATTGTGTTAGGGAGCTTCACAGTGATACTCGACTTCAGCGAACGCATATATTTTGAAGAAAAAAAGAACAATCGGGATGTTTTTGATTTTCTATTTTCTATTTTTTAGTGTCCACTTCTTTACAGTTTGAAAGGAAAACTAAGAGTAACTTATTTTAGAAAAAATAATAATAAAAATGAACAATTGAAAACAACAATAAATAAGTTTACTTAACTGATATAAAAACAAAGTGCTTTTTAATAAGAATTTTCGTTTTTAATTGAATAAGTGTAACTTGTGGTTGGTAGTTTGTGGTAGGATTGCCATTTTACAGTATATATATGTAACTCCTCCCCCCTTAAGAATGGACATCACATTTAAATAAAAAGTGAATGTTCATGTTTATTTGGTTTATAAAACCAGTTTTATAAAATATTGGTGCGAACAAATTCATTATTCTGCCAAAACTATGGAACACTGTGGCGTATACGTGTTAATATACATTTTTGTTTTGTTATCTCTTGGAAGATATGCTTTCAAAACTTAGAAATGCACAGTATTTCTCGACTCTCGACCTCGCTAAAGGATTTCATCAAATCGCATTAGATAAAAATGATATGAAGAAAACAGCATTTTCAACTGCAAATGGTCATTATGAGTTTACTCAAATAATTACCACGTGGCTTAAAAAATGCACCTGCATCCTTTTAAAGGATGATGAATGAAGTTCTTTCTGATTGTATGCGTTGTGTACTCAGACGACATACTCATCTTCTCATCTTCACTTCAAGAGCATATAGATTCATTGAACAAAATTCTAAAAAGACTTCTTGATTACAACCTCAAAGTTCAAATTGACAAATGTAATTTCTTTAAGCATCAAACTGAATATCTTGGACATATTATTTCTTAAAATGGTATTTTACCAAATCCAAACAAAATTGAAGCAGTAAAACAAATCAAATTACCTCAGACAATAAAGCAAATTAAATCATTTCTAGGATTAACAGGATTCTATAGAAAATTTATTAAGGACAACTCTAAAGTAACTTTACCAATGACGAGGTGCCTTAAGAAAAACACGAAGATTCAGATAAAAGATGATAATTATAGTGAGGCTTTTCAAAAGCTTAAAGAACTTATATGTACTTGTCCCGTTTTAGCTTATCCGGATTTCGAGAAACAATTTACGTTGACTACCGATGCCAGTAATGCAGCATTAGGAGCAGTTCTTTCCCAAAACCAACATCCAATAGCGTATGCGCCTCGGACTTTAAATCGTCACGAATGCAACTACAGTACCTACTGTGGAAAAAGAACTTCTTTCCATAGTATGGGCCACCAAGTAATTTAGGCCGTACTTGTTCGGTCGAAAGTTTAAAGTACAAACTGACCATAGACCGCTTGTTTGGCTCAGTTTATTGAAGGAACCGAATATAAAGTTTCAGCGTTGGAAAATAAAACTTAATGAATTCGATTTTTCTATAGAAAATATTAAGGGAAAAGAAAATAATGTCGCTGATTATTTTAGTCGTTTAGAAAACAACAACGTAGATAATGTAGAAATAAATTCTACAGCAGCTACTATTCATAGTGGTGTTGAAAATCTCAACGATCACATATTTATCACTGAAACACCAGCTTACATCTATAGATATCAATTAATCTTAGAAAAAGGAAATTCAAATTCATTCAGAACAAAAATTTATTTGAAAAGAAAAAAGGTTCATTATATATTTAAAAACCTACGATGAAAACTATGTTTTAAATATTCTAAAAGAACTGTAGGAATATATTGCGAGGACGATGACATTTTTAAACAATTTCAAAAAACAGTTCTTGAATAGTTTTCAAATTCACCTGGAATGAAAGTACTCAGGTGTACAAAACTTTTGGAAGATATAATTGAAAAGTCTCACCTAGAAAAAAATCATCGAGTCATAGAAGAATGCTTCTTAGAACTTAAAAATCAATTTTACTATCCAAATCTCAGGCTTGAAATTTATAAATACATTAACAACTGTATTCTTTGCAATATGTGTAAATATGACAGAAACCCTTTAAAACCAAAACTTGTAATTTCTGAAAATGCTTCAAAACCAAATGATATTGTCTACATTCCAAATTCCACAAATCCAAATTGTATGTTTTTAACATGTATCGACAAATTAACGAAACATGTCTCAATTCACCCTATTACAGACAGAAACTCAATAACAATAGTAGACATTTTAAAACACAGATTTGCAACGTTAGGTAACCAAACAAAATTGTAGCCGATAACGAGTTCAATACAGCTTTTATTGAAAATTGTTTAGGACAAGAAAACATTGCATACCATTTTATATCCCAAAACACACACACTGGAAATTCTGTTATAGAAAGATTTCATTTAACACTAAACGAACATTTAAGACTTTTAAAACTAAACAATGACAACAAAGATATCGACAACAAAACACTGGCTGTGGAAATATATAACAATACTATACACTCTACAACAAAATTCAAATCTATTGATCTCTTACAGTCCAATCTAAAAGAATCTGAATGGGAGGAACTTCTAAAACGTGTTCCAAAAACCAAAGAAAACAAAATAAATAAAATTAACAAAGTAAGAGTTCACCCTCCTGACTTTAATAAGAACGAACTAGTTAAAAACTTAGGATTTCATAACATAAAACAACTTCCTCGATATATAATAAAAGAAGTTAATGAAAAGGGCACAACGTTTTTTAAGGACAAAAGTGGAAATAAACGTGCCAGGCAAATTGTAAAAAGACATTACAAATACCAAAATCCAATAGAAAATATACAAATCGATAGAACTCTAACAGGAAGGGAATATTCAAAAACGAAACGGACAGACAAAGAAGGAAAAACTTCATTATCATTATATTAATACGTTAACAATTTTTTTGTACTCCCTTTTTAATATACTTAAACGGAACGCCCGACAATAAAAAATATACCATTTGAAAGCTATTATTAATTAGAAGTGCCATCAGAAGAGATTATGTGAATCCGTCGACTACTTACATTTAAAAATGTTAAATAATGGATTCCCCATACAGAGTCTACAAAAAAAAAAACAAATTCACGACACACACGGCTATTTTTCAACACCCGAGCTTAGTGTACCAAAAGTTCACTTCCAACGTGTTTCATGTAGCTTAGACGCAATATTTGTTGTTTTGTTCCGAATGAAGTACTCTGCATCTACTTACAATGAGTAGGGATCAGGGTTAGAACCTCAGTAGTTAAATTTCGGAGCAGATTTGTACAAAAAGTGGAGTAAATAGGAAATTTCTGGAGTAGATTTGAAAAAAAGAAAAAACCTTCAAAAATTGTATTTTTATCAAAAACAAAATAAATCACATACCCAAATTCACTTTCAGAACTGAATAGAATTTTAAATTTAAACGTTCAGAGCCAGAGTTGGTTAGAAAACTGAACAACACAGCCCTTTCATATAGTTTGGCTTAAGAATTTTTGATTTTTTTAGTGTGGGAAAGAAGTAGTAGATCTATAAAAAAAACGAAGTGGTGGAGTAGATTTATTTTCTCAAAACTAGAGTAAATTTACTCCGATTGAAGTAAATAAAGTGAATAGTTTTGTAAATTGGCTCGCTTCCTTCGCCTATTGCAATCTCCGATTGTAAATGCTGGTAGCCCGACAGTGTTATACCTTCATACCTAGCTGTACAATCTGCGTTTAGAGACAGAATGCCTTGCGATGGAATTTCCAAAATCTCGTTCTTCACGTTTCCGCATTCTAAGTGCATGACTGCGGTTTTGAATGTTTTAAACAGCCATCGGTTCTTCTGATTTAGCTCCATCCAGAATGGAGTTGATGTTGTTTCTTCGTATTCGCAGTTAATGTGGCTAGTCTTTATGAGGGGCGACAGTTCGCAAGTTTGGTCTAATGCCGGTTGCCACGGTGATTTTCCCTTGCAGATAAGGTGATTCTCCAGACTGCTTTGAAATCGGTTTAGTTGAGCTTGCGGTTTGTAGCTCTTCACTTGGTAGTAATAATTGTTTACCTATTTTGGTAATTCTTAGAATAAATGACATTACTCTTTGCAGTCTAAGCCAACTTGAAAATTGATCTATGAGAGCTTCAATAAATTCATGTCGCTTTGATGTTATCAGACATGTAGCAGATGTTGCTTTCGTAGTTTCGTTTCGTTCCGTTGGCCATTTGTTAGTTGGCAATTGAAGCCATTCAGGACCTTTCTACCCAATGTTTAAACTAAGGAGTGTAGTCGATGCAATCCCTCGAGATGCGGGATCTGCAGGATTGTCTTTTGTGTTCACATGTCGCCATATCGTTTCTGGGATGAGTTTTCGTATTTCATCTAGTCTGTTTCTGATGAATTTGTCTTTATTTTTGTTGTTTTTAATCCAACCGAGTATTATCGTTAAATCACTCCACGCGATAACTTGATGACTCTTGTTGATGGTTGTTGCACTTTTTCTTCTTTGGAAGTGGGTATTCAACCCTTCTTTTATTTTTACGATTAGTATATTATTATTATTACTAATTATTATCAAAACGAACTTGAAGACCGCGAACAAATAATAAACAAGAAAAAAAAAGAAAAATAGGTATCCACCTTACGCGCCACGATAAAAAGAATAAGTGTTTTAACAGATGGTCAAAACACCCAGAAGAAGAGAGCGAAATAGAATAATAAAAAAAACTGCACACAAGCAGCACGATAAAAAAAGCTGCCAACCACGACTGCTCAGCTGGGGTGGGTTCTTTCTTTGGAAGAATATCAACGAAAATAATATTGACGATCGTTTTAATCGAATGGATTAAAACGAACGAAATGTTTTATTGCAAGTACAGTGGGATACTTGTAATAAAAAGTGGGCGCCAGGAATTTTAATTAGGCTAAATTAGCGAAATTCCAAATATAATTTTAAGAGAAGTACAATCAATAACGGAGTGAAAAAAAACAACAATTTGAATTTTAAAGAAATAAAATACAGAGTTTGTATGCTCAGATGGAGACTTTAAAATAGGTTTTATTTGGGAAACCTTTGGGTCGAAACCCAGGATTAAAACCCAAAATTTTTTCAACTAAACAAAAGAAAACAGGGATAAATTTTTAACAGGCTAACGGGGAACCGTTAAGCCGTATAATAAAAAAAATGGGCCGTTAACGCTCAATTTAAAGAATCAAAAGAATTACCGTGTCCCTCAAACAGTTGGGATAAAAAGTCGAAATTTACACAAAATTACTACTACCCGTCTATCAGAATTTACAACTCTTTAAACGACGAAAATAAATGAATTAAAATTCACCACTCTACTTATCTTTTTTTTTCTCGCGAACTCTACTATTCTAGTTAAAAATTCCGTTAGACTTTTTGTGTTTAAAATCAATAAAGATAAGAAATTTTACAAATTCAAAAACGTTAACTACCCATTTCATTACCAAATAAAGTTACGCTAATTTAATTTAAGTTTAGATAAAAGTAAGAGTCAAGCTGACTCGTTACTTCTTCAGCTCATCCGCTGGCATTATGAGACCGCCCGTCTGCATGGTTAAGTCTCCTGGATTTGGAACCATCGTTCCCATCGAAGTTGGAAGCCACTCGAACACCTGTTTTTGTCGCTTTTGCAAAATGCTGGCTAAGTACACCAATGGTTGATGGTACCACAGTTGCCCTCAACGTCACCAGTATTGTGCAGCAGTCACGAAAAATAAAAGGGGAGTGAAGGAATTGAAGGCTGGTCATCACCCTTTCCTCCCAAGAAATGTGCTTACTTTTCGAGAAAAGTAAACCATTTCTTATGGCTGAAACTACGAAAAAGGTTTAGGAAGGTGAACAACACAACATCGGATTCCATCATTAATAAAATTAAAAGCTGATTATCGAAAAAAAATAAGGAAAAAAGTTAAAGCATATTTCAAAAATGTATGTAATCTAAAGTGAAATGACGTGGCACAAATTATAAAAATTAAAGTAAAATATCTACTATTTGCACAGCAAACAAATTTAAAAAAGTTATCAAAATCTAAGTGTTACAAAAAATTTAAAGATTTAGGGATACTTTTGACTCAAACATTTACGTAAGGTTTTAAATCCTTAACGTGCCATGTCCCCCGATCTTTACCCTAGTCGTCGATTAGCAAGTATGTCCAAGTTGACACACGTTTGCTAACCTTAAAAGGCCCTACAAATTTGGTAGCCAAACTTTGCAGCGTAATACGTTGCTGCATCAGAAAGTGTAAAATTCCTTCACCACACGAGATCGCCAGGTTGATACTGCGTGTCTCTTCTGCGAAGATTATACGTTTTTGCGGACTTTTTACCTGCCGCCTCTAACTTCCTAGCTATGTCTTCACGAAGCTTTTTAAACTGCCTACTAATTTCTTCACTACCTTGATCCCTATCACTTTCTCGTAGTCCTAACTCATGGCCGCTAGTTGCCATGTTCCTACCAAAATTCCCATAATATGGCGAAACACCTAATACCTCATGTTTCGAAGTTCGGATTGCACAGGCTACCTTTGCCAGTTGCGAATCCCAACTCCGATGATTCTCAGAAACATAAGCTCTGAGAGTCGTTTTTATTATTTGATTAATGCGCTCCGCAGGATTCGCCTGGGGATGATAGTGCTCTGTATATCGAAGTTGTGACCCGTACGCTTCGCTAAGCGTTTTCAGTTCCTTACTACGGAACTGGGGACCGTTGTCACAGACGATCCACTTTGGAACACCGAAGAGGAGGAAAACGTTGTCCTCCAACTCTTTACCAACTGCTTTCGCTGTTGCCGACCGCAACGCGAACAAAAGTGGGAACTTCGTAAAGTAGTCTACCACCGTCAAAATATAGATAAAACCCCTAGAAGATTTCGGCAATAGACCAACCAAGTCCACGCACACCATCTCCCATGGTTTTGAATTCTCTACTCTCTCTGTCATAAGACCAGCTGGTTTCTCGTTTACCAGTTTCACTTGTTGGCAAATCTTACAATTCCTAACGTATTTTGTGATATCCCCTCTCATTTTGGGCCAGTAATATTTTTCTGCTATCCTAGCAAAGGTTTTCTTCACACCCATGTGTCCTGACAACGGACTATTCTGGCATTCATTTAAAACTTTTGTCGTATCTGTTTTTCCTATTACTAATTTCCACCCCGCACTCTCTTCGTGAACTACAGCATGGTTCACCTTAACATGCTTATAGAGTCGCCCTTCCTCCACTCTCCAGGATTGGTACGCCAATGGACTCTTTTCTACTAAAGACTTCATCTTAATCACCTAAGGGTCCCAATCCACCTCAGATATTCCAGCTTACTCTAGAACTCCTTGCGACAACATATCAGGAACGACATGTTCTTTACCCTTTCTATGGATGATTTTTAAATCGAATTGTTGGAGCCGAATGGCCCAACGAGCTAATCTACCCTGAGGATCCTTGAGGTTACTTAGCCAGACCAAGGAGTGATGATCAGTGACGACAGTAAATTGAACTCCTTCGACATACGGCCGCAACTTCCAAATCGCCCAAAGAACTGCCAAGCATTCCTTTTCGGTCGTAGAGTAGTTCCTTTCATTCCTATTCAATGACCGACTAATGTAGCAAATTGCTTTTTCCCCATATTCAAATTCTTGGGATAGTACGGCTCCGATTCCGTAATCGGACGCGTCTGTTTGAACAACAAACGGCCGAGAAAAATCCAGACACGTAAGAATCGGTGCCGTAACCAAGCAATCTTTTGCTTTTCTAAAACTCTCCTCACACTCTTTTGTCCACTTAAATCTCTTACCTTTCTTTAAGAGATCGGTAAGAGGCCTAACTAAAATTGCAAAATTTGGTACGAACCTTCGGTACCACGAAATTGTCCCAACAAAACTCCTAATTTCCTTCACTTTTTCGGTGGAGGAATCCTCAACATGCTTTCCACTTTTTCAAGGTCGACGTGAAGTTCATTCCTATTTACTACATATCCATGAAATTTCAAAGAAGGCCTACAAAAATTACACTTTTCCCTACCTACTTTAAATCCTGCTTCTCTTAATCTTCTAAAAACTTCTTTGAGAATTTCAAGGTGTTTCTCAAAAGAATCGGTAACTATGATAATGTCATCCAAGTACACAAAGACAAATGGTTCTAGATTGGGTCCCAGAACATCGTCAATAAACCTTTGCCAAGTTGCTGGGGAGTTGTGTAGGCTGAAAGGCATTCTCAAAAATTGGTAGAGACCCCTTCCCGGCACAGTAAAGGCTGTGTACTTTCGCGATTCTTCCTCCATGGGTATCTGCCAGTATGCAGACTTAATGGCTAATGATGACAAAAGCTTCGCGTTTCGAAGCTTGTCTAAAATCGCCGAAATAAAGGGTAGTGGATAAGCATCCTTATCAGTTACTTCATTTAGTTTCCTATAGTCTACGCAGAACGAAAACTATCGTCCTTTTTCTTTACAAAAAGAATCGGAGATGCCCAAGGACTCTTCGATTTCTCGATCACACCAGCTACCAACATCTCCTGGAGCTCTTGATCGATGTGTTTTTGAATCGCAGGGGACACTGGGTAGTATCGCTGCTTTATCGGTTCTGCGGAGGTTCTAATTTTGTGCTCAACTAAGTTGGTGCACCCTAATCCCTCGGTCATTGACTCAAAAAGTTCTTCTAAAACTAACTCTAACTTTTTTCCCTCATCTTCATCTAAATCTGATTTTTCGCTAATCGCTACCATGTCTGTTATCGACGCCACCATCTCTTGGCTCGAAAAACTCCACATACCCGATCTCAAATCCGGGACTATGCCCGATAGTGCCCAAAAGTCAGCACCCAAGATCAAAAGGTGTGGGAGGTTCGGTATAACCAGACATTCTATCAGTAGGGATCTGTTCTCAACCTCCAAAGGTAAAGAGACAGATCCAGCTACTTCTACACCCGCTCCATCTGCTAACGCTACTGACCCGACACTACTCTTTTCTAATTTTAGTCCTAACTCCTTCAAAATTTTCCAACCATCTCCTCCTACAATAGTGCGTGAAGCACCCGAATCAAGCAATCCTAAGAACTTGATTCCATAAATTTTTACTCCTAAATATGGCCTTCTGTCCCTACCATTTGCCGCTAAAGTAAAACTCAGCTGAACTCGATCGTCCAGTTGGTCGTCAGCAGACGACCTAACTAACGCCGACGGGTCTCTCGTCCTGCTGACACAAGAGCCCGTTCCCCATTTCCCGAACACCACCTACAATCCCTACGAAAAACGCCTACCGCACCACAACCAAAACAACGTTTCGCAACTGAACAGATATGGGCGAAATGCCCTGCGAAATGCCCTTCCCTGTTGCAGTTGTAACACCTAGCTACCTGACGGAATGGGTTAACAGGAGCCGGACAAACAACCGCCACTCGGTTTTGTCCCGAGGTACCCGGCCGGTAACCACACTCTGGTTCTAACAAATTTGTGCCCCTAGAAGGCGGTGTGAAAGCGTCAACGTTCTCTTTCAAGGAATCTAGTTCCCTACCTAACAATGCAAGATCCTTAACCGTCTTCGGTTTGGCACTTGCGATCTGTAATTGGAAGACGGGGTCAACATTTTTCCTCAAAATCGAAAGCATTCTTCCCTCTCACAAAGGTTCCGACAATCGTCGAAACTATGTCCTCATTGTGGCCAAGTACGCTCCGAAGGTCTCATCCTTCCCCTGCGAACGACGATTGATCTCTTCTTACAAAAGATCATCCTAATTCGCCGGTAGGAACTCCGCCTTGAGTTCCTTCACGAGCTCTTGCCAATTAAAAATATCCTCCCTAGCCGTCCTAAGCCACATAAGCGTCCTACCAGATAAAAGCTCAGAAGCGGATTTAAAAAGATTGGCTTCCGGAACATCGTTCGCCAACCGAAGTTCCTCCACCCTCTCCAAGAAGGAATTTACTGATGCTCCGTCCGAGTCACCAGTAAATTTCACCCCCACTTTCCTATACGTTCAGGCCACCTTTGCTGAACCACCAATCTAGGAGTGATCGCCTCGACTCCCACCCCGGCCTGGAGGAGCTACAGTCTCTAAAGCGGACCCTAAAAAAGTCCTAGCTAAATTAAAACCTGACGGAGACCGCGCACTAGTTTCTGTCCGAATTATATTCAAAACCTAAAATTAAAATTCAATTTTAAATTCACAAAAAAACGTCAGAAAAAAAACGCGAAACTAAAATGTTGGATTTTCAAAAAAAAATTCAAGTTTTTAAATAAAACTTATTCTGTTAACCAGAATTAAAGTTCTCCTTTAAAAATAATTCCTACTCCAAAAATCAAAAAAAAAATTTAAAGGTACAAACAAAAATTGGCAACCCTATCAATCAAAGATAGAAAATTAAAAAAAAACCTTTACTTGAAAAACTAAGTTCCAAATTTTAATAAAAAAATTCCTTAAAAAAAAACACCCTGTTTTTGTTTTCTCACTTTTCACTCATATAAATACTACTAATAAAAATCACTCGATTGCCAGAAAAATAAAACGATCACGATATAAATTTCACAAAAATAACTCAAGACTCAAAACAAAAAAAAAACAAAATGTCGACGATTGTTGCGTGTCAAGGTACCACAGAGGCTCATCTTCGGGAGTCGGAAAAGGCGTTGGCATGCTTGCACTAGCTCGGCTAAGCTCGACGGATTGTGGAGTGGTTCTTGCCTTTTTCCGAGTTCCGCCCCTTGAGCAAACAAAAAAAAATCATGCCTCTAATAAAGGATATGGATTAGGAGAGGGATAGGAAAGGAAACTAAGGGCTAGGAATACTAAAGGAGCAAAAAAAGGACTGGCACAAGCATAGTTACCTATGCCACTGTATTGAAGAAAGGATGCAGCTTCTGGTGTCTTCTCAGTGGAATTGAATTTCAAAAAAAAATTAAAATTAAAACTTACTTTCTAAACCCTAAAACTATAAAATCTTAATATATATCATGTATGCATATGTATGGTATATATGTACACATTGACATCGGCATGATTATATATTTCCTTAAATCTAAAACTATAGCTAAAATTTAATCCCAGCAAAAAAATTAAATTTGTCTACCAAAAGACACCATCAGCCCCACTGTCTCATCAACACAGTGGTTCGCCGAGTCATCAACGACCTTGCCTGTTGACACTGGCAACGGTTGGCCTGCCCACCCTTGTATCTAAATGACACAACCAATACTATCTCGTTGGCCAGTATTCGTGAGATAGCCCCTAATCTGGTTCGCCGATCGCAAACTAGTTCATCGTCTCAGTTATAATCTGTTAAGATAGTCTTATTAAGATAGTCTTGTCAAAATATCTCAAGTCTGTGTTCTCAGGTCCTGTTCTTGTAAGCGTGGTAGTATTAAGTCATGTCAGTATAATAATAAGTGGTAGTCACAGTTGTCACATGAATGTATAATCCATATTGTAGGTAAGTAAAGTAAGTATCATCATGGTAAGTATATTAGTACTTGGTTGTAAGGTAGGTATTATAAGTAAAGTATTAAGTAGGTATAGTAACTAAGGTAAGTATGTGTAGTAATGTCAGTACTTAGTTGGTAAAAGGTAAGTATGTAATTAGTAACGGAGTAAAGTCTGTGTCAAGTCATTGTCCAACCGTTTCTCATCGCCGGCCCAGCCGAGCCTTCACACACCTCTTTTATACTTCTAGCACTCCATCCTTAGAACAATTAAATTATCAATAGAAATTCTGAATTAAAAGATCGGATTTCACTATCATCTAAGTTTTATTCCACAAATTATTTTAAATCCAATCACAAAATCAATTGTTCTTAAATAACAAGAAGAAGAAAAGATAAAAGATTCAATAAAAGATAATAATTCAGTGCGTTCGCTTACTTCTCTTTTGTTAAAAAAAAAAATTATTATTATTTAAACCATTAATATTGTATAGAAAAATAAAAAATAATGGGTTAAATCTGTTGCACAGGAGTGTAAGACTTTCCTACCTCCTCAACAGATAAAAGGGTAAGCAAAAAAAATTTAATAAAACACTAAAAAAAAATTTAGGCTCAATCTGGAGCACCGGAGTGTAGTGCTTCCTTCCTCTATTCACTTGAGTAGTGCATTTTATTTTATTTTCTTACAAAATCTATCAAAATCAAAAAAAAATCTTTATTTAGTCCAGAAGGGACTTAAAAAAAGGATAAAAAAAAAACCGTCCAGAAGGGACTTTTCTAGAAGAATAAAAAAAATGATTTTTTTTGTCCAGAAGGGACCAAAAGAAAATGATGAAAGAAAAATCACTGTCCAGAAGGGACTTCGCAACAAAAAAATGCAGCACCCTTTATTTCACCAGGTGAAATATTTCCTGGAGCACCCTTAGGTCGATATGGCCCTGTCCCTCGCTTGCGACCAGTTCTACCCAACTCCGGAACTAACTGCTGAGCTCAACCCTCTTCTCTAAGCCAGTTGGATAAGACTCCAAACTAGAGCAGAGGCTCGAATCAGCCTAGGAAGCTATGTTGCCTAGGTGGTCAGGTAAGTATACCAATATGTATGTACATATGTATATTGTACACATATGCTAATATATAGCTTCACTTATTTGATCGTGTATTCGAACCTATAAAAATGAGACACCCATAAAGATCTTAGCATGGAATTTTGTATATTTATATTTTTATGATTTTTAATACCTCTGCTATGTACAAGAACGGGGCACTGATGATTCCTTCAGGAGTATATTTTTTCCACCTTATGCCTAGTGTCTCCTTGGCTTTTGTGTTTTTTTCGTCTTTATTATTCTACTTAAAATTGAAATGTTATTTTCGTGAAAATTTAATTCTTTTCTTCTTGGTACCTTTATTTTAAGTTTTATATTTGCTTAGTTGCAAAATTCAATCCTAAGATTTTCGCTCACTGAACAAAAAAGAAAAAACAAACACCGTGTAGGTACCGAACAAAATTTTCTCTATTCTATCCAGCAAAGTGTTTACAGCTGTTTTCTCTGATCACTTTAATAGAATGCCTTTTCAAATTAAGTACATAATACTCGGTCATTGCCCTATGGCCTACATTTGGATTTTCTTGATTTAGGTATATACATACATTTGCAAACTTGAATTTACTACTCTTGATTTCCCCTGTCAGTGGATCGTGATATACTTGTATGTGTGTGTATACTTAACTTACTTCTAATCCTAATATTGCACATACCGAATAGAATAGAATATCGATTGCTATTGTATTTAAAAATAATAATATCAACTAATATAAAATATCTAATAACTACCTATATTGCACGAACTCCCTTTAATATTTACATTCCACATCACAGCTTGACTAATACTACCTATATTGCACTAACCCCTTTAATATTTGCATTCCACATCACAGCTTGACTAATACTACCCCCTTTAGGTTCCACTTGACTTGTTTGACATTTGAACAATTGTCAACAATTTAATTTTTGTTTTGTCCTTTCTCTTATTTCAAATATTTAATTGGAGTGTATAAAGATTAAAATATAGATAATTAATTAGCTTAGTAAATAAAATAAAATAAAACAATCATATTATACATATAAACATTGAAGACATAACAGGGCAGGAAGTGATGGAGAGTAAGGATCGTCAACACGGATCGCCGGTAAGTCTTTTCCTATGTATTTCATTTAGGCAATTATTTTCTGTTTGTTTATCTTTTATTTTTCAGGTGCATTACCATCATGTTTCTCAGATTGATATGGATAATTTCCCAAAAAGGATAAGTATTTTGTTGTCAGAATCTGACGCCAAGTTATTCGTTATTAGGGATGGTTTGGCAGCAGATTCCGATGAAAATTTTCATCCCAAAAGCTTTTTATTTCTTTTGTTTATTTATTTATTTTTTCATTTCTTTTCAGGTAGCTACAATAGAATCGGTGTGGAGCTGCAGTGTCGGGAGATGCCCTCCAGAAGGCAACAAAACACCCCCCATGGATGAAGAACACAAAACCACAACAATTAGTGATTTGACCTTTTTTTTTTGTATTATGTTAGAAAGTGAAATAAAGTTCAGTGTTTATAATCGTAGATTATTCTATTTCTTTTTGATATTTTGGCGATGGTTGTTTTGTTTGTGTTTTCCGGTGATTCTTTTAAATTTGTTTGTTTTTATTCAATACAAATTCGATTGGCGAATGTTGTTCTTTTTTTTTGTTTTTTTTTGTTTGTTTGTTTACTCTAAAGGTGCCCACCCGGTTGTGTGCTTTAGCTAAATTCTAGGCGATCGGGCACGTAACAGGCTCGAAACATTTTGCGAGTGGTCGTGAGAAAAATGGGCTCGTAAAAAAAAATCAACGTCTATCGATTGTCCAATAAATGTGTTTAGGTCAACAACTATAATAGCCGTTCTCAACGTGTGGCACGTCCCATGCCCTGAGTTAGCTTTTGAATTTTATGTCCGGGCATAAACCTAGGGGTTATTTACTTTATTCTATCTGCGATATTTTAGGGTTGATTTTTGTATGTGAATTGTGATTGCTGGTGCTTTAAAAGACATAGTATGATGTAATATCTTTTGAATTCTTTAAGATAAGTTCCAAATTATTGCTCATACGACTCATTATTTACTGGCTTGTATATACTTATACGTAGGTAGGTATTTCCATTATTGAAGTCAGTTTTAAGCTCTTAACGTCTGATATCGTTTAGACTCAAGTTACAGTCAGGTACAAATATTTTGACACAACATTTAAATTGAAGAAAAAAAAATATCACAGACAAAAGAGTTAATAAATATTAATAAACAAATGGTTTATAACATTCACTTACGCTAATATCACAGAGTAGTAAAGTAAATATATAAGATTCTCTATAAATATGTAAATAAAGTATGAATAAATAAATATAAATAAAACTATATGAATAAATAAAACTCTGTAAATAAATAAATCGACTATATAAATAAATAAATAAACTACATAAATAAATAACTATATAAATAAATAAAATATAAATAATATATAAATAATAAAGTACCACACACATATATATCACAGATTGTTATTGAGTACAAAAGCAGCTGAGTGCGTCCTTAAGTATGTATATCTTTCGCATGATACACTCCTACCACTTCGCCTCTCAAGTTCCCTAACTCATAAAGGGAATTACCTACTGTCCTTAAAACAATTGATTTTAGGTATTTTGGACCTAATTTTGCGTTGTACTTGTCTGTCTTATTACTCTGCTTGAATTTTTTTCTATATACGACTTGTCCTACTTTATACGATACGTCTTTACTTCTTGTGTTATATATTTTCGTCGATCTTTGGTGAGCTAAGTTGAGGTTTTCAAATATCTGCTTACTTAACATTGTTTGTTTATCACGTTTGTCTAAAATTTCGAAATCATTCTCCTTGACTGAATCAAGTTTGCGGAGGAGCTCATATGTCTCACCGTTTTGGACCATTTGAGATCCGAAAACGGCATAATATGGCTCGAACTTTATAGCGTCGTGAACTACACTGCGTAAAGAGAAGGCGGTAGTGCTCACATGCAGGTCCCAATTACGTTGGCCACTACCGATGTAGGACCGAATCTTTGCTAATACCGACCGATTAACTCGCTCAGAAGCATTAGCCTAAGGCGAATAAAAGGCCGTACGGACATGTCTAACACCGCACTTTTTTAGAAAGCTGGAAAACAATTCTGAAACGAATTGTTTTCCATTGTCAGAATGGATGTATTCGGGTACACCAAACATGTGAAACACTCCTTCTTCGAGATATTTAACTACCTCAGCTGCTGTTGCTCGTTTTAAGGGTTTAAGAAAAACGTATTTGATATAATGGTCTAGTGCAATAAAGATATGAGTGTTTCCGGTCTTCGTTCGTGGGTATGGTCCTAGGAAGTCTATGTATAAACGTTGAAAAGGTCTTTCGGTAATAGTCTGTTGTCCCATGGGTGGCCTTGAGATTGAATTAGTAGGTTTATTGCACTTACAAACATCACAGTTAGAAACATAATCTTTTACGTCGGTGGTCATATTTGGCCAGAAATACCTTTGCCGAAGTTTGGCCAAAGTTTTGTGTATCCCACCATGACCGGAAGTGAAGGAATCATGTGCTGATGCCAAAAGGCCCCTACACAACTCCCTCGGTACACAGAGTTTCCAGGCTCTGTCCTCTTGAATGGGGTCTCCTGTTCGTCTGTCGGTCCGTTTGTATACGAAACCGTCCGATACACAAATGTCCGGTAATCTGTTCTGGTGCTCGTTGATTGTCTTCTTTAATTCGACATATTCTTCTGACGCAAAATATGGAGAGTTGAAGTCAACTTCTGGCATTTCGGTCACAATCTCATCCATATGGACTCTTGATAGAGTGTCCGGGAATACATTGAGGGTTCCCTTTCTGTGCTCTATGGTGAAGTCAAAGCCTTGCAACTTTAAACTCCACCGAGCTAGCCGTCCACTCAAGTCCTTCTGTATCATCAGCCACTTAAGGCTTGCGTGGTCAGTTATTATAGTGAAAGGCAATCCTTCAATGTAAGCTCAGAATTTCTTGACGGACAAAACGGCCGCATAACATTCAAGTTCCGTTACGCTATAATTCCGTTGTGCAGGATTAAGCTTTTGGGACATGAATACTATGGGTCGTTCGTTTTTCTCATCATCCATTTGGAAGAGAACGCTCCCTACGCCCGAAGTTGAAGCGTCGCATTGTATGTAAAATTGTCGAGCAAAGTCTGGGTTGGTCAGTATTGGTGCTGTCACTAGGGTCATTTTCAAGTCCTCAAATGCTGTCAAGGCTTCGTTCGTCATCACAAAGTCCTTCCCCTTCTTCAGACAGTCTGTCATTGGGGCTGATATAGACGAAAAATTTGGGATAAAACGCCTATACCAACCCGTCATCCCTAGGAAACGACGAAGTTGTTTAGGGGTTTTTGGCACAGGAAACTCCTTCCCTGCAGAAACTTTCTCGGGATCCGTTCTTAGACATCCATCACCGACGAAATAGCCTAAGTACTTTATCTCCTTGTAACAGAATTTGCTTTTCTCCACATTTATTGTCAACCCCGCCTCACGCAAACATCTCGCCACCTCTTTGAGAACGCCCATGTGTGTTTCAAAATCTGGAGAGCAAATCAAAAGGTCATCGAGATAGACAAAGACATTTTCTCTCAAACGAGCGGGAATGACCCTGTCCATCAGCTTACACATTCTCTGGGCAGCATTGCACAACCCAAACGGCATAACCGTGAACTGATACAATGGTCGTCCAGGGACTGTGAAAGCTGTCTTCTCTCTTGATTTGAGCTCCAGAGGAATCTACCAAAAGGCGTCCTTCAAATCGATGCTCGATATGTAGTGCGTGTTGTGGAGCCGACTTAAGATTCCTTCAATATGCGGCAGAGGGTAAGCAAATTTTTTCGTGGCCGCGTTAACCTTCCTCGAGTCTAAGCAAAGTCTGTTTTTGCCTGGCTTACGGACCAACACAACTGGAGAACTGTAAGCGCTGTTGCTCTCCTCGATCACACCTAGTTCCAGCATGCGATCTAGCTCAGCGTACATCAACTTCTGCACGACAGGTGAGATTGGATAATGTCGTTGTTTGATGGGTATGGTGTCGTCTTCCATCTCTATCACATGCTCCTCAACATGAGTCTTACCCAATCCCATCGTCGCAAAGGAAGGAAATGTAAGCTTTACGCGCTCCAGTTCCTCAGTTTGTGCTGGGGTAAGCTGACGCATAGGATTAGACTCTTGCTCTCCCGTCGGCGATGGAATGTCTAAAGCGCTGATGACGTTCGGAGCGACCTTGAATGTCCTCCAGAAATCTACCCCCAGATAGAGCTGTTGTGTCAAACTGGGAACGACATACAACTCCATCTCTTGGGTGATGCCGCCCCATGAGACTTTGGTCTTAAATCGTCCGTGTATGTGTTGGTTCTTCCCGTCTGCTGTCTTTATGTCTACTGTCATTTTTGTCATTTTTATATCATGTTTTTGTATAAAATCTATTGCCCCTTTCCCTATGCAACTCACGGATGCACCACTATCCAATAGACCCACCATCTCCTCACCATCCACGGCTACTTTGGCGTAAGGTCTATTGTCGTCAGTAATTGCTAGCACTGTAGCTTCTATTTTGTTTTTTGTTCTTCTGAACATTGCATACTTTTCCCTAAGCCTAGATATTTTTCTGAAATTCCCACTTTTGATTTCGTGTATGTCTTCAACAGTAATTTCTGCACTGAAGATTCTTTTTCTTGCTTTTTCGTATGCTAACATACGTTCGTGAAGACTTTTGTATTGCACTGGTGTTTCAGGTTGATTATTTCCTAGTTTTGTTTCACGTCTTAATATTCTTATTTCTCCGGGTTTGATTTGTCTGGGGATGGAACGTTCGTCGTTGGAGCAAACCCGGGCGCACTCCCGACTTTCAGGTTTCCCTGACACGAGGCACAGGAAAGGTTGCCCTGTCCGCAACTAAAACAAGTGAGTGCATGGAAAGTTGACGGACAATTTGCTGTAGGTAGGTCTTTGTCTTTAGTTAGGTCGGTTTTTCTGTCTCGTTCGTTTTTTTTATGAGTTGGGTGTCGTTTGTCTATTTTTGAAGTAGTCGTTGGTCTGTGCGTGCGATTGTATTGTACGGCTGAAATATGTGTTTCTTGTTCATCCTCTGAGTCCGTTAAGTAATGTCTAGTCCATGCTATATTGTGGTCGTCTAACTCCTTAATAGGACATCCGAAGATCAGTGTCGCTACCTTATCCCTAAGATTCTGTCTTACCATAAACACTAAATCTGTTTCACTTGGTCGATTTCTCATCTGTAACGTCAGACCCCTTATGTCTTCGTAAAATTCGTCGAAAGACTCATTTGGTTGCTGTCGCCTATCCATTATTTCCCTAAGAATCTCGTGGTCTCTCTTGCTGTTTCTAAATTGTCTTAATAATTCAGATTTCAGATCATAGAAATTCAAATATTCATCACCTTGGTTTTCCTCAAGGAATTGACAATACCAGGTTTCAGCTGTTCCGGTCAAGAAGTGATGAAAATTGGCAAAAACTTGTTCATTTGTGACCCCGTTCTTTTTCTGCAGAGTTTCAATCCTAAAAATAAAACTTTCTACTGTCATGTTTTTCATTGTCCCGTCGAACTTGATCCCCCATTTATTGATATCGACACGCTTCCCATGTTCACTACATGTCCTATTCATTTGGTAGTTCGGTTGGACACCTATTGGAGGAACAGGTCTGGATTGACTCACGTCGGGATCTGTAAGAAGCGTCCCGTCTCTCCGCTCTTGCCTAGCGTGTAAGGAGAGAGCAGATTTTTCTACTACCCGTAAGCGTTCGCTCATTGTTGACATGTTCCCCGTCACAAGTTCTACCATTGAATGCATCTTCGTCATATTTTTGGATTGTTCGGTCAGAATCGCCATTGTCTTGTAATGGGCCTCGTTTATCGACCGTGAAATGGCACAGTCGATAACCTTTTTTAGGTTTTCTCCCCCCATCGTTATTTCGTACTCGCTTTTGTCTTTTTCAGTGCTTTGTCTTCCTAAGTCAGCTTGTTCTAGAAGAAAGCGTTCTTGTTGCAGTGCTTGTGTTAGTCTGTGCATGGAGTCTCTTGTTTCTTCTGTGTTCTCCCCGATTGGAGTAAGTCCCTGGGCCCCTAATTCTTTTGTCCCTATGGAACTCCCTATCCCGGGTACGTTTTCCTGTAACCCAATTGCTACCCCATTGAGGTCTTCTCCTAAAAGGTCTTCAAACGGGTTTCTTGACACATTCTGGCTAAGCTCTGTATCAGAAGGAGTTGGGCTTAATTCGGTTCTGGTAGCAAGCCGAGTGAGTCTTCGCCTACCTCTACCCCTCGCTACCGTGCTCTTCTTGGTAGCACCTGTAGGATGATTATTCATATCCTTTTGTTTTTTTTTTTTTTCAAAATTAAATTTCAAAACAAAATTTCAAAAAAATTCAAAAAAAAGTTCAGGGCAAAAAAAAACTCCAAGAATCAAACAAAAATTAAAGTAAAAAAAGTAAAAAAAAGAAATTTTAAGTAAAAAAACTAATTCAAAAATTAAAAAAAGGAAATAAAAACAAAAAAAAAATGAAAAGGAAAAAAAGCTAAAAAGTATAAAAAAAAGAAAATGTAATTTCAAAAAAAAAAACAAAAAAAAAATAGGAATTCAAAAATAAATCTAGTAAAAAAATGGAAAAAGCAAAAATATAAGTAAAAAAAAAAGTCTAAATAATAAAGTTAAAAAAAGGTATATTAAAAAAATTCAAAGTTTTCTAATGACGATTTGTTCTGTTATTTGTTTTTCAATTTTCATGTTGAGGTGTGTGGAGTTGCGACCAAGTTATCCAAAACGAATGAGGAGAAAAGAAAGATTCTTGATGTAGGTCTTAAGTAGTCTTGTTTCGTAATGTCTTCGTCTTAAGTAGTCTTGTTTCGTAATGTCTTAGTTGGGTTAAGTATACGTAAGTTCCTGTCCAAAGTCTGTCTAGCTGCAACCGGTGTCTTTGTGACCCGACGAGAGTATCGAGCTATCACAAGTTTTCCTGCCACTTCGAGTTTTCTGGTGCTAAACCTGAAAAGTGGATGGCCAGGAAACAGAAACAACTCTCCACTCGAGTAGACTTTCAAAACTTCTCACCCACGCCACTTATTACGTCTAGCCATGCCTGACTGTAAGGCTAACAGTGAGTGTTCTGCTTTTCGGTCTACTCCGCTCCCTCCATACGACAAACTTTGTTCTACCTCATTGAATCTACTGGTTCTTGACCTGTTAGATTAGACAGCTAAACTCTATCTATCGTCATGTAAGGAGCTTTTACGGTCCATAAGCTTGTGCTTGAAGGATGGGAAAGGATTTTTTAAAAAAAATGAAAAAATTGAAAATGGAGATTGTTGTGAGTCCAAGGGGATGACCTTAAAATAAAAATCATCTCCTTGGAGTCCCAATCAATCCTTAAGCCGTTCGAGCGTTGGGCGCCATTGTTTCGTGTCAAGGTACCACAGAGGCTCATCTTCGGGAGTCGGAAAAGGCGTTGGCATGCTTGCACTAGCTCGGCTAAGCTCGACGGATTGTGGAGTGGTTCTTGCCTTTTTCCTAGTTCCGCCCCTTGAGCAAACAAAAAAAAATCATGCCTCTAATAAAGGATATGGATCAGGAGAGGGATAGGAAAGGAAACTAAGGGCTAGGAATACTAAAGGAGCAAAAAAAGGACTGGCACAAGCATAGTTACCTATGCCACTGTATTGAAGAAAGGATGCAGCTTCTGGTGTCTTCTCAGTGGAATTGAATTTCAAAAAAAAATTAAAATTAAAACTTACTTTCTAAACCCTAAAACTATAAAATCTTAATATATATCATGTATGCATATGTATGGTATATATGTACACATTGACATCGGCATGATTATATATTTCCTTAAATCTAAACCTATAGCTAAAATTTAATCTCATCAAAAAAATTAAATTTGTCTACCAAAAGACACCATCAGCCTTGTATCTAAATGACACAACCAATACTATCTTGTTGGCCAGTATTCCTGAGATAGCCCCTAATCTGGTTCTCCGATCGCAAACTAGTTCATCGTCTCAGTTATAATCTGTTAAGATAGTCTTATTAAGATAGTCTTGTCAAAATATCTCAAGTCTGTGTTCTCAGGTCCTGTTCTTGTAAGCGTGGTAGTATTAAGTCATGTCAGTATAATAATAAGTGGTAGTCACAGTTGTCACATGAATGTATAATCCATATTGTAGGTAAGTAAAGTAAGTATCATCATGGTAAGTATATTAGTACTTGGTTGTAAGGTAGGTATTATAAGTAAAGTATTAAGTAGGTATAATAACTAAGGTAAGTATGTGTAGTAATGTCAGTACTTAGTTGGTAAAAGGTAAGTATGTAATTAGTAACGGAGTAAAGTCTGTGTCAAGTCATTGTCCAACCGTATCTCATTTTCTCCCTCCTCATCGCCGGCCCAGCCGAGCCTTCACACACCTCTTTTATACTTCTAGCACTCCATCCTTAGAACAATTAAATTATCAATAGAAATTCTGAATTAAAAGATCGGATTTCACTATCATCTAAATTTTATTCCACAAATTATTTTAAATCCAATCACAAAATCTATTGTTCTTAAATAACAAGAAGAAGAAAAGATAAAAGATTCAATAAAAGATAATAATTCAGTGAGTTCGCTTACTTCTCTTTTGTTAAAAAAAAAATTATTATTATTTAAACCATTAATATTGTATAGAAAAATAAAAAATAATGGGTTAAATCTGTTGCACTGGAGTGTAAGACTTTCCTACCTCCTCAACAGATAAAAGGGTAAGCAAAAAAAATTTAATAAAACACTAAAAAAAAATTTAGGCTCAATCTGGACCACCGGAGTGTAGTGCTTCCTTCCTCTATTCACTTGAGTAGTGTATTTTATTTTATTTTTTTACAAAATCTATCAAAATCAAAAAAAAATCTTTATTTAGTCCAGAAGGGACTTAAAAAAAGGATAAAAAAAAAACCGTCCAGAAGGGACTTTTCTAGAAGAATAAAAAAAATGATTTTTTTTGTCCAGAAGGGACCAAAAGAAAATGATGAAAGAAAAATCACTGTCCAGAAGGGACTTCGCAACAAAAAAATGCAGCACCCTTTATTTCACCAAGTGAAATATTTCCTGGAGCACCCTTAGGTCGATATGGCCCTGTCCCTCGCTTGCGACCAGTTCTACCCAACTCCGGAACTAACTGCTGAGCTCAACCCTCTTCTCTAAGCCAGTTGGATAAGACTCCAAACTAGAGCAGAGGCTCGAATCAGCCTAGGAAGCTATGTTGCCTAGGTGGTCAGGTAAGTATACCAATATGTATGTACATATATTGTACACATATGCTAATATATAGCTTCACTTATTTGATCGTGTATTCGAACCTATAAAAATGAGACACCCATAGAGATCTTAGCATGGAATTTTGTATATTTATATTTTTATGATTTTTAATACCTCTGCTATGTACAAGAACGGGGCACTGATGATTCCTTCAGGAGTATATTTTTTCCACCCTATGCCTAGTGTCTCCTTGGCTTTTGTGTTTTTTTCGTCTTTATTATCCTACTTAAAATTGAAATGTTATTTTCGTGAAAATTTAATTCTTTTCTTCTTGTTACCTTTATTTTAAGTTTTATATTTGCTTAGTTGCAAAATTCAATCCTAAGATTTTCGCTCACTGAACAAAAAAGAAAAAAAAAACACCGTGTAGGTACCGAACAAAATTTTCTCTATTCTATCCAGCAAAGTGTTTACAGCTGTTTTCTCTGACCACTTTAATAGAATGCCTTTTCAAATTAAGTACATAATACTCGGTCATTGCCCTATGGCCTACATTTGGATTTTCTTGATTTAGGTATATACATACATTTGCAAACTTGAATTTACTACTCTTGATTTCCCCTGTCAGTGGATCGTGATATACTTGTATGTGTGTGTATACTTACCTTACTTCTAATCCTAATATTGCACATACCGAATAGAATAGAATATCGATTGCTATTGTATTTAAAAATAATAATATCAACTAATATAAAATATCTAATAACAACCTATATTGCACGAACTCCCTTTAATATTTACATTCCACATCACAGCTTGACTAATACTACCTATATTGCACTAACCCCTTTAATATTTGCATTCCACATCACAGCTTGACTAATACTACCCCCTTTAGGTTCCACTTGACTTGTTTGACATTTGAACAATTGTCAAAAATTTAATTTTTGTTTTGTCCTTTCTCTTATTTCAAATATTTAATTGGAGTGTATAAAGATTAAAATATAGATAATTAATTAGCTTAATAAATAAAATAAAATAAAACAATCATATTATACATATAAACATTGAAGACATAACAGGGCAGGAAGTGATGGAGAGTTAGGATCGTCAACACGGATCGCCGGTAAGTCTTTTCCTATGTATTTCATTTAGGCAATTATTTTCTGTTTGTTTATCTTTTATTTTTCAGGTTCATTACCATCATGTTTCTCAGATTGATATGGATAATTTCCCAAAAAGGATAAGTATTTTGTTGTCAGAATCTGACGCCAAGTTATTCGTTATTAGGGATGGTTTGGCAGCAGATTCCGATGAAAATTTTCATCCGAGAAGCTTTTTATTTCTTTTGTTTATTTATTTATTTTTTCTTTTCTTTTCAGGTAGCTACAATAGGATCGGTGTGGAGCCGCAGTGTCGGGAGATGCCCTCAAGAAGGCAACAAAACACCCCCCATGGATGAAGAACACAAAACCACAACAATTAGTGATTTGACCTTTTTTTTTGTATTATGTTAGAAAGTGAAATAAAGTTCAGTGTTTATAATCGTAGATTATTCTATTTCTTTTTGATATTTTGGCGATGGTTGTTTTGTTTGTGTTTTCCGGTGATTCTTTTAAATTTGTTTGTTTTTATTCAATACAAATTCGATTGGCAAATGTTGTTCTTTTTTTTTTTGTTTGTTTGTTTACTCTAAAGGTGCCCACCCGGTTGTGTGCTTTAGCTAAATTCTAGGCGATCGGGCACGTAACACGATCCAAAAAAGCTATCAACTTTAACAAAAATTATGAATTGAAGAAAAACAAAAAAAAATGAAATAAAAATAATTAAATGAAACGATAAAACACCTATAAAATGCAACGAAATCAATTAAAAATAATAATAAAAAATCAATAACACAAAACGAATATTACACTTGCACTACTTGTAAGATTGCAATTATGCCTCGACACTTTGTAGGTACTCTTGTCGCCTCGTTTTGTTTTTAGCCTGCTCCCTCGTTGTATTTGTTTCGCCCTTCACTAATTGTATCCATAGATATTAATCAAATTCCGAGAATGCTTTCACTATTCAATAAACCTAATAAAAGAAAAAAAAACAGTATCAAATATTCATAAAATAATTAATTAAACACTTCACGTCACAACACTACCAAAAGAGATGGATGCAAATAAAACAAAATTCTTCCACAATTACGGGCCCCACACGTTGGGCTCCAATTTGTTACACTTTTTCTTCTTTGGAAGTGGGTATTCAACCCTTCTTTTATTTGTACGATTAGTATATTATTATTATTATTGATTATTATCAAAACGAACTTGAAGACCGTGAACAATTAATAAACAAGAAAAAAAAAAGAAAAATAGGTATCCACTTTGCGCGCGACGATAAAAGGAATAAGTGATTTGACAGATGGTCAAAACACCTAGAAGAAGGGAGCGAAAGAGAATAATAAAAAAAAGTGCACACAAGCAGCACGATAAAAAAGCTGCCAACCACGACTGCTCAGCTGGGGTGGGTTCTTTCTGTGGAAGAATGTATCAACGAAAATAATATTGGTGATAGTTTTAATCGAATTGATTAAAACGAACGAAATGTTTTATTGCAAGTACAAGGGGGTACTTGTAATAAAAAGTGGGCTCCAGGAATTTTAATTAGGCTAAATTAGCAAAATTCCAGATCTAAAAAAAAACAACAGTTTGAATTTTAAAGAAATAAAGCACAGAGTTTGTATGCCCAGATGGGGACTTTAAAATAGGTTTTATTTGGGAAACCTTTGGGTCGAAACCCAGGATTAAAACCCAAAATTTTTTCAACTAAACAAAAGAAAACAGGGATAAATTTTTAACAGGCTAATGGGGAACCGTTAAGCCGTATGATAAAAAAAAATTGGCCGTTAACGCTCAATTTAAAGAATCAAAAGAATTACCGTGTCCCTCAAATAGTTGGGATAAAAAGTCGAAATTTACACAAAATTACTACTACCCGTCTATCAGAATTTACAACTCTTTAAACGAATAAAATAAATGAATTAAAATTCACCACTCTACTTATCTTTTTTTTTCTCGCCTCCTCTATCACCTCGAACTTGTTTGTTTCTCCTAACTTCCTCAAACCTCGAATCTCCTTTTCTTAAAATTTTCCTCGATCCTTTTTTTCCAAAATTTTTCCACCAAAAACTTTTTCTCGATTTTTTTTCCTTCAATTCTCCTCGAAATTCCATAAATTAAACTTGTCGCTTGGTTAGCTCTCCTAAGAGTGACTTTCCAAACTTAACCCATTTCCTCCCTCGACCATTCCAATCACACACACATTCACATATTCAGCCATTCGCTTTCATGATCATCGGTCACGGGATGCCGGCTTCCTGGAAAGCTACGTGCTCTCCTAGAAAGCCGCCGTTGTTGAATCTCAACGAAACTTTACAACCACTCTCACAAAAATGGATTTAACAAGTTGTTGGATGTCTTTCCAAAACTTGCCGAATCTTAATGGCGAGTTCAGACCCATCCCAAACTAAATATTTCCAGAAAAATTAAAAAGAATTAAAACCGAGAAAAAGCCTTCTCTAGGCATTCTCCTAGTTAACACAATTTACACGCGGGTGATTCGAAGCACGAAACAAAACCATTCAGAAACTATTCTTTCGAGATGAAAGAGAGGAAGGCACATTTCAAAATCGCGAACCCTACTTTTCTAGTTAAAAATTCCGATAGACTTTTTGTGTTTAAAATTAATAAAAGAAAGAAGAAGAACGAAAACAATAGAAACAAATTATATTGTTTTTGTTTTTGTTTTAGTGGACTGTGATGAATTAAATTCAATTGGAAGTTTTTTTGCGACCTTTAGTCCAAAATGCGTTTCGCCCAGGTACGACAATTGGGCTCATCAGTTAGATGTTGTCGTACCCTTCTAAGACGCAAGATTTTAGTCGATGAATACCGACACAAATATATTTTGCAACACGGACATGCTGCAAATTATATTTTTCTAGGCGAACTTGGTTAAGCTCTGACACCTATGTAGAAATGTTTGTGTGCCCTTGGTCTGGCATGTTTTAAGAAAGAAGAAGAACGAAAACAATAGAAAAAAATTATATTGTTTTTGTTTTTGTTTTAGTGGACTGTGATGAATTAAATTCAATTGGAAGTTTTTTTGCGACCTTTAGTCCAAAATGCGTTTCGCCCAGGTACGACAATTGGGCTCATCAGTTAGATGTTGTCGTACCCTTCTAAGACGCAAGATTTTAGTCGATGAATACCGACACAAATATATTTTGCAACACGGACATGCTGCAAATTATATTTTTCTAGGCGAACTTGGTTAAGCTCTGACACCTATGTAGAAATGTTTGTGTGCCCGTGGTCTGGCATGTTTTAAGAAAGAAGAAGAACGAAAACAATAGAAAAAAATTATATTGTTTTTGTTTTTGTTTTAGTGGACTGTGATGAATTAAATTCAATTGGAAGTTTTTTTGCGACCTTTAATTTAATTCATCACAGTCCACTAAAACAAAAACAAAAACAATATAATTTTTTCTTTTGTTTTCGTTCTTCTTCTTTCTTAAAACATGCCAGACCACGGGCACACAAACATTTCTACATAGGTGTCAGAGCTTAACCAAGTTCGCCTAGAAAAATATAATTTGCAGCATGTCCGTGTTGCAAAATATATTTGTGTCGGTATTCATCGACTAAAATCTTGCGTCTTAGAAGGGTACGACAACATCTAACTGATGAGCCCAATTGTCGTACCTGGGTGAAACGTATTTTGGACTAAAGGTCGCAAAAAAACTTCCAATTGAATTTAATTCATCACAGTCCACTAAAACAAAAACAATATAATTTTTTTCTATTGTTTTCGTTCTTCTTCTTTCTTAAAACATGCCAGACCACGGGCACACAAACATTTCTACATAGGTGTCAGAGCTTAACCAAGTTCGCCTAGAAAAATATAATTTGCAGCATGTCCGTGTTGCAAAATATATTTGTGTCGGTATTCATCGACTAAAATCTTGCGTCTTAGAAGGGTACGACAACATCTAACTTATGAGCCCAATTGTCGTACCTGGGCGAAACGCATTTTGGACTAAAGGTCGCAAAAAAACTTCCAATTGAATTTAATTCATCACAGTCCACTAAAACAAAAACAAAAACAATATAATTTTTTTCTATTGTTTTCGTTCTTCTTCTTTCTTAAAACATGCCAGATCACGGGCACACAAACATTTCTACATAGGTGTCAGAGCTTAACCAAGTTCGCCTAGAAAAATATAATTTGCAGCATGTCCGTGTTGCAAAATATATTTGTGGCGGTATTCATCGACTAAAATCTTGCGTCTTAGAAGGGTACGACAACATCTAACTGATGAGCCCAATTGTCGTACCTGGGTGAAACGCATTTTGGACTAAAGGTCGCAAAAAAACTTCCAATTGAATTTAATTCATCACAGTCCACTAAAACAAAAACAATATAATTTTTTTCTATTGTTTTCGTTCTTCTTCTTTCTTAAAACATGCCAGACCACGGGCACACAAACATTTCTACATAGGTGTCAGAGCTTAACCAAGTTCGCCTAGAAAAATATAATTTGCAGCATGTCCGTGTTGCAAAATATATTTGTGTCGGTATTCATCGACTAAAATCTTGCGTCTTAGAAGGGTACGACAACATCTAACTGATGAGCCCAATTGTCGTACCTGGAGGAAACGCATTTTGGACTAAAAGTCGCAAAAAAATTCCAATTGAATTTAATTCATCACAGTCCACTAAAACAAAAACAAAAACAATATAATTTTTTTCTATTGTTTTCGTTCTTCTTCTTTCTTAAAACATGCCAGACCACGGGCACACAAACATTTCTACATAGGTGTCAGAGCTTAACCAAGTTCGCCTAGAAAAATATAATTTGCAGCATGTCCGTGTTGCAAAATATATTTGTGTCGGTATTCATCGACTAAAATCTTGCGTCTTAGAAGGGTACGACAACATCTAACTGATGAGCCCAATTGTCGTACCTGGGCGAAACGCATTTTGGACTAAAGGTCGCAAAAAAACTTCCAATTGAATTTAATTCATCACAGTCCACTAAAACAAAAACAAAAACAATATAATTTGTTTCTATTGTTTTCGTTCTTCTTCTTTCTTAAAACATGCCAGACCACGGGCACACAAACATTTCTACATAGGTGTCAGAGCTTAACCAAGTTCGCCTAGAAAAATATAATTTGCAGCATGTCCGTGTTGCAAAATATATTTGTGTCGGTATTCATCGACTAAAATCTTGCGTCTTAGAAGGGTACGACAACATCTAACTGATGAGCCCAATTGTCGTACCTGGGCGAAACGCATTTTGGACTAAAGGTCGCAAAAAAACTTCCAATGGAGTAAAATTAATAAAGATAAGAAATTTTACAAATTCAAAAACGTTAACTACCCATTTCATTACAATAATAAAGTTACGCTAATTTAATTTAAGTTTAGATAAAAGTAAGAGTCAAGCTGACTCGTTACTTCTTCAGCTCATCCGCTGGCATCATGAGACCGCCCGTCTGCATGGTTAAGTCTCCTGGATTTGGAACCATCGTTCCCATCGATGTTGGAAGCCACTCGAACACCTGTTTTTGTCGCTTTTGCAAAATGCTGGCTAAGTACACCAATGGTTGATGGTACCACGGTCGCCCTCAACGTCACCAGTATTTTGCAGCAGCCACGAAAAATAAAAGGGGAGTGAAGGAATTGAAGGCTGGTCATTGTTGCGGTAAATTTTACCGTAACATGGTTTTTGAAATTCTGTTCATCAATTTAGCCACTAAATGAGCAGCACAGAGTTCTAGTTTTGGTAATGTTTCTTTATTTTTAATGGATTGACTTTTGTTTTTGCTGTTAAAAGCTGTACTCTACTGCCTTTTTTCACATATGTAACTGCGGCATAAGCTTTTTCTGATGCGTCACCAAAGCCATACAGTTCCATTTTCGATTCTGTGGTTGTTCCTATCCATCGTGGTATTCTTAGTTGCTCTTACACTTTAATATCAGATATGTATTGGATCCATTCCCTTTTCAGTTCACCTGCTACCTGTTTGTCCCATGAAGAGTTTAAAGTCCAAAGTTTTTGCATGTATAACTTTGCAACTATTGCTACTGGAGACAGCCAGCCTAGCGGATTAAATATTTGAGCGATTTGTAATAGAACGCTCCTTTTTGTTGTTTCTTTTTTCTGTGATACAGCTAAATTTATTTTGAACATAAATTCATCTTGCTTTGGGTCCCATTGTAGGCCAAGTGTTTAAACTGCGTCATTTTCTTCAATTTCTATAATTTCGTTTTTATTGTACTTTGGATATTTTTTGTTATATCTTCACTATTTGACAGCCATTTTCGTAAGTGAAAGCCAAATGCCTGGAAACGTTTGCTCAGATTTTCTTGAGTAACTGGCCTTGAGCTATGGAATCAGCTCCTGCCATCAGATTGTCCATATAGAAGTCTTCATTTATTAATTTTTGTAGCCACTCATTTTCTTTTGAACATTAACTAGCTATTTCAAGCAATTTTCGCACAGCTAAAAATGGTGCAGAGGCAGTACCATATGTTACAGTAGATAGCTCGTATTCTTCTATTTTGCTCGATGGATTATCTTGCCATAAGATGTGATGGTCTCTCCTGTCTTTATCAGCTATTTTCATTTGCCGATACATTTTCTCAACGTCTGCCGTAAGTACAATTATCCAAAATCCCCATTTCAATATAATGTCAAAGATATCGCGTTACAGGACCTATCTTGTGTACATTATATCATTGAGACTTTTACCATTTGACGATTTTGCTGAAGTATCGAAAACGACACGAAGCTTTGTTGTGGTACTTTGTTCCCGTATAACTGCTTGGTGTGGAAGATAATATTTTCCACATGAGTTGTCAGTAATTTTCCTCATGTGTCCAAGCTCAATATATACCTTCATGAATTGTTTGTATTCTTTATACAGATTCTCATTTTGCATGAATTTTCTCTGCATCGAAATTAAACGAGCGGCTGCTTGCTTTCGTGAATCACCTAGCTCCTTATCATCTTTAAACGGAATTTCCACTATGAAGCGCCCATCTATGTCCTGTTTGGTGGTGTCTTTATACTTTGTTAAGCACACAATAGCTTCATCAACCATGGCTTCTTCGGTGCTTATCTCTTCCAGTTCCCAAAATCGTTCCAGGTTTGTAACTGCCGATGTAACCTTTTTTGGTGTTCGCTGACCTATTAAACCAGACAAGATCCACCAAAATTTAGTTGCCTGACCAATGATGCCATTGGTTTTCTTTACGCCTTTATCAAGTATCCTGCTGAAGACATCTCCTCCAATCACCATTTCTATTCTGTCAGATTTGTTAAACAGCGGGTCAGCTAATAGATAATTGTTCCATTGTTTCATGTCGTATTTAAATGATTTATCAGGCTGCGCACTGGTAAGAGATGGGAGGACAACTGCCTCTACTTTTTCTTCACAATCGCTTAAAAATCTTGGCTTAATTCTGACATTTACTTTGTGTTTTTATTCCCCAACGGGAGACCGACTAATGCTCGCAAACAACATCTCCGCACGACACATCCTCGCAAGCAACATCTTCTCAAAGCAACATCTCTGCTGCGACACATCCTCGCAAGCAACATCTTCTCAAAACAAAATCTCCTCAACGACACACCCCGCAAGCAACATCTTCACAAAGCAACATCTCTGCTGCGACACATCCTCGCAAGCAACATCTTTTCAAAACAAAATCTCCTCAACGACACATCCCCGCAAGCAACATCTTCTCAAAGCAACATCTCTGCTGCGACACATCCTCGTAAGCAACATCTTTTCAAAACAAAATCTCCTCAACGACACATCCCCGCAAGCAACATCTTCTCAAAGCAACATCTCTGCTGCGACACATCCTCGCAAACATAATCCTCGCAAGCCAGTTACCGTGGTATTGGTGCGCTAGGCGATGGGTTCTCAAAAGAGAAATGGGAAGGGGTGGAAATAGCAGTAAGGCTGAACGGGAGTGGAGTAACGAATATAAAAAAAGGGCGTTGGAGATAAAAAAAAAGCCAGTTACCGTGGTATTGGTGCGCTAGGCGATGGGTTCTCAAAAGAGAAATGGCAATGGGTGAAAAGAACAGTAAGGCTGAACGGGAGACGTGTGTCAAGTTAGCACTACACTTTACGAAATTTAAAAACCAAAGTACACAATTAATTGTAGCTTTTTTGTAGTAAATTAGTTATGGAGAGAAAAAAATTCTAAAATTTTTTTTGACGAAGTTTTGTAACAAAAACTAGGTAGTTAGTGCTAACTTGACACTCTCAGTCCAGGCATTAGAAAAGGAAATTAGAAAATCTAAAGATGGCATCAATTGTAGCTTTTTTGTTTTAAATTAGTTGTGGAGAGAAAAAAATTCTAAAATTTTTTTTGACGAAGTTTTCAAACAAAAACTAGGTAAATAGTGCTAAGTTGACACTCTGAGTCCAGGCATTAGAAAAGCAAATTGGAAAATCTAAAGATGGCATTAATTGTAGCTTTTTTGTTGTAAATTAGTTGTGGAGAGAAAAAAATTCTAAAAATTTGTTTGACGAAGTTTTCAAACAAAAACTAGGTAGGTAGTGCTAAGTTGACACTCTGAGTCCAGGCAGTAGAAAAGCAAATTGGAAGATCTAAAGATGGCATTAATTGTAACTGTTTTGTTGTAAATTAGTTGTGGAGAGAAAAAAATTCTAAAAACAGGAACAGTTTTTTCTTTAATACAAAAATATTATATATTTGGCTTTATTTTCTTGATGAAACTGGTGAAAAAATGCGTAAGAAAAAATTCTTACAAAACGTTTTTTTTTTTTCAAATTATAAAAGAACATTTTTGTGTTTAAATTATAAATTAATTTCAACTACGCGAATACTTTCACCTGTCTTAATTTATTGAAATGGAGATTAATGAGAGAACCCACACTGGCGCTATGCAAATCTTTGAACATTCTTCAGTCGTCGCATATTCGCGCAGGTTTGGGAGCCTTTATTGATTTGTTTCATAAGAAAAAACTCAAAAGTGGGACTGACTTTTAATCTTGAATTTATTAATATCCTGAGGCCATTTTGAAATTATGACAAAATATAAAAAGAAAAGATGTACGCATTCTTTTCTTGACTTCATTTAAATGAATGTGATATTGTACATTATTTTGTTCAATCAAAAAATAGAATTCAAATTAGGGAATTTTTTGTTCCCTAGCAGGAATTTTATTTTGTTGGTATACTATCACTGCTTTATAACATGATTTGGCCATCGGTCGGATCCATATATCCACAGGAATCCCGTCCATCCAAAATCCAAATCAAAGGAGAAGCTATCGGTCGATGGTCAGGAAGAAGACAATTACCATGAAACAAGGTCACTACATAAGGATTACAATGGAATTTTAATAAAAATAATTTAATTTTCACAAAAAACAATGGACTAACCCACATGTTTCCACAATGCCTTTCTTTCCATATGAAACATTTATCCAATTTTATCACTAATTGACTCCGAACTCAAGAAGTCAATGGTTAACGGTAATGAGGACAATAAAGACAAAAATTTCACTAATTAAACTTCATTATTTGTATTTATTTTATTAAACAAATGCCTTATCAAAAGTAAACAATGCTAGCGAAAGGCCAAAACGAATTTAAACTGACGAGGAGGACGACGTTTAGAAATGTCAATTTGGTTTGTGTGCAAGTGTGTGTGAAAGTATGTGTAAATCTGCCAATAAATCGAGATTTGAAAGATCAATCGAGAAAAAAAACAGACCACGAAAAAAATCAATTTTTTTGGTTGTTAGGAACGTAAAATCTGAAAAAGATCAAGTTGACCCCCATAAAAATCAATTTTTTTGGTTGTTTGGAAAACCACATAAGATAGTTACCAACTTACAACTTTCTGACCACAGATTAGACACATGAAGATGAGAATCCCCGGCAGCCATTTTAATTTGTCAACAAGCTTGAACTGTCAGATTGCAGATAAAAAATGAGAATGTGTGTATAAAAACCTTACATATAGACAGAAGGGATCTCACACACCTGGTTAAATTGTTTTTGCAATTCACATCTATTCATCGACGCGGGAAGAAATTAAAAATACAACAATGTAAGCAAATGGGTTTTAGAGGGTGAAACGTACGAAACATTCTCATCTTCATGTGGCTAATCTGTGTTTCTGACATTCTGACTGCAGAAGCACTGATATTTATAACTTTAGAAATTGAAAAGAGCTTGAAGCGCATTTCAACCCCATATAAACACTCATCGTGTTAAAATGGGCTTCAATGGGCATCAATTTTGAATTGTCATAAATGCTGCACGCAAAAGTTAAAAGCTGGTGAACTCTTGCAGCTGCGGCTTCGTAACGTTGTGTTCGCAACATTGGGGCGTATTCATATTCGATGATTACAACAACAAAGAAAAATCGGAATTGGAAAAATCGGGCAATGTAAATGCGGGCAAACGAAACAGGAACACAGTGAAAATAGTGCTAGCCGTGTTTTTTGCAAACCCCGGTTAATTGGGAACTTCCACCAGACGTCAGTGGCTAAAAAGCAAAAAAACAACACAATAGTTTGACTATAGATCTCTGCCACCAAATGTCAGAAGCGTCAGTGTAAAATTTGTAAAAAAAAAATAACAATCTGACAGCACTCCCTGTTTGGGAAACAAAACCAAATATCAAAGGTACGAAGGCGAGCCAAAAAAGTTGTGTGTTTAAAATAGTGATGAATACGTATTAAAATTAGTTTTTTTTTTTGTCAAACACTTGAAAAAATGTTCACTAAAGTGTTTAGACACTACTGAATAGGTAGTTCGACCGCAATTCTAAGTTTTCACTTCCAAATACAAAAAATAATCAAATGACCGCCTTTTTAACACTGGCAAGAGCATGTAAATATTTTCCAACCAGTTTTTGTTTTTAAATGTCAAATTAGAAAGAGAAAAGACAAATCTTGGAAGAGCTCTATTGCCAGGGAAAACAAAAAACATGTTATTGTGCATTCATGACCTTTGTTTGTTTCCCCTGCATCTTTTTATGTAAAAGTTTTTTTTTTTTCTTACTTGAGAACTGTCAAAGTTAGAAAGAGAAAAGATAAAGATAGTTTCTGGAAAAGCCTTTTTTGGAACTTCCACCAGACTTCAGTACCAAACAAGCAAAAAAAAATCAATAGTATGACAGAAAAATATGTAGGGAAAATAAAAAACATGTGATTGTGATTGGTGGTTTGTTTGTTTTCCCTACATATTTGTATGTCAAAATTAGAAAGAGAAAAGACAAAGATAGTTTCTGGAAAAGCCTTATTTGGTTGAAAGAAACGACATTGGGGACTAGCGACGCCATTACAGAAAAAAAAATGGAGTTTCCATTCAAACTTTCGATAACAAGTATACAATTCATGCCGGTAACTCAGTTTTCCTCCGTGCTGAAGTGAAGCCCCGAGAATTCTCCGCGCTTAGCTAAGCCCGAAGAGGATTAGTTTTTGTTGCATTTAAAATGTAAATTGCAGGACAGGACCTCGTTTCTTTCGACCAATTTCCTCGGGGCTTGCAAAAAAACACGGGAGTTGCCGGCAACTTATTTCCGTCAACAACTCCGAGCAACTTAAAGTTGCTGACCCCTTCCCACTAAGCAATTTCCGAGCAATTTTTGAAAATTAAACGTTTTTATTTGTTGTCCATTGAAATGTTACATCGATTTTGCATTTTAGACAGGTCAAATTGAGATAGGTTCAGGTGTTACATGTTTTTATAGAAAATTAAATACAAAAAACCACAAATATTAATTCTCAAAACTTGCTCAGAAGTTACCTAGTGGGCGAGGGAGGCAAGTTTAGTTGCTCAGAATTGCCGGCAATACCCAGCAACTAAAAGTTGCTGGCAACTAAGTTGCCTAGTGGGCACCAGGCCTTAAGCAGGCCATATACGATTGAGCCAAATGGCTGGCCGAGCCAAATTGCATCGTGTGATTGGGCTCAACTGAGCCATTTTTATTTTCAGCCGGCGGAAATCCACGAGCCAAATGGCTTGATCGTGTATGGCCAGCTTTAGCTATTATAGTGCCTGATTACATGTGTCGTTTTACTGAATAGCGCATCAGTAGCTGTTTTTTTGCAAGCCCCGAGGAAATCGGTCGAAAGAAACGAGGTCCTGTCCTGCAACTTACATTTTAAATGCAACAAAAACAAATCCCCTTCGGGCTTAGCTAAGCGCGGAGAATTCTCGGGGCTTCACTTCAGCACGGGGGAAAACTGAGTTACCGGCATGAATTGTATACTTGTTATCGAAAGTTTGAATGGAAACTCCATTTTTTTTTCTGTAATGGCGTCGCTAGTCCCCAATGTCCCCCGGAAAGCCCCGAGGAAATTGGTCGAAAGAAACGAGGTCCTGTCCTGCAATTTACATTTTAAATGCGACAAAAACTAATTCCCTTCGGGCTTAGCTAAGCGCGGAGAATTCTCGGGGCTTCACTTCAGCACGGAGGAAAACTGAGTTACCGGCATGAATTGTATACTTGTTATCGAAAGTTTGAATGGAAACTCCATTTTTTTTTCTGTAATGGCGTCGCTAGTCCCCAATGTCGTTTCTTTCAACCAAATAAGGCTTTTCCAGAAACTATCTTTGTCTTTTCTCTTTCTAATTTTGACATACAAATATGTAGGGAAAACAAACAAACCACCAATCACAATCACATGTTTTTTATTTTCCCTACATATTTTTCTGTCATACTATTGATTTTGTTTTGCTTGTTTGGTACTGAAGTCTGGTGGAAGTTCCAAAAAAGGCTTTTCCAGAAACTATCTTTATCTTTTCTCTTTCTAACTTTGACAGTTCTCAAGTAAGAAAAAAAATAACTTTGACATAAAAAGATGCAGGGGAAACAAACAAAGGTCATGAATGCACAATTACATGTTTTTTTGTTTTCCCTGACAATAGAGCTCTTCCAAGATTTGTCTTTTCTCTTTCTAATTTGACATTTAAAAACAAAAACTGGTTGAAAAATATTTACATGCTCTTGCCAGTGTTAAAAAGGCGGTCATTTGATTATTTTTTGTATTTGGAAGTGAAAACTTAGATTTGCGGTCGAACTACCTATTCAGTAGTGTCTAAACACTTTAGTGAACATTTTTTCAAGTGTTTGACAACAAAAAAAACTAATTTTAATACATATTTATCACTATTTTAAACACACAACTTTTTTGGCTCGCCTTCGTACCTTTTATATTTGGTTTTGTTTTCCAAACAGGGAGTGCTGTCAGATTGTTATTTTTTTTTACAAATTTTACACTGACGCTTCTGACATTTGGTGGCAGAGATCTATAGTCAAACTATTGTGTTTTTTTTTTTGCTTTTTAGCCACTGACGTCTGGTGGAAGTTCCCAATTAACCGGGGTTTGCAAAAAACACGGCTAGCACTATTTTCACTGTGTTCCTGTTTCGTTAGCCCGCATTTACATTGCCCGATTTTTCCAATTCCGATTTTTCTTTGTTGTTGTAATCATCGAATATGAATACGCCCCAATGTTGCGAACACAACGTTACGAAGCCGCAGCTGCAAGAGTTCACCAGCTTTTAACTTTTGCGTGCAGCATTTATGACAATTCAAAATTGATGCCCATTGAAGCCCATTTCAACACGATGAGTGTTTATATGGGGTTGAAATGCGCTTCAAGCTCTTTTCAATTTCTAAAGTTATAAATATCAGTGCTTCTGCAGTCAGAATGTCAGAAACACAGATTAGCCACATGAAGATGAGAATGTTTCGTACGTTTCACCCTCTAAAACCCATTTGCTTACATTGTTGTATATGTAATTTCTTCTCGCATCGATGAATAGATGTGAATTGCAACAACAATTTAGCCAGGTGTGTGAGATCCCTTCTGTCTATATGTAAGGTTTTTATACACACATTCTCATTTTTTATCTGCAATCTGAAAATTCAAGCTTGTAGGCAAATTAAAATGGCTGCCGGGGATTCTCATCTTCATGTGGCTAATCTGTGGTCAGAAAGCTGTACAGCTTCATTGGGCGCGTTCGGATAACTATCTTAAGCTATCCGGATAGGTTTGTGTTGTTGTAATCCCTTGTTGAAAGATATCTGATGTCAGCTGATACAACAACAACTCAAGCAATCTGAAAATTTTTGGGATAGGTGGATAGCCTATGGGATAGTTGCCCGAATGCGGCCATTGTGGACACGTACGACACTTTTTGACAACTCTAACTTGATATCAAGTTAGCACTACATACCATGTTTTTTTTTAATACAAGGATTTTTATGGCAAAAAAATTTTTAGAATTTTTTTCTTTCCACACCAAATTTACAACAAAAAAACTACAATTAACTGTGTTATTAGTTTTTTTATTTTCTGAAAGTGTAATGCTAACTTGATATCAAGTTAGCACTACATGCCATTTTTTTATTAAATAGTAGAGCTACAAATTTTTTTTTTCCACAACTAATTTACTACTAAAAAGCTACAATTAACTGTGTACTTAGTTTATTTAATTTCTAAAAGTGTAGTGCTAACTTGACACACGTGAACGGGAGTGGAGTAGCGAATATAATAATAGGGCGTTGGATTTAAAAAAAATGTTATCTTCGTCGTTCTTTGAGCGATTTCGATAAAATTGACACAGGTTATAGCTGTGGCAGAATTATGGAAGAGAAAATATTTTTAGTACGGGGTGCCTCCAAAAAATGGCACTTTAGTTGTTCTTTAGGCGATTTCGGGTGAGTCCAAAAAATGTCAATTTCGTTGTTCTTCAGGCGATGTCAATGAAATTGACACAGGTTATAGCTGAGGCAGAATTATAAACGAAAAAAATATTTTCAGCACAGCGTGGTTCCAAAAAATGTCATTTTCTTATTATTTGAGCGATTTCGATGAAATTTAAACTGAATATAGCTGAGGCAAGAATATATAAATATTTGAAAGATACAAGAATTGATGAATATACATGTAATGTAAATTACTTTTAAACTAAAGCAATTAAATACATATTTGATAAGCCAATATTTTTTTGGGCAGAAAAAGATTCTTTACGTTATTTAATGGTTTTGTTAGAATACTTTAAACACCTTCAAAAAAGATTCAATCCATTGAATAAAATGAAATTTCTCATTGCATTTACATTTTTTTTTTTAAATAATGGAACCAAAATATTCATACAATGCAAGATTCCCCCATCCAATACTTTCTTTTTTCGACCAAACAACAACCGCACACAGTTTGAGTGTAAAATCTTAAGAAAAACCATTGTATATAAATTTTATAGTACTATCATGGAACAGATTTTTTTACTTGGGCCTCGATTGTGCTGGTGGCGTTGTAGTCGAGAAAATTCACGTTGCAGACTGAGAGGGTTAGATACATATTTTAAATAAAATACTGTGATCACATTATTATTTTCCATTCCTTTATTTTCCATTCCTTTATTAATAAAGGGAGTTAGGGAGATAATTGAATCAGCTGTTCGCGTCATGACAACGACAACAATTAGGAGGAGCAAATAAAATTTTTTTGTCTAGACTTATTCAAAGATTTTGACGTTTCTCTTTGAAGAATAGATTTTTTGTTTTCTATAGGCTATAGGCATATGTTTTCATAATTACTTTATGATTTTATTTTTCACCACAGTTTGAATTTGGTTTTAAATTTTCAGTTTTGGTGATTTTCGTTGATTTTCAAACCAACGTTGTTAAATTTCAGTATAGCTTAGTGGAATAAAACGTTGCTACATTTTGAATTATGGTGCATAGGTAGTTATGCCCAATTTTCAAGTATAGTAGGCACATAGGTATAGCTATATTTAATAGATTTTTGGTAGGCTCTTTTCACCGTAGGTATTTTATTATGTTTGTTATTCAAAAAGAAGTTAGGTATAGGTACATAATTGGAATTTTGAATAGCAAAAATAATAATAATTATATAGGTATTCGGTAGGTAGGTTTAATTTATTTTTTTAACGTTTAGGTAGGTATGAAGGTATATACCTAGGTACATATGTAAATATCAATGTAGGGATGAAGGTGGGTGGGTGGGTGGTTGTGTATGCACAGGGTAGTACCTATTGAGACATTTAATTTTTAAACATTTAAAAAAATATAGATAGGTACCTAACCTACATAGATATGAATGTATTCGGTAGGTAGGTATGTACGTAAATTTTAATTATTAACCAACCACCCACCTATAAAAAATTATTTTTCAAAGCAAACCAAATACCTTATAGGCACCTACAACCTACCTTGCTTTCTTTTTCGAAAAAAAAATACAACCTAGGTATCTACCTATTTCTGGGTAAAAAAGGTACCTTTCTGTCAAAAAAAAAATATTTTGTAGGTAGGTAGGTACCTGACTAATTATACAATTTAGAAAAAAATAAATTTTGTTTTAAGCAGGTATTAATGTATTTAAATTGAAAAAAAAAATTGAAATTGAAATAGGAATACATAGGTATAGGCAATTTAGCAAAATTTGAAAAATATCAAATGTTTTTTTTGGAAAAAATTTGTTTTCATCAGCAGACAATTTTTCAAAAACTAAAAAAAATTAAATTCATTTAAATACATAGGTACACCTAAAAACTATTTTAAAAAAAATTAAGTAAAATTTTTCCGAAAAAATTAGTTTATATGAGTAGACAATTTTTAGAAATTAAAAAAAAACACAAAAATTTGGTGTTTTAATTTAAAAAAAAACAATTGCAATGCCCCTAAAAAATATTTTTTCACAGAAATTAGGAAAATATTTCGAAAAAAAATAGTTTTTTTGAATACAAATAATTTTGAAAAATTTTAAAAAGATAAAACTTTGGTGTTTATTAAAAAAAAAATTGCAATACTCCAAAAAAAATTTTTTTTTATATAAAATTAAGTTAAAAAAGAGTTTTTGTGAGCATAAAATAAAAATTTATTATTTCAAAATGACCTCTTAATCTGATTTACAAGCAAATAATCCCACTCAAACACCTACTTAGTCGTTACTATAAGAAGGAAACCAACCTATATCCCCAATTTTACTAAAAAAAACCGTCAAACTTATATGAAAAAGTAAGACATGCTTACCACATTTGTTAATTGTTTAGCATTTCAAACCGATTTCTTACAAAATTTAACTTAATTAAGTATTTCTAACTTGGTTTACCAGCATGTTTTTAATAAATTAAAGCCCAATGCAGAAAAATAAGTGTCTTGTTTTAACTTTCCAGAACATTGATAATTAATTTTCAAGAAAAAACACACTAATTTTAATTTAATAAGAATACTTTTTCTCTTCTTAAAGTCTAAACTACAAATTTGGCTGAATAAAAACCTGAGGCCACATGAATTTAAAAATTAAATGAAAAACTGAACGTAATAAATATATCAGATGATAGGTATGATGGTAAATTTAAAATTTTTCAAGTCTCAGCTCAAACGGATTATTTTTTCTTCAGTTTTTAACTAATTTTTATATTTTGATGTTCAGCTCAATTTATGGAAAAGCTTAAAAAAAAATATTTACGTGCACGTCTGATTCAACAATTACATTGTCTAAGTTTCAGCTCAATCTGATAGTTAGTTTTTGAATTTTACAACATAAACGAACAATCATCTGTGTATATCTACCTACATACATACGTATATAGATACAAATAAATACCTACCTAATGTAAGGCATCTAACTTGAGTTCATAAAAAATCTTAAATAGAGCCTTTCTAATAACATCATATAGTATTTACATAACTTAAATCTCAATGGAAAACCTCTACCTACAAAAGTGTATAACATCCTTCGCTATAAAATTCAGTCAAAAAGTATTTATTCAAAACAAAATTATTTTTCTCAGTGGTTACCGAATTTGCATGCATATTATACATTTGTGGGCATTCTCAGTCATACGTCACAGCATGCATATACCTATATGCATATTATACATATGCTCTATTCCCAAACAGACGTCACAGCAAGGACAAAAATTCAACCTTCTTTTGAACACTATTTTATTTTCGTTCTTTCTATACCTACCCAACAACAAACAAAAAAAAAACATTTTCCCCTTTCTACAAAAAATGATAGAAGCAAAAAGAAAAAATTATCTTTTTTCCTGTCCCTCTTCAACTCCCATACATTTTGTATAGGTTCTTCTCTATCGTCAATTTTCCCTTAGCCTTAATAATTATTCTCTTATTATTATCTCCTACTTTCAATTCCATTATTTCATACTCTGCCTACTCTTAAAACTGGACACCTCAGTCTGCACAAATCATCTGATTGTAGTTAGGCCGCGGTTGCCCAGGTGGCGTCGCGTTCGTTCCTCTTCATGATACTACTATATAGCCTGATTACATGGGTCGTTATACTTATGAGCGCATCGCATGAGACAGGTAGATTTTATGTGCGTAAAAAAGAGAAGGTAGATTCCACCTTCTCTTTTTTACGCACATAAAATCTACCTTTCTCATGCGATGCGCTCTTCAGTAAAACGACACATGTAATCAGCCAGATTGTAAGTCACAATTGCTTGATTTCGTTAACAAATAATTTGAACGAAGTTTTACTTTTTTTTCGTGTGTATACTTTGAGTAGGTACATATCGTTACAAAATCATTTGAACGAGTTGATGGTCAAATGATAATGAGTGGTAATGGGATATTTCTTTTCTAAATTATTTGGGAAGTTTTTGCTGCAGTTATTTTTTTTTGTTTTGGTTCGAATTGAGTGCACAAAAGGGTTGCACGAGTTGGTGGATATTGGAAAATGAGAAAAAAACTGCGGAACTTAATCAAATAAGGAGAAAAGTAAAAATATTTTGTGGGTGGCTAGGTATTAGATTGATGGAGAAAAGATTATAATATTATCTTAAAGTTAGGCGTTCATGAACGAAATGAACGCCACTGATATACTTCTTTTTAACATACAAAATCTGTTGAAATGTGCCTTTTTTACCAATATAAATCAATTTTATAAATTTAATTATGTTCTATTTGTGAATATCGATATTATTTACAAGAATTCTTCTTCTGTACGCAGACTTTTGTAGATCACTGTACATTATATTTCTAGAAAATTTGAAAAATAAAATTGCATGACAAGTAAGTCCAATTAAAAAAATAAGGTCCTGCTTGCATCCGTTTTACCTGCACATAGAACTTCAATCACCTCAATATCAACTATAGTGATACATATATATCACGCTATCAGACATCGACTACTATAATTTCAACAGCGCAGCGTACAACCTCACCAGACAAGTTTGTACGACATATAGAATGTCAGCGCCTTAAAAGACGTCAACTACGAAGTACAACAACAGTGTCTTAAACAACACCAACTACAACAACATCAACAGCAGGCAACTTCACCAGACAAGTTTTTACGACGTACACAGCATAAGAAAAGACATCATATACAACTTACTACAACAGCGCATAACAACCAGAACGTGTAACATCATCAACAGCTTTATTCCACAAGATCCCAAAAGCTAAGTTCCTATCTTCCCATTTTCCTTTATCCTGATTTTTTTTTTTTGTTATTATATTTTTTGATTATATTATTATTATTAATTAGGTATTTTATCGTAATATTTGAGCAAGTAAAAAGAAAGGAATAAAATAAAGTTCAAACTCTTGTAAGTAATAAATAAAAAAAAAAAATAAATCTACTTGGAGCTAATCATTCTATAAAAATAATAAGAAATACAAAAAAAAAAACACAATAAGAGAAGAGGAACAAAACAAAACAAATAAGAAAAAAAACAATTTCAAAATAAGTATTTGTATCGATTAGGTAAAAGAAAAAAAAACTGTAAAGCGAAACGATTTAACTACAATAAAATTTTAATTAATCTATACAGGTACCTACCGAAACTTATACATTCATAATTATAAACGAAACAGCCATTCATTCCAAATTGACATGGTGCACCTCATCTTTGGACAACGGCAGAACGGTTTAGTATTAACGACAGCAAAATCAAATTAAAGTTATCAATCAAAAGCCTCCGGTAAGTCAATTTTTTTTTTTAGAGAAATTATTATTTGAAAGCTTTATTTCGTATTCGCTGCAAATTGGTTTTTCCATAAATTGTTTTATTGAGCTTGGGTATTGTAACGATTTAATAATTATCCAACTACTTTCAATTTAAAACAAGAGAAAATCCTCTAACTGTTTGCAGCGCCATCTCTCGGAAAAACTAAACATCAAACCTTCAACCGTTCACAGCGCCATCTTGTGATACAGCTGAGTATCAATTCCAATGTTCCATCTGTCAGCGACTGGAAAGTATCCAGTGGATACTAGTAAAGACTAGAACTATTTACTTCCCTATATAAGGAGATGTTTTCGAGCGAGTAGACACAGTTTAATTTTGAATGTGATAACCTAAACTAAGAAGTAAAAGAAAAAGTAAAAAGAAGGAGGATAATAAAATAGATTTGAAGTGAAATAAAGTGTGTGTTTTGTAAAGTAAATAAGTGGACGTTATTATTTAAAGGAAATAAGTTTTACTATCGAACCTTGGTAGAACAATACATTGGTGTCAGAAGTGGGATAAAACTTATGTAATCAGATAATCTACGGTGAAAAGTGGTAGATAAAAGTGAAAAAAAAAAAAAATAAAAAAAAAGCAGAAAAAACGGGTAAGATAGTGAATTTATTGAATTGTGTTGAACTTAAGGCAGAATTGAATAAACGAGGTCTTCCTACTGCTGGAACAAAAAATGACCTCATTATTCGACTACAAGAAGAGTTAAGACAACACGGAGAAAACCCAGACACATTTCTCTTTGAGATTGAAATGCCCGAAGAACAAGTAAGTCCTAGCTTAGACATGAGCAATATGATGACTTTGTTGTTTGCTCGATTTGATAAACAACGCAATGAACAAAAGAATCTTCTGGAAAGATTTGATGAACAACGCAACGAGGAAAAGAATGAACAAAAGAACCTTCTGGAACGACTTAATGAACAACGCAATGAACAAAAGAATCTTCTCGAAGACCAACGTAATGAGCAAAAGAATCTTCTCGAAAAACAAGAAAACAATATGGTGGAAAGATTCCAAGAACAGAAAATGGCTGGGATGACGAAGACAAATATATAGCTCTGACGCTTGCCCTTAGAGGACCTGCTGCTGAACTATTGCAAATCATACCAGCACACAAGAACTGCAACTTCAGTGCTCTTTTTCACGCTATCGACAAACGTTTTGGAGATGGCCATATGCAAGAAGCCTTTCGCGTCCAACTCAATACCAGAGTACAGAAAAGAGGAGAAAGTCTGCAGCAACTTCAAGCAGACATCGAACGGTTGGCTCGTTTGGCATACCCAACTGCAGGAGACGAAATTATAAGTCAGTTTGCAACAGAAGCCTTTGTCCGTGCTGTATTCGACATCAACCTACAGCGAGCAATTCGAACTGCTGGAAAACGGACGCTTCCTGAGGCATTAGCTTTCGCTTTGACTATGGACGCAGCAGAACACGCTTCTCAAGGAGTTCATCGAGTGAGAGAAGTGGAAGTTGAAGAATGCTCATGTCAAAGAGTTGCATTCCAAAGAAACCAGCAAAATGGACCTGCTCGTTGCTGGAATTGTAATAAGACCGGACACCTATAGCGCCAGTGCAGACTACCACCGAGAAGAGCTGCATGTCAACATTGTGGAAGCAGAAATAATACTGCAGAACAAAGAAGCAATAACACCAACACAGTCGCTTGTCGGAAAACGAGTAAGAACCAACTTCGAGGGCAGAAGCTGGTTTCTGGTATCGATGGCCCCAGAACCACCATCCAAGTCTCGCAGACTAAACGAGACAACAAATGTCTGACAGTGGAGGCAACCTTAAACATCAAGAAACACGTGGCTACAATTGACACCGGTGCCACAGCCTCCATTCTACGAAGGGACTTGGTCACGATGACATGGTTACATAACACCAATAGCTTTTGTCTGAAAACAGCAACAGGAGAAGCCGCAAAAGTGTACGGAGAAGTTCGTCTTCCGATTCGATTGGTAGAGCTGGAGTTTACACATGTGTTTCTGGTAGCAAATATATGTGATGAATGCATTATCGGAATTGACTTCATGAAAGAACATGGAGTAATCCTGGATATCGGTAAGCAAGTTTTTAAGTACAAAAATGTAGAGATTCCAATGGTTTATGGTGACGAAAAATCATCAACTCTAAGGCCCCAGTTATAGCTATCATTGAAAACCATCATTGAAAACTTTAATGATTGGTTTTGAGACATTTAGGAAGTGAAGTCCGAAACGATTTTGATACAAAAATAAGGCTGATGGCTTAAATTATAATTTTTGTGAAAAAAAAAATTTATTCGGGCCCAAACTTCGCCATAAAATGAAATTTAATTTTTCAATGATCATTGGTAAGGTAGTTCATTCATTGAAATAATAAAAGTCATTTTATGTGGATGGTTGGGCCAAAACGAAATTTTTTTTTGGCAAAAATTAATAATTAAGTCACCGCTTTCATATTTGCATCAAAATATGCACTGATTAAGCTTTTTAAGTCCCTCAAAACCAATCATTAAAGTTTTCAATGATAGCTATAACTGGGGCCTAAGAACTGTTATCAAAGAAGACATAAGCTTTCCTTGATATGTGTAGCCACATATTATCGTCGTTTCGTGAAAGATTTTGCTGGAATCGCCAAAAGCTTGCATCAGCTTACTGAAAAAGGGAAGCCGTTCAAGAAAAGCTTTCAAGAACTGAAGCTGCGCTTATGTAAAGCTCCTGTGCTGACCTATCCGACTCCAGGAAAACCTTTTATCATCGACGCTGATGCAAGTAACGTTGGAATTGGAGCTGTACTCTCACAAGTCCATGATGGAGAAGAAAAAGTTGTCGCCTACTACAGCAAGGTACTCTCGAAGCCAGAGCGTAATTATTGTGTTACCAGAAGAGAACTTCTAGCTCTGGTTTTAGCAACAAAGCATTTCCATAAATACATCTATGGACAAAAGTTCGAAGAGGAAAACTGCATTCTAACGGAGACGCATTATCTCGGCGACCATGCAAACAAGACTGCAAACATTGCACGCGTCAAGAAGAAAAGGAGGTGATTGCCGTACAACGAATAGGAGCCGATCCCATTTACGGTTGGAGGAACGAAGAACTCAGGATTGCTCAACAAGAAGACTCAGATATCGAACCCATTCTTGCATGGAAGGAACAACAAGAAAAAAGCAGAATGGAGTGACATCTCTGATAGAAGCCCTGCTCTGAAAGCTTATTGGGCCCAATGGGACTCGCTTCATGTGCAAGAAGGGGTACTTAAGCGTAAATGGGAATCCGCAGATGGTAAGTCTTATGTGATGCAGCTTATTGTTCCTCGGTCAAAGGTAAATGATGTTCTTCGAGAGATGCATGATGGAGCTTCGGGAGGTCATTTGGGAGTCAATAAGAGGCTGGAAAAGGTACTACTGGCTACATGCAAGAGATGACGTCGAAAAGTGGTGCCGAAAATGTGATACTTGTGCAGCTGGCAAGGGGCCAGGTAGAAAGATGCAAAGTAAAATGCATCAGTACAATGTGGGCACACCTTTCGAAAGGCAATTCGATGGTAAATTTGTTTACATGTGAACTTAGAATTAGGGCGCTATCGCAATAAATGCATCGAGGTCGCGGTGGCCAAGGACGTATCAAAGGGGTGATGCGTGGGAGGGTTATAGCCTCTTGGACAAATAACATCTTGTCCTTCACTTTACCAAGGTTGCCACTTATATTTTTCTTGCGCTTTATTTCTAGGTTTGAACCTACCAACATTTTATGGCCTTTCGCTTTAAAATCGGGATGACTTTCGGTCTCAAGAGTTTTTTTTTTGAACCGACTTACGATAAAGTTTTATGATTTTCGGCATGACTTAAAGACGTAACACACGTCTTGACTAAGATGGCAAGAACTCACTCAGCCGACGAGCAGAGCCCTGGTTTAAGCTAGCATGCCGAGCCATCGTAGTTCTGGACACCCTCCACATCTGCAGCCAGGATCGGTCGATGGAATCCTGTAAGCCTAGGATCGTAATGGGAGCATAGGAGGTGGAGGTTTACAAGGACACATCGGAGTAAAATTATTTAAAGTGCTTTCTCGAGCGAGGCATTTTTTATGGAGGGTCATAGCACCTCCACTTTTGAGATGATAAATAAATTTTTTTATGAGTGTCCTTGTCTTACCATCTGGTTCCGTTACATATAAAATCCCAATTTAAATCTAAAATTGGAACACTAAATTCTATAATCGTTGAAAAAATACTCCATCGAAATTTTTCTAAATATTCTACCTCCTAAACTTAAATTCATTCTGGCCTAAGGGAATAGTCGTGCATGAGTATCAAAATAGAAAATCAAATAACAATTCCCACCATTTTCAAAAACGATTGACAATGCGCAGCCTCAACCAAAGCAGCTACAAAAATTACTGATTTACTAACAGAATGTAAACGGCCTCCGGACAAAGACCAACAAGGTCTATAAAAATGTAAATAAAATTCCTCATGATGTTCTCATACTCACAGAAACCTGGCTGAATACTTCTTTTGCTGACACAGAGTTATTTGATTCGATTTTTAAAATTTTTCGGCGTGATCGCCATAATGAGGTTTGTTAATAGGCGTTCGTAATCATCTGTTTTGTAATCTTGTCGACGATTTTTTGGACTCCAACCTTGAAGTAATTGGTGTTTAAATATCAACTCCGTCTGGATATTTATATGCGGTTATTTGCTATATCCCTGCTTCTTCCACCTCTGATGTCTACAATAAACTTATCGATTGCTTAGAATCTATAAATGAGAAAATTGAACCTTCAGATGAACTTTTTTTTATTTTCGACTTCAATCTGCCGAATCTTGAATGGGCTGAAACACAGGAACTTGAATGTTATCATGCCGTTAATGCGTCGAGCAACAACGAAGTTCTTTTTATCGATAGAATGACTTCATTTGGACTTAAATCTGCCAAATCTTGAATGGGCTAAAACACAGGAACTTGAATGTTATCATGCTGTTAATGCGTCGAGCAACAACGAAGTTCTTTTTATCGATAGAATGACTTCATTTGGACTTAATCAATTAAGCTATGTCAAAAACCAATTTAGCAAAACCTTAGAACTTGTATACTTTTCTGACCTCAATAATTCTGATGGAATTGCGCTACCCGCTGATTCAAAACTCATTGAGGAAGATCGACATCATCCTGCATTATCTATTTCATTAAGCCTAAATATTATTAAGGTAATTTATCATTGTAAGAATATGCATGAATTCAACTTTAAAAAATGTAATTTTTCTGAACTCTACCGTTTATTGGATATTATCTGGAATAGCTTATTTTTTATTGTCAGTTTTGATGAAATGGTCTTTCGTTTTTAGAAAATTTTGTTTGATTGTTTCTTAAAAACCAATCTGTTATGGAAAATAAGACCTTTAAATTGCACTCCACCGTGGTTTGATCAACATATTAAAACTCTTAAAAATAAAAGAAACAAGGCTTGGCTGAAGTTGATCGATCCTGGAGCGTCAAGGCTCAAAATGATTATACTACACTAAGAGATGAATTTATTAACCACGCTCCAATTTTCTTTATTCGGACTTTATATCTAAAACTGAAGGTGATCTTAAATCTAATCCGCGAAAGTTCTGGAAATATGTCAATAGTAAAAGAAAATCTGATGGATACCCAACTAAAATGTGTTATCAAAATTCAGAAAGTCATTACCCAGAGGAAATAGCAAATATGTTTGCCGAATACTTTCAGTGTGCTTTTGAAGTATCTACTTGCGATACAATATACAAATAATACTCCTGCTGTAGATGAATTTTTACATCTTAATTCGATTGAGTTTACTATTTCTGAGGCAACTATCTTAGAGTATATTACAAAATTAGATGATTTTTGAAGTCCCGGTCCTGATGGTTTTCCCGGTTTTATGTTAAAAAAAATGTGCAATATATATTTCATATCCGTTATTTATCCGATTCCGATATTTCCGACCCTTTGGAAAAATGTATTCCTCATAAGAAAGGTAAAAAAACATGGTTTTAAATTATAGACCAATTGCTAAACTATCTGCAACTATCATTATTATTTGTGATAATTTGTCTTTTCACTGTTCCTCCGTTTTATGCGACAACCAACATGGCTTTGTTAAAAAGAAATCCACTGTAACAAATTTGTTACAGTTTACTACATTTTGTATTGATGCGTTTAAAAAAAAACAACAAGTTGACTGTATTTTTACTGACTTTAGCAAAGCATTTGACAAATTTAGCCACCATATACTTTTAAGAAAACTTCAAAATAAGGGTCTTAACGACAGATATGTGTTATGAATATCTTCATAACTCAAAGATAGGTTATATAGTGTTGTTTAAAATATTGAACGTTCTAAATGTTTTACTGTTAAGTCTTGGTCCGTTATTATTTGTACTATTTATTAACGATCTTCCGTCCATCGTAGTTAATTCTATGTCTCTTATATATGCCGATGATGTAAAAAATTTTCGTATAATCAACTCTGTAGAAGACTGTAATCTTTTACAAAAAGACCTTCAAAATTTCTGGGAATGGTGCAATATTAATGGTTAAGTTATAAATATTGACAAGTGTAAAGCAATTTGTTTCACACGTAAGAAAAATGTGATTGCCTATAATTATGCGATTAATTTGTCACCTGTAATCTATCTAGTTTTACTGACCTTGGGATAGTGTCATAGTGTTGGACTCAAAACTAACTTTTATTGACCATTTTGACTATATTATTAGAAAAGCTAACATGACTCTTGGTTTTACTAAAAGATTTGCTCGATTTAAAAGTCCTTAAACCGACTACATTTAACCGAAGTAAACCGATAGAATTTAAACGACAAAATCTCGTTTAAATTGGTTACACTCACACCGTTAAAGCAAAAAAGGACATTCGGTTTACGTCGGTTTAAATTTGTGATTTAAACCGAAAGTCGGAAAGCATCGCAAGTATGAAAAAACTAAAAAGGGTTTTTTTTTGGCTTTTGAGTTGCTGTTTGCTGATTTATTTATCAATCTTTTCAAGTTTCAGTGTTGAATCAAAATGAACAAAAAATCTAAAATTGCGCAAATACAGAAAGTGCTATCAAAAGAATAAAAATAAAAAGAGAATTCAACTCCGGCCAAGCGCTTTACTCAATTTAAAACTAATTTGTTGTGTGACCTTATGTTGGCCAGCGACGTCAATACTATAACACCGTACGGTCGCATACGCTGGTGGGAAGAAATCAGTCCTGTGAAGTTAGCAAAAGAATTGTTTAAAATTTAATAAAAAATGAGAGTTCCCGGTAGCAAACAAAGAGTTCTAGAGTTCCTCATACTTTTTTTCAATAGTTCTGGCGAATTAAGTGTTAAAATTCGATAAAAAAGTTTTTTTTGCTAACTTCACGCAGCAAGGACTTTTTTGAGAAAAAGAGTTCTGATCATGTTTTTCAACTTAAAATCAAGAGTTCTAGAGTTCCTGATGGGTTTGATAAAGAGTTCTGCAAAAATTGAAATAATTAGGGCTATTTAAGGTGCCCATTGACTTAGAACCAAAAATTTTCAAAATCCAAAAAAAATCAAAAAAAGGAGTTCTGATTAGAGTTCCCGATAGCAAACAAAGAGTTCTTTTCTAAAACTAATTGTTCAAAAGTTATTCGCAAATTGAGGTGCCCATTGACTTAGAACCAAACATTTTCAAAATCCAAAAAAATCAAAAAAAAAAAAGGAGTTCTTATTAGAGTTCCCGATAGCAAACAAAGAGTTCTGAACATTTTCCTAATAACTTTTTTTTCTAAAACTAATTTTTCAAAAGTTATTCGCAAATTAATTGCGATTTATAGGTAGGTACTATATGGCAAGTTATGGATTCGTACAAAAAATCGAATTCGAGATTTTGGTCAAAAAGTGGGTCTCGCAAAAACAACCGCCTGTTTATTTTTTTTAAACTCGGTAACTAGCGTTTTTTGGATATTCTAATTTTATTTTCGAAAAAAAAACGACTTAAATACAAAAACAAATAAAAATTGAATAAAAAAGTAGTTTGGGTAGGTTTCAATTTGCTCATAAACTAGAAGACATAAAACCATCTAGATGTCAGTGTTCGATTAAGAATTTATAGGGACATCATGCATGAAATAATTAAAGCCAATTCAGTACTTAATTTCATAACTTTGAATAAAACGCACTTTTAAAACACCATCGTAGTGCTGGGTACTATAGCACTTTCTGTTCTTTCTGTTTTTTGTGTTCGCTACACATGAGCATTGAGCACAAAAAAAATTTAGTTTTTTATCAAAGTTTTGAGTTTGAATGCAAATTTTTTGAAAACTATTAATAAAAATAATATAATTTAAATGAAGAATTAAAGAAAGGATTAAGAATGCTCATGTGTAGCGAACACAAAAAAAAGAAAGAATAGAAAGTGCCATAGTACCCAGCACTACGATGGTGTTTTAAAAGTGCGTTTTATTCAAAGTTATGAAATTAAGTACTGAATTGGCTTTAATTATTTCATGCATGATGTCCCTATAAATTCTTAATCGAACACTGAAATCTAGATGGTTTTATGTCTTCTAGTTTATGAGCAAATTGAAACCTACCAAAACTACTTTTTTATTCAATTTTATTTGTTTTTGTATTTAAGTCGTTTTTTTTCGAAAATAAAATTAGAATATCCAAAAAACGCTAGTTACCGAGTATAAAAAAGATAAACAGGCGGTTGTTTTTGCGAGACCCACTTTTTGACCAAAATCTCGAATTCGATTTTTTGTACGAATCCATAACTTGCCATATAGTACCTACCTATAAATCGCAATTAATTTGCGAATAACTTTTGAAAAATTAGTTTTAGAAAAAAAAGTTATTAGGAAAATGTTCAGAACTCTTTGTTTGCTATCGGGAACTCTAATAAGAACTCCTTTTTTTTTTGATTTTTTTGGATTTTGAAAATTTTTGGTTCTAAGTCAATGGGCACCTCAATTTGCGAATAACTTTTGAACAATTAGTTTTAGAAAAGAACTCTTTGTTTGCTATCGGGAACTCTAATCAGAACTCCTTTTTTTGATTTTGTTTGGATTTTGAAAATTTTTGGTTCTAAGTCAATGGGCACCTTAAATAGCCCTAACTATTTCAATTTTGCAGAACTCTTTATCAAACCCATCAGGAACTCTAGAACTCTTGATTTTAAGTTGAAAAACATGATCAGAACTCTTTTTCTCAAAAAAGTCCTTGCTGCGTGAAGTTAGCAAAAAAAAACTTTTTTATCGAATTTTAACACTTAATTCGCCAGAACTATTGAAAAAAAGTATGAGGAACTCTAGAACTCTTTGTTTGCTACCGGGAACTCTCATTTTTTATTAAATTTTAAACAATTCTTTTGCTAACTTCACTGGACTGAGGAAATCGCCCGAATTTTCAATGCCTTGCCAGTGACCAGTAAGTTGTATATTCTTGTATTTGTCTTTTCTCTCTATTTTTTTTGTTCTTTCCCTCTATCAGCAATGAACGGATCTTGAATCGAACATTAGTTCATGTGGTGAACGCTAATATAACTAATGACAGATAAAAATGCATTTATTTTCGAATTGTCATTTTATATTTAAATAAAATTAATTCATTCGTGTCACACACAAAAATACACATTAGAAATGTCTTTCATTTGTCCTTATCGTTGTTGATGCTGGGCAAAAATATCAAACGTCCACCGCATAGGGTCTTCCAGACATTCCTTGCAGGATTTGTTGCAAATTGAATTCTTGATCTGGTTGCAGCGCCCAGTAGTAACTTCGGCAATGGTATATCGTTAACGCCTAAGTCTCCCATATCTACACATAATATTATACAGGACGGCAAACACTGCGACAATTTTTTGTATGACTGCCACTCGTTGCACTTGGATGGCACTCGACCTTCGCAAGTTGCATTGTTCGATATGGACGCCAAATTCGCACTTCTATCGGGCCTACCTCTTCATCTTTGTCGCTTGACGACGAGGATGATGATGACAATAAAACCGCATTTATGCCAACAATGGCATTTTCCATCTTGGAAAATAGAATATTTTTGAACGTTAAAATGGCAACAGAAAATGGATACACTGCTACACTGAATATTGCACTGACTGAACAAACAATAAAATGTTGAATATTACCTAAAACTATTTAAACCGTACCTAAAGGACACGAAAATGTCTCGTTTAAGTTGGAGTCGGTTTATCGTAGTTAAATCGATCATTCGGTTTAAAATTTTTGATAGCGTCAGCTTAAGTGAGTGAATATTACCGATTAGTCGGTTTAAAAATTTTAAACTGACTACTGAATTTAAACAGATCTTAAACGGCGTGAATATTACGGCCGTTATGTTCTAAGAACTCTTTATGTCTCATTCGTAAGATCCATTTTAGAGTATGGTTGTTTTGTATGGGCGCCATATTATGCGGCTCATATTAATAGATTGAAGTCCGTTCAAAGAATATTTATGAGATTTTGCTTAAGATTTCTACCATGGTCAAATCGAATTACCTTGCCACCTTAAGCTCAACGTATTCAATTAATAAATATTCCATCGCTAACGAGTCACAGAGTGTATCTACAATTTTCCATTTTCCACAAAATTCCATTGATCCTCTGTCGATTAAATTTCATTGCTAGTCAGTATAGTTTGAGAAGGCAGTTGCCAATTTGTAACATTTTCAGTAGATCAAACTACGGTGCTATTAGTCCTTTGAATCTTTTAATTAATATTTACAATAAAAATTCAAATATAATTAATTCCAGCAATGACAATGTAAAATCACTTAACTAAAGAAAAATATTTTTTATTCAACATAGTCCATAATGTACATTAGATGTAAGTTTTTCTTTTTTTGTTATAATTTTCAAAAAATGTGTACCGTTAGTATTTAACAAAATTAGTAAAAACAAAATAAAAACAATACTCCATCCTTACTTGGAAAAGCCTAAAAGACAAATTAGAGGCTGAATTCAAGAAAGTGAAAACTCGGTCATCTGCTCACAATAAACTTGCTACCATAAAGCAACGTTTCAAATAAACTGTTAAAGAATTTGGTGAGCGTGTTCTAGCAGCCCTTAATTGTCTTAACTCCGCTACTTTTGCCACAAGCAGCGATGAAACTGTAAAAGCATTCCTTGTAGCAGAAAATCGGAAGCTAGCAATCTAAGTTTTTGAGGATGGTTTGAAGAACGAGCAGGTTAAGCTTATAGCGAAAGCTTATGGGGGTGTCGATCTATAAAAAAACTATAGCCCACGCTGAAGGTCATGCCACTCGTATAAACCACAGCTCTTCCTTTTCTAGATATACGAATCCCGTTAATAGCCATACGGCAAGGTTTTGCAATATCTGTGGTAAGCAGGGGCATACCCAAGATACCTGTTACAAAGACACGCAGTTTCCCAGTTTTTCTAAAGATAAACCTTTAAAAAAGGAAACACACTTTTTGAACTGTGATTATTGTAAAAAAAAATCACTCTATAAACAATTGCAGAGCTTACGCAAATCGAACTCCCTCGTATAGCAATAATCAAGAAGGGGATAGTAGAAGAAATCCATTTAAAAATAACGTCCGACACAACAACATAGCACCAGGGTATAGTAATTGGCACTCGGACGAGGACTTTTATCCTCAGCAACACAATTCGGGAAATGAATGTGTTCGGGAGGAGACAAGCGGCAACCCCAACGAATAATTACTAAAGCCGATTTACACCAGAACAAGAACTAAATTTTAAGTTTCACGTATCGTTCTGCAATGAATTCAGAGAGCCAACGATACGTATACAGTTTAGTCCATCAAACAAAAAATATACCACGTTGCTTATTGACACGGGAGCAGACATATCCCTTTTAAAAAATACTTCTTCTTTAGAAAGCCATAGTGAATTCTACATAATATCAACCATAGCCGGGGAGTCATTACACACTCTGGGGATAATATATGGAAATTTGGAATTTAAGACTGCAGATCACACGATGATCTTGAAACATCCTTTCCACATACTTACCGATCAGGTAAATCTACCCTATGACGGTATAATAGGAAACGACTTTCTATCAAAATTAAAGTGCCTAGTAAATTACAAAGAAAAGTCTTAAATAGTTCCACAGTTCAAAATCAATTAAGTCGAGGAAAGGGAGCCATTATCTACGGATAGTGGAGGTAAGCATCTAGGAGAAACATGCAATTCTATGAACGGGGCCTATAGCCAGAGCCATGACGAGTCGCTATTTGAATCACGATCTACCAACCCAGATTCTAAAATAAAAAAGGAAAATCTATTCGAAAATTATATAACTCTAAAACCTGGTTGTGAACAAATAATTAAAATTCCATTATAAAAAAGAAATAATTCCAGGTATATATCTTGCCGAAACTGTCCTCAGACCTGAAGAAAAAATGCTCAAGGTTTTGATTCTGAATACGTCAGAAAATTAAGGAAAAGTTAATGTAAACAATATTGATTACGAATGGGATGACATTTCAAATTTCAATGCCGTAAGCCTTAGGTCAGAGAAAGATCCCATTAAAAATAGATTACAAAAAATTACTTCCTCCATACAACTTGAACACTGTAATGAGGAAGAGAAAACTACAATATAAGGACTATGTAGGGAATACAATAACCTTTTCACTTTGAGGGAGACCACCTAACGTATACAGATATAATGTATCACGAAATAAAAACGGATACAAGTTAACCACCCCTATTGTTAGACCATATAGACTCCCTGAAAGTCAAAAACAGGAAATTCAAAAACAAGTAAGTGAAATGCTGGAAGATGATATAATTAGACCAAGTTCTAGCCCTTGGAACTCCCCACTTTTGATTGTCCCTAAGAAACCTGATTGTCTCGGTGCCAAACGATGGAGAGTTGTAGTAGATTTCCGAAAATTAAATGAACTTACAGTCGGAGACGCATATCCTATAATAAATATTTCTGAGATTTTGGATCAACTAGGCCGAGCAAAGTATTTAAGCACCCTTGATCTCGCTAAGGGGTTTCATCAAATTCTGGTTAGCGAGGAAGACAAACCAAAAACTGCCTTTAGTACACCTTACGGACATTACGAATACAATCGTATGCCGTTTGGTCTGAAAAATGCTTTTCAAAGAACGATGAATAACGTACTAATGGGATTACAAGGAATACATTGTTTTGCTTACGTCGGTGATATAGTTGTACATATATGGATATGATCTAAACGATCACAATACTAAATTTCGACCGACTACGTGAGCACATCCTAAAACGACTACCTGATAAATGTAATTTTGTTAAAAAGGAATTTATTTACTTAGGACACATTATTTCTAAAGAAGGTCTTAAACCCGATCCAGACAAAATCAAAGTGGTTAAAACTTATAATACGCCGAAAAATCAAAAGGGAATTAAATCATTTTTGGGTTTTGTGGGCTATTATAGACGATTCATTAATAACTTTTCCAGTATAGGCAAACCCTTGACAAAATTGCTCAAAAAGAACATCACGTTCAAATGGGACATCTTTTGTGACGAAGCTTTTAAGATCTTAAAGGAACAAATTATTAATCCTCCAATTCTAATATATCGTGATTTCGAAAAGTGTTTTAGTTACAACAGACGCCAGTGACGTAGGAATAAGCGCTGTACTTTCGCAGGGTGAAATTGGACAAGACAAACCAATCTCTTTCGCCAGTCGAACACTGAACGATCATGAGACCAAATATACTACCACTGAAAAAGTGTTATTAGCCATTGTCTTCGCTGTTAATCAATCTCGACCGTACCTCTATGGCCAAAAATTCATAATATGTACGGACCAAAAGCCTTTAGAATGGCTTATGAAATTAAAAAACCCAATGTCAAGATTAGCTAGATGGAGAATTTTACTTTCTGAATATAAATACACAATAAAATACAAACCTGTTAAAGAAGAACTATTTGACTGTTAACAGTCGAATTGTTTTTTCCTGAACACCGTTTATTTTAATAAATATGATTTAAAATCACGAAAACAAAAAAACCAGCATAAAAGTGTTCATATATGCGTTTCGCCCCGATGTAATGGCTGGGCTCATCAGAAGATGACCATTACACCTTGTCTTGACGCATATTTTCCCGAATAAATCGGGATTCCATATAATCCGAGCTACAAAGAGCAACTGCGAATTATATAGTCGCTACAAGTCTTCAAAGAAGATAAATTGTAGCTATTTTTATTGCCTTGCTATGGGACTTTTTAAGAAGAACTATTTGACTGTTAACAGTCGAATTGTTTTTTCCTGAACACCGTTTATTTTAATAAATATGATTTAAAATCACGAAAACAAAAAAACCAGCATAAAAGTGTTCATATATGCGTTTCGCCCCGATGTAATGGCTGGGCTCATCAGAAGATGACCATTACACCTTGTCTTGACGCATATTTTCCCGAATAAATCGAGATTCCATATAATCCGAGCTACAAAGAGCAACTGCGAATTATATAGTCGCTACAAGTCTTCAAAGAAGATAAATTGTAGCTATTTTTATTGCCTTGCTATGGGACTTTTTAAGAAGAACTATTTGACTGTTAACAGTCGAATTGTTTTTTCCTGAACACCGTTTATTTTAATAAATATGATTTAAAATCACGAAAACAAAAAAACCAGCATAAAAGTGTTCATATATGCGTTTCGCCCCGATGGAAAAAACAATTCGACTGTTAACAGTCAAATAGTTCTTCTTAAAAAGTCCCATAGCAAGGCAATAAAAATAGCTACAATTTATCTTCTTTGAAGACTTGTAGCGACTATATAATTCGCAGTTGCTCTTTGTAGCTCGGATTATATGGAATCCCGATTTATTCGGGAAAATATGCGTCAAGACAAGGTGTAATGGTCATCTTCTGATGAGCCCAGCCATTACATCGGGGCGAAACGCATATATGAACACTTTTATGCTGTTTTTTTTGTTTTCGTGATTTTAAATCATATTTATTAAAACCTGTTAAAATGAATTCAAATGCAGACGCACTAAGTCGTATACCTAGCGAGCAAAAAGATAATGTCATGGTAATAATAAAGAAATACAGATGTTTTCTAGTTTTTCATTAAAAGAAAAGGACGGTGAAATCCATCAAGACAAAAAGCTTCCTCTCAAAGTAATAATATTGGCGCAAAATTTTAAACATTTAAAACCTACTCTAAATCAATTTTAAATTGGACGCCGACTCTAAAAATGAGTTTTAGAATGAGAGTCGACGCTTTGATAATTTTAAACGATATAAAGTATACTTTAACGCTAAAGCACTCGTCTAACTTTAAAAGCAGCAAAATGTTTCTCTTTCTTTTTTAAAGTATACTTTATCCATTCAACGTTTGTAATTTCATAACAAAAATTTAAAGAAAAATGTTTGAAGAAGATTTTAAGGATGTAAACCAACAATCACGAAAACTGTCTTAGCTTTATTTTGTGGTGCATGCACTCCCAGTAACCATTACCACGACAAAACAACACCATCTCCACCCCCCCGATTCAATAGACTACGACACCAAACATTATACAACACAAACTTGTATTTGGTCGACCGCCCGCGTCCCAACAAAACCAAAAAAAAATGTGGTTTGGACTACCATATCGCGGCAGATCATTTCCTGCTCACAAAATCGCCCGCCATATTAGCTGAAAAGGTAAAATAGCAAAAGGGGAGTTAAAAAAAAAGAAAAAAATTACAAAAAAAATTTAATTTTCGAAGGGGACACCCGGATTTGAACCGGGGACCTCTCGATCTGCAGTCGAATGCTCTACGACAAATCATAAAAAAAACTTTGCAAATGCGCTAAAACCCTACAAATGCCCTTAAACCCTACAAATGCGCTTAAAACATTTCATTAGTTAGAAGAGTTGTTTAAAGTGTTTAAAAATAAGAAAAGGTTAGACAAGGGCTCGCAACTAAACGACTGCGTTTACTAGAGTCGGTTTTATTCCTTATACGAGGACTGTTTAAAAATTTGCGCCATTGCCTTTAGTAGATTCGCCAGAGGAGAAACTGTTCCGGGATTTAATACCAAACTTTGTAAAACCAGACAAAGGTAAGAGTCTTGAAACCGAGTTCTAACATGTAGTCACATTAAGTCATAATGACCAGACATATTAACTAACCTTTCAAGACGACCTTACAAAATTTGCAGAAGCATACGCTCTTCCTAATGCAGAAGCTCCAACAGTAGCAAGAGTCTTTACCGAAAAAAATGCATGGCAGCACGGCATTCCGCCCTTATTATTAACAGATCAAGGCGCAAACTTTCTCAGCGTCATGTTCAAAGAGATGTGTTCACTACTGAAAATAAAAAACCTAAACGCAACACCATATCACCAACAAACTAATGCAGTTCTAGAACGAAGCCATAAGACATTGATTGAATATTTACGACATTACGTTAATAAAGATCCACTTACATGGGACACATGGAATCCCTATGCTATTTTCGTTTACAACACCACCCCTCACTCTAGTACATGCTCACACGCTATGAACTCCTTTACGGATTTCCACCTAACATCCCTAGCTCACTAACCCAATCACCTAAAATTTGCTACAACTACGATAACTATGCTAATGAGTTAAGAGCACGCTGGCAACATGGGTATGAAGCCGCAAGGGAAATCCTTATACACAAAAAGGAAGCATCAAAAAATTATTTTGATAAGAAATCACATTTTAAAAGTTTTAACGTTGATGACAAAGTTCTTTTAAAAAACAACGATAGACCAAATAAACTTACCTCCTTGTGAGTCGGACCTTATGAGTCGTGAAAACACTATCCACAGAAAACACTATGATTCGAGTAGGAAGAAAAACTAAAGTAATTCACAATATCAATTTTAAATTTTTTGACGAATAGTACAAAATTCTATAAATCCTTCAAACACACACAACTCACACACAGACACACACACAAAAGCAAATCTAGTTAAAAAAAAATTCCACGTTTTGCAGAAATGGATCCAAGGATTTTGTTCATGTGGATAGGAATATTTCTACGTGTAAATGGAAATTTACTAATTGCTGCTATAAATAATAACCCTGGCATTAACTTTGAGCAATGGGGGAAATCTGAATTGTATTCCAACGAATGGAGCTGATACTGTGATACAACTTAGAAAAACTGACCGAAGTGAGAACATGCCCACATCTATATTGCAGAAATAAACAATTTATGTGTGCAACTGCAAGGCAGAGTGAGTTGCGACATCTTATGTAACAGCGCGACTAACGAACTAAACCTTCTACTCATCGATTTTTCGCAAAAATATAGTCTCCTAACAGTAAATAGTATCAGAGAAAAAAGGGCACTACTAAATGCAGCAGGGATTGTAAGTAAAACCTTATTTGGAACTTCAAGTGAGGAGGATGCCGAGTACTACGATATGCAAATAGAAAAACTTGAATCAAATGAAGAACATCTGTTGTCACTGGTGAAGAACCAAACTATACTTCTGGAAACTACATCTAATGTTTTCAATAAATCCGAAATGGCCATAGAGTCCCAGCTTTTTGGAATAAATTCAACAAACAAAATAAATAATGCAAATCATGAACAGCAATTATTTTCCGAAATCGAAACCTTACCACTTTGATTACTCTGATAATTATGCGTTACCAAAACACTGTAGATGAAATTATTGACCTGGTTAGTAATGTTAACCATGGCAAACCACATCCAGCCATAATTACTACAAATCAGCTAAGAACAGCGCTACTAAAAATCAAAAAAGACCTTCCTAGTGGTACAAAATTTCATCGATTGTGTCAAGTAGCATTCTAACTCTTTACCAAATTAGTACAATTAGTGCGACTATACGTCAACAAAAAGTAATTTATGAATTTAGGATTCCACTCCCATACCGGAAATTTCCACGTCTATAAAATTATCCCGCTACCTTCAAATTTCAAAAACCATTTTATATTCATACAACCTGCAACAGAATATCTAATAATAGATTATAATAAAGAATACTACAGTCCTATCAATGCAAACGACTTAGCGAATTGTAAAAACCAGAAGAACACATTCTTATGCCCAATGCTATACCCTTTGTTCAATTTAAAGTCAAAACTATTCAACTGCGAGGAAGAATTATTACGAAAATAGGAAATTTTACCACCCTCATGCGAAGTAAAAGAGGCAAATATTTCAACCATATGGTTACAACTTTCTACCCATAACAAAAAAAAATTGTATGGAAAAAAAATAATAAAGCAAGAAAAAAAGATTTTGTATGTATTAAAAATAAATTTAAATAAAATTTAAAATGTTAACTATTAGTATATGTACATAAATGGCTTTTCAACCACATCATTAATTTTCAGAAAATTTACCTTGAATTTTCTTTATCGGAGGGGGGAAGGATATAGTGATCGCACTACAAATCATCCTACCTCATATTCATCCATGGTGGACTCTCTTCACACGAATCACATCTGCTTCCCATAATAGTGATCGTTTCTCATTTATTTCGTAAGATTCTTTTGCTCACCGACAATATGGGTCAGTACAGTACTACACAGAATGAAGTGTCAAATATCAACACTTGAATGAACGGAGTTGCACTGCACTATATTGAGGGCAGAATTACGAAATATTAAAGTGACGAAATAGTTATTGTTATTGGAAATGCAGTGTGTGTTAAATACGAATGACTTGCACCGCAGTGCAGGAAATATATATTTTGTGGCGGGGATTATTATTATGGAGTCAGAGTTAAGTCGATCGACCACGAGAAAGGTGTAACCATTAATAAATAGGACTAAATAAATAATTAACTAAAGACAAACATTTTTTATCTTTTATTTTGTGACTGACTCTTCGTTCTTCACTCTTCTCGAACATAATTCGAAAGCACGGTGACGGAACGTAACACAGCCACCAAACTGTGCAGAATCTTTCGCGCAAGCTACATATATTGTTGTAAATTTTTTTTTACCGCGCCTGATAAAAACACTACACTTAAGGCATTTGCTGATTTTCGTAAGAGAAATTCGCGACAATTAATGCCTTGTGATTTTGGCGAAGAGTTTATTTTCATGAGAGTCTAACCAAAAGCAATCGGGCTATATTACGCCAAGCAATTGGTGTTAGGCGTTAGCATTAGCTTTTTTCGGTTTTCACTGCAAATGGACTTGTCTGTACTTAAAACTAATTAACAAATATACAGAGCCCGTTTAACCAGAGTAATAGAAGCTAATTAGCTTATAATCGAAAAATTAAAAAAAAAACAAACAGCGATGAGCCACTTATAGCTAACTCTATGCATATGCTAATTTCAATTGTCAACAATCGTAAACTATAAACGAATCATCATCCCGAAGCAGAGCAAGGCAAGGCATGAAATTATACAAAACTGTAATGATGACTAACCAGGGTCAGCACCGGAACACATTTAGTAATTTTCGTATTATTTTATTTAAATTATTTTTAAAAATTATATTAATTTTATATTTTTCAGTTTTTTCATTGCTTTCTTTCTATTTTAAATTTTTACTCCGGCTAATTTTTGTCTATGTAATATTTTCAGCATTGTTTTTTTATATAATTTTCATTAACAGTAGGTATGGATGCTTGGTCTTACTTGGGGGAGTCTTAAAGTTTTCATTTGTAATGAGTAGTGGAGTTTATCAGGTCGGCAGCCTTACACACTTGAATAAAACCAGGAAAATATAACACCTACGCAATCTGGTTTTAGACCAAAACACAGGTATACGACTGCTTTTCAAAATAATCGATGACTACAGCAGGAAATTGACAATAATCATGTATCAACACTGCTTTTACCGGATTTCTCTCAAGCTTTCGAAAATATTTCACACGGAATACTTCTGAATAAGTTGAAGACCTTTTTTGAAATCTCAGCTTTGACTCTTATTAAAAAATACCTTAGTCATACAACTCATGCAGTTTTTGCGAACTTTAAGCTATCCAATTTTTTCTCTACTCGAACTGGTGTGCCTGAGGGATCAATATTAGGTCCTCTTTTATTCAAGTTTTTCATGTTTTTTATGTATGCCGACGATGTACAAATCCACTTGAGCTATCGAATTGGTATGGTTGAAGATGCAACAGCCAGAATAAATGAAGATCTGATGCGAATAGGACAGTGCTCTCACGAAACTCATTTGAAACTTAATTCAAACAAGTGTCAGGAAACTGTTATTAATAACGTCGCTCTTGATATGCCATATCTGCTAATTATTGAACTTGATGGAACAACGTTAAACTACACTCAGAGAAAAATACAGTGTGATATTACCTTAAACGCCTTAGGTAAAGATTTTTCTATGGACTTTGTTAGTCAAGCATAATTTTGCCTGAGAACTAAGACAATTCATGTGCGGCTTAGGTAGAGGAATTTATAAATTCTTAGGTAAATATTTTTCTATGGATTTTGTGAGACAAGCATAATTCTACCTGAGCACTAAGACAATTTATGTGCGGCGCTTAGATACAGAAATTTAGGTTAAATTAGCTTAAAATTCTTAGGTAAATTATTTTTTTGCAATTGCCCAAGGGTTTAGGTATTTCTGCCTTAAATACTACGTGATTTTACCTCCAATAGTATAAATCTGATGTGTAACTTTACAATAGCCCTTACGTAATTCTGCCTTAGATTTTATTTTACCTCCAAAACGTTAACCTGTGTAACTTTACCTCAGGGCTTAGGTATTTCGGCCCTAAATATAACGTGATTTTCCCTCCAATTGTATAAATCTGATGTGTAACTTAAGCCTAGCCCTTACGTAACTCTGCCTTAGATTTTATTTTACCTCCAAAACGTTAACCTGTGTAACTTTACCTCAGGACTTAGGTATTTCTGCCTTAAATATAACGTGATTTTCCCTCCAATTGTATAAATCTGATGTGTAACTTTACCCTAGCCCTTACGTAATTCTGCCTTAGATTTTATTTTACCTCCAATACGTTAGTTAACCTGTGTAACTTTACCTCCGGGCTTAGTTATTTCTGCCTTAAATATAACGTGATTTTCCCTCCAATTGTATAAATCTGATGTGTAACTTTAGCCTAGCCCTTACGTAATTCTGCCTTAGATTTTATTTTACCTCCAAAACGTTAACCTGTGTAACTTTACCGCAGGGCTTAGGTATTTCTGCCTTAAATATAAAGTGTTTTTCCCTCCAATTGTATAAATCTGATGTGTAACTTTACCCTAGCCCTTACGTAATTCTGCCTTAGATTTTATTTTACCTCCAATACGTTAGTTAACCTGTGTAACTTTACCTCCGGGCTTAGGTATTTCTGCCTTAAATATAACGTGATTTTCCCTCCAATTGTATAAATCTGATGTGTAACTTTACCCTAGCCAATTAAACTCTGCCTTAGATCAAACCTAGTTTAACCTACAATTGTATTAATCTGTGTAAACTCACAGGAGACCAGTGATGGAAATTGTTTTCGATAGATAGTGGTACTTGTTAATTGTACTATAAACTTTGTTCTATTCATCTGATGCGGGCACTAAAAATTGATTTGAAATCCATTGAATATAATATCTATTTTTGTATGTATTTCAATGCCGTCCTAGCTATGCGATTAATAAAAAAGTTTAAGTTATAGCTAAATACATTCAAGACTCTGTGCAAAAAGTGGAAAATTGAAAAACAAAAACATATTCTAGAAATTTTTGTTTGAAAAAATTGTGTTTGATCTCTCAACCAATTTGACGATCAACGAATCAATTTTCGTATATTTTTTTTTCGCTCACTCTAGCAGCTTTAGCGCATGTTTTTTTTACTTTTTCCAAAAAAGTTTAATTATATCTATGCTATGCTCGTTTTACAGGCAGTTTTTCCGTCATTACAATGATCACCGTGTACACAGGATGAAGCTAAAATCTTACAGATTAATCTACCCTACCCTATCTCGTGCTCAACTATAAGACAGAATTCCCCTCCTAGTAAAACTACTAAGAATTTTACAGAAAAAGTCAAAACCCCAAAAGTAATTTGGTTTCTGGTGTCAAAGGGGGTTTAATACGGTTTCCACACCAGACAAAAATCTCGCAATTCGGCAAACTTATTACAAAATCTCATCGAATTGTTCAACACACACTGGATTTTGTTTGGATTTCAAAAGAGTCTGATCCTGAGGAAACCTGACGAAAGCGTGATGTGACCTTGTTATAAGAACTTGTCAAACAATTTCCAATCATGAGAGTATACGAGGATATACACAATAAAGGGTTGGTTAAACAGAACGCGGTCGGGTGGCACGGTGAACAATTCACAAGCAAGAAAAGAACGCGATGGTCAATTTTGTTTGTAATTTTTGTATAAAGAACGCTAGACCGCGCTCTGTTTGAACAGGCCTTAAAGGCCAACGGGAAACATTCGGAGTGACAACGAAATGTTCGCTCGTCAAAATTAATTTCAATGGGGGATATATGAGACCACCCATAATGACGTCCCATAGTCTCGTAATTAATGTCGTTTTCGTTTGGATGTTCGGAGTACTCTTTTTGGACTCCTTTTTCACTCCTAATCCTCCAAAAGTCTTCTATTGGCTGTTCCGAGCAATGTTTTTCGGAGTGTTCCCAATTTCATATTGGAGTAGACGAGGAACACACACATACACACAAAGTTTTTCGTTAGATTAATTGCAGAAGTGGCAAATACTTGAAGAAGCCATTTTGTTAAAGGCGACTTTAGGTAGTGTGCGTGTAAATTTAGGAAAGTCGGTGTTTTCATATTCGATTGGAATTAAAACGGAGTAGAATAGACCAAGAATCCAATCGAAAACGACATAAATGATCGCGAGGTGAAATACGATCTTTTTTCTCCTTCCACTCCTAACTATTTTATTTCTAGCTGCCACCTTAAACCTTTTTACGTTTTGTTTGATTACGGCGCGAGTAGTACGGTAAAATATATCACACCTACGAAAATACGTATTACAATAGATTTGTATTTTCAAATCCATTTTTTTGAATTTTTTTTAGTCGTATAGGCATTATACCGCATCACAGCAAAAGGACAAGTTTTAGTACTAACCAGTAACACGATATAAAAATAAAAATATTAATTTCCATCACTGGCCTCTGGTAAAGTAACACAGATCAATACAATTGTATGTAAAATTACCTTAGATTTTAGGCAGAAATATGAGAGCTAAGTTAAAGTTAAACAGATTTATATAATCCAAAATAGCTTTTAACGGCCTTTAGTCCATACAAATTGGCGTTTCGTCCCGGCGATCTCACTTGGACTCATCAGTTGACTAGTGAGTGCCTTGTCAATACGCAATTTTTATTAAGTTCAGTTCAACTTACATGAACTTTTTGACAAAAATCCAATGTGAACTATATCCAACAAGATTAAAATTCTTAATCATTAAGCTGGAAATTTCGCCCAGGGCCAGGCTTTGTTTTTATATGAAGGTTTTTATAATACAAATTCTATATACTACTGAAATACATCAGCCAAGTAGAAGACTTAGCACTATTTAATTGGACTTGTTGAATTATTGATTCAAAATAGCTTTTAACGGCCTTTAGTCCTTAAAAATTGGCTTTTCGTCCCGGCGATCTCACTTGGACTCATCAGTTGACTAGTGAGTGCCTTGTCAATACGCAATTTTTATTAAGTTCAGTTCAACTCACATGAACTTTTTGACAAAAATCCAATGTGAACTATATCCAACAAGATTTATATAATTGTATACTGAAAACCGCGTTACTTTTAAAGCAGAGCTACCTTAAGCATAAGCACATTTAGTACTGAATTTATTACTATTTAATTTTCTGTGTTTTACTGTTCACATCGTAACAAATCTAGATTTTGAGCAAACTCAATAAAATCAACCTGATTCACAATGCGACATGAAACTAAACAAGATTGTAGTTTGCTGTCATTTTCTTCGTTCGCCTATGCACAGTGTGGCATAGGCGAACGATGACAATTGATTTTCCACATACATACGTATTCAAAACAATAAATTAATAATAATGGAGCAAAATTTTAAACAGCCTGATGTTAAGGTGTTAGCATGATACTAGTTAACACTTTACTAACTTTAAAGTACTTAACTAAAATGTTCTTAATTTTAAACACTTTTTAACTAGTATCATGCTAAACCTATTTTCTTACGAAACTCTAAACACGCCTAAACAACGAATTTTTCGCCTGTCAAAATTCATTTATCTACTTTACTAAATAAAGGAGCCCCAAAACAATGCGATGTGACGTCCCATATAGTTTCGTTGTATCTTCGAATTTTTCGCGTTGATTTGGTCCTACGTTTTCATTAGAGCCGTAATGAGGTAATTTCGCAAATTACAGAAAAGGTGTATTCATCTCAAATTTGTTAATTTCGTTTGACAGCTCATTTCATTTTGAATTTGATTTGGCCGTCAATCACTTTTTTTTCGAGTTTTGACATTTCAATACAAGAGTTTTTAAATAGAATCCAATGGGGTGTGTTCGGTAGCAGGCACGTAATTTACAACCTAATTTGTTTAAAATTAACTTATATCTAATTGTGGATTTGTATGAGAAATAAGGTTATTTGGAATCGAATTTTGTAGTATAAAGTAATGAGTATAGGTAATCTACTGTTTTGAATATGTATGGCAAACCTTAGCCGGATTCGTCGAGAAAACGTGACGAGATCCTGAAGGTGTCGAAATTTATATCAATTTTTGTTAACATCGATGAGTAATGCAGTTGTCCAACATGAAACGTCAAATCTCTAATGAAGCGTTTCTCGTCACGAGTTCGAAAAATTGAAAAGAAAAGAAGCGACGAGATGACAATTTTGATTGTTTCCAAAATACAGAAGGCTCTCTAAGAACTATGACGAAACATTCGGAGCAACAACAAATCAGTTCTCGACGAGAAAAGACCTGCCGCATTGTGAATTAGGGAACGATTTTATAACTAGAAAAATATGACAGCGAATTACATCTCGTCTTCTTTTCTTGTCGCATTATGAATCACGCAAGCGTTTGAACTTTTTGCTGGAGATCAAGATTTAAATTTGATGAATAAAAACTGGGAAAGTTAAATAGTACTTAATTTAATACAACAATAGTCCTTTTCCAACCGGGCTCAGGACTAAGGTAGTTTTGCCTTAAATACAACGCGATTTTGTCTCAAGTTGTATATATAAGTATCTTTACCCTATCCCTTATGTAATTCTGCCTTAATTCTAAGGTCACTAAGGTAAGTTTACCTCCAAATGTCAAAATCTGTGTACCATAACCCTTAGGTAAATATGCCTTAAAGAGGTGTTGATTTTTCTCCACTTGGCTGAAACTGTATAAATTTACCGTATTCTCAGATTGTGAAAGAAATGAATTCACTATCGCTTAGATATTATATCATTTTGTTATTTCGCGACGAAGGACGTCGGTCATTTATTTGTGTCGTAATTACGTGAATGCAGCTGAAAGTGTTTCAATAAAAAGTAAAAGATAATTTGAATATGAGTGTGAACAAAAATTACAAAGGGATAATTAAAAATATTTATCCAAAAAAAGAAGAAAATACCTACTTCGCAATTTACAATAAAAAGGTAGGTATGTAAAATGTTTGTTTTTTTTTGTGATTTTGATAATTTTATATTATAAATTATTTTTTTTTTAACTGCATAGAACATTTTATTTCAACCAAATAATGAGAATACCTTTGAAGGTACTGGTTTATTATGGTAAAATTATGGTTTATTTGAAACTTTATTCTTTTAAACGGTAAATTGTACTACTTTTAGCACACAAATAAATTGCAATCAGAAAAATAAAGTTTTCTTTAAACAGTTTTCGTTTTCGAAACACATTGAGTAATACAAAATTTACATTTCTTAGGAATCCAAATAATATTTTCTGATTTTCAAAATTTTGTTTGGTCGAAATTTTATTTTGACTTTAACATTTTATGTGCTCTTTATTCTGTCTGGCCAAAATTCTGCTTGAGAATACTGAAGCTTTGGTGTAGGTAATATGAGAAAATGTTTTTTTTTTTTATTTAAATTTAAAATTTCATAAAATGTCTTTGCAGCTGGAAAGCATCCAAAAGGTACACAAACATAACGAATCACTGAAAGAATTAATAAATTAATATTCGTTTAAAACTAACTTATGAAATCTTAAAAATATCTTTGAATGAACAAGGATAAGGTAAACTTAAATTGTTTGTAACTTTGTTAATAATAATTTTCTTTCAAAATTTTCATTTTTTTTATCGTGTAAGGGCAGACCTAACCGAAATTTGACCCATCTTGATTTCAACAACAATCATGAATTGTTTGTTCTAAATCATTTCAAAATCTAAACAAGCTAATAAGTCATTTGAAAATATTGCACGGTTGTGATACAAATAGTAGATTGAAATGTTTTCAAAAATCATGTGGTCAACTATTTCAAGGAATGCCATCATATAAAAGACACTTAGCAATTCATTTGAAGGAATTAGATGATAATGATGAAATAGAAAGTAGTTGTAAAAATGTAGCCACACATATTTGCAAAAGTCTTTTAAAAAATAATTCTGATTCATCCATACCAATTGATTTAGATGAGCGTTCGAAAGTTAATAACGATCCAGACGATTTTCAACCACCATCAACCCAAAAAATTCTTTTGAAGACAGTCCAATTTGTTTTAAGTCTTCACAATAAGAATAATTTTTCACGGAAAGATGTCAATACTATTCAACAAGGAATTGAAAAATTTATTTTAATACCTCTATTAGAAAATATCAGTAGCATAGCTTCTACTATGTGTGAAGGTGACAAATAGAAAATAGAAACAAAATTGTATGAGTACAAAAGGCTATTTAAGGAAATTAATTCTGAATACAAACTAAAAAAGTGGTTAGAAAACCAAGACTTATATCAAGAACCAAAAGAATTTGATATAAATAGGGAAATCTCGAACGTAATGAGAGATGGGCAAAGCACTTTAGAAGAAAGGGTTGACAAAGGTATAATAATGAACTTAAAATTCCAATTTTGAAAAATACTGGAAAAACAAGAAAATCAAAAACCACTAACTGATTACTTAACGGGGCAAAATATTTCAAATAGGGGACATTTTATAAATGGCAAATTATGGCAGCAAAAACAAGAAATTTATAAAAATAAATACGCAGTTCCATACTTTCTTTATACAGATGATTTTGAAATAAATAATAACTTGGGCACACAGAAAATAACAGGCGTATATTTTTCAATCCCTATTTTTGAAAATTCTTACAGGGTCAATGATATTTATATAGCTTCCTTAATCAAGGCCGGAGATATAAAAGTGTATGGAAATGACTTAACGTTTAATAATCTAGTTCGAGAAATTATTTCTTTAGAACAAGAAGGAATTGAAATCACTCTGAATAACGTGAAAACATCTATACACCTTATAGTAGGTATAATTTTGGGAGACAACTTAGGCCTGAATCAAATCTTGGATTTCAGTAAATCTTTCTCCTCAAACCACTATTCTAGGTTTTGCACTTCATCTAGTAATAATGGGTGATTTTTTAAGAGGTTTAGAACTTTTTTTAAAAAAAAAACACAAAAAACTCGAAAAAATGAATGAAACATTTATTTGAATCGATAGTTTGAACCTTGCAATTTAATGTTTAAAGATAATTTCATGCAAATGTTGACCGCGGCTGCGTCTCAGGTAGCCCATCCGCTGAGTCCAATTTTGGCATACTCTTTTACACATATCGGCCGGTATCTCACGAATGAATGTATGGATGTTGGCTTCCAGTGCGTCAATCGAAGCGGGCTTGTCCCTATAGACATTAGCCTTGACATACCCCCACAAAAAATAATCTAATGGTGTCAAATCGCACGATCTAGGCGGCCAATTGACCGGCCCGAAACGTGAAATTAACTGTTCACCAAACTCGCCTCGCAATTGCGCCATTGTTTCGCGTACTGTGTGGCATGTGGCACCGTCTTGTTGAAACCACATATCATGCAAGTCAAGAACTTCCATTTCGGGCAAACAAAAGTTTGTTATCATCGCTCGGTAGCGTTCACCATTGACAGTAATGCTGCGATTCGCATCATCTTTGAAGAAATAGGCCCAATAATGCCGCCGGCCCATAAACCGCACCAAACAGTGGCTTTTTCGGGATGCATTGGTAGCTGTTGCAATGCTTCTGGCTGATCTTCACTCCAAATGCGGCAATTTTGCTTATTTACGTACCCATTCAACCAAAAATGAGCCTCATCGCTGAACACAATTTTTCGATAAAAAAGCGGATCCTCGGCCAGCTTTCCAAGAGCCCATTCACCAAAAATTCGGCGTTGTGGTAGGTCGGCTGGCTTTAGTTCTTGCACCAGCTGTATCTTAAAAGGCTTTACGCCCAAATCCTTCCGCAAAATTTTCCACGTAGTGCTGTAACAAAGGCCTAACTGCTGGGAACGGCGCCGAATCGACATTTCGCGGTCTTCTGTCACACTAGCTGATACGGCCGCAATATTTTCTTCACTACGCACAGTACGTAAACGTGTTGGAGGTTTAATGTCCAACAAAGTTAATTTGGTGCGAAATTTGGTCACAATCTTCCGAATAGACTGCTCAGAAGGTCGAGAATGCCGATCATAAAATGGAAGCAGCGCGCGATGAACATTTCGAACCGAGCACGAATTTTGATAGTAAAATTCAATAATTTGCAAGCGTTGTTCATTTGTAAGACGATCCATGGTTAAATTGAAAACCAAACTGAAGCTGTTTGACAGTGACACAAGGTACTAAACACACGTCAGCTGTCAAAACCAGTGTTGCCAAAACCAAACCAGCTAAAAAATCACCCGTTATAACCAAAACAGTGTGTAAAGAAGATTTAACAAAAATTCGAAGGATAGAAAACTATGAAAAAAATCTAACCGCTGATTTTACTTCTACAGGAGTTTATAAGGACTCAATTGTAAATACTATACCATCTTTTCATGTGGTTATTAATTTTTCGGTTGACGTTATGCATGATGTGTTTGAGGGTGTTGCACATTACAACCTGACACATGTAATAAACACTATATTAAAAATAAAATATTTACATTGGACGAATTAAATGGGCTCAAGACTAATTTTTCGTATGGTGATACCGAAAAAGGAAATTTGTTCAAAGATATCACTGCAGCACACTTAAAACGAAAAAGGTTGAACGCATCGGCAAGGGAAATGTGGACATTCGTTCATCATATTCCCTTGATTATTGGTCATTTAATATCAGTTAATGATAATGTATGGGAATTTGTTCAAAATATTAGACCTTCTGGTTCTGCCGCGTTACAATGATTCTACATTACATGACCTGGAATTACTTGTAGAAAATCATAACCTTCTATACCAAACATTATTTGGTGACTCATTAAAACCGAAACACCATAATTTGGTAGACTACCCACGAATTATACGCAACTCTGGACTTCCGAAGTATTATTGGTCCTTCTTATTTGAAGCTAAACACCAGGAGCTGAAATCCTATGCAAGAGTTACGAACAGTAGGAAAAACATTTTACTATCTGTTGCAAGAAAATTTCAGCTCAAATTTGCTCATAGAATTCTCCAACATAAGGAAAATCATCTTCAGTATTCAGATCATGATCAAATAGAAAATATTGAACAAAATCTAAATTGTTTAAATTCTACGATTTTGAACGAAAATTCGAAACACTACGAAAAAATTGTCTCGCAGGGCACGGTGTAAAGAAAATGCCATTTTGTATCTATTGGTAATGGGATAGATGTAATATTTTATTTAATCCATAGAATTGTTATTAATAACTATTCTGAGGCATATATAATATGTCAAGAAATCTCAACAACATTTAATGACCATTACTTATCTTATGAAATACTTTCAACAGTACATTCAAGTCAATCGAAGAATTCGACGGGCCACCAGTTAATTCACACCAGATCTTGTGTGGCAGTACTTTTATTCGTAGAAAATACTTCTTTTAAAGAAAAGTTGACATCATTAATTCATAATGAGTTCACAATCTGAGAGTGATTTAATCGAATATCAAGATCTTACTGAAACTATAAGTGTACCAAATATATCGCTTCAGAACATAACATCAGAGCACAATGATTTAGATTTAAGCATGAATACTGAACTAAAAATCAACAAATCAGTTTATATGATTGATTCAACAGGACTTTTAACGCGAATTGATCAGAATACACAAAACTTACAAATGACTAATGACAGTGCCATTAATTTACCGCTGCAAATGCCACAAGAAATTCCAATTGATGAGCTTGCTAGTCTCTTGAAGTCTTTCCAATTATATGACGAACTTTATATTTTTTTTAAAGGTAAAAATTATAAAAATACTTATTTCCACCCGAATATATTGTGTATAAGTTTATAATATTTTGTTACGAATCTATACTATCTTTCGAAACTCCAAAAAAAGAAACATTTTGTTGCACCCTGTTTCCGGGAAATCACATATGGAATTCGAAGTTCGAACTAGCACGCTTAAGTTGCTCAGTTCACTCAGGAAACAGTGGATACCAACCGCATTGAATCATGTAGCTTCCCGCCAAAATTCTGAGTATAAGTCTTTTCATTTTGACCACCAAGCGAGTAGGATCTCTTCCTCAGGTATTATATCGTGCACAAGAAAATATATAATATTTTCAAAACAAGTTCCATTTTAGAATAATTTCTAATAGAATTGTGGAGTTTCTTTAAATCTTTTAAAAAGACTAAAATCAGTGGTCATACGAAAAAAGAAATTATCTTTAAACCGCAAGACGCCTTTACTTGCATAGCACTACCAAATTGAGACTGTGAACCTCTCGAGGACGCCTCTGTGCGAGCACCTAATTATCGGCCTTTTGACATTTGCACCACCGGCAACTGTCTCGTTGTCATTTTTTATCAAGTGCAGAAACGAATCGTAGAAGAGAAAGCGAACGAAAAAATCAATTTCAAGTTCAAGGCCAATGCCAAGCTCTTCGCTTTAAATTCGATAACTGGAGCACATGCCGTTTTCCTCTCAGCTTCTAGCTCAGTAACGGCTTCCTTCCCTGAACGAATCACTGAATCGAAGGCATAGACACCCGAGCAAGAAAGCTAAGATCCATTCTACAGCTCAGTTAAGTGAAAGTCGCGAAACCAATCGGCTGGCTGGAGCCCCGATCGAGCTACGGCGTGGTGCGGTGAAGTGCGGTGGAAAGGAGGGGGTTGCAATCCCACCTGGTCTCGCGCAAAGCGTCGAATTTATATAACCCGAATGTGGATTAGCTGTCAGTTAGACAAAAATTATAAAAGAGAATTCAAAAACCCAAACAAAATTTAATCAAAATTGAAATAAGAAAAAAAAATAATTTAAAAAAAAAGTATAAAAGTTAGAATAAGAAAAAAAATAAGAATAGAGAGTGAGTGCATAATAAGAACAACAAAAAAAAAAGTAAGCTTAATAATTGTGTTTAAAAAAAAAAGGAATATAATTTTTTTCATTAGTATTTTTTTTTTTGATTTAAAATTTCCAATACAAAAAAGTTAAAATAATCTAAAAGGAAAGTGATTGTGATAGTTGTGGTTTGGCGGTGAGCTGGAATTTACCCACTTGTAATCTTCTCTCTATTGGAACCCATTGGAATCTGTGCACAGGATCCCCGTAAGCGGTAAGTCTCCGACCAATAAAACAGTTGATTCTCTCTTTTTCCACAGGCCAAACTACCACTATATTTTTGACAGGTTTTCTTTATATATTATTTACTATTTACATTGATTTATTTTGCTATTTAACCTAAATTACTTTCTAACTTAACTAATTTAAATTCGAACTACCTACCTAAAATTACATATTATGCTAAGTCTACCTAAAACAAAAATTGAACTACGAAATTTTGCAAAAATCTACCATACTATATTTACATGCACTCACGTTCATCTACGAAATTAGAATGTTCATAAAAACCTACAAAACTTTTAATTATTGAATAAAATTGGTATGTTTTAAATCATAATGTTTTAAATTAAAGAGATTATGTGGGTGAGTGAGGGAAATTATGGTGCCAAATAAAGAGTGGTTTAGAGAAATCTAGGAGCAAGTTGAGGGACAGTTCAATAGAATTTAAAAGGTACATGAGCTGTCAAGGCATCTGCGAAAGCAGGTAGGGAGGGAGACAGAGACCTTGAGCGACTCCAACACCTGTCGCCTGGTAAATTGGTAAGGTAAAAGAAGATGTCCGCCGCAGTCACGAAGTTTTTGTAAACCTTGGCATGAAGAAAGTTTTCCTTTGGTGCGACTGGCTACCTAGGAGCAAGAACCACTCCCCATCCGACGTCACCTAGCCGTGCGTACGCGAGCATGCCAAGTAAGGCTCTTAGGTCACCAGATTATTATAACCGTAGCAAAGAAATGGCGCCCAACGTTTGGCTTTTTGGAAGCCTCATAGTAGTTTTGGTTTTTCTAGTTTTCATCAGCAGAGTCCCGGTATTAACGTGATTATTGTTTTCCGCGTTGCGACTGATCGATCTCCTGAAAACCTAAGCTATAGTTTAGTTCACAGTGTCTGACTCTTTCCGGAGGAAAAGTTATTGCCTACTAATGCGTAGTTTAACTACATTTTTTAAATAGTATGATCCATTGACTGGCTACATATACTGGTTGGTCAATGTTGCTACTATCAGATCTTCTTTTACCAAGACCAGCTTCCAAATTTATGCTTCTAGCGTAGTCCGTCCGATTAAGTTACACAAAAAAAATCAACGACAGGCACAGATATAATCAACCACACTTGCCCCAAATAAATGAATGATGAAATATAAAAATCCTAAATAATAATTTCCAATAAGAAATCGAAAATTGAAACCGATTTAAAAAAATGGCCGACACGAATGCACGTACTACTCGACAAAGAGGTAGGTTAAATAATTCTAGAGTCCGTGGTGCTTCAAATTTGAACAGAAACAATAATGTTTCTCAGAATAATTCTCAGAACGCTTCCAAAGGGATGGCTTCTCGCCCATTAGTTAACAGAACACATCCCGGGAATAATGTTAGAGAACAACTTAATGATCCTCAAGGTTCTCGTGATATCATTCCTCCCAATCCTCAAAATCTCAATATACATTTAGAGAATATTCCTCTTCAAAATAATGTTAATGGTAACGCCAACGAACAAAATTTGCAAGGAGCAGAGGCTCAAAATATTCAATTTCCATTAAGACAAGAAGCTGAAAACAGCAATATGCAAAGACCCATTCTTCAGTCAAGCAATGCGGGCATCGAAGCATTAACTAACGCGTTTAAACTTATACTTGAAGCGAACCAAAAAGAATTCATTAAAGAGATGAAGGAAATTAAAACGACCCTAGTTCAACGCTTAGATGCCATGAGCGACCCGAACGTAAGTCAGCAAGAAGTTCGACCTTCAAGTGCTTTCGAACAGTTTCTAAATAATGTGTCATTCTCAACGCAAAATAGAGTAGCTCCACCTGTAAGCACGCAAACTTCTCAAACCTATGCCACTTCGTCAAATTCAAACTGCAAAATTGAAAAATTACAAATTTCTTTTGACGGTTCTGATCATGTCCATGATTTTCTATTCAAGGTAGATACACTCAAAGAACGCTTTCGTTACAGTTGGGATCATGTGCTCTCCAATTTTCATGTCCTTTTGAAAGGGAAAGCGGAGACGTGGTTCTGGTTTTATCTAAAGAAAAATCCTGAGGCTACCTACGAGAATTTAAAAAAGAATATAGCAAGGTTGAAAACGACCACGAGAAAATTCTTCAAATGTTGTCCAGGAAGCAAGGCTATTAGGAATCATTTGATGATTTCTACTCCGATTTATTGCGTTTGAATGCTCGCATGAAGCAACCACTTAGTGATACCAAAATAATAGACATGTTAAAGAAAAATTCTAAAGAAAGCATAGGATCTCTTTTATTCTCACACCAAGTTAGTAACTTAGACAATTTACGAGATGTGGCAAGACAAGCCGAGAAATTTCTTAGCCATCAGATGGCACATAGGTATCAGAGTTACAAGCGGGTTAATGAGATAGAGGAAGCATTCCTAGGGGAAAATATTGAGAAGTTCTCAGATCCGGAGGTTGCAGCTATCTCAAATAGATTCGGTGGTGCTCGAGAACCACTTGAAACGAGTAAATTTAAATGCTGGAACTGTAGGGGTAGGTCATTCTTTTTATGAGTGTCCTTCTGAGAAACGAAATCTATTCTGCTTTCGTTGCGGAGAGAAGAATGTTTCGACACCCAAATGTCGCAAACATTCGTTAAACCACACCTCTAACGCCGAGCCAATACAAAAATCCAACGAATCTTCACACAGCCATAGGCAGTGTAATGATTCAAATCAACCCAAAATTGAAATCAAACAAGAAAGTAATCTCATTAAAACAATAGACAAGCCAAATGAATCCGTCATTCCAAAACACTTTTCTAAGCTCTCTCTTGACGAGCGGATTTTACGCTACCAGGATGCGAAGAAAAAAATTTTTGGAAACACAAATAACCAGACAGTACCTAAAAAAATAATGAATTGTAGGAAGCGATATCAAGGTAGGAGATCTCGAAAGAAGATCTTAGAGTCAACAATAATAGTCGATGCTAATGACTCAAGACCGTACTTAGATATTAAAAAAGGCAATGACATAGTGAAGGCTTTATTAGATTCAGGTGCATCAGTCAGTGTTCTGGGGAAAAACAGTTTGGATCTTCTTGAGCGTAACTCAATCCCAATTAAACCGTGTAGATATTCAATAAGCACAGCTGATGGCACTGAACAAAAAATACATAGCTTTTGTAATATACCTATTCAACTTGGTAAAGTTCTTAAAGTAATCGAATTCTATGTCGTTCCGACTCTGCAACAACCAGCTTATCTAGGAATTAATTTCTGGAACAGCTTCAACATCCGTCCACAATTTATGATTCCTACGATTTCTTCCATTGATAAAAACTTCTTAGATTCGAATACCATTCCATTAACAGATGATCAGATAGTTGAGTTGCTTAAGACAATTGATGAGTTGCCTTCGTTTGCCAAGTCAGGGCTTGGGAAAACTCACTTGGAGGAGCACTATATAGACACTGGAGATGCGGTGCCAATTAAGTCAAAGTACTACCCCCTGTCACCTCCCCGCGAAGCCGAAGTTTACGCAGAGATAGAATGACTTCGTTCACTAGGCATAGTTGTGGAGAGTAACAGTTCGTGAAGTTCCCCGATCGTAGTAGTTCTAAAACCGGATAACACAATAAGGCTATGCATAGATTTTCGTAAATTGAATAGTGTCACGAAAAAGGATGCGTATCCCCTCCAACACATAGGTGGTTTATTGAGTAGGGTCAAGAATACGCATTTCATAAGCAAAATAGATCTCCAACAAGCTTTTCATCAGATCCCTCTCGAAAAGACTTCCAGAGAAAAGACAGCGTTTGCAGTCCCAGGAATGCCATTACTTGAATTCACTGTAATGCCGTTCGGGCTCTGCAACGCCTCCCAAAGACTCGTTCGTCTGTTGGATAAAGTTATCCCAACCAAGTTTCGCGACAATGTTTTCATCTATTTGGATGACTTGCTAGTGTGCACCGAAACCTTCGATGAACACATTTCAATTCTTCTTGAGCTAGCAAAGTGTCTTAAATACGCGAACTTGAGCATTAATATGGACAAAAGTAAATTTTGTCAGAAGGAGATACAGTATTTAGGCTACATCATAGGTCAGGGATGCTTGAAGACAGATCCTTCAAAGTTGGAAGCTATAACGGACTTTCCACTGCCCAAAACTGCTCGCCAAGTTCGCAGATTCATTGGAATGACAGGCTGGTATCGCCAGTTTATACCAAGCTTTGCGACCTTGTCAGCACCCCTAACAGATTGCCTTCGGAAAGGCAAAGAGTTTGCTCTAACCAAAGAAGCTGAGGATGCGTTTCAAAAACTAAAACAAGCTCTAACCACTGCTCCAGTGCTCGCGCAGCCCGATTTTACTAAACCTTTTTTGATTCAGTGCGATGCGTCAAGCTTAGGCGTAGGTGGAGTTTTGTTCCAGTTAGATAATGAGGGACATGAGCACCCGATTGCATACGTATCTCAGAAACTGAATAAAGCGCAAGGAAATTATACCGTTTCGGAACAAGAGTGCATGCCAGCAATTGTTTGCGTCAACAAGTTCAGAGCATACATTGAAGGACTTCCCTTCAAAATTATCACCGACCACTCAAGTCTCAAATGGCTTATGTCACAAAAAGACTTAAGTGGACGGCTTGCTAGGTGGAGCTTGAAGCTTCAATCGTTTGACTTTGTGATGGAACATCGCAAAGGTTCATTAAACTTCGTACCAGACGCACTCTCCAGACTCGACATATGCGAATTAAGAACAACCCTCAGGCAGTGGGAAATAGATCTAAAATCCGAATTCTTCAATTCACGAGAATACATAAAACTAAAAGCAGATATATATAAAAATCAAGTTTGTTTGCCACACATCTGCATTTCAGATGGCTATGTTTACAAACGAGTAAAATTTAGGACAGGTTCATTGGATGAGGAAGAAAGTCTGTGGCGGTTATGGTTACCGAAAGAGTTGACAGAAGTGGCTATTGCAAATGAGCATTGTGAGGCACTTGGATGTCATGGTGGCCTTGAAAAGACCCTTTTTCGAGTTAGGCAAAAATATTATTGGTCAGAAATGGTAAAGCAAGTTAAAACCTTCATTGCGGCGTGTGATATTTGTAAAGCAGTGAAACCTGCCAATTCAACCCTTCGACCGAAAATGGGTAACCAAACCGTCACAGAAAGAGCAATGCAAAGGTTATACATTGATCTACTTGGACCATACCCCAGAACTAAACAAGCGAATACTACAATTTTCATTGCGATCGATCATCTTTCGAAATTTATATTCTTGAAGCCATTGCGTAAAGCAAGCTCAAAGGCTATTTGTAAGTATCTGGAGGAGTGGAGGAGGATATTTTTCACCTATTTGGAACCCCAGAGTTTATACATAGCGATAACGGCATACAGTTTGTCTCGAAAGAGTTTTCTAAACAAATGGATGTGTATAAGATTCAGCATATTAAGACTGGTCTTTACTCTCCTCAAGCAAACAGCTCCGAGCGAGTAAATCGAGAAATAATTTCGAAAATAAGAGTATTCGTGGGAGAAAAACACACATATTGGGACAAATATGTCTCAACAATAGCCTCGACTCTAAGAACTGATTAACATTCCTCAATTAATAGCTCACCCTATTATGCGTTGTTTGGTCAGAATATGATCTTAAGCGGAGGTGAATAGCCGATTTTGAAAAAACTGAAAGCTTTGGCTGATCCTGAGATCAAAACGATTCCATCTGCGGATAGAATGCATCTGATTAGGACTCAAGTTAAAGAAAATTTGAATAAGGCTAATCTGAAAGCTGAAAGAACATATAATCGTCGAGCGACTAATGTTCTATTCGTTGAAGGACAAGAGGTTTTTAGGAGGAATTTTAGACAAAGCTCATTTTCAAAAGAGAAGACGGCTAAGTTCATGCCAAAATTTCTTAAGTGTAGAGTGAGAAAAAGGATAGGAAACTGCTTGTATGATTTGGAAGATTTAAAGGGAAAATTAGTAGGGCGATTTCATGCAAAAGACATTAGACAATAACGAAAGTAAAGATTCGATTTCCTTTTCGTTTCTTTCAAAATTCTAGAAACGAAAGAGGTTTGTTACGAATCTATACTATCTTTCGAAACTCCAAAAAAAGAAACATTTTGTTGCACCCTGTTTTCGGGAAATCACATATGGAATTCGAAGTTCGAACTAGCGCGCTTAAGTTGCTCAGTTCACTCAGGAAACAGTGGGTACCAACCGCATTGAATCATGTAGCTTCCCGCCAAAATTCTGAGTATAAGTCTTTTCATTTTGACCACCAAGCGAGTAGGATCTCCTCCTCAGGTATTATATCGTGTACAAAAAAATATATAATATTTTCTAAACAAGTTTCATTTTAGAATAATTTCTAAGAGAATTGTGGAGTTTCTTTAAATCTTTTAAAAAAACTAAAATCAGTGGTCATACGAAAAAAGAAATTATCTTTAAACCGCAAGACGCCTTTACTTGCATAGCACTACCAAATTGAGACTGTGAACCTCTCGAGGACGCCTCTGTGCGAGCACCGAATTATCGGCCCTTTGACATTTGCACCACGGGCACCTGTCTCGTGGTCATTTTTTATCAAGTGCAGAAACGAATCGTAGAAGAGAAAGCGAACGAAAAAATCATTTTCAAGTTCAAGGCCAATGCCAAGCTCTTCGCTTTAAATTCGATAACTGGAGCACATGCCGTTTTCCTCTCAGCTTCTAGCTCAGTAACGGCTTCCTTCCCTGAACGAATCACTGAATCGAAGGCATAGACACCCGAGCAAGAAAGCTAAGATCCATTCTACAGCTCAGTTAAGTGAAAGTCGCGAAACCAATCGGCTGGCTGGAGCCCCGATCGAGCTACGGCGTGGTGCGGTGAAGTGCGGTGGAAAGGAGGTGGTTGCAATCCCACCTGGTCTCGCGCAAAGCGTCGAATTTATATAACCCGAATGTGGATTAGCTGTCAGTTAGACAAAAATTATAAAAGAGAATTCAAAAACCCAAAAAAAATTTAATCAAAATTGAAATAAGAAAAAAAAATAATTTAAAAAAAAAGTATAAAAGTTAGAATAAGAAAAAAAATAAGAATAGAGAGTGAGTGCATAGTAAGTACAACAAAAAAAAAGTAAGCTAAATAATTGTGTTTAAAAAAAAAGAATATAATTTTTTTCATTAGTATTTTTTTTTATTTAAAATTTCCCATACAAAGAAGTTAAAATAATCTAAAAGGAAAGTGATTGTGATAGTTGTGGTTTGGCGTTGAGCTGGAATTTACCCACTTGTAATCTTCTCTCTATTGGAACCCATTGGAATCTGTGCACAGGATCCCCGTAAGCGGTAAGTCTCCGACCAATAAAACAGTTGGTTCTCTCTTTTTCCACAGGCCAAACTACCACTATATTTGTGACAAGTTTTCTTTATATATTATTTACTATTTACATTGATTTATTTTGCTATTTAACCTAAATTACTTTCTTAATTAACTAATTTAAATTCGAACTGCCTACCTTAAATTACATATTATGCTAAGTCTACCTAAAACAAAAATTGAACTTCGAAATTTTGCAAAAATCTACCATACTATATTTACATGCACTCACGTTCATCTATGAAATTAGAATGTTCATAAAAACCTACAAAACTTTTAATTATTGAATAAAATTGGTATGTTTTAAATCATAATGTTTTAAATTAAAGACATTATGTGGGTGAGTGAGGGAAATTATGGTGCCAAATTAAGAGTGGTGTAGAGAAATCTAGGAGCAAGTTGAGGGACAGTTCAATAGAATTTAAAAGGTACATGAGCTGTCAAGGCGTCTGCGAAAGCAGGTAGGGAGGGAGACAGAGACCTTGAGCGACTCCAACACCTGTCGCCTGGTAAATTGGTAAGGTAAAAGAAGATGTCCGTCCGCAGTCACGAAGTTTTTGTAAACCTTGGCATGAAGAAAGTTTTCCTTTGGTGCGACTGGCTACCTAGGAGCAAGAACCACTCCCCAATCCGACGTCACCTAGCCGTGCGTACGCGAGCATGCCAAGTAAGGCTCTTAGGTCACCAGATTATTATAACCGTAGCAATTTATAGGTAAATATATAAATATTGAAGGCTTGAAATGTAATCAGCATCAGCACCTAGATATGTTGTTTTCCGGATTTGACAACTTTAATGCAAGAATTATTTTTGAGCACAAACTTAACGTCTGGCAAAATGCTAACGTAAGTCTTGATTTTGATTGTACCTTTTATAATTATTTTAACCATTGTTTGAAACGTTATTTATTCTAGGGTATTTATAATCTGAGTTCCCAGCCTAAGCCAATGCATCAGTCGGTATCATCTTGGGTTAATGACATTAATAGCCCATCATCAAATAGTATTACTTCAGAAAGTGATGTGAGTATATATTGTAAAAACTACATACAATTTATTATTCCACTTATAATATTCAAAAATTAAAGAAATTCATAACAATGTGTTCTTATGATTTGAAAATTAAATGTTTAGTAAAGAGAACTAAACCAAACTTTTTTTGGAGTGTTTTTAAATTAATGTAAATATGTATATTATATATAAATAAATAGTACTGAAATGTGACTTTGGTGAGTTCTTTTTTCTCATTTAAGAAAAATAGAAATAGAAACAATTTAAAAAAAGTAATAAGCAGTATGCCATTTTTCAGTTCCTATTATTTACTTAATTCTATGTATACACATAAAAACTAAATTTTTCAAATAAAATCATCGACTCGTTTTCAAAAACTAAAATTGAAAAAAAAATTTAATATTTAAAAATACAGAAACAACTTTTTTAAATGAAAGGGTTTGTTTCACAATGTCTCAGTAAAGTTCTGATTACTTACTCGATAATTAAATAATCCGAAAATTAAATCCTTCCAGTAAAAAACTTTGCGTTCCACTTTATCTTATTATTAATGCATGTCAATTAGTTTTCCAGTTTTCCAGATAAAACAGTTTTTACTGATGAAAAATTCAAAAAAATAATTAATATTTTCGTTGCCATGTAAATTTTATAATCAACACTTCCTCGACAAGATACTTAGAACTTTACATATAAAGTTGACTATTCAGATATTGTGAGACGTAAGTGAAGATTATAATTGACTAATAATTTTCAAGTTGCTTTCTTGGAAATTTAATCAGTCATTGTGAAACAAACCTTGAGCTGTCTAAATTAGAAAAGACCGACTTGGTCAATTTGTAATCAATGATTAAGTTTTTCAAGGTCATCACGATTTTTAGCACCTCATTTAGGGGATATTCGCAAAAAAAGTATGCCATCTAAAAGCTCTTTGTGAAAATTAGGATGGCATATTTTATTGTATTTTAATTTCAAATCAACGGCGCGTAAAAACCATAAAAGACACTATCCCATAAATTTCTTTTGAGTTCCTACTAACAAATTTCTTTTTCATAATTTCGTATGATTTAGATTGTTGTTTCTGACATTCTCAACAAGACTGAGCAGGGAAAAGCTATAATTACAAACTTTAAGAAAAATAATCATTTAACACCTGAGGATCGTACCAAAATGGTTCGTAAAATAATTCAAGACTGTACCGAGAATAACAAAAAAATGTCAGTTAAAAGCTGTGAAAGTCTCGCAGAACAAATTTTGAGAATTTTTCCATCTGAACAAAAAGTAATTTGTAAAATTTACAATGTTTTTTCTTCTCATAAGGCTATTTATTCCAACAGGCAACCTACTATGTTCCAGGAAAAAATAGAGCTCCCCCAAAGGGTAAACTATATGATAGATACAGGGGGCAAAGACGAGCAATTAAGAAGATACACGTGGAGGAGTATACTTCCAGCAAAATACCGAGGCTTCATGCAGATGTTGATGAAGAAGATAGAAACAAAGGTGTGTGTTTGCTATGTGAACATTGTATATAAACTCTATAGTACTCTCATGGAACAGAATTTTTTGCTTCAAATCCGTCGCCTAAGGTGGCGTTGGAGATGACAAAATTCACGTTTGCAGACTAAGAGCAGAGGTAGGATAGCAAACGAGAACAAGAAGCGAGAAAGAGAGAATTGTATTATTTGCAATTCGTATATTAATAAAGGGAGTGAGAGAGATAAATAAATCAGATAATTAAATCAGCTAGCATCGACAATAAGGAGGAGAAAATTAAATTTTGTTGTCTAGACCTATTCAACGGTTTTGACGTTTTTCTTTGTAAAAATAGAATTTTTGTTTTCTATGTGCTATAGATATATGTTTATACATTACCTATGCTTTTTATTTTTCAGCACAATTTGAATTTGTTTTTAGATTTTCTGTTTTGTTGATTTTCAAAGCAACGTCAAATTTCTCAATAACTTGTGCAATAAATACAACGTTGCTATATTTTGAATTATGCTGTATAGGTATACCCACTTTTAAAGTATAATAATAGTAGGTAGGTATACATATACCTATTATATTTCTGTTAGGCTTTTCCTATCGTAGGTAGGTATATTATTATTTTTGTTATTCAAAAGGAAGATAATTGGAATTTTGAATAGCAAAAATAATAATTAGGTATGTTGGTAAGGTAGGTAGGTATAATCCTTTTTTAACTTTTAGCTAGGTATGTAGGTGGGTACATAAATATTAATGTAGGGATGGAGGTACGTGGGTGGGTATCCACAGGGTGGTACCGATTAAGATATTGAGTTTTCTGAATATTTTTTTCAAAAAAGTTTTTTTGTTTAACTTTTAGATAGGTAGAATAAATACTAATTTAGGGATGTAGGTACCTAGGTAGGTTTTTTATCGCAGGTAGGTATTTTATTATTTTTTTTATTCAAAAGGAAGAAAATTGGGATTTTGAATAACAAAAATAATAATTATGTAGGTATTAGGTAGGTTGGTATAATCATTTTCATAATTTGTTTTTTAACTTTTAAGTAGGTAGGTAGGTATGTAGGTGGGTTCATAAATATTAATGTACGTATGTAGGTTCGTGGGTATCAATAGGCGGGTGGTATACCTACCTACCTATTAAAATATTGAATTTTTAAACATTTAATAAAAATATAGCTAGGTACCTACATATGTATGTTTTTGGTAGGTAGGTTTGTCAGTTTTAAATATTAACTACCTACCCACCCATGCACCTATTAAAGATTATTTTCAAAGAAAATCAAATAGGTACCTTATACATATGTACATACCTACCTACCTATCTTTCTTTTTATGAAAAAAATAGTACCTATCTATCTATTGGTAGGTAGGTACCTACGTAAGTAAGTAGACAAAATTTAAAAAAAATTGGTTCATAGGTACTATAATGGACCTAGGTACCTATACAATTTTGAAAATAATTTAAAAACTAAATTGAACGATCTTTTCAAAAAAAATATACCAATTTAGCAAAACTTGAAAAAAAATGAAATGCTTTTTATTTCGGAAAAAGTTTGCTTTCATCAGCAGACAATTTTTCAAGAATTAAAATAATAGTTTACCAATTTTGAAAATCGATTGAAATACACTTTTTACAACTATTTTCAAAAAAAATTAAGCTAATTATTTCGAAAAATTATTTTTCATGAATATAGACAATTTTGAAAAATTTGAAATAAATCAAAAATTTGGTGTTTTTGTTTGAAAAAATAATTAATACTCCTAAAAACTATTTTTTCAAGAAAATTATGCAAATTATTTCGAAAAAAATAGTTTTCATGAATATAGACAATTTGGAAAAATCTGAAATAAATCAAAAATTTGGTGTTTTTGTTTGAAAAAATAAATAACACTCCTAAAAACTATTTTTCAAGAAAATTATGCAAATCATTTCGAAAAAAATTTATTTTATGATCATAAAATAAAAAATAATGTTATATCTGTCATCCCACTCAAACACCTACTTAGTCGTAGCAAAAAGAAACAAACCAACCTATATCCCGAATTGTACTACAAAAAACGGTTAAACTTATACGAAAAAGTATGACATGATAACCACATTTGTTAATTGTTTAACAAAATTTGTTAATAAGTTTGTCAGATTTTTGTTTATTAAAAATAAAAACAGTAAAAGTTAATTAAGAATTTTCTAATTTAACCAAAAAAACAAAGTTATACATGTATAGGGATTAGGGAGTAACTCGCATTTACCGTTAGTGGCCAATTTTCTATACAAAAAATGACTTGAAATAAAAAAAAGTCTAAAGAATCGTGTACTTTCTGGACAAAAAATTGCAATCTGTCGAATTACAATATTGAAAAGTACATTTAAAAAACAAAAATTCATTTATTATGAAACTTAAATGTTTTTCATTAAAACTAATAAAATTAGTTCTTGCAAGACACAAATACAAATCATATATCCAATAGCCATTTTCAATTTTTTTTGTTCTTTGAATTTTGAAAAAAAAGTTTATACAGCTTTTCATACTGATTTCTTAAAAAATTGATCTTAATTTTGTATTCATAACTTGGTTTATAGCATTTTTTTATTAAATTAAAGTCAAATGCAGAAAATCTAATTATCCTGTCTTAAGTTTTCAAAAAATTGAGAGTTAATTTTTCTTAAAAAAAAACCACACGAATTTTTTTTAATGACGATATTTTTGTTCCTTAAAGTCTAAACTATAAATTTGGCTAAAAAAAAACACGTAGAGCCACATGAATTCAAAAATTAAATTAAAAACTTCACGGAATAAATTCATCAGATGATAGGCAGGTATGATGGTAAATTTAAAAGCATTTCAAGTTTCAGCTCAATTGGATGATTATTTCTTTTTGTATACCTATTTTGGTTTTATATTTTATCGAAAACTCAAAGAAAGTTATTTACTTGTACTTCTGACTCAACAATACCTACATTGTGCAAGCTTGAGCTCAATCGGATGGGTAGTTTTTGAATACAACGACATAAACAAACGATCATCTGTATATACCTCCCTACATAGTACATACCTACATACATATAAAGACAAAAATAAATACCTCTACCCATTTAAAACTAATGTAGGGCAACTAACTTGACTTCACAAAAAATCTACAATGAGAGCCATTCTTATAAATTTATGTTTCTATTTAAATACCTATATTTAAATTGCAACGAAAAAACTACCTACAAAAACTAAAAACATCCTTCGATATAATTCAGTTAAAATGTACTTATTTAAAACAAAATTATTTTTCCTAGTGGTAACCCCGTTCGTATAATTTGCATGCAAATTGAAAAAGTGCGCTGATCTCAAGCAACGTCACAGAAAGGGAAAACATTTGCATGCATATTATACATTTTCTCTATTCCCATACTACGTCACGGCAAGGCAAAAAAATCCAACCTTCTTTCGAACAATATTTATTTTCGTTCTTTCTCTACCTACGAAAACAAAAAAAAAACACGTTTTCCCCTTTGTAAAAGAAATGATAAACACAAAATAGGGTTTTTCCTGTCTCCCTTGAACTGCCATACATTTTGTATAAGTTCTTCTCAATCTTCATTTTTCTTTTAACCTACATTATTTTTTGCTCTTCCTCTTATTTCCTACTCTTAAATCTGCACACTCAAGTCTGCACTTCCCTCCTCAAAATAACGAAAAACGGTTGCCCAGGCGGCGCTGCGTTCGTTCCTCTTCATAATAGTACTATAATAATATATATAAAATGATGTGAAGTTGGAACAAATGAGAAAACCGGAACAACCGGAACTGGGACGATGTTCTGAAACAATGGATTCAGACAATACGACTGCGAAGAGATATGATCGACAAAAATAATGACTCTAGTCTTCAACAAATTTTTCAGGATTGGCCACTGTATAAATATTCTAGAGCACAAGAACTGGTAAGTTTAAAAGTAATACTTCTTCAAAGAAGTGGTAAAAGGGAAGCAAGTCCCAAAATAGGTTATCATTTCTCTGGTGAAAGAAATTTTATTTAATTCTGTTCAAGAACGTGAAAGATTTTTTGGGGTTCTCTTACTGTGCAAAGCAATATTATTTTGCTTTCGGATCTTTAGCCAGTGAAGCGATTACCCACTTTGTAACTTGTTTTGTAACCAAACGTAATCCAATAGCAACTAAAATTAATAAAATCCAATAGTAACTAAACTAGTAACTGTCACGTTACCGGTGTGGTAATTGTTAAAACCGAAAAAAATATTGAAAAAGAAAAAATAAGTCCTCAGGTAAATATCTGCCACTCATCCAATCTTTTATTTGTAGTTTTTATAAAAAAAAATTCAAAAACAATTTACCTTCTAGCCTAAATATTGATTTTTTTTTGTCAAAACTGTGCATTCCTTTTATTATTCTTTAAGTCAAATGCTAACTACTCTCAATCACTCCTGAGTGCGCGTTATTTGTTTTCCAGAAATAGAAGTAAGTTTGATGTAATTTGGTTTTTGTAAAAATTGATAATGCCAAAAAATTGCTTTTTCTCAAAAAAATATTTTTTTGGTTAGGTATATTCAAACCCTCATTTTTGATACGCCAATTGAGTATTTAATGCTTTAGAAGGAAGAAAATAAAAGTGCAATGTGTGTTTTGATCAAAAATGATGGCTTGATTGTACAAAATTTTGTAAACAAATGACTTTTTAAAATTATTTGCTTCTTGCCATTCGGTATATCATTGACTCATTGAATAATATCAGCCAATTCAGTTAAATTTTGAAAAAAAATCATGAACATATTATTTTCAAAACTTTTCGTTGGAACAGCTTGATGCTTAATTAAACAGTGAGTTCTGGCTTTACAAAAAACATAAACGATAATTTAGAGCTTGCCGTGGTTTATTTAACATTTTGTTTTATTTTACATAAGCCAATTTTATAGAAAACAGGGGGAAATAGACCCTAATAATACATCTTGTTTTAATCAGTTGGTATAATTTTCTGGTGCCATGTTACCATAATTTACCTTTACAGAATTTGTTATATATGCATACATACAAAATTTAAGAGTGTTCCGGAGTCAACTGAAACTATCAATTTTTAATTTACTTCACTTTATTTTATTTTTCATGGATTTATATCAATTGGCCACCTTTAGGGCTATCGTTGTTTAAAAAAAGGCGTTTTATCAATGTGATCTGATTTGAATTGTTAAATTTACATTAATTTTTTATCAAAAAGTGTACTTTTGAAACTCAAAATGTTTGTATTAAATAATACAACAATCATTATAAATAAATTAACACAAATAAAGAAACACTCTTAGTAAAGAGCTGTAAAAACAATTTTTTTTAAAGTTAAAATAATTATTGTGAATAAAAATTATTTTTTTGTCCATATAAATCTTTATTTTAGCTAACATAAATACATAGCTGCCAGTCCCTTCAGATCTTTTTTAAATTATTATTTTTGGACTTCTCTGCAGATCGAAATAGACTACAACATATTGAAGCCTGGAAAAACGTTCAGTATGGACATTTTTCCAAAAATTTTGTTTTGAAATTGATGATGGTGACATAATCCCATCGGTTCAAACATTTTTAAATGATCTAGCGATACACTTTTCCTAAAGTTATTGTACAATATCCTGCTTTAGGTCGACCTACCATCATCAAATTTTTTTAAGAAAGAGTTATTTAAGCATATTACGAATTTATCTTACAATAAGAGGAGAGCCGAAAGAAAATTTCGGGAGTGGATGTAATGGGTGATTTTTTAAGAGGTTTAGAACTTTTTTAAAAAAAAAAACACAAAAAATTCGAAAAAATGAATGAAATATTTATTTGAATCGATAGTTTGAACCTTGCAATTTAATGTTTAAAGATAATTTCATGCAAATGTTTACCGCGGCTGCGTCTCAGGTAGCCCATCCGCTGAGTCCAATTTTGGCATACTCTTTCACACATATCGGCCGGTATCTCACGAATGAATGCATGGATGTTGGCTTCCAGTGCCTCAATCGAAGCGGGCTTGTCCCTATAGACATTAGCCTTGACATACCCCCACAAAAAATAATCTAATGGTGTCAAATCGCACGATCTAGGCGGCCAATTGACCGGCCCGAAACGTGAAATTAACTGTTCACCAAACTCGCCTCGCAATTGCGCCATTGTTTCGCGTACTGTGTGGCATGTGGCACCGTCTTGTTGAAACCACATATCATGCAAGTCAAGAACTTCCATTTCGGGCAAACAAAAGTTTGTTATCATCGCTCGGTAGCGTTCACCATTGACAGTAACGCTGCGATTCGCATCATCTTTGAAGAAATAGGCCCAATAATGCCGCCGGCCCATAAACCGCACCAAACAGTGGCTTTTTCGGGATGCATTGGTAGCTGTTGCAATGCTTCTGGCTGATCTTCACTCCAAATGCGGCAATTTTGCTTATTTACGTACCCATTCAACCAAAAATGAGCCTCATCGCTGAACACAAGCAGCGCGCGATGAACATTTCGAACCGAGCACGAATTTTGATAGTAAAATTCAATAATTTGCAAGCGTTGTTCATTTGTAAAACGATCCATGGTTAAATCGCAAACCAAACTGAAGCTGTTTGACAGTGACACAAGGTACTTAACACACGTCAGCTGTCAAAACCAGTGTTGCCAAAACCAAACCAGCTAAAAAATCACCAAAATGTGAGTATGATGGCTTATAAGTTGCATATATCGTGATATCGGAAACAAAAGTTTCAGCCTTTGATAAGCAATTTGGGAAGTTTTCTGTCAGGGGTATAAGAACTCCAATTGATTAAATAAAACATTATGCTGCTCCGTCATTTTCGATTGGTTTTACTGTCATTTAAAAAATGACAATCGTGATTATACTCCTGACTTCCTGAAACCCCCATCAAAAGCATGATACATGTAGCTATAACCCTTATACTCATATTTAAGTCTTACATCCAATCTCAAATTTACTGTTGGCTTCTCAAGTGAAATACGGTCCTGACATAAGGTTGGCACTTTGGAAAAAATACATGGCATGACTACAAAAAATCTCCCATTTATCGAACTTGAATGCAGTCCAAGGCTTCAGAAAATTGTAGTCTATTTCCACCTGCCAATCTCATTCCAATCATTCTTAGTTGAAGATATTGAAAAGTTATGTTGGTAAATCTACAAATATAACTTTTTTAGGTATTGCCTAAAAATTAAAACCATTTATAAGCTCAGCCTTAACTTAACTTAAACATTGATGATTTGCAACACCATGCCAGGACCACATTTCACTATAGGAAACATAAAGCCAATGCGCAATTTGTTTGATTGGGCACTATACAGGGTGATTCGTATACGGCGTGTCTTGACCCAACCTACACGCTCTAGTTTTTTGTCATACCTTATTCAAATCACCCTGTATAAATAAGAACATTCTTCTTATTAAGAGTACAGACGAGGGTATATCGAAGTATGGCGGAATATTTTTTAACTATATTATAGTTTTCCTAAACAAAACTTAAAATAAATATTAATTTATATGTACACATATTTATCAAATAATTATAAAACTTAAATTATAGTTCTTAGTTTTTAACTCTTAATAATTCTTAACATACAAAATATGTTTGTACTTAATGATTATATGTACAATAAAAAGGAATAACAAATCTTAAATTCAAGTTTGGGTTTCATTTATAAAAATAAAGGCACAAGTATACAGGTTCAGATGCATATATGCGTAGTGAAATTTTGCACGGTAAAAAGAAAGTTTGCAGAAATAATTTGAAAGTTAAAAACTTATTTTAATGACTTTCGTTACTCAGATAAATTAACCGGGTTATAAGATAAAAGATATTGAAAAACTTCTTCTGTTTTAGAAAGAAATTTCACAAAAATTAAGCTTTATTTGAAGCAAAAAAATTAGTTGGCATATTGCTTTAAATACTCAGTCAATTAAACACTTTTCTAGGGTGAAAATGGGTAAAATCCACCCTAGCGTAGGCTTAAATTACCTTAGAAAACTATCATGAATTGAGCAAGTTTTAAGGTAAATATTTAGTATGCTACCTTAGATACTAAGGCAATTTAACACCTCTCTAGGGTAAAAAATTGGTAAAAGCCACCCTAGCGTAGGTTAAAATTACCTTAGAAAACTGACATGAATTGCGCTAGTTTTAAGGCAAATATTTAGTATGCTACCTTAGATACTCAGCCAATTCAACACATTTCTAGGGTAAGAAATTGGTAAAAACCACCCTAGTCTAGGTTAAAATTACCTTAGGAAACTGACATGAATTGCGCTAGTTTTAAGGCAAATATTTAGTATGCTACCTTAGATACTAAGGCAATTTAACACCTCTCTAGGGTAAAAAATTGGTTAAAAACACCCTAGCATAGGCTGAAATTACCTTAGGAAAATGTCGTGAATTGCGCTCGTTCTAAGGTAAACGTTTGGTATGCTACCTTAGATACTTAGGCGATTTAACACCTTTTTAGGGTAAAAAATTGGTAAAATTCACCCTAGTGTAGAGTGAAATTACCTAAGGTGTAATATACAAATTAACATGTGTTTTAGGCAAACATAATTCTACCACACCACAAGCTTAGGTAATTTAACACTGTTTAGGTTTTTTTGTGACCTTTAGTCCAATTGCGTTTCGCCTAGGTACAGCAGTTAGGCTCATCAGTTTAGATGCTGCTGTACCCTTCTAAAGACGAAAAATTTTGGTCGATGGTTATCGACTCTTAATATAATTAACAGTGCATAAGCACTGTAAATTATATTATTCTAGGGGAACTTGGTTAAGCTCATGCACCCAGAATTAATATGTATGTATAGCTCGTGGTCTAGCTACGAAGAATAAGAGGGATAAAAACAAAATAAGTTGGTGTTTTTGTTGTTTTTGTTTTTGTGGACTTTTTAGAATTTAATTGTTTAGGTTTTTTTGTGACCTTTAGTCCAATTGCGTTTCGCCTAGGTACAGCAGTTAGGCTCATCAGTTTAGATGCTGCTGTACCCTTCTAAAGACGCAAACTTTTGGTCGATGATTATCGACTCTTAATATAATAAACAGTGCATAAGCACTGTAAATTATATTATTCTAGGGGAACTTGGTTAAGCTCATGCACCCAGAATTAATATGTATGTATAGCTCGTGGTCTAGCTACGAAGAATAAGAGGGATAAAAACAAAATAAGTTGGTATTTTTGCTGTTTTTGTTTTTGTGGACTTTTTAGAATTTAATTGTTTAGGTTTATTATATTAAGAGTCGATAACCATCGACCAAAATTTTGCGTCTTTAGAAGGGTACAGCAGCATCTAAACTGATGAGCCTAATTGCTGTACCTAGGCGAAAAGCAATTGGACTAAAGGTCACAAAAAAACCTTTGAGTGTACGTTAATACAGTAACAAACCTTGGGGTTTGTCTTGGGACATTTCGCATGTGCTGTTGGTCAAATTTATGCTGCTCTGCGGGTTCTGCACCTTTATGGAAACTGTGTTCCAGCTTCAACGAAAATGACTATTGCCAAAACTCTTGTCCTGCTGCTTGGACAGTGCAAACTTCAAATAGCGTTTAGCAAAATTTCTCGTTTTATCTATGGCAGGTAGTGTATTCAATATGCCTTTTATCAGATATCTGTTTCTAAATATCTTTTCCAAAAGCTTATTTTACCAGTACAGTATATTATCAGAAGTAATATTAGCATTGTCCCCATCTTTAAATACAGAAACTCTAAGCACCAGTTATTTGCGCATGCTGTTGCCCTTTGGAACTCCTTGCCACCAACCTGAGAGGACTAAATAGCTAGATATATACATATTTTCTTTGAACAATCTTTGAAAACTTTTACAAATATAGGTACTCAAAATATTTAAATTTTCTTAAACTTCTACTATATCTAACTTATTAATTTTGTATTTATTATATTTATTTTCTTTTCTTTTTTATTCAAATTATATCAATCTCTGTTAATAATATCGGGGAGAGTACGATAACTTTGGCGCCAAAAATTGATAACGGTTTTTCGTATAAGGGTCAAAAACAAGCATTTTTTTACTATGGCAGGGGGCGGGTCTATCTCGCCCCGTTTAGGAGGTAGGGGCAATTTAAGAAAAAAACTACTTAAAATGAAAAAAATACCGGTTTTGAAAGTCAGGAATCTGTTTTTTAATCCTTAATTTAAATTAAATTATTTATGTTAATAGTTTTTGAAAAATTCGCATGCAAACTCAAAATTCTGATAAAAAAAATGACAAAAAAAAGTTTAAACCAATTTTTGTGACCAATTGTGAAATAAAGCTTTTTGTGGGCAATGCGTATATCGCATGCAAAACGAACACAAGAAACCGAATGGTTTTATGTTTTCTAGTTTTTGAGAAAATTGAAGTTTACTAAAACTAAACCTTTAATTTTGTATTTTAAATCTTTAAATGTTTTTAAATCTTTTTTTTTTTTAATTTTAAGTAATTTTTCGAAAATTGCCCCTCTTGCCTAAACGGAATGAGATAGACCCCCCTCCTATGCCAAAAATTGCTTGTATTTTATCCTTCTATAAAAGTCCGTTATTATTTTGAGGCGCCTTAGTTATCGTAACGGTGCCATCACCGTAAATACCAAAAAACAAAAATCAAATAAAAAAGTAGTTTTAGTAATTTTCAATTTTCTCAAAAACTAGAAAACATAAAACCATTCGGTTTCTTGCAATCGGTTTGCATACAATATACGCATTGCCCACAAGAAACCAGCACTTTATTTCAAAATTGGTCACACAAATTGGTTTAAACTTTTTTTTTCATTTTTTTATCAGAATTTTGAGTTTGCATTCGAATTTTTTAAAAAATATTAACATAAATAATTTAATTTAAATTAAGGACTTAAAATCAGATTTCTGAATTTCAAAATTGGTATAGTAATTTATTGTAAGTATTGTAGTTGGCTTTTCATAATTTTTTTTTTATTTTAAGTCATTTTTTTTTTATAAAATGTCCCCTACCTCCTAAAAGGGGCGAGATAGACCCCCTCTGCCATAGTAAAAAATGCTTGTTTTTGACCCTTCTACGGTAAACCGTTATCAATTTTTGGCGCCAAAATTATCGTACTCGTGCCTATTACAAACAAGACACTCTCTTTTTAAAATATGTATGCTTAAATAAATAAATACAAAATACAAATTCAAATCTCACAACATATTGCTTCGACCGAACAGCAGGCGCTTTTGTTTTCGTGTAGCTTTAAACGGAGTTTTTTTTTTTAATTAACATTCTTTGTAGCTTAGCACCCATAAAACGTCTAATTCAATGTGCTAAACATACTTTGAATAAGACGTTTCATGGGTGCAAAGCTGCAGTTAGAAGCGATTTGTTGTATTATCTATTTAAATACCCTACAAAATTTGCATGATTTTGTCAAATATGAGCAAAGCAACATATCAAAATAAGTGAGCGTTTTTCGAGGTAGTTTTCTCTCTCAAACTATGTGTTAATACATTTATGTTCTTGCAATATATACCTAACTAAACAAAGTTGGATTGGATAGATGCAATAAATATTTAGAGAGAGTAGGTAAAGGTAGTGTGGGAAAATGTGTGAACCTATTCAAATGGCCGGCAGTGTATTTCTATACTCACAAGGCTTCTACAAAAACGCAACGCAAATTTGTATTGATCTGGACGCGGCTTTACACAAGCTACAAAGGCTTTTATATTCAATGTTAGACATGTTTGGAACCTCCAGGTCAATTGGTGGATCCACGTCTGGTAAACTACATATTCTGCACAAGTTCATACCCTCATTAACTATTAACTAATAACATTACATACTGAAAAGTAAAACTTGCTTCATTTAAATCTTATTTACTCAACTCATATTATTTCCCTGGCATCAATTCCCCTTCAACTAACTTATACATACCTACTTTACCTATGTATTAGATACAAATAATAGTCGTCTTAGTATAGTTCTTTTAAAATTTTAAATACAAAATATAAAAAATTCAGTGGACGCCCAATCATATGTTGAATACAAGGAAACCAAACAAAACATCCAATAGAGCATATCAAATTACATCCTCTATTACCTTTTGAAGTAGGTACACATAAAATATTGCTAACGATTCTTAAGTAAAAGTCACTTTTTGTAAGATCGTTTTGTTGGTATTAAACGTTTAACTTGACAGGTAATACAACCCCTGTCATAAAGCAATTGTCATATTAATTATATGTAGTTTGAAATGAAAATGTATCAGAGAATGTTGGCATTCCTATTCTTTCTTCGAGTTTTTTAATTTTTGTTAAGGGCTTTTATTATATTCGCCCTAAGTGAAAATTCGACAATGTCGAAGGTACTATTCAAAACATTGTATTGAAATTCTTCTGTTTCCCCTTAAATTAAAATGTTTTCTTTCAAAAATTGCTACACATAAGTTTTGGTGCATAAGAAGTTTTGTTTGCTTGTAATTGTAGTTAATGGGAACAATATTCTTACCAGATATTATATGTAATTATGTACATAAATCAAGTTCTCAAAAGTGTTTGTAAAAGATTAAATTTATTATTAGCTGCATTTTATTATCCACATGATCTGATTCGGATCAAATACAAAATACAAAAAAAACATATACCTACCTATACTCACCACGGCGACGCCAGCGGGCGAAGTGTTGATTTTGACTATACAAAAATGCTATCCGATGTATTTCTAATTGCACATTTAATTTATGCAATTAAAAAAAATTACACACCACCCCCCCTTTTTTTTAAATATAAACAATTTTCACTTTGTATGCAATTTTCAAATGGCCATTTCTCGGTAGGCATGTAGAATTTCGAAATGCACAGGGGCTTAAAAAATTGCACATTTAGGCCCATTTGCTGAAACGAAACTTAAGAGTTTATGTTCTACATAAGATCTTATGTGACAGTTTACGCTGAGGAAAAAGTAGAACATAAGCATTTAAGTAGAACATAAATATTTATGTTTCGTATCAGCAAACGGCTCTTAGAGTTTTAATTTGCACACCAAAATTTTTAATTTGCACACCTCCGGTTAATTTATAAATCAAAGATTAAATTTGCTAAAAACTGGAAAAATGCACTTTCCATGCCTGACTAAAATGGTAATATTTCACTAACCAAATAATTTTGGACTGTTCTAATTTTTTTAAAATTAATAATACTAAAATTGAATTTGCACACCTCCGGTTAATTTAAAAATCAAAGATTAAAACTTTGCTAAGAAACTACAAAAATGCACTTTCCATGCCTGACTAAAATGGTAATATTTCACTAACCAAATTGAATTTTGGACTGTTCTAAATTTCTAAAAATGTATAATACTAAAATTTGAAAATCAAAATTTTTGGTGTGCAAATTCAATTTTAGTATTATAAATTTTTAGAAATTTAGGAAAGTCCAAAATACAATTTGGTTAGTGAAATATTACCATTTTAGTGATGCATCGGAAATACGTTTTTGTTTGTTGTTTTTATTAATTCAGTTAATTCAAGTTAACGAAATGTTCAGTTTAAAGTACTTCAACTTGATATTTTTATTTAAAACAACATAAAATAAACTACTTATAATTAAAACAAGAACGGTGAGCTAACATTCATAAGCGGACAAGGGCAATCAGCTATCGACTTTTGCGCAGTATCAGGAGATTGGAAGAACATAGTTGATAATTTTGAGGTCTTCTCAACAAACTATTCAGCACACTTGCCATTACTTGTCAGAGTGCATATACGTAGATAAAGAACTTTAGCAGACTAATACAGAAAGTAGTCGGAAATTGCACTGATTTGAAAGTAGAGCATTGAGATATAAAACACTATTAAATCAACATTTTGGTTCTCTGCCACAACAAAATTTGAGCGAAATCTATGAAATTGAAGAAAGCATTACGAAGGTAATCCATGCGTCTGAATCGTCGCCAAGCTACCCTGCTACATGCAGATTTAAGAGCAATTGGTTCGACAATGACTGCAACAAACTCCGTAAACTCTCCTTTAAGTATTTAAAGCTATTCAGATGGATGAACTACGAGATATTTAAAACTTTGTATCTGCGAACTAATAAGGAGTACAAGCAACTATGTGAACAAAAGAGATTACTCTACCTTAAGAGTCTGGCGACCAAAATTAATCAGTCTAGAAATTGCAAGGAATTCTGGTTCGTGGGCTAAAAGTGCGTGGCCGAAGTGTGAAGCCTGCTCTCGATGCTGAAAGTCTAGTAACTCATTTTAAAATTCTACTGACAGCTGATGTAAGTTTTCATTCTTTTAGCTACGCCTTGCAAAATGAACGTATTTCTGAACTTGATTGTGCAATAACATTGAACGAACTTGAGATGACGCTGAACTCAATGAAGAACAATAAAGCCCGAAGATGTGATGGTATCCCTATTGAGTTCCTTAAAAATAGTACGGAACAACTCAAGATCTACTTATTAGATTTCTTCAATAGAATTCATAATGATTTATCTGTACCTACTGCTTTTATGAGAGCTCTAATAAAGGGTTTTCCAATAAGAGATATTATTTTGAATAGCCCGCTATTTCGGTAGCTGTCACTTTTGAAGCTGTCACTTTTGAAGCTGTCATTTTTTGACATTTGACAAGTAGAAACTACGCCATTCATAAAAATGGAACGATACACGCTTCAGCAACGCATCGAAATTATTAAAATTTACTATAAAAATGGTGAAAATTTGGCAGAGACGGTTCGTAAAACTAAAACATTTTTGGGTCGGCGTGAAGCACCTTGTCGGACCGCAATACAGAAATTGGTGGACAAATTCGAGCTGTTGGGACAAGTTAGTGATGTGAAGAATAAAACCCGTGCACGTCGCTCAAGAACAGCTGAGAATATTGCTGTTGTAGCCCAAAGTGTTGAAGAAAACCCAGGTTTGTCCATTCCTCGTCGTTCTTTGGAATTAGGCATTCCACAAACGTCATTACAGCGTATTTTGCATAAAGACTTGAGTCTTAAGGCTTATAAAGTTCAGTTAACACAAGAACTCAAGCCGGCTGATCATCAACAACGTCGTGTCTTTGCTGATTGGGTCCTTGAAATGCATGAAAATGATCCGGAATTTCATCGAAAAATCATCTTGGCTGATGAGCCCCATTTCCACCTCGGAGACTACGTCAACAAGCAAAACTGTCGCATCTGGGGCTCGGAAAACCCAAGAGTTATTGTTGAAAAGCCTCTTCATCCTCAACGCGTGACTGTTTCGTGCGGTTTATGGTCCGGCGGGGTCATTGTACCTTACTTTTTCGAAAATGAGACTCGAGCAACAGTTACGGTCAATGGATTGCGCTATCGAGAGATGATTAATGATTTTTTATGGCCGGAATTGGATGGTATTGATCTGGACAACATTTACTTTCAACAAGACGGTGCTACGTGCCACACAAGCAATGAAACCATCGATCTTTTACGGGAAAAGTTTTCGGACCGTGTTATCTCTCGAAGAGGTGATCACAATTGGCCATCGAGATCTTGTGATTTAACACCTTGCGACTTCTTCCTTTGGGGCCACATGAAAGATAAGGTCTACGCCAACAGCCCAGCGTCGATTCAAGACCTCAAAGATGGAATTCGTGAGGCTATCGAGGACATAGGGCAGCCACTTTGCGATTTGGTTATGGAAAATTTCATGAAAAGGATATGGTCCTGTAAGCATGGTCATGGCGGCCATTTGGCTGATGTTGTGTTTCATTATTAACGGCATACCTTTCTCTTTATAATGAAATAAACATCGGATCATTTATCTCAAAAAATGCCATTTTTCTTTGAATATCAAAATAACACCTCTTATTGGAAAACCCTTTATTTGCTATTTTTAAAAAAGGTGATCCCTTTAGTATTGAAATTCGTCCAGAGAGAAGAATTTCAATACTAAATTCGCTTCGGAAGATTTTCGTGTCAGTTCTTTATGGCAGATTCTCTGTAGCCAACCGGCTTAGTATATTTCAAGCGGGCTTTTGCTCTCGTTTTCTACAATCGACCATATTTTAGCGCTGACTAGCATTACAAGAAAATTCATTGAAAATAACAAGAGGCTCTAAGTTTGTTTTGTCGACTTCAAAGCTGCATTTGACACAGTGAACAAGCAAGCGTTAATCTACAAAATGGCATCACTTGGGATATCAAGAAAATTCTTGTTGGTATATGCGAAATTAATCTCTCTTTCAAGTGCAGCTGTGTGGGATGGCTCCAAGCGCTCCGAGTTGGGATGCATATTAAGTCCTTTACTCTTTGCACTTTATATTGACGGGATAACGGATATACTTCCTGGGGGTATTGCCTTTGCTGGACATCATATTAAAGTATTGCTCTACGCAGATGACCTGGTGCTGTTAGCGGACAACCCGTACACGTTACAACTGCAATTTAATAAATTACAATCGTTTTGAAAGATGTGAGATCTTCATATCAATGTTTTAAAAACAAAGGCGATGATCTTCGAAAACCGACACCGAACTAGACTTCGAGAAGAAATCTGTAGTATCAGGAACGAAAGTATCGAGTTAGTGCGGGATTTTAAGTATCTTGGTGTGAATCTTACTCCCAACCTCAACTTTTGTACAAATGCCAAAGAGAAAAGTCGCGATGCCAAACTGGCTCTTAACATGATGTGGCCAAAGTTTTTTGCAAACAGTCATATTGATCTCGCCTCCAAATATCAAGTATTCAATGCCACCGTGAATACATATTTGTGTTATGGAGTGCAAGTTTTCGGATATATTCCTTTTGAAGACTTTGAAATTGTACAGATACTTTTTTAACGGCTATTTAGACTTCCAAACTTTACTCCGACGTACGCCATTCATGTAGAGTCCGGCTTGCATCCTATCTTTGTGATGAATTCAAAGGCTCACTCTGACTTCCTTATAAGAGTTATGCTGAGAGATCAAAATAGTCTGCACAGAGCAATCTTAAGACGTCTGCTTAGTACAAACGCCTCTCCATTCAGAGAGTGGAATCGAATGGCCCTTTCTCACGATCTACTATTGTCGTTTACTGCATCCAATGTTAGCGAGTGGAATAATATGTTTGCAAGCATTATAGCCAAAGTTGTTGATCAAATTTACGTTCAACACATCACGAGAGCATCCCCCTCGGATTCCAGAACAATCTACAAAAACTTGAACCATAGATTGCTAACAGAAGACAACTATTTCAAAAACTACTATTCGAATGAAATAATAAGTACGATTTTTAAGGCTAGAGCTGAGTTACTTGATCTTAATTTTATTCCGCAAAGAACTGATAGACAGGATAGATGTAATCTTTGCAACAGAAGACAATGTTTATCACTTCATCGCAGCCTGCCCGGTACTGCAAGAAATCAGACGATTACATTTTCAAGAAAGCTTCTTATCGATGATAATCTTCCTATACTAACTTAAAAATTAAAATTGAAATATGTTCATCAAATGTGATATACTTAAAAAAACAAAAAAAAAAACAAACAAACAAAAAAAAAATATATTTAATTATTCATTTCATGATTATTTACAATCTCAATACATTTTCTTTATATTTTGTATTCTTTAGAATTTGTTCTAGTAAATGTCAAACTTGGCAGACGGCCTGATTGGCCACGTCCGTATTCTTTTATAAAAAAATGTAATACTAAGTTTGAAATAAAGAGAATTTATCTATCTTTCTAATTAGATAAAAAAGTATGATTTACACGAGAGTTGAACTTCCGACCACGCGTGTCTAACCCAGCGACTCTACCAACATGCTATTGATAGCAATATTTTTTGGTGGTTTATTTGGTACTGCTGTGATTTTAATTATGCAGCTTTTCTATACCAAAATTTTAAATATTGATTAATCAATTATTGAGAAGTGTGCAAATAAAAATTTTTGGTGTACAAATTTAAACTCTAACCGCCTTTTTATTCACTAGATACATCCAGATTAAAACTTAAATCCAGATGTATTTACATTGAATTTGTATGCTTTACATCTGGATTTAAATTTTTAATCTGGATGAATCGAGTGAATAATATGCCCGTAAATGTGCAATTTTGTAAGCCCCTGTGAATTTTGAAATTCGACATGGCTACCGAGATATGGCCATTTTAAAATTGCATACAAAGTGAAATTGTTTATATTTAAAAAAATTTGCATAAATGAAATGTGTATTGTGTTATTAGACATACATCGGATATTATTTTTCTTATAGTCCAAACCAACACTTCGCCCGCTGGCGTCGCCGCGCCGTATATACTCTTGCTTGTTATCTGCATCTTTTCAAGGTCCAAAAATTAGTTCTTGTTCTGGCGGGCAGATTCCTTTTGTGTTTTGTACACTGAGTCTCCACTTGAAATAAATGATTGCAATAAATGTGTCATGTAGATATTCAATATTTCTTGTGGAGTTCCCAAGTGTCTGGATTTTTTTTATTTTCAGGATTTTTTTCTTATTTTCAGACATACATTTCTCCATTTATTTCTTGTCTTCGTAGAAGAAATAAATAGAGAATTTAATTTTGACGTTTCGTGACACCCCAACTTCGCCGGAAATACATTTCTTAGACGACGTCAAGTTTTGATACTTGTTTCCACATTTTGATGTTACACTCTTTCATTTTCGTTGAAAAAATCATGTTAGGATTAACATGAAATACGTCCTGGGAAGCCAAGGTGTGATTTGACACTAATTTCTTACCATTTTGTTTGATGCTTTTTGTATTATTTGGTTGTGAGCATTGAAAATTGTTATTAAAAAAAGAAAAAATCGTGCGCGGTTGGTACGTATTTTAATAATTTTTTGTATATTTTCAATTAATTTTGCTTGGTGAGATTATGGAGAAAAATTAAATGTCAAAATATAATTTGCCACACATAGTTAAGGAATATGAACTTCAGATATAATGTCCGAAATAAATATTTCTAATGGAGGCGCGGCCGTATGGTGGAAGCGACTCTAGACATAACAACAGTGTGATTTTTCACAATATTTTTTTTTTTATATATTTATATTCTTTTCTTATTTATTATTATACCTGCGTTGTTTCTTCAACGATAGGTGTTACTTTTGCTTCTAAATTGTTAACAGTATCTGTTGAAGTATTATTTATAGATAGTACATTTTATTTTGATATATTTTTTGAATATTGCATAAAGAGCTATGATCACACAAAGAATAAAAATAATCGAAACAGAAATGTTAGCATGTCTATGTGTAACATTGAGTAACAAAGCGTTTTTCTTTAACAAATGTTTTATATTAATGCTATAACTATCTAAATCCAGTTTTTCTATAAAGGTGGTATGGGGTGGAATTTGGGATAAATTGGTTGGAGTTATTATGTTTTCGGGTATGGTTGGTTCGTCTAAAAAGTATGAAATATGAGTTTTATTGTAATGGTATTTGATGCCTGGAGGTAAACTTCTATTGTTATTGCTTTACAAAATGGGTATTCACTCAGAATTCCACTGTCAGATACTATTATGGTTTTTGGTTCGTTTCCGCACAGAATTCTTGTTGGTTGAATCAAACTTCTTGTTGATGCGCAAATATTTTTGTTTCGCAAGTAGCATAGTTTTGAATTCCTGATATTAACTGTTAAGTTGTTAGTGTTGTGGTTGTGAACTACAAAATTTTTCTCAAATATAATGTGATTGGAGTTTGTTTTGATGCATTTATTTATATCTTCACTATTCAAAAATATGTATTGCCTATAATTTTCGTTTATGACAACAAACTCACTATATATCGAGACATAGCTATATGTATTCTTTTTGTATTTAGACGGTTAAGGTGTAAGTTTAACCAAATTAGATTCTTCATCTACTAATGGAATAGTAACTTGTATCATAAGGTTTTGATTTACAAAAATTGGATTCGTTGTTGTTATTTTGTTTATGATTGGGAGATTCATTCTAGATATTTTATTGGAAATCTTATGTTGTTTGGTAGTTCTAATTGGATGTCTTTTAACGTAGAAATAAAAATTTCTGAATTGAGGAATATACTATCTAACTTATTTACTTTTGCGCCTTGTAAGAAGTCGAATATTTGAGATTGTTTTGAGAGGATTTGTGTAATAAAGGGTTTTCCAATAACAGGTGTTATTTTGAATAGCCCGCTATTTCGGTAGCTGTCACTTTTGAAGCTGTCATTTTTTGACATTTGACAAGTAGAAACTACGCCATTAATAAAAATGGAACGATACACGCTTCAACAACGCATTGAAATTATTAAAATTCACTATAAAAATGGTGAAAATTTGGCGGAGACGGTTCGTAAAACTAAAACATTTTTGGGTCGTCGTGAAGCACCTTGTCGGACCGCAATACAGAAATTGGTGGACAAATTCGAGTTGTTGGGACAAGTTAGTGATGTGAAGAATAAAACCCGTGCACGTCGCTCAAGAACAACTGAGAATATTGCTGTTGTAGCCCAAAGTGTTGAAGAAAACCCAGGTTTGTCCATTCCTCGTCGTTCTTTGGAATTAGGCATTCCACAAACATCATTACACTTATAAAGTTCAGTTAACACAAGAACTCAAGCCGGCTGATCATCAACAACGTCGTGTCTTTGCTGATTGGGTCCTTGAAATGCATGAAAATGATCCGGAATTTCTTCGAAAAATCATCTTGACTGATGAGGCCCATTTCCACCTCGGAGGCTACGTCAACAAGCAAAACTGTCGCATCTGGGGCTCGGAAAACCCAAGAGTTATTGTTGAAAAGACTCTCCATCCTCAACGCGTGACTGTTTGGTGCGGTTTATGGTCCTGCGGGGTCATTGGACCTTACTTTTTCGAAAATGAGGCTGGAGCAACAGTTACGGTCAATGGATTGCGCTATCGAGAGATGATTAATGATTTTTTATGGCCGGAATTGGATGGTATTGATCTGGACAACTTTTACTTTCAACAAGACGGTGCTACGTGCCACACAAGCAATGAAACCATCGATCTTATACAATTCGCCACCGAGATCTTGTGATTTAACACCTTGCGACTTCTTCCTTTGGGGCCACATGAAAGGTAAGGTCTACGCCAACAGCCCAGCGTCGATTCAAGACCTCAAAGATGGAATTCGTGAGGCTATCGAGGACATAGGGCAGCCACTTTGCGATTTGGTTATGGAAAATTTCATGAAAAGGATATGGTCCTGTAAGCGTGGCCATTTGGCTGATGTTGTGTTCCATTATTAACGGCATACCTTCCTCTTTATAATGAAATAATCATTCGATCATTTATCTCAAAAAATGCCATTTTTCTTTGAATATCAAAATAACACTTCTTATTGGATAACCCTTTATATGTACAAGATGCTAAATTGGATATTTTATCAAAACTATGTAGTATCTTTTCGAAATTTGTAAGATTATTGAGTTTTAATGGATTCTGCCTGATTTCTTCGGTAACGGAGTTGAAATTGTTATTTATGTTTTCAGCTGTTTTGTTCAGTGCGTGTAGTACGTTAGAAATTATTGTCATTTGGTTTTCTGTTATATGGTGCAAGTCATTCTGGTTTTCTTGCACTAATCGTAATACATTATCCATTTTCTCCGCGTCTTCAGAATCCATTGTTCCGAATAAAAATTTCTCTGCCATCCCTAATCCATTGAATAGCCCACCGTTTGTTATGCTTCTTTTTGAAAATTTGTTTTTAAATAATATACTGTCAAGGACTTCATTGTTAAAATTTATTTCCATGAGTGAATGTTGAATAATCTGCAAGGTAATTTTGCAATGATCTAAAGGATACTCTTTTATGCTTAGGATACAGAGTTCGGAAAGGGTTACTGCCCAAACAACAGCTAAAGCTTTTTTTTATATAGTAGAATAGTTTTTTTCTGACTTATTTAATATTCTACTAGCAAATGCTATCGGTAAATTGTTTTCGGCGAATTTTTTCTGTGACATAACTGCGCCTATGGCCTCATTGCTTGCGTCAGTTGATATATAAAAGGTTTTTTCGAAACTAGGATATTGTTAGATAGGAGGTTCGATAATTGCTTGTTTTAATTGTTAAAAAGATTCATCACAAAATGCATCCCATTTAAAGGGTACATCTTTACGCAGAAGTTTGTTAAGGAGGTTTGCTATTTTTGAAAAGATTTGTATGAACTTTCTGTAATATCCTGCTAAACCAAGAAAAGATTTAATGTCATTCTGGTTTTTGGGATTCTCTATATTTTGAATGGCCGAGATCTCTACTGATTCTGAAATAACATGTCCTAAATACATAACTTCTTTTTCTAAAAACTTACACTACTCTAACTGAATTTTTAGATTGTATTTATCTAAAGCTTGACAAACTTCAATTAGTTTTTTGTTATGATCACTTAAATTATTTCCGTATATCATATAGATTTACTAAACATTTTATTCCTTGTAGCCCTGTAAGGAATTTATTTATCAACTGCTGAAAAGTGGGAGGTGCATTACGTAAACCGAATGGCATTCTGTTGAACTCGAAATGTTCGTTTAGTGTACTGAATGCTGTTTTTTCTTTGTCTTCCTCATTCACTTCAATTTGATGAAATCCACTGACTAAGTCCAGTGTTGTGAAGTACTTTGAATCACCTAATTGTCCGAGGATATCTTCGATATTAGGTATAGGATACGCATCTGCGATGGTTACTTTGTTAAGTTTCCTGTAGTCCACTACTACTCTCCACTTCTGTTTTCCTTTCTTTGACACGACTAGTAAGGGAGCGTTCCATGGACTTGAACTTGGTCTAATTATTTTTCATCTTGCAACATTTTGTCTACTTGATTCTTTATTTCGTTTGTGTGAATTTGTGCTAATCGATACGGTCTAATGTTTACCGGGGGTATATTTCGGTTTTTCTTTATTTGATGTGTAATCCCAGAAGTAGTTGACAGGGTATCGCCATCGAGAAAAAATAAGTGGTTGTAACCACGGCAGATATCAACAATCGATTTCTCTTCTTCACTATTTGGGTGATCTAGTAGAAGTTGGTTTTGGATTTTACTCAATCTGTCGTCTATAATAGTTTAAGTATCAAATGCATTTAGGTTGTACATGTAGTAATCATTACTTTTTACAAATTAGTTTACTTTAGTTTTAGTTTATTGACAAACCGTTAAATACTAACGTCACATATTTTATAATGATATAATATGTACAAAAAAATTCCTATAAATTAATTAAATTCTTAATGTATATTATTATATATTATAAAACAAAGCTTTAAATTTTATACATTTAAAATTGTCATCTACGGAAATGATTAGGAAGTAAAATTTATTAAAAATTGCAATTAATTGATTAAGAGGGCTATATGCCACCATAGTTAGATCTACTAAATAATGGGACCAAAGGCTGTTGTCTTCTTAAACTTGACTGACTAAAACTAAAATGTATCTTGGACAGAACTGATGGATATGTTATTGAACCACTTAAAATTCTAGCCATGAAACAAAATTGAAGATATTGCCTATGTTAAGAGAGTAATGGGAGGTCTATTAATTTTAATCTATGAGAATAAGGAGGTAGAATAAGTCTTTGTGACCATGGGAGAAGTCGAAGGCAGAAACGTAAAAATCTTCTCTGCACCGCTTCCAATCTCGTTATATGGACAGAGTAGTAAGGGCCCCATATGACACATCCGTACTCGAGAATTGGTCTCACAAGAGATACATAAAGAAGCTTTAAAACGTATGGATCCCGAAATTCAGGCGAAAAACGATTTACAAATCCTGAGACAATATTAGCCTTTTTTATTATAAAATTTAAGTTATCATTAAATGTCAGTTTTGAATCCAGAATTATGCCAAGATCAGAAAATACGGAAAATCTATTGAAGGGAGACAAATCAAACAAGTAACTATGTGTAATTGTGTCTTTTTTCGTGAAAAACACATAGTTTTGCATTTGTTAATATTTAAAAAAAGACGATTTAATTTGCACCATTCCCTAAATCTGTCAAGGTCGTCTTGTAAAAGTATAGAGTCAGTGGACGATTTTATTGTTTTGTAAAGTTTAATGTCATCAGCATAAATAAGGACAGAAGAATTTATAATGATCGAGATTATGTCATTTATAAATAAAATAAATAAAACTGGGCCCAGATGGATACCCTGAGGAACTCCTGAGTTAACGAAAAACTGAGCCGACTGCTAAAAGAAACACTATAGCATCTACTTTCTAAATAAGACGAGATCCATTTAAAAAAAAAATTCGTTAAATCCCTGGTTCCTGAGTTTTAGTAATAGTTTTTTATGACATAACTTGTCAAACGCTTTGCTAAAGTCAGTGAATACAGAGTCAACTTGACCCCTATCTTCAAAAGCATCAAGACAAAAGGACGTGAAATGGAACAAATTTGTAGTAGTTGATTTTTGTTTAACAAAACCATGCTGATTATCGCAAATAATTGAGCTGCAGTTGAAAGAGAGAACATTACTTATGATTGACTCAAATAATTTTGGAATCACAGACAGTTTAGCAATAGGTCGGTAATTAGTTATTTCGCTTTTTGATCCTTTCTTATTAATGGGAGTTATAAATGCACTCTTCCAAAATTTGGGGAAAATTGAGCTTTTTAAAGATTCATTAAAAAGAATATATAACGGATAATAGAGATAAGAAACACATTTCTTCAAAATAAAGGATGGCACGCCATCAGGGCCCGGGCTATAACAATCATCAAGTTTAGAGTTATAGAACCTTCACTAATTGCAAAATTAATTGAATTAAGGTGGGAAAAATTAAGTACGGTGGAATAGGAGGTAGGTTCATTCAAATTTGAATCGTCGAAGCATCTTTGAAATAATTTGCAAACATGTAAGCTAAAACGACGGGCTCATGACTAGTTGTATTTAAATGTGACATTTTTTTTACATTTTACAAAATTCAAAAAGTTTTTTGGATTAGTTTTGAGTTCATTTTCTGTTTTCTGAATATAATTTCCATATAAAGAATTTGAATAGTCTTAAAATAGTTGTTTAAGGTTCATAAAAGTTATAAAGTCTTCATCAGTTCTAGTTTTGTTGTATTTCACCCAAGCTTTGTTTCTTCTGTTTTTTAAATTTTTATTTGCAGATCAAACCATGGTGGTACATTTGAATTGCTAAATGATTCTTCCATTGGTACTGTCTTATGTAAACAGTCAAACAGTACGCTTTAAAATTTAAAACACATATCATTAATATCACAGTTAAGGAATAATTGTTTCCAATCAATAGTACATAATAAATTAAACAGTTCAACAAAATTTCATTTACGAAAGTTAAATTCTAGTTTGTTTCTTAAGTTATTAGGATAACACATATTCAGATTCAATGATATATCTAAGGCTGGATGATGACAATCCTCATCAATTAATGTTACAGTGGAGGGCATAACTACAGCATCGGCGTTTAAAGTGTCAGAGAAAAATAGCAGATCCAAGACTTTTCCAAATTGGTTGGAAACTCCGTTAAATTGATTCAATCCACAAGAAGACGTGCCATCTTTTATCGATAGCTCATTGGGACTCGATGCATTAGACGAAACATAATAGTTGTTATAATCAGTAGGATTAGTCCAAACCAAGTTAGGAAGGTTAAAATCACCGATTACCATGATCTCGTCATCAGGCTCCATTTGAAGATAGATGTTTTCTACGCATTCAATACATTTTTCGTATAGGTCGTTACTAGACTTTGGAGGGATATATGTACATAACGAAGAGATATCCGTACTCCATTTTAATGTTTATACATATAACTTCAACGTCGCAAAGCATAAAACTATCAACCAATTAACAAATAAGGGAGCTTTCAACAGCCATTAGAATTCCTCCTCCAACAACGTCAATTTCATCCAATTGGTGGCGATCACGTCTATATATTTGATATGTCACATAAAAAAACTCAGCATCCAAAAAAGAACTATTTAGCCAAGTTTTACTCAGTATAATGACATTGACATCGTGATGAAGGTTAATGCAATTTTTAAAGACTTTGTTGGCCTTAGTCCGAAGGCCATTTACGTTTTGGTAATATATTAGTACCTGTTGAAGCTGCTTTGTCGATGTTTCCGCATTGTCCTGGTTTGTTGAAAAGGGTTCTTGTGTGTGTTGATACCTTTGCTCAATTTATTTTCAAATTCGTGTATTAAAACACCCTTCGGCCAAAATGTTGCTGAATTAAGAAGATGAAATATTGAAACAGGGACACGTATTTTAAAAGAAGAATATTTAGAGTGATTACGATGCAACATTTTCTCTACATTTAATATTTGAGAAGGTCCCATTTTAGATCACACATAGTTCGAGCGTTCGTTGATGGATCAAGCTTAGAGATTAATAATGTTTTTTGACCTTCTACAACTCTGAAGCCCAATGGGACGGGTGATATTTCATTGGGAAGGAGGCACAATATTTGAAATTAAGGTTGATGGTAATAATTGTGTAGAAGATATAACATTAACCAAAGAAGAGGTAGAAGCATTAGATGATGTTGATGTTGTTGCCGAATAAGTATGGCTACATATCGGTTTCAAAACGGCTGGCGGTATTTTAGATAAGATGGATGATAATGATTACGATGATGATGATGACGATGATGATGATGACGTTGGTCATGATAACGATTCTTCGAATTTATCTTGTGTAGATGAATGTGGTAATGGCGGAAGAAGGCTTGAAGGAATTGACGTGTTGAAATTGAAATCAGAGATGGAACGTATGGTATAAACGATTAAGATATTGATCTGGCTGGTTTCTTAGTTAATTGAATTTCACTTGGACTGTCAAATTCATCAATTTTTCTTTTAGATGATGCTTCAGTGCTTGAGTGAGGGATAGGATCTTTATTTTTTGCTCTTAAGTTGTCAACTTTTGCGGACAGCTGAGTTAATTGGATATTTAAATTTTCCAGTTGTCTTGTGTTTTGCAGTACAGCTCGAACTATATTGGTAAAGAAAAACGGGTCGCAATCGTCACAGAAAAAGGAGAATGACTTTTTCTTTTCAAAAAGTTTGATGGTACTGAATGGTGCATTTATGCATCTAACATGAAAACTCGTTCGGCAGTTTCCATGACATATAATAGAATCGATCATGTAGTCAGATATTTCGTCACAAGATGCACACTTAGTCATGATTACAATAATTTTTTTGTATTTTTTTTTTTGTCTAAATAAAAAGGTTGATTCTTAGTGTACTAGGAAATATGCAACTACTTAGCAAATGCACGAACCAATTGAATAGAGTTGTCGGATGTCGGTATTATAGTTGTTGGCAAACAATTGATGACAGAATGATCGACAAATGTCAGGGACCATGACATGCAGCACTACGAATAGTTGTTGTTGTTTAGGCCGATGAAAACAATTTGTCACAATGGAATGGAGATGTATGTAACTATAACAGCAAGTATAGCTCAATCACCCAGGTAGGAAGTTAGTTACAGCTTACCCAAGCAACACATAAACTCTTGAAGTGTTCTCCAAACAAATTGATCAGCTCTTAACAAACTGTTAGTTCAATCTTCTTAATACCACTACACTTTATGATCTGTTACTTTGCTCTAGAAAAGTGTTGTTTGTTTTAACTATTACAAAAACGTCTTTTAAACATCTTGAATATCTTCATGGCAAATGTGTTTATATTGACTCTCTGTAGATCCTCTTTACAACCTTTTTAAAATGAGTATGTTTAAATTGCGCAAGAGTATATTTCTTATTACTCTTTCAAATACATTTCGAAGATATTTTGCGGATGTTATTCCTAAAATGTCTTTATGGAGGCTTAAAATTGTGTCTTTAAGTAGAATTAATATTCTCTTATGTTTAGTATATTTCTTATTACTCTTTCAAATACATTTCGAAGATATTTTGCGGATGTTATTCCTAAAATGTCTTTATGGAGGCTTAAAATTGTGTCTTTAAGTAGAATTAATATTCTCTTATGTTTGAAAAAAAAAGTTTTTGTGTCATCTGACATTTGTGAATTGCGCTTTTCCTATTTTCTTATTTATTGTACATATGTAGGTACTATTAATTTGAAAATTGAAAAAGAGTTTAGGGAGCTGCAAGAGACTTAAGACCAAAAATTGCCCATCAATTATTTTAGTACGCGAATGAACATAGTAATAGATAATTGCTTATAGTTTTTTTTTTCTTAACTCTTTGTTGACACTTTCATTGTCTCTCTCTTCTTTCAATTTGATTCGTTTGATATCTTATCATGAAGTCGTTAAGAGGTTTCTGACTCTAGAAAAATGTGATTATAACACCGATGTTTTGACGACATCTTAAGAAACTCTTTAAACGGTAGTTAGTTTATACAAAGTTACACATATTTTTTGTAAAGGGTGACATAGTTAAACGTATATTTTTAATACAGTTTTTGTATGTTTTATTATTTTAATCAAATTTATTATTTATTTCAATAAAAATTTTCAATGTGCAATTGTACATAGCTAGGTTGATATATTATGTAGGTAGTGAAATTTTCTTAAAAACTGCGGTGTTTGGACAGATTTGGATCTAAAAAATATTATTTATACCATTGAATAACCCCCGCCTGTCTGTCCAAACCAGGGTAATAGGGAACTAAGCTAATTTTTCAACCATCTGTTACTGTCATAAAACTGACGATGAAAATATGGCAAAGCGAAAATATAAAGCAATATTTTTTCTTAAAAAAAATAACTGCTACATTTTCATTTTTAATGTGAAATTTTAATCATGCAACGTCAAAACTTTTTAAGGCTTCAATGTTAACCAAACGCTCATTTTATTAATATGAGAATAATTTATCCAAAACCCATTAAAAGAAAAACAAGACATTTAGTACCTACATTTCATGGGGCACCCTGTAGGAAGGAATATTTTGATACATGCCCAACAAAATACGTTCGCCATATTTATTTCTTTCAATTGCGAAAAAAATATTTATTAAAAGAATAATATTCAATAAAGTACAGTTACATGCATTATGCCTACACTTTTATTTGTTTAGTAATACTGTGGGAGATAATAATTCATAAAAATATGTTTTTTCTTTTGTTGTCAGTAAATTTTGTATTAATTTTCTTGATTTTAACTTGTAAATACTTTTTTATTTCAAGGCGCGTTTATTCTATGTGGGGTAGAGTATGCGATTTTTAAATAAATCATTTCTTGCATTACAAAATACACATCGTTAAAGACTTTATAAAATTAATTGTAAATCTAAACCTACATGAACATAAAGAATTTGTCATTGCTTTACTTTAAAATCATTCTATTTCATTTAAATTGTTATAAAATTGTATTTGTGTAAAAGAGAAAGAAATTATTCTTTATATTATTTTCTCCCTCCAAGTTTACACTTTTCACTACAAAAAAAAAATCTTCAAAACCTCTTGAGCGCATCTTTAAAGATGCGTCAAAAAAAATGATCTCTATAAACTCTTACAAATACTTTATTTAGAACTCTTCGCTCCATACAATAGGCTCCTCCCCTTTAGGCCTTTTTGGGTCTTAACGACCTCTTCAAGATTGTGTAAAGAGTTGAAAGATCTTCGAAAATAGCTTTTAGAGATATCTTGAAGACTCAATTGTGTTGCTTGGGTACAGCATGAAATGGTAGGAAAATGTTTGGACTTTCGATACAATGCAGTCTCACGCTTCATAGCCAGAACATATACAAAATCATCGCTCACCGGTGGAGGGGGAAGCAGAAAAACAAGTGTATTCAATGTAATACGAAGGCAGGAAATGTATGTAGCTAGCAGCAATATAGCGCAGTCCCTCAGTAAGATGATAGTGGCATGAAATGGTAGACAAAATTGTTGGGATACAATGCAGTCTCTCAATGATTAATAGGCATAACCTATACAAAAATTCCACTCACCGGGAGGAGAAGAAAACATCGATCTTCAACGGGAGCGAAAAGTCAAATAAATGTAGAGCACCAAAAGTATTCTCTTTTACTGTATATTATTGATATATAGATATAACTTTGTCACTAATTTTTTGATTTTATTAAGTTTATATTAAATTAAGAATGGTATTACACTGTTCAAAATAGTTAATTAGTTGAAAGCAACTTGGCAAGCAAAAACACAACAATTTGTATTAAATAATCGGGGTAAAAACTAATTAAAAGTCAAATAAATGCGGAGCGATATTAAAAGAGTGTACACTTGATAAAAATACTCGATGAGTAAATACTTAATTTAGATCTTGTAAAATAACATCTTCTTTGTTGGCGTTTAATACGGATACATATCCGTTTGTAGGTTCAGTCATAGCTGAAGAGGTATAAAATTTTGGTAGAATTTCTTGTGAAAAGTATATTTGGCTTGAGGGATCATGTAGGTATAGGTCCATATTTAATGATTTTTTTCAGACCTGGCAGGTATGGTAATGGGCTTTCGTTTACTAATAAAATCGGTGGTATATCTTTTATCTTTGAAGTGGTATATTAGAGTGTTGTTTTTATAATTTAAGAGTGCGTTAAGATTTCGAAATAGGTCTTCACCTAAATCTCCATCTTGGGTTATTAGAAAATTTTCCGACACTACATGAAATAAGAATTTTAGATTTACTCCTGGGGTAATTTCTATATTAAGAAGGAGTGTGTCTAGTGAATGTGGGAGTATTACTTATGCCTTTTAATTCAATTATATTGTTAGTATGAATCCAAAGCTCTTTATTGAGTTAATTTATTTTAATAAACTCAGGCTTGCACCTGTGTCTAAAAGCATAATTTTTTGGTTGGAGATAGTATATTTAGAAGTTACATTAATTTCGCTTTTGAAACTAGAGGCATTATTTAAACAGCCTATATGAGCGACAGGTTTTGGTTTTTCGTTATTGTTTTGTATATTTTTAGGAGTTTGAGAATGGGTGTCATACAGTTATTTAGATCAGAGCTCAATGGTTCGTTTAGGAAATCTTGTAAATTATTTATTTGAGCGGTATTTTAGATAAGATGGGTGATAATGATTACGATGATGATGATGACGATGATGATGATGACGTTGGTCATGATAACGATTCTTCGAATTTATCTTGTGTAGATGAATGTGGTAATGGCGGAAGAAGGCTTGAAGGAATTGACGTATTGAAATTGAAATCAGAGATGGAACGTATGGTATAAACGATTCAGATATTGATCTGGCTGGTTTCTTAGTTAATTGAATTTCACTTGGACTGTCAAATTCATCAATTTTTCTTTTAGACGATGCTTCATTGCTTGAGTGAGGGATAGGATCTTTATGTTTTGCTCTTAAGTTGTCAACTTTTGCGGACAGCTGAGTTAATTGGATATTTAAATTTACCAGTTGTCTTGTGTTTTGCAGTATAGCTCGAACTATATTGGTATAGAAAAACGGGTCGCAATCGTCACAGAAAAAGTAGAATGACTTTTTCTTCTCAAAAAGTTTGATGGTACTGAATGGTGCATTTATGCATCTAACATGAAAACTCGTTCGGCAGTTTCCATGACATATAATAGAATCGATCATGTAGTCAGATATTTCGTCACAAGATGCACACTTAGTCATGATTACAATAATTTTTTTGTATTTTTTTTTTGTCTAAATAAAAAGGTTGATTCTTAGTGTACTAGGAAATATGCAACTACTTAGCAAATGCACGAACCAATTGAATAGAGTTGTCGGATGTCGGTATTATAGTTGTTGGCAAACAATTGATGACAGAATGATCGACAAATGTCAGGGACCATGACATGCAGCACTACGAATAGTTGTTGTTGTTTAGGCCGATGAAAACAATTTGTCACAATGGAATGGAGATGTATGTAACTATAACAGCAAGTATAGCTCAATCACCCAGGTAGGAAGTTAGTTACAGCTTACAGCATGAAATGGTAGGAAAATGTTTGGACTTTCGATACAATGCAGTCTCACGCTTCATAGCCAGAACATATACAAAATCATCGCTCACCGGTGGAGGGGGAAGCAGAAAAACAAGTGTATTCAATGTAATACGAAGGCAGGAAATGTATGTAGCTAGCAGCAATATAGCTCAGTCCCTCAGTAAGATGATAGTGGCATGAAATGGTAGACAACATTGTTGGGATACAATGCAGTCTCTCAATGATTAATAGGCATAACCTATACAAAAATTCCACTCACCGGGAGGAGAAGAAAACATCGATCTTCAACGGGAGCGAAAAGTCAAATAAATGTAGAGCACCAAAAGTATTCTCTTTTACTGTATATTATTGATATATAGATATAACTTTGTCACTAATTTTTTGATTTTATTAAGTTTATATTAAATTAAGAATGGTATTACACTGTTCAAAATAGTTAATTAGTTGAAAGCAACTTGGCAAGCAAAAACACAACAATTTGTATTAAATAATCGGGGTAAAAACTAATTAAAAGTCAAATAAATGCGGAGCGATATTAAAAGAGTGTACACTTGATAAAAATACTCGATGAGTAAATACTTAATTTAGATCTTGTAAAATAACATCTTCTTTGTTGGCGTTTAATACGGATACATATCCGTTTGTAGGTTCAGTCATAGCTGAAGAGGTATAAAATTTTGGTAGAATTTCTTGTGAAAAGTATATTTGGCTTGAGGGATCATGTAGGTATAGGTCCATATTTAATGATTTTTTTCAGACCTGGCAGGTATGGTAATGGGCTTTCGTTTACTAATAAAACGATGGTATATCTTTTATCTTTGAAGTGGTATATTAGAGTGTTGTTTTTATAATTTAAGAGTGCGTTAAGATTTCGAAATAGGTCTTCACCTAAATCTCCATCTTGGGTTATTAGAAAATTTTCCGACACTACATGAAATAAGAATTTTAGATTTACTCCTGGGGTAATTTCTATATTAAGAAGGAGTGTGTCTAGTAAATGTGGGAGTATTACTTATGCCTTTTAATTCAATTATATTGTTAGTATGAATCCAAAGCTTTTTATTGAGTTAATTTATTTTAATAAACTCAGGCTTGCACCTGTGTCTAAAAGCATAATATTTTGGTTGGAGATAGTATATTTAGAAGTTACATTAATTTCGCTTTTGAAACTAGAGGCATTATTTAAACAGCCTATATGAGCGACAGGTTTTGGTTTTTCGTTATTGTTTTGTATATTTTTAGGAGTTTGAGAATGGGTGTCATACAGTTATTTAGATCAGAGCTCAATGGTTCGTTTAGGAAATCTTGTAAATTATTTATTTGAGCGGTATTTTAGATAAGATGGGTGATAATGATTACGATGATGATGATGACGATGATGATGATGACGTTGGTCATGATAACGATTCTTCGAATTTATCTTGTGTAGATGAATGTGGTAATGGCGGAAGAAGGCTTGAAGGAATTGACGTATTGAAATTGAAATCAGAGATGGAACGTATGGTATAAACGATTCAGATATTGATCTGGCTGGTTTCTTAGTTAATTGAATTTCACTTGGACTGTCAAATTCATCAATTTTTCTTTTAGACGATGCTTCATTGCTTGAGTGAGGGATAGGATCTTTATGTTTTGCTCTTAAGTTGTCAACTTTTGCGGACAGCTGAGTTAATTGGATATTTAAATTTACCAGTTGTCTTGTGTTTTGCAGTATAGCTCGAACTATATTGGTATAGAAAAACGGGTCGCAATCGTCACAGAAAAAGTAGAATGACTTTTTCTTCTCAAAAAGTTTGATGGTACTGAATGGTGCATTTATGCATCTAACATGAAAACTCGTTCGGCAGTTTCCATGACATATAATAGAATCGATCATGTAGTCAGATATTTCGTCACAAGATGCACACTTAGTCATGATTACAATAATTTTTTTGTATTTTTTTTTTGTCTAAATAAAAAGGTTGATTCTTAGTGTACTAGGAAATATGCAACTACTTAGCAAATGCACGAACCAATTGAATAGAGTTGTCGGATGTCGGTATTATAGTTGTTGGCAAACAATTGATGACAGAATGATCGACAAATGTCAGGGACCATGACATGCAGCACTACGAATAGTTGTTGTTGTTTAGGCCGATGAAAACAATTTGTCACAATGGAATGGAGATGTATGTAACTATAACAGCAAGTATAGCTCAATCACCCAGGTAGGAAGTTAGTTACAGCTTACAGCATGAAATGGTAGGAAAATGTTTGGACTTTCGATACAATGCAGTCTCACGCTTCATAGCCAGAACATATACAAAATCATCGCTCACCGGTGGAGGGGGAAGCAGAAAAACAAGTGTATTCAATGTAATACGAAGGCAGGAAATGTATGTAGCTAGCAGCAATATAGCTCAGTCCCTCAGTAAGATGATAGTGGCATGAAATGGTAGACAACATTGTTGGGATACAATGCAGTCTCTCAATGATTAATAGGCATAACCTATACAAAAATTCCACTCACCGGGAGGAGAAGAAAACATCGATCTTCAACGGGAGCGAAAAGTCAAATAAATGTAGAGCACCAAAAGTATTCTCTTTTACTGTATATTATTGATATATAGATATAACTTTGTCACTAATTTTTTGATTTTATTAAGTTTATATTAAATTAAGAATGGTATTACACTGTTCAAAATAGTTAATTAGTTGAAAGCAACTTGGCAAGCAAAAACACAACAATTTGTATTAAATAATCGGGGTAAAAACTAATTAAAAGTCAAATAAATGCGGAGCGATATTAAAAGAGTGTACACTTGATAAAAATACTCGATGAGTAAATACTTAATTTAGATCTTGTAAAATAACATCTTCTTTGTTGGCGTTTAATACGGATACATATCCGTTTGTAGGTTCAGTCATAGCTGAAGAGGTATAAAATTTTGGTAGAATTTCTTGTGAAAAGTATATTTGGCTTGAGGGATCATGTAGGTATAGGTCCATATTTAATGATTTTTTTCAGACCTGGCAGGTATGGTAATGGGCTTTCGTTTACTAATAAAACGATGGTATATCTTTTATCTTTGAAGTGGTATATTAGAGTGTTGTTTTTATAATTTAAGAGTGCGTTAAGATTTCGAAATAGGTCTTCACCTAAATCTCCATCTTGGGTTATTAGAAAATTTTCCGACACTACATGAAATAAGAATTTTAGATTTACTCCTGGGGTAATTTCTATATTAAGAAGGAGTGTGTCTAGTAAATGTGGGAGTATTACTTATGCCTTTTAATTCAATTATATTGTTAGTATGAATCCAAAGCTTTTTATTGAGTTAATTTATTTTAATAAACTCAGGCTTGCACCTGTGTCTAAAAGCATAATATTTTGGTTGGAGATAGTATATTTAGAAGTTACATTAATTTCGCTTTTGAAACTAGAGGCATTATTTAAACAGCCTATACGAGCGACAGGTTTTGGTTTTTCGTTATTGTTTTGTATATTTTTAGGAGTTTGAGAATGGGTGTCATACAGTTATTTAGATCAGAGCTCAATGGTTCGTTTAGGAAATCTTGTAAATTATTTATTTGAGCGGTATTTTAGATAAGATGGGTGATAATGATTACGATGATGATGATGACGATGATGATGATGACGTTGGTCATGATAACGATTCTTCGAATTTATCTTGTGTAGATGAATGTGGTAATGGCGGAAGAAGGCTTGAAGGAATTGACGTATTGAAATTGAAATCAGAGATGGAACGTATGGTATAAACGATTCAGATATTGATCTGGCTGGTTTCTTAGTTAATTGAATTTCACTTGGACTGTCAAATTCATCAATTTTTCTTTTAGACGATGCTTCATTGCTTGAGTGAGGGATAGGATCTTTATGTTTTGCTCTTAAGTTGTCAACTTTTGCGGACAGCTGAGTTAATTGGATATTTAAATTTACCAGTTGTCTTGTGTTTTGCAGTATAGCTCGAACTATATTGGTATAGAAAAACGGGTCGCAATCGTCACAGAAAAAGTATAATGACTTTTTCTTTTCAAAAAGTTTGATGGTACTGAATGGTGCATTTATGCATCTAACATGAAAACTCGTTCGGCAGTTTCCATGACATATAATAGAATCGATCATGTAGTCAGATATTTCGTCACAAGATGCACACTTAGTCATGATTACAATAATTTTTTTGTATTTTTTTTTTGTCTAAATAAAAAGGTTGATTCTTAGTGTACTAGGAAATATGCAACTACTTAGCAAATGCACGAACCAATTGAATAGAGTTGTCGGATGTCGGTATTATAGTTGTTGGCAAACAATTGATGACAGAATGATCGACAAATGTCAGGGACCATGACATGCAGCACTACGAATAGTTGTTGTTGTTTAGGCCGATGAAAACAATTTGTCACAATGGAATGGAGATGTATGTAACTATAACAGCAAGTATAGCTCAATCACCCAGGTAGGAAGTTAGTTACAGCTTACAGCATGAAATGGTAGGAAAATGTTTGGACTTTCGATACAATGCAGTCTCACGCTTCATAGCCAGAACATATACAAAATCATCGCTCACCGGTGGAGGGGGAAGCAGAAAAACAAGTGTATTCAATGTAATACGAAGGCAGGAAATGTATGTAGCTAGCAGCAATATAGCTCAGTCCCTCAGTAAGATGATAGTGGCATGAAATGGTAGACAACATTGTTGGGATACAATGCAGTCTCTCAATGATTAATAGGCATAACCTATACAAAAATTCCACTCACCGGGAGGAGAAGAAAACATCGATCTTCAACGGGAGCGAAAAGTCAAATAAATGTAGAGCACCAAAAGTATTCTCTTTTACTGTATATTATTGATATATAGATATAACTTTGTCACTAATTTTTTGATTTTATTAAGTTTATATTAAATTAAGAATGGTATTACACTGTTCAAAATAGTTAATTAGTTGAAAGCAACTTGGCAAGCAAAAACACAACAATTTGTATTAAATAATCGGGGTAAAAACTAATTAAAAGTCAAATAAATGCGGAGCGATATTAAAAGAGTGTACACTTGATAAAAATACTCGATGAGTAAATACTTAATTTAGATCTTGTAAAATAACATCTTCTTTGTTGGCGTTTAATACGGATACATATCCGTTTGTAGGTTCAGTCATAGCTGAAGAGGTATAAAATTTTGGTAGAATTTCTTGTGAAAAGTATATTTGGCTTGAGGGATCATGTAGGTATAGGTCCATATTTAATGATTTTTTTCAGACCTGGCAGGTATGGTAATGGGCTTTCGTTTACTAATAAAACGATGGTATATCTTTTATCTTTGAAGTGGTATATTAGAGTGTTGTTTTTATAATTTAAGAGTGCGTTAAGATTTCGAAATAGGTCTTCACCTAAATCTCCATCTTGGGTTATTAGAAAATTTTCCGACACTACATGAAATAAGAATTTTAGATTTACTCCTGGGGTAATTTCTATATTAAGAAGGAGTGTGTCTAGTAAATGTGGGAGTATTACTTATGCCTTTTAATTCAATTATATTGTTAGTATGAATCCAAAGCTTTTTATTGAGTTAATTTATTTTAATAAACTCAGGCTTGCACCTGTGTCTAAAAGCATAATATTTTGGTTGGAGATAGTATATTTAGAAGTTACATTAATTTCGCTTTTGAAACTAGAGGCATTATTTAAACAGCCTATATGAGCGACAGGTTTTGGTTTTTCGTTATTGTTTTGTATATTTTTAGGAGTTTGAGAATGGGTGTCATACAGTTATTTAGATCAGAGCTCAATGGTTCGTTTAGGAAATCTTGTAAATTATTTATTTGAGCGGTACTTCTATTTTGCCGGTAATTTTGATTTAAAATAGTATTTGTATTTCTTGTATTGTCTTTGCTGTATTTGGGATTTAGAGGAAAATTATGGACGTCTTTGTTTCTAAATGGATTGGAATATGCAGACTTATTGTACAGAGTTTCCTTGAGTTGCATTTATATTTGGATTAGAGGATCTAGGAACTTGATAATGAATTTGTGATTTTTGTTAAGGACTCTTCTCACGTTTTGAAATTGAAGATTTAGGATTTGGATACAGTGATTGTGATTTCGATAGATTTGATTTTTTATTTTGAGACTGTGAAGTTCACAGTGTGAACGAAGATTTGGTTGTTGGCTTTGAGACAGTGGATTCAGTGGATTAAGTGAAATTGAATCTTCGTTATGAGATTCTTCATACAAAGGATTCGGTTAGTGCAGAGAAATTAAATGGCGATTCTGAGATTCTTGATACAGTGGATTTATTGATTTATTTTGCTTTTCTTGATACAGTGGATACAGTGGTATTAATGATTTATTTAGCTTTTGATACAGTGGATACAGTGGTTTTAATGATTTATTTCGCTTTTGATACAGTGGTTTTAATGATTTATTTTGCTTTTGATACAGTGGATACAGTGGTTTTAATGATTTATTTTGTTTTTCTTGATTCAGTGGATACAGTGCATTAAACGATTCATTTTGATCTTGACAACTTAATTCATATGCTTTACCTGGCTCCGGGTGTTGGACGGGCCAGGTCTTTGGTAGTTTCCCGAACTTTGCGTGGCTTCATATTGAGGTGAGTTGCCTTGCCTGCTGTTGTTAAATTTCCTTTTTCTGCACTGGTGCATTGTGTGACCCAGATTTTTGCAATAACGACATGAAGTGGTATTCTGCACGTTATTGATTCTCTCAGGGTGACTTGTGTTATTAGAATTAGGTCTGTAGGTTCTGTTATTGTTTGAAAATCTGTTCGTGCTCTGTTGAAGACGATTTTGAAAGCAACCTCGATTCCAAAAACACCTGGCAAAAGTGAACCAACCGAAGTCTGCACGGATCGCGCAGGGTGTTCTAGCACCCTGCTGCATACCATCTCCGAAGATCGATGCCCGCATGGGCCAAACACGATCAAGGACAAATTGGCTGATCCAAATAAGCAGAATAAGGAAGGGAATCAGAACCCAGAGTTAAAGAAATTTGAGAACGCAAGAAGAGCCGTTCGTAGGTATGGCCAAACTGACCCGAAAAAGCTGTGTCTGAGGGACTGGAAGCGGTTAAGCTGGGCCCAAAAGCTAATTGCCAAGCTTGAGGCCAAAAGCAAGACCCCAGCAGTTTCCAAAATTGACGAAGGGAAAAAACCAGACAAAAAACCAGAGACATCTAAGAAGCAGGGTGCCTCTTCCTATAAAATGACGAAAGACAGTAACCCACAAGTGAGACCGATCTCGGAAAGGTTAATTTTCAGCGGTCCAAAGTACTTAAGGGTCGATGATGCTGGTCCAAGTAGTCAAAGAAAGGGAAACAGGCATAACGACTCGACACCCCTCCGAGCACAGCCAACAAGAAACCTAAAACGACAAACAGCACAGGTACGTTGGCTGATTTGGTAAAAGAGAGCCTTCAGGTGGCCGTTATCAACGAAGGGAGCTCCGAAAGACGGCTAAGCGAAGAGCAGTGGGCTCAAGTGGAGGGACAGCTACTCGACCGAGTTAACTACGAAGTGCTCTCCTCCAAAATTCGGGCCTTTGTCGACGTTTAAGGGATTCAAAGTTCTCACGTGTCGTGATGAATACACCCTTACCTGGCTTAGAGCGAAAATAGCTGAAATGAAAGAGCTTTTCGCTGGAGCAACATTAAAAGTTGCATTTAAAAAAGACCTCTCCACCAGACCCAAAGTCCGTATCAATGTTCCTGGCCCACGCATGACGAAGGAAAAGCTTGATAACTTCTTGCGAAGACTCAATCCCGACTTTCCCAATGCGGACTGGCAAGTCATGGAGATGGAAGAGCCCACAAAATCGGGCCAGGAGGCCATTATCATGCTCAACCATGAGACAATGGCTCTACTTCCATCGAGAGGGTACAAACTTTGCATCGGCATCAATGAGGTTAAGGTACGACCGCTAGCGGTAGCCAACTTACAACATAAAAACAAAAATGATGATGAAAGTGCTACAACAAAACCTTCAGCACAGTAAGTTGGCCTCAGCCACCTTAACCTCTTTCTTGTCGAAAGAACAATATGATATCGCCCTCATACAGGATCCATGGGTCAACAGTGGCAATATCTGCGGACTTAAGTCCAAAGATTACATCCTGTACTTCAACAAAGGGCCTACTGAAGGTAATTATCGGACATGTATAGTGGCCAAAAAACATATAAATCTTTTCCTACTTTCTCCCCATTGTAATAGAGACATGACAACTGTGAAGTGCGAAAGAAAAGGGACCCCGCCCCTGATCTTAGCCTCCATATACATGCGGTTACGTTACTAGAACACCCTCACATAACAATATAATAATTTCGAAACACCCTCTATCATTATAATGAAAGATACAAAGTATCTTTCAATAACAAATCAAATGTAATGCGATCACAAGAAATAAACAAAATCAAATAAACAAAAGTGCATGTCAGCACATTTCGCCTTAAGCATCTTATAAGTGGGATTCATACCCATAGTAATTAAAATTCCAATAGATTTCTTGTGTCAGTAATTAAATAAGACAAAGGAAAGCAAACGATCTTCAGTGGAAGATACATTTGCAGATGTCGCATATAATAATTATAAAAAGGGTTGTTTTGACCATTGTAAATCTCAGTCTTAGTTCAACGTTCAGCTGAAGATTTCCCCCCACCAGCGGTAAGGGATCGGAAGCTTATTTAATAAATTATATATTATATAAAATTCTTGCGTTTTTATTAATTGTTGTATCTCTATGAGACAGAAGTATATTTTTTTTTAATTATAAAGAATCGGAAACGAAATTGGCACAGTCGGTAGGATCCCGAAAGATCCATAATTGAAAATAATTAGAATCGTACTTTTTAAAAAGTTTAAATCGGGATCGTCCTTAAACTAATTAAAATAGTTTACCGGTAAATTGAAATTACATAACGGTATTAAAGGATAGTAAAAAAAAAAAATATATATGCAGTGAAAAGTTTAGTGAATCAAGATCCTAAAAGGACAATTTTACAAAATCTCAAAGAGAGAGTGCTTAACTGGTGAATTAAAAAAAAAATATTTAATCAATGCAACCAGAAGAAATAAATAATCTTCAAAAGGGAGCATACCAAGAAAAAGAACAATTTTAAGAATTAGACTCGAGGATGAAACAGTTGATTTTCGAGAACATTTGAAATCAATTCAGCAAAAATTAAGGAGGAAACAACTCCAACTAAAATTAAAGTAGTGAAAAGGAAATTAATGCAGTGAATAAAACTACAGTGAATAAAACAAAAAATATATAAGAGTAAAAACTTGATACAGTGAACAAGTAAAAATAAAATAAATATTAATAACAAAAAAGAGAACAAATTAATACATTGAATAAAAAAAATAAGTGTAACACAAATTAATAAAAAAAAGAAGGAAATATAGTGGCATGATCTAAAGCCCCAACGTGATCGAAAAATTGAAGGAAGAGCAACTTTACGAGGCAGTTACTATCAGAGTCGAAAGCCCCAACGTGTACAACAAATGAAGAAAATTGCACCTTACAATATACCACCAGCGTTGAATTTTAATAAAAAGGAAGGAGAAACTACAGAATCAACAGAACCAGCAGCATCGAATCAACAAATAGAAGAACAAGAAGAAAAAATAACTGAAGCAAGTGAAGCAGAATTAAAATTAGAATACCAGGTAAAGATGGCTTCAATAAATATTGATCCTTTAAAATTATTAAAAAAATTACCAAATTTCAATGGTAAATCATGTAGTTTAATTATATTCATAAAAAATCAGAATTTATTATAAACGCAATGAGCTTGTATAACGATGCAGCAAAAGAATTTATAGTTTGTTAAATTAAATCCAAAATAACAGATTTCGCTTTAGATGTAGTTTTACGGAGTGGTGACCCAAACGATTGGCAGGAAGTTAAAAAGATATTAGTTAGGAATTTTGGTGAAAAAGAATCGTTTTTAAAATTAAAAGAGCAAGCCGATAAAGTATATTCAAGAAATATTACACAACTTTATAATTCATATTCAGACATTCTCTGTAGGCAAAATAATAAATATTATCTTTCGGAAGATAAACCAGTAGAATATAATCCTAGTAATAATGAAGCGTCATTATTAGCTAAACTTTGCGAACAAAATCCACCAAATGCTAGTTCGATTATAATTAATCATGGCATACAAACCTTAAGTGAAGCATTCTATAAATTTGAATCTTGTCATTGGACAAAAGAGGAGAATAATAATAATAATATTAATGATAGAAATATTCGAAGTTACAAAACTGGAAATAACAATAATAATTTTAACGACGGAAATAAAAACAATTTTAACAGTAATAAAAATTACAAAACTATTAATTTCAACCCAAATTATAGATATTATAAAAATTAACCCAATCAAAATAATAATGGTCAGAATTATTAAAGAAATAATAATCAAAATGTTCAAAGAAATCAAAATGGACAAAATTATAAGCAACCAAATAGAAGTGGAAATGGATGCCCAGGCAGGGTCCGTCTTATTTTTTGCCTTACCCCGGAATATCGGCTCTACCGGGGCTCGACCTTCTTTTCCGACCTACTTGTGGGAACTTTTATGGATACACCACCTTTTTTGGACGATTTAGACATGCCAGACGTCGAACCATCCGCCGACTTTGAGGATGACCTTTTGGCCTCCAGCCAGGAGACCGTCGTGGGGAGCTCAAGAGATCTTGGGCAACCTACACCTTCAGGAAACACTGAGGGTACCAGCCATAGTACCCCTGTGCTTCCAAACCAGAACATTAACCCGAAACCCTCGTGCAGCAATGCCGCACGTGGTAAGAAAAAGCCATCTTCAGGGGTCCAGAGCAGGATGCAGTTCAAGAAGGCCTCTTTCATTCTTGACAAGATCGCCAAGAATGAGGAAGCTGGAACTCTTCATGCGAAGGACGCTGAGGACAAAATAAAGTACCAGAAGATTATTGACGATAACAATAATCTTCTGGCCACCCAAGATAAAGCCGTCAAGCGTAATAGGTCTCGAGACGATACCAACCAGCCTCAGAAGAAGAGCAAGCTTGACGGTCCGAAAAAAACGGGCAAAACATCATCTCCTAGAGCGGCGCAACCGATTACTCTAAGCGAAGTTGTCAGAGACGACCTCCAGGTATCGGTTGTAAATGAGCTCTCCACAAACGGCAGAGGCCTGCTGGCTGTGTGGAACTCTATCGAGGGCAAGCTCTCTGAGATGGTGTTTTCATATACTATGGAAACTGCAGAAGGCCCCTTCCCCAGTTTTGACTCTGGTGAGATGCTCCGGGGATACAGGGTAATTAGGTGTGCAGACAGGTTTTCTAGAGATTTTCTTAGTTCTTGCGTTGCTAAGATTAGCAATGACTGGGAGGGCTTGAAGCTCAAGCTTATCCCAGCCAAGGAGATCCCTAAGCAACCGAAAGCTCGCATCTGGTTGCCCCTCATGAGCATCAAACCAAGCGGACAGGAGCTGATCCGCTGTCTGCAGAAACTAAATCCGCTTGTTCCGATGCATGACTGGGCAGTCATAAAAGCCGAAGAGCCGCAGAAGAACAGCGCGACTTATGTTCTGTTGATCAGCGAGGAAAGCCGAAGGGCGCTGGAGGAAGCCGATTTCAGACTGAAATTCGGCATCAGGCATGCTAGGATAAAGATCTTGCATAATCAGGGAGCAGACCCCGACAAAACTGGCGACAATGTTGAGTTCAACATCGACGTTGGCGGCGTTGAGGTCCCTAGCGAGTCGCCGGGCCCTGGTTGTGCAGGGTCATCAAAAAATTAAAAAACGCGCTGAAGATCATCCAGATTAATCTGAAGCACTCCAAATGTGCCTCAGATAATCTGAGAGTTGATGTTGGCCTCATCCAAGAACCGTGGGTAAATGGCCTCAAAGTTAGAGGCCTCCAAGATAACCAATACGACCTCTTTTATAAATCCGAAAACACAGACCAAGGTAAGCCAAGAACTTGTATTTTAGCTAAAAAATACTTAAAAGCTTTTCTGTGTCCAAATTTTAGTACTCCCGATCTGACAGTCATCAGGTTGGAAGATAAAAATGCAGGAGGCTTACTACTGGCATCAGCCTACTCAGCCCATGACCAGCAGTCACCACCTGAGGAGGTTAGAAATTTTACTACCGATAGAGGGACAAACCTGGTGATCGCAAACGCACGGCATACTCTCTGGGGTAGCTCGGAGATCAACGAACGAGGTGAGTCTCTTTTTGATTTTATTATTGAAAACAACCTAAATGTCTGCAACAGGGGAGATAGTCCCACTTTTATCTTTCCGAGTTCCGAAAATTATGAAGGGTGGGAAGATGTTCTAGACGTTACGATCGTTAATAAAGACTTTAAACTGATGGTAGAGAATTGGAGAGTTTCCCCTCTGAAGTCCTTTTCGGATCACAGATGGATTCTCTTCAACCTGAATTTCGAGCATGAAACTCCTCCTCCTTTCAGAAACCCCAGACGTATTGACTGGACCAAGTTTGGTCAAATAGTCAACTCTAAACTTGGCAATATTCCGAATCTGAGCCCAGACTCGGTGTTGGACCTAGAGACAAAGCTTAAATCTTTTGAGCCGGCTATGAGCACTGCCTTTAAGGTCTCTTGTCCGGTAAGGTATAGCCGTAAAGTACTTCCCCCATGGTGGAATGAAGATTTGTCTAATCTTAGAAAAGTGTCAAGGACAATCTTCAATATCTGCCACAAACATAAGTTTTACCAACCGTATAAAGATATCCTTAAAATTTATAAGAAGGCTATCGCATCAGCCAAGCAACAAAGCTGGAGAGATTTTTGTCAGTCAATCGAAAGCATTAAGGATTCCGCAAGGCTTAGCAAGGTTCTCTCGAAGGAACATTGTAATCCCTCGTTCCTGAAGAAGCCAGATGGATCTTGGACTGGCACTCCAGCTGAGTCCTTGGAGTTTCTGATGACGACGCATTTTCCGGGTTGCGAGAATAACAACACGGAACAGCCTATTAACAACATTTCATTCATTCGTGAAGAGCGAATTAATACCGTAATAACCAGAGATAAAATTGCTTGGGCAATTAGCACTTTCTCGCCGTACAAGTCTTCAGGACTGGACGGAATTTTGCCTATCATTCTCCAGAAACAGCAAGATGTGGTGATTCCTTGGCTTGAGCAGATTTTCAAGGGTTGTCTCTCCCTCAACCATGTATCCGAGTCCTGGAGACACGTTAAAGTAGTTTTTATTCCGAAAATCGGTAGGCGGGGCATAAATCTGCTAAAGATTTCCGTCCAATCAGCCTGACCTCTTTCGTGCTCAAAACTCTCGAACGTATCCTTGATACCCATATCAGAGATATCCTAGTGGGATGTCCTCTTGATAACATCTCAACACGCATACCTAAAGGGCAGGTCCACTGAAACGGCCCTGCATGAGGTAGTGCGTACAGTTGAGAAAACAATCCATTTCAAAGAATATACTCTCGCTACCTTTTTAGATGTAGAAGGGGCTTTTAACAATGTCCTAACTGAATCCATTCTAGAATCACTCGTTGACATAGGTGTAGAGGACTACATCAGGAAATGGATTATATCCATGCTCAATGATAGAAGAATACATGCTTTGTTAGGTAATACAAATTCCACTAAATATGTTAGTAGAGGGACACCTCAGGGGGGTGTCCTATCCCCTCTTCTGTGGCTTTAAGTCATGAATAAAATTCTCGTCAAGCTGAAGAGATGTGGAGTGAAGGCTGTTGCGTATGCCGATGATTTGGTGATAATGGTGTCAGGAAAGTTTACGCCCGTGATTAGTGAAATCACGGAAATGGCTTTGAGAAAAGTTAATAACTGGGCTACTAGTTGTGGCCTAGGTGTTAACCAAAGCAAAACAGAACTGATGCTTTTTACCACCAAAACTAAAGTACCCCCTTTCACTCTACCCAGACTCAATGGCCAAACTCTGTCGCTTTCATCAAGTGCTATATATCTGGGTGTTGTTCTTGACCATAAACTAAACTGGAAACTAAATATTAAAGAACTGGTTAAAAAGGCCTGTATAGCCTTTTATGCCTGTAGCAAAACCTTTGGTAAAAAGTGGGGCCTACAGTCAAAAATGATACTATGGACTTACACAGCAGTAGTACGACCAATCCTCATATATGGATCGATTGTATGGTGGCCTGCTCTAACCAAGGCATATAACATCAATAAGCTTAAAAAGATTCAAGGAACGGCTAGTATTGGAACCACAGAGGCCTTAAGATCTTGCCCAACGGATGCCTTAAGCGTTTTTCTGCATTTTTGCCACTCGATTTACACATTCAATATATGGTAACTTGCAGCGCGTTGAGACTGAAAGAATCAAATTGCTGGTTTGCTAAACCTTATGGTCATGGCAATATAGCAAACTTGATTCCAAATGATATTTTTTCGACTCCTACCGACTGCTGCACCCCTACTTTGAGTATCGGGAAGGTTTGTAACGTTAAAATTCCATCCAGAGAGGATTGGAATGATGACTTAGTGACGAGAGACTTCGATACAACTATCTACACTAACGGCTCAAAGATGGAGTGTGGTGTTGGTTCAGGAATCTTCTCGGAGTCCTTAAATATCTCCAAATCTCTTCGACTTCCTGACTATGCTAGCGTTTTCCAGGCGGAATTACTGGCTATAAGGGAAGCATGCAAAATACTTAAACAAGACCCAAACCAAAATCGAAATACTGCAATTTTGACAGACAGTCAGGCGGCTGTCAAAGCCATTGCTGCGGTCACATCATCCTCCAAATTGGTCCTGCAATGCCGGGATGAGCTTGCAAGTCTAAGTACCAATCTTAGTGTCACTCTTATCTGGGTACCAGGTCACTGTGGCATCGAAGGTAATGAGCGGGCGGACGAACTAGCTAGGCAAGGATCAGCCCTTCATAGCTCACTTGCGGAAAGCGTTTACGTTCCCCTCGGAGTTATGAAGGGCAATCTTTATTCACTTTTTCTCATCAAATCCAATCGTAGGTGGAGCAGTCTAAGCAACTGCGTCATATCTAGAAGGATGTGGCCCGCCTACAATAAAGCCCGAACAAAGGATCTAATGTCCAGACCAAGACAAGACATTGCCAGGGTCGTTGCAACATGCACCGGGCACTGGCCAATAGTACCGATCGAGTACCGATCTGCATCTCATCGAGTGCACACCTGTGTGTGGTTCGTGAAAATGAAGTTAAAATCCCCGTTTACTGTGTTCTGTGCTCTGTTCTTCTCTGTTTAATTTAACTTTATAAAAATAACATAAAACAAACAAAAATAAGTTCACCCCAACCCATTAATTAACCAAAAGTCAGTTTCATAACAAATATACAAACACCATTCGCGCCGCGCAAATAAAAAAAAAAAAAAAAAACAAATCAAATCAAATTCAATCATATACAAAACTAGTGCAGTGCCACCGCCTAAAAATACAACAACAAAATTCCTATAACAAATATAACAAAAATAAAAAAAAATTACAAATATAAAACATAATATAGCGAACAGTTATATCCTAACCTTCCTTTCCCCTTCACTACTCACAGTTGTGTATAGTTGACTATTGCATGCACTGTGTGGGAATTCTCGCTCACTGCATGTAATGTTCAAGCTATGATAACGGCGGATGGATGATTAAATATTGTTCTGAATATCCAGGGGCGGATCGTTCATGTTGTCACTAAGGCATAACACTAGTGGTAATATGTGTCGAAAAGTTTTTTGGTGTTTAGATCAATAATTAATTTAGATTAATTGTCTGCTTTGGTTTTTAAAATTTTGTTTTTGCAATGGTGGGTAATTTTAGAGTTGATTATTCTAACATTCGCGGGCTGAGAGCGAATTTCTGTGCCGTGTACGTCTATACTGTAGTTAACAGGCCAGCTGTTTTGGCGCTGAGTGAAACTCAGGTAGGCGAAAACACCGATCATTCGGAATTTAACCTGCATGGGTATAACTTAGTGCCATTATTCTTCTCCCATCACGGTCTCGCGATTTATATTAGGAATGATGTTGCGTACTAACTTCAACCACAATACGGTCCCTGTGTGAACACAAATTTCAACTTTATGTGGTTTAAATTTTCGGTTAATAAGCGCATCATACATACCTGCTTCATTTATCGAAGTCCAAATCTGGACAGAAATTCAACTTCTAACGAATTTGATGCTCTGTCTGACTCCATCCAAAGATTGTTTCCCATTACCCTCACACTGAAATCGTCATTACGGGCGATTTCAATGTACACAATTCTAGTTGGCTTCGCTTTTCAGGCCAGACAACACCCGAAGGAAGGTACGTCGAGGTCTTTGCTGAGTTAAACCAACTGACTCAGCTTGTTGACGAGCCAACTCAAATTCCTGACGTTGCAGGTCAAACCGCCAACACTCTAGACTTGTTTCTTACCTCTGACCCTGGTAAATATACTATCAGTGTATTATCGCCTCTAGGCACGTCAGACCATTGTGTCATATCTGCAAATTTCTCGTGCCAAATAAATCCAGTTAAAGAAAAATCTAACAAGAGAACCGTTTGGCAATTCGAGAAAGCCAACTGGGACGGCCTCAACGATTTCTTCAAAAACTTTAACTGGTCACTATGCTTCCTCGGTAGTGACGTAGACTCCAGTGCAGATAAGATAACAAATTAAATTCTTTTTGGAATGAGAAATTTTATCCCGAATAGGGAAAAATCTATCAAACCAAAAGAAAACTCATGGTTTGATTCGAGCTGTAAAGAGGTTATCCGGGTTAGAGAAGTAAGTTTCCGAAGTTATAAGGCCAATCCCACTGAGGAAAACCGGAATAAGTTCAAACAAGCTAGAAAGACCTGTAACGTCCATATTCGACGAACCAAATTCTTGCACGACCAAAAATTAATAAAAAAAAAATGTCCCAAAGGTAGTAAAAATGTTTGGTCATTTGCAAAAAATACTACCTCGTCTTCGGTTCCAACGCTCGTTTTCAATGACACCCCTGCTGTTAGCTCGTTAGAGAAAGCCAATTTGCTTGCAGCACAGTTTGCTGTTAATTCGACGTTGCCAGTAAGTGTTATGACTCCTCCTGTACTTGAGAGCGCTAACGATTTCATGGGACGAATCTTCTTTCGCACTCGTGCAGTTGCAAGAGTTCTCAAGGACCTAGATGTGCACAAATCCGCTGGCCCGGATCGTATCCCTCCTATTGTCCTGAAGAGGTGTTCTTCAACGCTGGCAAAACCACTGCGTAAGCTTTTCCATCTGTCCTACTCTACTGGTCTCGTTCCGAGTGGATGGAAAACAGCATTTGTCCAGCCTGTCCCTATAAAAGGCGAATCTTCTTCACCCTCTAACTATCGTCCAATTGCACTCACGTCCCTTCTTTCCAAGGTCATGGAAACGCTGATTAATCATCAGCTTAAGAAATATCTTGAAGAACGAAAGCTTATAAATGACCGGCAGTATGGCTTTCGTAGCAATAGGTCCACTGGTGATCTGATGGTTTATCTCACCGAACAGTGGAACAAATCTTAACATCGTTTTGGCGAAAGTAAGATTATTGCACTTGATATTTCAAAAGCGTTTGATAGAGTTTGGCATCAAGCTTTCTTATCGAAAATGCGTGCATTTGGTATCGATGAATCTCTTCTTCGTTGGATTAGAAATTACCTTTCTAACCGCTCAATACAAGTCGTATTGGATGGTTTTAAGTCTGATATTCATAACATAAATGCTGGTGTCCCCCAGGGCTCCGTTTTGTCTCCGACTCTCTTTCTCATTTTCATCAATGATCTTCTGTCTGAAACTTCTAATCCATTAAATAGTTTTGCTGACGACAGTACCCTCAGCTTTTCATATTCGTTTCTAGATTCACATCCTTGTCCTTCGGATGTGGAACTAGAGCGGCAGCGCATGATAAGCTCATTAAATTCTGATCTTGATAGCATTGTCCAATGGGGAATCAAAAACTGCGTAGAATTTAATGCTTCAAAAACTCAATGCTGTCTCCTGTCGTTGAAGCGAAACCCACCCTCCATGCCGCTATCCATGAGCGGTACTTGTATTGAAGAAACTAAACAGCTTTTAGTTCTGGGAATGTACATCACAGACCACCTCTTGTGGAATGACCACATATTTAACGTTGCCAAAAACGCTGCGAAGTGTTTAGGCTTTCTTCGGCGATGCAAGAAATTTTTCTCTCCTTCTGATCTGGCTATAATCTACAAAGCCTTTATCCGTCCTAAGCTTGAGTATAACTCCCACTTCTGGACAGGTGCTCCTATAACCCACTTGAATCTCTTGGACAGAATTCAAAACAGAGCTTTAAAAATGATAGGTGATAGAAATATAACAGATACAATTACAACTCTGGAACACCGCCGCAGTGTTTCATGTCTATCTTTGTTCTATCGCTATTTTTACAAACAGTGTTCTAGCGAAATAGCCAGTTGCATTCCTCCCCTTAAGCAATTCCACCGTAATACTCGCGCTTCTAGGAATGCTCATAAGCTAACCCTTGAGCCCAATTTCGGACGTATAGTCAAGTATAGAGATTCTTTCTTTAGCCGCACAACTCGAATGTGGAATGCTTTGCCTAGCTCTATTTTTCCCTCCCATTGTAATATCCAGAAAGTCAAAACCAATGTGCATCGGTATCTCCTATTAAACCCTACCCTATTTTCCTAAACGCTCGCACTATGTTTATCATTATAAGGGTAGTCATAACCCCTTGAGTGCGCGCAAATAAAAAAAAAAAAAAAAAAAATAGGAGAGCATGCGGCCAAACTGGGTATTTCTTACAATACCCACTGCCGTAGCTGTGCGAATCAGCAGGAAAAGGAAACATTAGTTCACTACCTCTGTAGATACCCTGCCCTAGCCCGTTTTAGGTTGCAATCACTTGGAAACGCTTTCTTTAACGACCTTGATGAACTTTCCGAACTGAAGATCAAAAACTTGATCTCCTTCTTAAACTAAACTAAATGGCTCTGAGCCGATATTCGCCTTTCTGCTGTCTTACTCGGGGCTTTACATTCCTGTTCCACAAACCCATTCCTAAACCATAGGTTCAAACGAGTTTTGGTATCAAAACGGCGCTTTTTGCGCTGATTGGGTCAGCGAGCTAGTTGGCTCGTTGGCCGCCATTTCTACCTACCTACCTACCTAGAAGTGGAAATTTTTGCAACCAATATCAAAATAGAAATCCTTTTACAACCCAAAATAAAAGGAATATTCCAGAACCAATGGAAGTAGACTATTTAAGTCAAAATACTTCAAATTTTCAAATACATGCCTCAGCAGACCATTACCCTGCATAGATATTCACATTCTTAATAAAAAACTTAGATTTTTAGTAGATACAGGAGCAGCAACGTCTGTTTTAAAAGAAAACATATTCCCAAGTAATTATGAAACAAGCTTAATGAAACCAGTAACCCTAAAAACATTATATAAAGATAATTTAATAAAAACAAAAATAATTTTACCATTACCAAGTGAATTCAACAAAAGTGAATCAACAATGGAGTTTTTAATTACTCCAATAACAAATAATTCATTCGACGGAATTTTAGGAAATAATATCCTTATTCCATTACAAGCCGAATTATCATATTATACACATACATTGAAAATAAATAATATAGAGATTCCATTTCTATCAAAACCCAAGGATGATTACCCTTTAGAAAATTATATTCTAGAGTTATCAAGTACTCAAATAAACTTATGTAATTTTGACTTTGATTCAAAACATTTAATTGATAAATTGATAGAACCTTATATGAATAAAGAAGAAGAGAAAGCGTTGGTTCAAATAATTAGAAATAATAAACAATTATTTTATAAAGAAGGAGATAAATTAACAAATGTAAAAGAAATAACTCATCGAATAGAAACAAAGAATGATAAACCAATATATACACGATTATATAGATATCCAGAAGTACATAAAAATGAAGTAGAAAAGCAAATAATTGAAATGCTAGATCAAGGTATAACACAAGAAAGCAATAGTCCATATAATGCTCCTATCTGGGTCGTACCCAAAAAGATAGACAACTCAGGACTCACTAACTCGTAGGAAAAATATGTGTCGTCTATTTAGATGACATCCTTATTTTTAGCACATCACTAGAAGAACACATCGTTTCAATAAATAAAGTGTTTCAGAAATTGAAACAGCATAATTTAAAAATACAAATGGATAAATGCAAACTTTTAGCAAAGAAACAGAATACTTAGGTTATATTATAACAACAAATGGAATAAAGCCAAACCCAAACAAAATAAAAGCAATTGAAAAGATACCTATTCCTTGCACAACAAAACATATTAAATCATTCCTCGGTTTAACAGGATATTATAGGAAATTTATTAAAGATTATTCAAAAGTAGCAGTACCTATGACCAAATATCTCAAGAAAGGAGCAAAGATAAATATTAAAGACCCAGAATATATAACAGCGTTTCAAGAACTCAAATTAATCATATCTAGTGACCCAGTGTTAAAATATCCTGACTATACAAAAGAATTTGTATTAACAACCGATGCATCAAATTGTGCAATCGGATCTGTACTTTCACAATCAAATCACCCAATATGTTATGCATCTCGTACCCTCAATGAACTTGAGCGCGGGTATAGCACAATTGAAAAAAAATTACTAAGTATTGTTTGGTCAACCAAATATTTTAGACCATATCTTTACGGTCGTAAATTTAAGATACCAACCGATCACAGACCTTTAATATGGTTAAGTAACCTTAAGGAACCAAATTCAAAACTCCGAAGATGGAAAATTAGTTTAAATGAATACGATTTTGACATCGAATATTTAAAAGGAAAAGACAATCATGTAGCAGATTATCTAAGAAGATTAGAAGTAAACGCAGTTAATAGAAATGAAGATTTATCGTTAGCCACAAATCATAGTGGAATAGAAGAATGAAATGATCATATAGGAATTTCAGAATTACCTACAAACATGTTAAAGCATCAAATAGAAGTTATAGAATCAGAAGATGAAGGTAAAAATATAAAATTTATATATCAAGGTGTAAGAAGACTTACTATTAAATCAAAAGATGTAGGCGATTATTTTACCGAAGCATTAAGGGAATTTGTACCCGATCACGGAAAAGTGGCATTGTATTGTCCAAGTGATAATTTATTTTGCAAAATTCAGGAAAAATATGTTGAGCTTTACAGCAATCAAAGTAAACTAATATTACTGAGATGCATTACGCTTTTAAAAGATTTAAGAGATACAGATGATGCGTTGAATCTTGTTAAAAAGATTCATGAACAATACAATCATAGAGGAATACAAGAAACATATCTTGAAATTAAAAATGAATACTATTTTCCAAAATTAAGGGAATTAATAAGAAGATACATAAATAATTGTACTGTATGTCAAACAGCGAAACATGATAGAAATAAGCAAAACTGCACTTAATCCAAACGAGCTTTTACACATGGACATTTATATTCCAAGTAAAGATATATACTTTTTGACAATCATATATAAATTTACTAAACATTTATCAGCTTTTCCCATAGCTAGCAGACACACTCACAGCAGAAACTCATTACTAGGCAACCCCGAAGAAATCGTATGCGATAATGAATTTAGTAGCCTAGCATTTAAAGAATATTGTAATGAAGAAGGAATTAAAATAAAACTTATAACTCCAAATCATAAGACAGGAAACTCAGATGTAGAAAGAGTACATGGTACACTCAATGAACATATAAGAATATATAATGTACAAGAAAAGAATATATTAAATTTAAAAGAGAAAGTAATAATAGCAGTTAGTATTTATAGTTATACAATCCATTCAACGACATTAAAAAAACCTATAGATTTTATTCAAAACAAAATAAAGAAAGAAGAGTTAGAAGAAATTGGAAAAAGGATTCAGAAAATTAAGGAAGATACTATAAATGAACGAAATCAAAATAAAACAGATTTTGTTGAACCAGATTTAAATAAAGATTTATACATAAAAGCTGATATAGTTAGAACAGCAAAGAAGATAGCTGCGAAATATAAGAAAATTAAGGTAGAAAAGAAAAATGATAAATACTATGCGAATAAGAAAAAAATACATAAAGTCCATTTTTAAAGAAAATATAAATATCAAGATTAGGAATTTTAGGGAGAAATATTTTAACAAAGGAAGAAATAAATAGATTTAATATATCTATTGAAAAATTAGAGCATATAGAAAGCAGCTTATTAACGAGAGATAACAATTTAGTATTTATTTTAAAAATACCAGTATTTACTTATGAATACGAAACTATAATGATTTTACCCGTTCCAAATGACCAGGAATTTGAAATTGATATATTGAAATATAATTATGTAATTTATAATAAAACATTATATGAGAATAATGAAATAAAATATGTTAAAAACTTAAAGAAGAGTCTAATCTAATATATTTTAAAGATTGCAACATTAAAATAAATACAACAGTATATAGTAATCAAAAGGAAACATATAAACAAAATATTATAATTCCATTGTATAATACATTAAACTTTCCAAATATTAATCTTACATTGGAAGATGTACATGTAAATCAAATAAAAAATTTAAAAGAACTACAAGAAATGAAATATCAAAATAACGTAAAGCATATTATATCATATACAAGTATCACAATATTAATTATTGTAATTGCAATTTTACTATTATATTGCAAAAGAAATGAAATCCAAAAATTTAAAATTGAAAATAAAATTATAGATACTCAGGAGAGCATCAAACTTAAGGAGGGAGGGGTTACGTTACTAGAACACCCTCACATAACAATATAATAATTTCGAAACACCTTCTATCATTATAATGAAAGATACAAAGTATCTTTCAATAACAAATCAAATGTAATGCGATCACAAGAAATAAACAAAATCAAATAAACAAAAGTGCATGTCAGCACATTTCGCCTTAAGCATCTTATAAGTGGGATTCATACCCATAGTAATTAAAATTCCAATAGATTTCTTGTGTCAGTAATTAAATAAGACAAAGGAAAGCAAACGATCTTCAGTGGAAGATACATTTGCTGATGTCGCATATAATAATTATAAAAAGGGTTGTTTTGACCATTGTAAATCTCAGTCTTAGTTCAACGTTCAGCTGAAGATTTCCCCCCACCAGCGGTAAGGGATCGGAAGCTTGTTTAATAAATAATATAATAAATAAAATTCTTGCGTTTTTATTAATTGTTGGGTCTCTATGAGACAGAAGTATATTTTGTTTTAATTATAAAGAATCGGAAACGAAATTATGCCAGGTGACGAACCGGGCCTTCCGCCATCGGCGGCAGTTGAGGATCTGGTGGCAGCAGCAGGTAAGAAAGGTTGGGACCTCCTGACAGGATGCGATGCAATTGCCCATAATCTACAGTGGGGAAGCACTGACACATATTTAAGAGGTGAGTCACTATTTGAATTTATTATTAAAAATTACATGTTGATCCTAAATATTGGTAATGAACCAACAACCTTCATTACCAAAAATAGAAGAGAAGTGCTCGATGTTACACTTTCCACTAATTCTGATTCCATAGCAATCAGAAATTGGAAATTCGCAAGCAATGTGACATTCTCAGACCATAGAATGATAACATTCCAAATACAGCATGAAGTTGAAAATCAAAAACCCTATAGAAACCCCAGGAAAACAAACTGGGAAGCCTTCAATACAAGATTGGCCTCATCTTTAGGTCACTATGATAACCAACCTTAGTTAGACCGCTCGGATATTGAAAAACATGTAAATAAACTTACGGCATTGATAAATGATGCATATGAAAGTTCATGCCCCATGACCAAAGGAAAAGGTAAGCTCAACCCCGTATGGTGGTCCAAAGAGCTATGAGTTCTTAGGAAAAACTCAAGGAGGCTTTTCAATAGAGCAAAATACACTAATGAACCTGCTGACTGGGATCTTTTCAAGAACAGCAAGAACTTATATAAAAACCGAACCACTTGCGCAAAAAAAGCAGCCTGGCGGAAATTCTGTACAGACATTGAGTCTACAAATGATGCCGCTAGGCTCAGTAAAGTCATGTCAAAGGTCAACACTCCTCCGGGCTTTTTAAAAAGACCCGATAATACCTGGACTGACACCTGCTCAGAAACTTAAGAGTCACTTATGAACACTCACTTCCCAGGATGTGTGGTTGATCCATCTCCTGTGGACAGTGAATCGACCACTAGTGCAATCTCTAATATTGGCAATCAAATCGTAGATAGTAGGAAGGTGGCTTTGGCCATTGACTCTTTGTCAGCATACAAGGCTGCAGGACCTGATGGCATTATGCCGATTATGCTTCAAAGTTCTAAAGATATAATTGTTCCAATTCTAGTGGACATTTTTAGACAATATCTGAACATTACCTACATTCCATCTAGTTGGAGAGAAGTCAATGTTGTCTTCATTCCGAAAGCAGGCAAGCCCACTCATACTGAAGCGAAAGACTTCAGGCCGATTAGCCTATTCTTCTTTCTTCTGAAGACCTTAGAAAGACTAATAGTAACGCACATTCGCCTAAAACTTAATGTTAGTGTCCTCTCACAGGCCCAACATGCATATATGAAGGGCAAATCTGTTGAGACACTTCATGAAGTCGTCGGCACGATTGAAAAATCAATCAAATTCAATGAATTTACCCTGGGAGCATTCCTGGACATAGAAGGGGCCTTTAACAACGTTGAAAACAACGCAATCCTACGAGCCCTAGACTCCTTTAATATTGATCCGATGCTTTCGAACTGGATTGACTCTATGCTTCAAACGAGACTTGTTAGTGCAGAAATGGGTCATAGCAAGCTAAAAATTAGGACATGCAGAGGTACTCCGCAAGGAGGGGTGTTATCCCCCCTGCTTTGGCTTTTAAGCGTCTAAGCGGTGTGAAGGTCGTTGCTTACGCCGACGACATCGTGATAATGGCATCAGGTAAATTTATACCTACACTGTGTGAGCTTTAACAAACATCTCTTGACAAGCTCAGTAATTGGGCCAGTAATTGCGGACTAAATGTCAACCCACTTAAGACAGAACTAGTTTTGTTTACAAGAAAACATGATATTCCGAACATAGATCCTCCCACCATAAATGGGACTCGGCTCCAGATCACTGGTACGGCAAAATATCTTGGTTTGGTAATAGACCGTAAGTTAGATTAGATTAGATAGATATTTTATTTTCATAGATAAATGCTTTTTACAAATTTTTAATAATACGCAGCTTGCTCAGAGATTTGATATTTAAACTATATCTTACAACTGGAAAATTTTATAACCATTTTGAAATAATTTTGAATTGAAGATTACATTTGAAGGAAAAACTATGATTGAAACCTTCATTTAATATAATTTTTTTTATAGGATTTTATGTAAAGGAAAAAAAAAAAAAAAATGACTAGATACAATTTATTAAAACTTAAAAACTAAAAGGAATTGCCAGGCTATGGGATATAATAATTGTTTAATTAAGTAATAATTAACTTAATAACTGAATAAATATGTGCACAAATGTTTAAATAAATAAATAATAATAATAATAATAAATTAAATAGATAAATAAATAAATTTTAAAGGAAATTAATAATGAATAAATAAATAAATAATTAACATATAATTAAATAAATTAACATACAAACAAATGAATAAATAAATAAATAATAATAATACAAAAAAAAAAAGTTAATAAATAAATATATAAATGAATTAATTAATTAAATAAATAAACAAATAAATAATATAATTAAAAAATAGATAAATAAATAAATAAATAATTTAAACAAAAAATGACAAAAAAATAAATATATTAATAAACAAATACCAAACTAAGCAAATAAATAAATAAATTAACATAAATACATAAAGAAATTTATATAAGGAATATTTTTATCGATCTATTAAATTTTGTATTATTACATTTTTGGAATCACTACATCTTAAAACAAATTTTTCGTTGAGAATTTCAATTTTTCTTGCAACTTGATGAACACCGGTTTGTTCATGTAAGAGTTGAGTTGAAAAAAACCAAGGTAAATTCGTCATCATTTTCAAAGTTTTGTTTTGTGAAACTTGTAATTTTTTAATGTGAGATTTAGCACACGTTCCCCATACTGGGCATGCAAACACGATTAAAGCTTGAAAAATTACTTTACATATTATAATCTTATTAAATTTACTCAGGGGTGATTTCCTACATATAAGGGGGTATAGCATTTTAGTAGCAATGCTTATTTTGCTGAGGGTATTTGTAATATGTTCACGGAAAGTTAATGTCTTGTCTAAATATAAACCTAGATATTTGACAGAATTAACCCACGGGACATCACAATTGTTTACGTTAAGCTGACCAAGTGGTAAGGCACAGGCTTTCCTTTTTCTAGTGAAAAATATGGCCTGTGTTTTGTCAGTATTAAGTTTGACTTTCCACATTTTAAAATAATCGTAGACTTTATTTAACGCATGCTGTAAATCGTTCTTAATTTCATGGCCAAAATTATTTGAGCTATAAATATTAAAGAACGAGAGAGGAAAGCCTCAGTAGCATTCTATACCTGTAGTTGAATTTTTGGAAAAAGATGGGGTCCCAGCCCCAGAAATATTCATTTGATGTAAACAGCCATAATAAGGCCAATTTTGACGTACGCATGTCTGGTTTGGTGGCCAGCCCTAGAAAAGGCAACCATTCAACCAATCTAAAAACTATAACAAAAATTCAGAGACTCGCATGTATTGGAACTACTAGTGCCATGAAAACTACTCCTACCGCAGCCTTGGAAACGTTTCTTTCACTAGCCCCACTTGATTTATTTACGAAGGAAGTGGCGGCCAACAGTGCTTTAAGACTAAACCAATATAAGAACTGGGTAGGAGGCCATTTTGGGCACAAAACCATAATGACATTCAAACGGACTACGCAAAAAGTCTTGCCACTTTTGAACTTGTAAATAGAAACATCGACATCTTCATTGATAGTCAGGCGGCAATTAAATCAATTGCTTCAATTGTCACAAAGTCTAAACTGGTAGAATGTTGCCGAAATGAGTTAAAACTACTCAATGCATCAAATACAGTTACCCTTCGGTGGGTCCCAGGACATCGTGACATATATGCAAACGAAATGGCGGATAAACTGGCCAAAATAAGATCTTCTCTTGATCCAAGCCAAACTGATTCTTCCGTTTGTATGCCACTAGAACAAGAAAAAGGCAGAATTCGCAAATGTTTCCTCGAAGCCGCAAACGATAGATGGTCAGCTCTTGATACTTGTCGGGTCTCGAGGAATCTATGGCCAGACATCTCAAAGAAAAAAACAGACTTCCTTCTCAAACTAAGCAGACCTCAACTATCCCTTTTGGTTGGAATTCTAACGGGTCACAACTCAATGGGAACCCACATGCGCAGAATGGGCATCAGCTCATCCGACTTGTGCAGAGGGTGTCAAGATGAAGAGGCGGAGGAGGGCTCCTATCACTTCCTTTGTGAATGCCCCAGCTTAGTTAGAACCAGGAAAATCTCCCTCGGAGATTACTTCTTTGACGAACTGAGTGATATCTGGTTTTTGCCACTAAGAAACATCCTGAAATGTATTCAATTTTCGGATTGGTTCAAGGAGGCCCTTCATACCCACACCTAAACTCCTCTAACTCCTTCCCACCCATCCTCTTCCTTCACCTCAACTATTTCCTGGGGACCACAATGGATCCATTGAGATCCAAGTGCGATGATGCGGCTCGAGTTACGTATACATCTTCTCACCCTATTCAACCACACAACCCAGATACTTTCAATAAGCCACTTGAAACCGAACCAACAACGACGCTCAGTTTTAATAGCATTCCCACATTCCTGAGCGATAACGTAAACAACGTTCGATAACATAAACATTGGTCCCCTACAAATCTTATAACATATACTTGGACAATGGACAATCTTCGATGTGACCAACAACCACCACTTCGGATAACATAAACATTGAACGATCTTCGATGCGAGGAATCAAGATCACACATCGAACATCATCACCATCTTAACCGCAGCTCCAGCAACCATCACTTACTTCTAGTTTCACCATCATCGTGTACAGTCAAAGATATTGTTCTTTTCTAATAAAGTTTATATTCTTTTTAAAAAGTGTTTTCTTTCTTCTTAAAAGTTATTTGGCGCAGTCGGTAGGATACTCAATGAGAACTATTAATGAATATAATAGTGACATATGAGATCCAGTGATACGAACGCAATTCGCGATTGTTAAGTTTTTCAAATATAATAAAATTAAACGAATATTAATTTTAAATACAGTTTGAAAAAAAAAAAAATCATTTGTGAAAAATATAGCATCTCACATTCTACAATAAATGAATGTTACGAAATCTCATAGAGAGAATATTTAACAGATGAATAGTGAAGAAAAACAATTAAATAGAGACAGATTAAACAGAAGATTGAACAAAAATCAAGACAGTGATACCGGAAGTGAAAGTGACCTAGACGAACAAAAAAATATAAACATGACAGAAGCAGCGCCAGCATTGAACGATGTTCAGAAGGAGGAGCAACGCTACCTTCTTCGTGAGATGGAGAAAATAAATCCATTCAAAGGATCAAAGGATGACAACCTGGCATTGTTTATATCTACAGTGGAGTACTTCTTAAATCAGACATTGTTTATATCTACAGTGGAGTACTTCTTAAATCAGATGTCGCTGCAGGAAAATAATATAAAAGCAACTTTAATTATCCATTCTAAAATTCAAGGAGAAGCGGTAAGGGCAACAAACAGTCTACCACATCTATCGCCGTGGAAAGACATTAAGGTAAACTTAATTAGATTATTTTCATTAAAAGAAACATATATTAAGTTATCGCAGGAAATTGGTTGTATTATAGAACACAATACCTTTGAATTATATAAAAAATTAGACCTTTTATTGCAAAAATTGCAAACTAAAACACAATTAGAACCAAATCTAATATATACCCAAGCAAATAATGAAATTTTGGTATTTGAAGCGTTTAAACATAATTTAAACCCTTCACAAAAAGCTATAGTTATAGCTTATAATTGTAAAACTATGGTTGAAGCTTACGAAATTTTAGAAGCCAATGATATGATTCGCGTTTAAAATCAAAGTGAACCAAACAAGGGCTTTAGTATGAAGTACCAGCAGAATAATCCTCCTAGACAAAATCAGGGAAATCAAAATTATAACCCTTTTAGATCTAACCAAAATAATAATAATTTTAGACAACAGAATAGAATAACATCTGAGCAGGTTAGACACAACAACAACAGAATATTTGGGAATTTAAACCCTAATCAAGGTCATAGATATGGTTTTAATCAAAATTATCAAAGGCAGAATTTTAATAATAACAATTGGCAGGGACAAAATAATAATCAGCCAAGTTAGGAGATTTAACAACAATCGGGAACAACCAATGGAAGTTAATCGCCTAAGTGAGCAACAAATAATAGATGAAGAGGTAAATTTTATAGCAGTAGGACCTCGACACTTCCCATCGTAGTACTTACAGTTCAAAAAGAAAGTATAAAAGTCCTAGTAGACACAGGATCTACTATGACCCTCCTAGATACAAAAAAACTTAAATCCTGTCAAAGAATGAAATTAGAAAAAGAAATAAGAGTAAATACCGTTAATTCACATATATTTATAACGGAACAAATAAAAACAAAAATTCCTGAAGAATTTTTAGAAGACGCCACAATGGATTGGAATTTAATGAATTTCGAAAACAAAAATTTTGAAGCGATCATAGGATCGACTTTTTTAAATGCCATAGGGGGCATAGTTAATATGAAAGATAGATATTTGGAAATAAACCAAAATAGAATTCCTTTTGTTTCTCCTCCAGTCAAAGAAAAAGAATATATCAATGAAAATGATCAATGTCCTTTTCAATATGACGAAATTCATGTTTTAGAAGATAACTCAACGGAAATGAGAAAACTTTTACATGAAGGTTTAAATGAAGAAGAAAGGAAAATATTAAGAGAATTTTTAAATAAAAATGGGGACTTATTTTACAAGGATGGAGAACTGTTAAGTTCCACAACTCAAACAGTTCACTCCATTAGGACAAAGACAGATAATCCTATTTCCACAAAAATCTACCGTTACCCAAAAGTCCATGAACAAGAGATAGATAAACAAATTAAAGAAATGCTCAGTAATGGAATTATACAAAAAAGTAGAAGCCCTTATAATTCACCTGTTTGGATAGTTCCGAAAAAAATAGACAACTCGGGAACTATGAAGTGGCGTATGGTAATTGATTACCGTAAGTTAAATGAGGAAACTATCGAATATAAGTATCCACTACCAAACATTGATGATGTTTTGGATAAATTAGGGAGATCGCAATATTTCACAACACTAGATCTGGCAAAAGGATTCCACCAGATTCGAGTGAATGAAAAAGACATCGAAAAAACGGCATTTAGTGTTCCACAAGGACATTTCGAATTTCTTAGAATGCCTTTTGGCTTAAAAAATGCACCCTCTAGTTTTCAATGTATGATAAACGAGATACTGGGAGATCTCATTAATAAAATCTGTGTCGTATACATGGATGACATATTAGTTTTCTCAACTTCGCTGATAGAGCACATAACAAATTTGAATAAAATATTCCAAAAGCTAAGAGAATTCAACTTAAAAATTCAAATAGACAAATGCGACTTTCTGGTAAAAGAAACGAAGTTTCTTGAACACACGATTACAGACAAGGGAGTTTTACCCAGTCAAGATAAAATTATAGCAATACAAAAGATTAACGTTCCGACAACCGTTAAAGAAATAAAATCATTCCCTGGTCTCACTGGTTACTATAGGAAATTTATAAAAGATTACGCTAAGGTAGCCCAACCAATGACAAAATATTTAAAGAAAGGAACCAAAATTGATACTAAGAACAACGAGTACATAAAACCATTTGAAACATTAAAAAAATTAATTGTTTCACCTCCAGTCCTGGCTTATCCAGACTTCAATAAAACTTTCGAGCTAACAACAGATGCATCTAACTATGCCATAGGAGCAGTCCTAGCTCAAGATAAACACCCTGTTACATTCATAAGTAGAACTTTAAACGACCACGAGAGACACTACTCTACTACAGAGAAGGAACTATTAGCAATAGTTTGGTCAATCAAGTATCTAAGACCGTATCTGTATGGGAGAAAATTTCAGTTAAAGTCCGATCACCAACCTCTAAAATGGTTGAAAACCAAGAGTTTAGGTAAAGACATATCTGGAAGGTTACAACGATGGATACTGTCACTCGGTGAATATAATTTCGATACAGAATACCTTAAAGGAAGTCAAAATACAGTAGCAGATTATCTCAGTAGAGAAATAAAAGACACTGAAGAAATTAATCACTTAGAGGATTCCAGCCTAGAAGAAACTCTTCACTCAAAAGATGAGGAACAGTTAGATCATTTTCATATAATAGAAAAGCCGGTTAACCAGTTTAAACAACAAATAGTGATTAACAACGATTATAGTGGAAGAAAGATAAGAACGAAGACTTTAGTAGGCAATAGAAAGTTAATTGAATTGTCTCCTACAATAATCGATTCTGAAACATTTGAAGAACAGATTAAGGAAGTTTTAGAAACTAAACAAACAGGAATATATTGTGATGACTATCACCTTTTCAATAAATTACAACAGAAACTAATCAAATTATTTGATAAAACTATAATTAAATTTTATAAGTGTAGTTACCTAGCACAAGAATTAGAAGATGAAAATAAAGTTATAGAAAAAATAAAATCTTATCATGAACTAGAAACAGCTCATGCAGGTATCGAAGAGAATTACTTGGGAATACAACCACATATTTATTATCCTAATTTGAGAAAATTAGTAGTTGACTTTGTTAATAGTTGCAACATCTGCAAACAAAACAAATACGATAGGCATCCGATCAAGCCAAAATTCAAATTGACCGAGACTCCAACAGATATCAATCAAATAATTCACATCGATATATTTTACATAAAAAATTTGAAATTTCTTTCCACAATTGACAAATTCAGTAAAAAATTGACAATGACATATATAAAGGATAGTAATGGTGAAACCATTAAAGAAACAATAATGCAATTTATTTCTCAACATAACAAGCCATTGAAAATTGTAATGGATAATGAATTTAATCAATTGAGTATAAAAAAATGTTACAAGACCTGAATATAGAAATACATTTTACAACCCCAAACTCACATACGGGAAATAGTCCAATTGAACGTGTGCACAGCACCATCTTAGAAAAGTATAGATGTTTATCCAATGGCAAGGAACTAGGAATAATAGATAGAATTGATACCATATACAAAGCAGTTTTCTATTATAACAACTCCATACAAGTATTAAGTAAAGAGAAACCTTTTAATATCCAATCAGGTCACGTAGACAAAGAAAGATTGTATAATACGTACCAAACTAATAAAGAAAAAAGAATAGAGAAAACCAATAAGACTAGAGAAGGCTACATAGAAACTCGTAGCAAAGCTTTTATAGTAAATCATCACAGAAAATATGATAAAACTACTCCACGATTCTTTTATAAACAAACTGATCATGCTCACCCAGTCAATATACAGCGTAATAGGAAGACAAAAATTAAAAACAAAAATGATATTATTATCAAAAATAAACCTGGAAGACCAAAGAGTTCTAGATCAAATAAAAAAATTGCTTCACAGAAAGAGTTAGTTACAAAAAAGATTCCGTCGGGAATAGACCCGCTTCCGATCGTAAGTTGCTCACATAAATAAAAGTTATAATGAAAATCTTAATACACATTCTTTTAATTAACCTAGTAGTTAGTGAAATAACAATTGAAAATATATATAACCAAGAAGGTTATACTAAAATAAAATTAAACAAAGTAAAACTAGTTAGAGATTATAAACATGTAGTTCATAAAATTAATATCACTCAAATCGAAGAAGTTTTGAATAACATTGATAGTGACATATACAAATTAAAAAATATTAAATTTCCCGATGAAATATATCGAGAAATTCGCATTATTAAATCCGAAATTAGTAGCTTATTATTGCATAGAAACCGGAGAAGTTTAATAAACCTTGGTGGTAACATGCTTAAGTTTTTGTTTGGCACATTAGATGAAAATGACCGAAAAAATATCGAAGAACAATTAAATATAAATAAATATAACAATCATGAACTAATTATAACAGCTAACAAACAAATTGACATTAACAACAAATTAAAGAAACAAATTGACACTATTCAATCAGAATTTAACAATATGTACAAAAGTAAAGATTTTGTCAACCTCAAAGTAGGAAGTATATCAATTACTCAGAGAATAATAACTTTAGAGGTTATTGAAAAAATTAATAGAATTAAAAATATAATTGAAAAAATTCAAAACAATGTTTTATCAAGTAAATTAAATATAATGGTAAACTCAATGCTCAGTATACACGAAATCATCACATATAATGTGACGTTTGATAAACTAAAAAACATAAAAGTAACTACAGGGTTACATGATCAAGAAATTATATTTATAATAAGTATACCAGAAGAAATGTTAGAAGTAAATAAATATTTTGTAACTAGTTTACCAAATAATAATAAAGAAGAATTAAAAATAAATGATCAATATATCATTGAAAATAAAAATGTAGAATATATATCGAAAGAAGAAGATTTCAATAAATTGGAAATATACATAAACTGTATAACAACAAGAAATTGTACTAAATTAATTAATAAAAGAGAAAATATTGTATTAGAAATAACAAGAGGAAAATTGTTAGTAAAAAACAGTTGTATAGAAATAAGTACTAATTGTAATGAAAAGAAAAAAATTAAAATTATAAATAATGTATTAATTCAGTTTGAAAAATGTAAGATTACTATAAATAATAGAACTTTTGAAAATTCCAATGAAATAGAAGAACAATCTATATATTTAGAGAATCCAAAATTGTATGAAAGCATGTCTAACCTCTTAATTGAAAAAGAGATTAAATTAGAAGATATAAATAATATTGATGTAATACACGAAAAAGTATTAAATTTAAATGCACATAAGGAAACTTCATATTCCATACATTTTGTAACTATTTTGATATTATGCATTGTAATTATATTTCTATGTAGAAATAGAATAAATTGTTTCAGGGGAAACAACGATCTTAAGGAAGGGGGAGTTACGTATACATCTTCTCACCCTATTCAACCACACAACCCAGATACTTTCAATAAGCCACTTGAAACCGAACCAACAACGACGCTCAGTTTTAATAGCATAGCAAACAACGTTCGATAACATAAACATTGGTCCCCTACAAATCTTATAACATATACTTGGACAATGGACAATCTTCGATGTGACCAACAACCACCACTTCGGATAACATAAACATTGAACGATCTTCGATGCGAGGAATCAAGATCACACATCGAACATCATCACCATCTTAACCGCAGCTCCAGCAACCATCACTTACTTCTAGTTTCACCATCATCGTGTACAGTCAAAGATATTGTTCTTTTCTAATAAAGTTTATATTCTTTTTAAAAAGTGTTTTCTTTCTTCTTAAAAGTTATTTCTCGCCGTATTTTCACCCCTCCTAACCTAACCTAACCTTGTTGAAGACGATACTCTGTTGTGTTGTGTGTCTTCATTCGGCTTATGGGTTCTTTATACCCTTGTTGAAATTGAAAAACTTCGGTCTGTATCACTTGCGCGGACCGAGTTTTCCAGAAGTTATCTTTATAAGTGCTTCTTTTAACTCTTCCCAGGCATTATAATCGTTATACTTTACTTGATTATAACATTATATGCCCGGTTCGTCAGTTTAGATTTAACAATGTCAAGAAGTTCAACCTTTTCAGGTTCGGTGGTGGCTTTTTAAGATTGGAGATCTATCAATTGAATAAATCTATCTTAATTTTTTGCACTACGATCAAACTCAGGAATGACTTTAATGGCTTGAGAAACGTTAAAGTCATTGTTTTTGTAATTTTTGTTAGACTGGGAAAGGATGGAGTCTGAAATTTTTGACACAACTGTAGGGGTCACAGAAATAAGCTCAATATCTGAAGATCTGTTGGGACGCGGGATCTTTCTATTTCTTAGCGAAATATTTAGATTTAAATTAAACATATATTTTCAAGCGACACCGTAAGAGAGGAGAACAGAAACTTAAATTTGGACGGGAAATGCATTGACAATAATTAGCAGAAAAATGTTTAAAGAAAAACTGGTTACAAAAAATATGTATTTAATTATATGTAGGTATATGGATGTGTGATTAAATAGGTAGTAATAAAATATAATTTATATTGTTGCTTACGATAACATGTTGGGCTGATGTTGATTGGTTAAAGTTCTTTAAGTTGATGTTGATTTGATGTTGGTGTTTATTGCCTCGGCGGCGCGGGCGTGGCAATTTCTTCCTTCTTTCATTCCTTCTTTTCGACCACAGGAATCGGATTTCCTCTGTGGGATTTTATTATTATTTTGTTTTGTTCACTTATATTCATTTTTTTCACTTAGTATTACTTTTTTATGTGTTGGTCTCTTTGTTGTTTTTTTTTTTTAATTTATTTTTTTATGGTGAAACTTATTTTATTATTATGCAACCGCACTTGACATAGTTGCACTGCGATTGGTCAGTAATCAGTATTGCTTTTGTTTGCAATATGACCCTGTATCGTATTACTGTATTGGATTGTTTTGGTTGACATAGTTCGATTGCTGTTCCTATTGTATACCATTGTATAATACTGCATGACACATGCGGAACACTTGGTCGTAATCGAACTATGTCAATGCGATTCATGGGAATTGTGTGAATTCTGTGTGGTCTCTTTAGTTTTAGGGCAAAACAAAATTGTTTTAACTAGGAGAATGCCTAGCGAAGGCCTTTTCTCGGTTTTAATTCTTTTTGATTTTTCTCGAAACATTTACTTTGGAATAGGTCGAAGCTGGACTCGCCCGATGATCACGAAAACGAATGTATGCATGTGTGAGTGTTTGGTATGGTCGAGGCAGGAATTGGTTTTAGCTTGGAAAGACCACTCTTAGCAGAGCTAACCAAGCGGCAAGTTAGATTTTGGAAATTTTGAGGATAATTAAAAAAAAAAGAAATAGAGGAAAAGTTTTGTTAAAAATTTTAAGGAGAAAAATATCGAGGAAAATTAAGATAAAAAAAGGTGATTCGAGATGCGAGGCAATCAAGGAAGGGCAAACAAAGTTCAAGAAGGAAGAGGGGAGTAATCGAGACAAGGAAGTCTTAAGAAAAGATAAGTAGATAGATATTTTATTTCTGTTGATATTCTCGTTAGTGTGAAAACTCCGATCGGCTTTTATTTGCAAGTTTCTCAGTTCAATGAATTCTATTATTTCGGTTTAAAAATCTCAATTAGTGGTTGGATACGGTATATCCTTTTCTTACGCGAGTAAACGGCCCATTTTCTTTTTTTTATTATTTTTATTATAACCTTGTGTCTTAAAAAATTTAAGGTTCTTATCCTGGGTCTTGACCCAAAGGTTTCACAAATAAAGAAATTTTCACGTCTGGGCATATAAACCTGGTTTTTATTTACTTAATTGTTTCTACCTCAACGTTGGCTATATTCCCTTCAGTTAAAATTAGTTTTGGAATTTTAATAATTTGCCTAAAAACAATTCCTGGCGCCCACTTTTTATTGCAAGTTTCCCACTGTACTTACAATAAAACATTTCATTCGTTTGATCAATTGATTAAAACGTTTATCCAATTTTATTCTCGTTGGACTAATATTCTTCCACAGAAAGAACCCACCCCAGCTGAGTAGTCGTGGTTGGCAGCTTTTTATAACGTGCTGCTTGTTTGCAATTTTTTTTTCAATTTCTCTTTTCACATCTTTCGTTGTCAAAAGAAAAATCATTCCAGTCGTGTTCGTGTCGTAGTTTTACATTCGATTGAGTTAATTTGCTTATAATTTTCACGCGTTGTTTTCGTTACAATTAATAATATTTCTTTTGATAAGAAAAATAATAATAATATTAAGAATAAAAAAGGTTCGAATACCCACTTCCCAAGAAGAAGAAAAAAAGCAACATGGGTCACGTCGACCTTAGCCGATTTCAAAGAAAATTAACAACAATTTTGTTTGTACAAGGTACCTTCATAATATAGCTTGATCACTTTTAAGAGGGGACAAAAAAGATATTTAAGCATACCCAAAATAAGCGCCACTCTTTTAACATTGTATTTTATTGTCGTCTGTGTGTGAGGCAAAGTGACATTTCGATACTTAAACATCCCTATGTAGTCGCTATTCAACCTCCAAAACGCGTTTAGCTTCTAATGCCTCTATTTAACTTTGCAAACGTTTTATGAATATCGTTTTTGCGTTTATTGAAATTATAAGGAGCGAATAGTTCTATGCACTCGCTATGATGCGTTTATAAATTCGGCTGTAAGTTTATAAATATTATATTAAATTATATATTTACTTATTTATTGAATTATTTACATTATTTAGTTATTTTTTCTACAAACATACTTCATCATACAAAGCGGAACCGGTGCGTAAAATAGATAAAGGGTAGGTCTATCCCCGGAGCATCTTTAAAATACCTCTAAAAAAGGCAAAACACTTTTCCGAAGAACAGCGAACTTTTATGATGGCTCAATTATTTCATAAGCATGTTGCACTTTTTCCGACACGAGTAACCGAAACCGATTAAACAAATAAAACAAATTAAATGTTATTATTTTTGCTTTTTTTTAGGACGAACGAACTTTACACGACTGGCGATACGTAGCAAACCCGACTTATGACTTTTGGTATGGTTAGAAGAACGTCAAACCAAAGACGAATAGGAAAACGAACGTATGTTCGAGTCCAAATAGGATAAAGTACAACACAAGGTAGCACTTCCAATGCTACCACCACGGCTAGGTCACAATTAGGGGTGGGTTTTCACGAATAAATTTTGTATTGTGTTGAATAATATTAATTCGACTAATTAATTAAAGACGATCGTTTTTATGCCTGCCACAGGGGCGAAGTACCTAAAAAAGAAAAAAGGGCGCCACCAATTTTTGTTTGGGAAATAAGAAAATTGCAAACCTTTGGAGCGAAACCGACGCGACGAAGAAAGCAATTATTAAATGGGAAAACCAAATTTTAAGTTTTAAACTATAGATTTTAAGGAAAATTACTTTTCTTGGGAAACCTTGCAAATCTAGGGCTAAATGAACGAAGATGGACCGTTAACGCTTCGTCCCGAAAGTAATAAACGGGTCACGAGTTCCGCAATTTCAGAAATTTGCGAAAGCAAAATTCAAACGATAATATGTGTGGTTCAGAAACAAAACCCATTATATCCACTTTTATAAGTTTCGAGTAAATCGAGAAAAACTTGTAACTTAAAAACCAAACATCTTTTAGGATATAAAGGGTTTTGAATTAAAAGTTTAAAATTAAAAATGTTTTTCGAATGGATATAATGGGTTTTGGTACTAACAAAAATATGTGCATATAATGGATTTTGAGTGGATAAAATGTTTTTTGAAATTAACTACAGATTTAAAGGTCTCATTTCTATGGTATAAAATGCGACTTGGGATTCAAACTTGGCCCCATCGAATGTGTTTGAACGATACAAAAAAAAACCTCATTCTTAAGTCATTTTTTTTTTCAAAAGTGGATATAATGGATTTTGTTTCTGATCCACACATATATTCGTTAAATCTTTTTTCCAACCAAAGAAAACGTAAAATTTAAACCAATACTTATCTGCACACAAGAAAACTACCAATTCCTCCTTCTCTATGAGATTAATATTTAGCTATTCCTGGTATACCTGGTAGCTCTCCACCTATTTTCCACTATCCCTTTTGAAAGAAAATTCCACAATCTCTCTCCCACAATTTTTCCTTCTTTCCACAATTCATATTTTTCCAAAAAAAGCGTACTTGAATTTCTTTTTTTTTTCAAAATTTTCACTTTCGATATTTTTTTTGAACTTGTCGTTTGCTATCAATCTGGGAAAAAAGTGATCTTCCAGGCTTTCACCATGCCTCTTCTTTTTTCCAATGGCCCAGTGCTTTCGGCCAATCAGTGACGTGGGTTTCGGTCACGTCATTACTCAGCAATACTCAGCATATTGGCGTGAGTGAGCCAACGTACTTGAAACCCAGCAGCCTTTCCTACTCGCACTTTACACCCCAGATTTATGCACCGTCATGATTGAATTTGCCGACCTCTGGTATGACCTTAAGTGGGAAGCAATTCAATGGGTGCATTCAGCCAACATTCTCACCCACTCAACTTTTGAAAGAAAAATTTCGAAAAACTGAAAAAAAAACTCAAAATATTTCCGTGTGCATTTTTCCCGGACAGTTAAAAAAAAACACTTCTAATGAATATTGGTGAAAAACTGAAAAGCTTGATTCGAAACACAATTTTTGATAAGGAGAGATTGGCAGTATATAATATCCTATATCGCGAATTTAATTTAAACCGTTGAACTTTTGCGCAGATTTTGGGAACGTTCCATTTTACAAATAAGATTTAATATATATGTACGTTTAAACGATAGGTTGGGCAGCAAGCCATTTTCACAAGGAGTAACTTCCACAACCGAGAACCAAGTGTCACTCAGAACATTTTCTTGGATTCTGACCAGATCATCCGTCTGTCTTTTACTTGTTTGTGCTTGGGGACCATAAGTCACCCACATGAGATCGAAGCAGTAAAGTGGGTCACCCATCCACTTCAAATGTCTAAATTTGACAACTTCAGTTTTGTTATTTCAAAATACTGAGAGAATGAACCGATGGCTGATGGACCATGGCTGTCGGTCTCTTTCTCTCAGCATATTGAAATCAACACCTGTAGGGGAAAAGAAGAAATGGAGAAGGAAGGAACAAAGATTTGGACGATTGAAAAGGTGGCTTTTGTTGCGGTAAATTTTACCGTGACAAAATCCACCCTTTCCTCCTTGGGAATGTATTTACCTTTTGAGAAAAAATAAACTATTTCCTAAATATGGCAGTCTATAAAAAAAATCAATTAAGACCAAAAAGTGAAAATCCAAAAACAAACAACGAAATGTACTTTACTTGATACTTTTTAGACTCAGTTATTTTCAAAGTAACCATTATTCGGTTTAAGATCTTTAGTGTGCCAAGTGCAAAGATCTTTTACACTGTCATCTTCATGGGTATTTGTCCGAACTTTAAAAGGCCCGACATACTTCGGTGCCAATTTTGCTGCGTAGGAATTTTCCGCATTCGACAAATCGAAATTTCTGCGCCAAACATCATTCGGGAGATATTGAATATCTCTCCTCCTGAGGTTGTATGCTTCTGCAGATTTCTTGGACGCTGTTCGAAGTTTGACAACTATATCCGCCCTAAGTCTTTTGAATCTTTCTCCTACTTCTCCTACTGAATCTATTCTATGGTTCCTATCTATACTCTGATCACTAATTGTAACTTCTTCCCTACCACTCGTAGACATTTCTTTGCCAGAATTGGAGTAATAAGGCGAAACTTCTAATACCGTGCGTATAGCACAAGCTACCTTAGCTAATTGAGAATTCAAATTTGGTGATCCTCTGAAACATAAGCTCTCAACGTTGGTTTTATAACTTGGTTAATTCTCTCCGCGGGGTTAGTCTGAGTATGGTAGTGTGGTGTAAACCTAATCTTGGTTGAATATCCTTCACAAAGGTGCTTTAATTCCCTGCTCGTTAATTGAGGACCATTGTCGCAGATCTTCTAATTCCTTGCACACTGCTTTTGCAGTGGCAGACCTCAATCCAAATAGTAACGGAAACTTAGTGAGGTAATCTTCAACTGTAAGGATGTAATGGAAACTTATTGAGGTAATCTACAACTGTAAGGATGTACATAAATCATCTACTCGACTCTCGTAACGGCCCTACTAAATCCACAGCTATTATCTCCCACGGAGAAGAAACTCCTTTCCTTTCAGCCATAAGACCGGCTGGTTTATCATTAGGTATGTTCGCATACTAGTCCGAAACTACCCATTTTTACCATTTTTAGTCCAATTTAAGTTTTTTTATATGGACTTTTACAGAACTTCAGACTAAAACTGGTAGAAAATGGCAAGTTTGGAAAGAAAACGAACAGAGCTAATAACTGGTTTCACTAGCTGATAGATACTACACTTCCTAACATAATTTGTAACATCTCTTCTCATTTTTGGACAATAGTATTTAGCTTCTACTCTCGCAAACGTTTTTCTTACTCCCATGTGTCCAGCTAACGGGTTATAATGGCAATCTATAAAAATTCCTAACCTATCCCTTTTGCCTACCACTAAATTCCACTCTTCGTTATTTTAATGGACGACTATAAGTGCCGAGTTGACAAACTTATATAGTCGGCCACTCTCTACTCTCCAAGATGGATAATTTAACAGATTCGACTCAACTGCCAAAACCATTTTCGCCACTAATCTACCTTGTGGGTCCTTGAGGTTATTCAACCAAACAAGTGAGTTATGATCTGTTATGACCGTGAATCGAGCTCCTTCGATGTACGGCCGCAACGTCTCAGCCGCCCACAAAACTCCTAAACATTCCTTCTCGATAGTGGAAAAGTTCCTCTCACTTCTTTTTAGCGACCTACTTAGGTAACAAATTAACTTTTCCCCCTCCTCAAAAGTTTGGGTGAGTACGGACCCGATACCGTAATCAGACGCGTCGGTTTGGACCACAAATGGAAGACTGGAATCGGGACAGGTCAAAATGGTAGCCGTGAGTCTTCACATTCCTCAGTCCAGACTAATTTTTTTGCTCTTTTTCAGCAAATCGGTTAAAGGCCTAACGACTGTCGAGAAATTCGGTACGAAACGCCTGTACCAAGAAATAGTCCCTACAAAGCTCCTAACTTAATTAACATTTTTGAGTGCTTTTTCCGGATCAACGTGTAACCCGTTCCTATCTCCTACATAACCTAAAAATTTAAGGGACGGCCTGCAAAAATTGGATTTATCCCGCCCTACTTTTTACCCTGCTTCACGAAGTCTCTTTAAAACTTCGTTAAGTATTTCAGAGTGTACTTCAAAAGTATCTGTTACGATAAAAATATCTTCCAGATACACTAAAACCTTTGCCATGTTGCAGGAATTGTGCAATCCAAGAGGCATGCGTTTAAATTGGAACAAACCCATACCCGGGACTGTGAGAGCTGTCTAATTTTTCAATCACACTATCATCTAACATTTCCTTATGGGATTTGTCGATGTGAACTTGCATCGCCGGTGAAAGCAGATAATACCTTTGTTTATTTGATTCTGACGTCGTCCTAATGATTTGCTCAACCCTACTTGTGACTCCCAGCCCTTCTGTCATGTCCCTAAACAAAGCTTCAACTAAAATATTTACCCTTGTCTTCAGCTCATCGTCTAACTCAGACTCTTCTGTGATAGACGGGCTATTAATCGAAGCCACCATCTCTTGGCTTGACAAGCTTCACATGCGTGATCGAAGATCCGGGACGATTCCCGATTGTTCCCAAAAATCCTCACCAAGGATCATCGCATGTAGGAGTGAAGGTATCACCAAACATTCAATCAAGGCATAATTGTCTTTCACAACTATTGGTAGGTTAACTTTTCCTAAAACTCCTGCACCTGCACCATCTGCTAACTGAACCTGCCTAAAATTGCTTTCTTCTAATCCTTAACCTAAATCTTTAAGTACCCTCCAAACGTCCCTACAAATTATGATTCGAGAAGCACCTGAATCCAAAAGTCCTAAAAACCTATTCCCATAGATTTTGGTTCTTAAATATGGCCGCCTATCATCTCCACTTGTCTCTAACGTGAAACCGAGTTTAATATTTGTCGCCAGCTGGTCATCAGCAGGCAACCTGTTTAAACGCAACGGCGCTCTTGTCCTGCTGGACCAAGAGTGTATGGCCCGTTTCCCGAACAGCGTCTACAACCGCGTCAGGTTGTCCCTGTAGCCCCACAACCAAAACATCTCCTAGGAGCAAAACAGGTGTTTGAAAAATGGCCTTCCCCATTGCAGTTGAAGCATCGCGTGGGCCTACGAGGTGGTGGGTGTCTATCAACTGCAACTGTTGCTCTTCCTTCCTGAACAGAAGCAACATAGGCAACATCAGGCTCCAAAGACTGCCTGGAACGGTTGCTAGGAGGACGAATGAAAGATTCAACGTTGGTCCTAATCGCCTCTAATTTTCTAACCAACGCAACGATTTCGTTGACTGATTTAATATCAGCCAACCACAAATTCGTCCGATAGATTGCAGCAATATTCTTCATGAGAATGGACAACTTCTTATTCTCACTCAGAGGCTCCGAGAATCTTTTTAAAAGGATCTGCATGAGAGCGATGTACATCCGCATCGACTCATCTTTACTCTGGGGAGTGCCTCCCCAGTGAATAAATCAACATCTGACCTAAAAAGCCTTGAACTCGAAACCCCTCTCGATTCTCGTAGCTCTTCTACCCTTTCTAAAAATGAGTCATTCCGCTCACCTGTAAAGATCAAGTTCCATTTTTCTATACGCTAAGGAAACTGGTCCCATGATTCGACTTGTAACTGGAGTCCTGAACTCGCATGTTGTGTTGACATGTTAAAGTTGCCATAAGTAGCATCAACTCGCCCCTGATGTCGGCCACCTCATTCACCTCATCTGTTGACTCTTGTGATGTGTCAACTCGGTTTAGTAAACCGAGTCAAACCGAGTTATGAACAAAACGAGTTGAACCGAGTTGATTTTTTTTCAACCCGAGTTAGCTTTTTAATGAACCGAATCACAATTAATTAAATTCATTTTGTAAAATCGAGTCACACCGAGTTAAGCACAAACCGAATTGAATATTTTTCGAATCGACAACCGAGCTAGCTTCTTTCACTTGAACCGAATGACAATTCGGTTCGGTTTTTAATTTTGTACTAGAGCAAAGCGAGAAAAAAAAAATTGCTTTGTGTGGTTTCTGTATACCAAATTAACAACTCGGTTTTTGGTATGGCATCAACTCGGGCTGAACCAGAATGTATTGTAAAACCTGTTTGTGTTGGTTTTATTGTAACAGTCGAGACGAAAAGGAACACCGAACTTCCAAAAACCAAACGAATACTGAACCGAATAGCTAAAAAACCGATGAAAAATCAGAAATTTTAATTTTTTTTTACTGCTCCGGAAAATTGTGATTTAAGCGCAACTGGGTAATATTTGGAAACAAATACACTATTTGAAACAAAATATTGTTTGTCGACCATCTGTCAAGCTATTTACTGTCAAGTTCCATCCATGGCTACGATGCCGATGGATTAAAAATCAGATATTTTGAGTTATTTTACTGCTCCCGAAAAATGTGATTTAAGGGCAACTGGGTGATATTAATTTGGAAACAAATCGAACGAATACCAAACCGAGTCAAATTATTCGAAAAGAACGCATGAAGAGAGAAAAGCATTCTCCAATATCGCTTCAAACCGAGTTGGCCTACTTCTGCATTTCACAACTCGCTTTGCTTGAATGAAAAGTATTCACCTATTTTGCTTCGAACCGAGTGGGCCAACTCTGTTTGCAACTCGGTTTACTTAAATATCAACTCGGTTTGAAAAGTTTTCGGGTTGATACATCACTAGTTGACTCTGCCTTCGCCCTATTAATTCTACCTAACGACCATTCAATTTTGGTCAAAATCTTTAAATATCCCGAGAGTTTCGGATTCTTCGGCTGCGTTTTCAAAAGATCCCTAACTTCAAAAATTTTGGCTCGAACAGCGCCTTCACATCATCCTCAAAATAAAAGGGGTAGTGCGGGCTTTCGGAAGAAATCGAACCCGAACGCGATGCTCTAAGCGTCATCCGCATGCTATCCACCGTACCTTCTTTAAAGCCACGGGCAACTAACTCGTAAATGAGTTCTTCTTTACACAACCTATTTAGATCCATTATAAGATAGCAAAAAGTGAATTAATTCGAATCAAAAACAACAACAAAAATATAATAAAAGTTTGTGTTTAATAAAAGAAAAATCAATGAACAAAAAAATCCAAAATCAACACACAGTTGATTGTTGATTAAAAATTCAAACCACTAAAAAAAACAACAGCGGCAACTAAGAAGTACAAATTTAAAATACTATTATGTCCATTTTTCCAAAACAATTCTTCATAATCAACTCCCGGTTCATTGTTTGATTTAAATATATATTTTTCCAATTGGCACACAAAAAACACCTCAACAAAATCAAACTATAGCACAGAGCAACAGTCAAAAGAAAGGTAAAACCAATGTGCCTATTAAATTATTTATACTTGGAGGAAAAGGATAAAAATCAACACCCAGTTGATTTGTTTTTTAATAAAAACAACAATCGTTTAATCAACGGAATATCACTAAGTCACAAAACAACAACTTCACAAAAATTGTGATGCACTGATTTTTATACCTAATCACTTTTAAAAACTCCCAATTCAACGATTTAATAATTTCCAATCACTCAAGAAAAAAAAAAAATTTTACGATTATAAAATTTCAACAGAAAAAAAAGTCAGAGAAAACAAATACGGTCAACCTTATCCTTAAATTGAAAAATCGAATTAAAATTATATTGATTCTATAGCCACAAATAAAAAAAATTAATTGTCGACAAACTAGATAAATTGATTTATTTATATAACCAAAACAAAAAAACACCGAGGAAAATGTCAAAACAATCGAATGACAAAAAAAAACTTATTGTCTGAAAGAGATAAATATACCACCAAGGAAAACAGCCGATCTAACCAATATGTATGGAAAAAAACAATATAAGAAAATTTACCGTAACGATCAATAATATAAAATAAATTAATATTTTATTTTATTATAAAATAATTATAAAAAAAAAAAAATATTATTAAATTATAAAATAATTAAATTTCAATAATTTAAGATACATAGGTAAATATGTATTGTGATGCCTTTTTATTCGCGGCTGGGGTAGGCTCGTCGGTGTCCAGGGTCGATCCCAAAGAAAGCAAAAAACTTGGGTTAAGAGTTTCCAAACTCCAAATCGCAATCAATTTTTCTTTATTCAGATTTCATAGTTTTACAACGTTTACAATTTCTTTTAATTCTCAAAATTTTATCATAACATGATATTGCATATACTGTACAATATACGGTCTTAAATCTAAATAACAAAGTATCACATATATCGGTAGGGGCTGGTTCCCTGCCTCCAGCAAACACCTGGGGAAAAATCGGTGCACGGTTCATGGTAACGGGCTTGTCTATGGCACTCTTTGAAGAAGGGTAGTCACAGATATAATCGTCGGGGATTCCGTCCCTGACTCTGGCAAATTACCAAAAGAATAATCGGTTTAGGATAGGCCTTGTCCACAGTACACTCAGACAGAATGGATTGTAGAAGAAATCAGGTACAATGTTACCTTTGCTCCTAGCAGTAGACTAGAAGAAGAATCGGTGCTCTGCTCACGGCAACAAGCTTGTCTGTAGTACTCTTTGAGGAAGGGAGCTACAGAACTAGTCGTATAGGATTTCGTTCCCCGCCTCTGCCAAAAGGCCAGAAGAAAAATCAACTTAGGCTAGGGCTTGTCCACAGTACACTCAGACGGAGTGGATTGTAGAAGAAATCAGATACAATGTTACCTTTGCTCCTAGCAGTAGACTAGAAAAAGAATCGGTGCTCTGTTCACGGCAACAAGCTTTTCTGTAGTACTCTTTGAGGAAGGGAGCTACAGAAATAATTGTATGGGATTCCGTTCCCTGCTTCTGGCAAAAGACCAGAAAAATAAACAATTTAGGATATGCCTTGTGCGCAATACACACAGAAGGAGTGGATTGTAGAAGAAATCGGTGGGGAAAGGCATAACAGGAGGTAAAGGTTTTTCAACCCAAAAATTAAAAGTGTCTTCTAGCTAGTACACTTCGTACACAGCAGCCTGCCTGAGTACGAACTTTCACAGAACTTTGATGAGGGAGAAAAGGTTGTCTGTTACCTTAGTAGGTCTTTGGATAGGAACGAGAGGAATTATTCTACGACAGAGAAGGAATGTTTAGCTGTACTATGGGCTATTGAGAAGCTGCGACCGTATATCGAAGGTGTTCGGTTTGCGGTTGTGACGGATCACTATTCCCTGGTGTGGTTAAGCAATCTTAAAGATCCGCAGGGTAGGTTAGGGCGTTGGGCAGTTAGGCTCCTACAATTTGATTTTGAAATCATTCATCGCAAGGGCAAAGAGCATGTTGTTCCGGATATGCTTTCTCGAGGAGTGCCGCAGTTGGGTGGTATATCGGACGAGGATTTAGACCCTTGATTGAGCCAGATGATTTCTTCGTTTAATTCTAATCCGCTTAGGTATCCAGCCTGGAGAGTTGAACAAGGTCAGTTGTTCAAACTCGTCAGGGCTAATCATGTAGTTGTTCATCAGGATAATCAAGAATGGAAGAGAGTGTAAGGGAAAAATGAGAGGTTAGGGATATTACAGGAATACCATGATGGTCCTTTAGCAGGACACATGGGTGTTAAGAAAACATTTGCCAGCATTGGGGCGAAGTTTGACTGGCCAAAAATGAGTGCCGATATCGCAAAATAATTATGTTAGGAGTTGTAAAGTTTGCCAAAAGGTAAAGCCGGTGGATGAGAAACCAGCTGGATTAATGACTGAGAGGGTAGGAATCAAGGCACCTTGGGAAATGATTTGCGTTGATCTGGTAGGTCCGCTTCCTAAGTCGAGTAGGGGTTTCATTCACATTTTAACGGTAGTGGATTACTTTACAAAGTTTCCACTACTGTTCGCGTTGAGGTCGGCCACTGCTAAGGCAATAGTTAGGGTATTAGAAGATAACGTTTTCCTTTTATTTGACATCCCAAAGGTGATCGTGTGTGACAACGGTCCCCAGTTTCGATCTAAGGAACTAAAAACGCGTTGCCAGGCTTACGGGTCACAGTTGAAATTTACAGCCCATTATCACCCGCAGGAGAATCAATCAGATTCTTAAGACGACGTTGAGGGCTTACGTCGCTGAAAACCACAGATCGTGGGATTCACAAGTCAGCAAGGTGGCGTGTGCTATTTGCACGTCACAGCATGAGGTTTTGGGAGTTTCGCCGTATTATGCGAACTTCGGTAGGGATATGGTGACTTCGGGTCGAGAAGCACCATCAATAGGTGATTGTTCAGGAAACTTTCAGGATCTGGAGGAGATCGCTGAACGCTTCAAAGAACTGAGGGTGGATATAGGGAAAAAATTGCAAGCAGCATCTAAGAGATCTGCTCAAGCCTACAATCTTCGACGTCGTGATGTTCAATATCACCCCGGCGAAATTGTATGTTGTAGGAACTTTTCGTTGTCGGATGCCGCGATTTATTATGCTACCAAAATAGCACTGAAGTTTTGTCGGTCCATTTGAAATTAAGAAGCGTGTGTCACCTTAGACATATGTCTTACAAGATAGTAGTGGTAAAGAACGCGGAACTTGGCATAGTAAAGATTTAAAAGCGTACACCGACGATGCGAAAAGCGCATCCGACGATTAAACTTAAAGTAACGTAGTTTATTTTTTTGTAACGTAGTTTGTTTTTTTATAAATATGACTTATGATTTTCAGTGTCACTTTTAGATTTTGATTTTTCTTTAGTTGATGGGAAATCCCTTTTTCATTTTCCATTACCTTGGTAGATCTAAGAAAATGTGTTACAGAAATGTAGGCACATTTCCTAGGAGGCAAGGGTGGGATTTGTTGCGGTAAAATTTACCACAACAATTTTCACCACCCTATTCTTTTCCTTAATCCATTTTAGCCTGCCTTTTTCGTTGCGGCTCCAAAATGCCGGTAGAGTACAGTTGAAACCTGGTTTCCATCAGCCAGAGTCCTGCTCTTAAGGTATCTTGGAAAAGCAACACAAATAGGTCTTCGTAGTTTAAGTTGTGTGACGGGCAGTCCACACTTGCTACCAATTATGTATTGTGTGACGGGCGGTCCACAAAATAATTTGGTGGGCGACAGATTGTCAGATACAAATTTAATCGTGTGACAGACGGTTCACGAAATGATCGAGTGTGCGACAGATGGTCCACAAGAGGAGAAAACCTGATGAACCCGACCCATGTTCAACGACATGTGTGATAACTTGCTCACACCAACCTAAATTTTGTATGGCTAAATGCCCACCCTAAAGTGTCTTGAACACAAAAGTAAAATCACTTTGCGATGTGTTTCCCTATCCCCTTAAATTCTGCGCGAAGGTCTACGGGTTTTAGTAATTTTAACTTTTGCGTGAATCAGGGAATCCTGGCTTCTCATATGATTCGAAAAATGGCAGAGATCCCATCTGACAAAGAGCTTTCCTCCTAATTCGTAGTCTGGGCCGGTTTGGGTTGGGGGCATTGTTCACGATATTAAATAATTTTTCGTTTATCTTTTATCTATGGGAATTGACGGGTGGGGACTGAACTTGTCCATTGAGACACTTCTGGAAAGAGACCGCATGCGTGGCTCGATTCGACTACGGCGCACACCCTAGCAAATTGGCGGGGTTTTGCAGTTAGACCGTGACCGAATAACACACGGACAGGCGGTCTGGAAGAGATGGCAATATTTATGGAATTGACGGCATGTACGAGTAAAGTCCGCCATGATGAAAAATCACTTTTGGATTTTGGTTCGAGAGAATTGGTGGTGTTAAAAGCTTCACAACGAAAAATAATTTTGGATTCGAAATCGAGTTTTCTTACGTTCAGAGTAGAGTGTGAAAAATTCCCAGTTCGGGGGGTTATTTAAAGAAAATAGTGGAGCTATTTTCTGGTTTTGTGCAGGAGGAAAAGTCTTGGTCAGAGGCGATCAATAGGAGAGGAGGTATAGCCAGTGGGGCATACAAGAAAGAGGAGTGAGGATTCTGAGGAAAAGCTAAGTATTGGGTTGTTGAACTTGATGTAAAAATTGATTATTTTCGTTTTGTTTTGTGGCCAAAAAAAAGTGGCAAAAATTTACCTCGGTTAGGCCTTCGTTTCGTTTCTTATATTCTCCCGAAATTGCGGTACTCGCGACCGTTTCTCATACTGTTGTTCGTTCGGGAACTTTCCCCACAGTGATTTTTTCTTTGTGCACTTTGTGACATTCTGTTGTTATATTTTTATTTTATTTTAATTTGAACTTTTCTTCTTTCTTATATTTAGCCAATTTTCAAAACAATTGTTTACTTTTCTTGTGATAGAAAAAATTCTGGGTTTTCTACCTATATTTATAAAGGTTTCCCTGATACATTTCAAATAAATTTTATTAACTTCCCATTGGGAATAAAAACATTTGCGTTTCCTTCAAATATTTGAAGACGAATTTCAGGCGGTCAAGGCAAACGACCCTCAATAGTTTCCTGGCGCCCACCCTGTAGCGTAAGTACGCCCCTGTATTTACCTACTTATATTTATTTCGATTCCTTTTTTTATCATTAACAATTATTATCAAGATAATTCAATTTGAATTGCTCGCCCTTCCTGTATACATAATATTCTTTAATTCGACGAACCCACCCCCACCTGACTAGCCGGTTGGCTGCATCGCTGTTGCAGTGCTGTTGCAATATTCGTGTCTTCTCTCTTGTCTTTGGTTGATCGTTTGACAGTTCGTCAATTCGATCTTTACCTTCGCGTGTGCCGGTTGCACAATTTTAATAATTAAATAAATTCGTTTGTGTTTACTAAAGATTAATTGGATTCGTATTATCCTGGGTCGCGGTATTTTAGTTTTTCCGTCATAATAATCTTCTTTTAAATTCGGTAAATAATATTGCAACATTGCTAACTAAATTAAATCGTTCCGAAATAATTTAACTAGCGTGGTATTCTTCCTTTAGGTGCTCTAAATTGGTAAATTAAAGAACGAGAGAGGAAAGCCTCAGTAGCATTCTATACCTGTAGTTGAATTTTTGGAAAAAGATGGGGTCCCAGCCCCAGAACCATTCATTTGATGTAAACAGCCATAATAAGGCCAATCTTGACGTACGCATGTCTGGTTTGGTGGCCAGCCCTAGAAAAGGCAACCATTCAACCAATCTAAAAACTATAACAAAAATTCAGAGAATCGCATGTATTGGAACTACTAGTGCCATGAAAACTACTCCTACCGCAGCCTTGGAAACGTTTCTTTCACTAGCCCCACTTGATTTATTTACGAAGGAAGTGGCGGCCAACAGTGCTTTAAGACTAAACCAATGTAAGAACTGGGTAGGAGGCCATTTTGGGCACAAAACCATAATGACTTTCATGGACAAAGACATTCAAACGGACTACACTGCACCGCACATTGATTTCAACCCAGTGGCCTTAACAGATGTACCCTCAAGGGATCTCTGGGCGGCCAACCAGGTCATAAACACTAACCATGTTTCGGTTTTTAAAGCTGGTTCCAAGATGGTTGATGGGGTAGGGTCAGGCATCTTCTCAGATAACCCACCCGCCACGGTTTTTATAGCTGGTTCCAAGATGGTTGATCGGGTAGGGTCAGGCATCTTCTCAGATAACCCACCCCTAAATAGATCAATAAAACTTCCAGATTTTTGCAGTGTCTTCCAAGCGGAAGTGCTTGCATTTTACGAGGCGGCAAAAAGTCTTGCCACTTTTGAACTTGTAAATAGAAACATCGACATCTTCATTGACAGTCAGGCGGCAATTAAATCAATTGCTTCAATTGTCACAAAGTCTAAACTGGTAGAATGTTGCCGAAATGAGTTAAAACTACTCAATGCATCAAATACAGGTACCCTTCGTTGGGTCCCAGGACATCGTGACATTCACTTAAATTACACTCAATTTGCTTCATAAACTGACTTTCGACCTTTTTAAAATTAAATACCAATTATGTTAACCACCTTAACAAAAACTTCTTATTTCAGCAGCAGATTCTGAAACACCCTGTAAATATTTTTTCTTAAAATTCACAAACTTTAAAGCCTTGGAAATTTCCTTCAAAACCAAAACAAAATTTTGGCGATCTTTATTCGTTTAAGAGATATGATTTTTGCAACCAAAAAAGTCAATACGGGCCACTGTGCGTCGTCCTAATGATGTGCTCAACCCTACTTGTGACTCCAAGCCCTTCTGTCATGTCCCTTAACAAAGCTTCAACTAAAATATTTACCCTTGTCTTCAGCTCATCGTCTAACTCAGACTATCTTCTGTGATAGACGTGCTATTAATCAAAGCCACCATCTCTTGGCTTAACAAGCTTCACATGCGTGATCGAAGATCCGGGACGATTCCCGATTGTTCGCAAAAATCCTCACCAAGGATCATCGCATGTAGGAGTGAAGGTATCACCAAACATTCAATCAAGGCATAATTGTCTTTCACAACTATTGGTAGGTTAACTTTTCCTAAAACTCCTGCACCTGCACCATCTGCTAACTGAACCTGCCTAAAATTGCTTTCTTCTAATCCTTAACCTAAATCTTTAAGTACCCTCCAAACGTCCCTACAAATTATGATTCGAGAAGCACCTGAATCCAAAAGTCCTAAAAACCTTTTCCCATAGATTTTGATTCTTAAATATGGCCGCCTATCATCTCCACTTGTCTCTAACGTGAAACCGAGTTTAATATTTGTCGCCAGCTGGTCATCAGCAGGCAACCTGTTTAAACGCAACGGCGCTCTTGTCCTGCTGGACCAAGAGTGTATGGCCCGTTTCCCGAACAGCGTCTACAATCGCGTCAGGTTTTCCCTGTAGCCCCACAACCAAAACATCTCCTAGGAGCAAAACAGGTGTTTGAAAAATGGCCTTCCCCATTGCAGTTGAAGCATCGCGTGGGCCTACGAGGTGGTGGGCGTCTATCAACTGCAACTGTTGCTCTTCCTTCCTGAACGGAAGCAACATAGGCAACATCAGGCTCCAAAGACTGCCTGGAACAGTTGCTAGGAGGACGAATGAAAGATTCAACGTCGGTCCTAATCGCCTCTAATTTTCTACCCAACGCAACGAGTTCGTTGACTGATTTAATATCAGCCAACCACAAATTCGTCCGATAGATTGCAGCAATATTCTTCATGAGAATGGACAACTTCTTATTCTCACTCAGAGGCTCCGAGAATCTTTTTAAAAGGATCTGCATGAGTGCGATGTACATCCGCATCGACTCATCATTACTCTGGGGAGTGCCTCCCCAGTGAATAAATCAACATCTGACCTAAAAAGCCTTGAACTCGAAACCCCTCTAGATTTTCGTAGCTCTTCTACCCTTTCTAAAAATGAGTTTACTGAGTCATTCCGCTCACCTGTAAAGATCAAGTTCCATTTTTCTATACGCTCAGGAAACCGGTCCCATGGTTCGACTTGTAACTGGAGTCCTGAACTCGCATGTTGTGTTGACATGTGTAGTTGACAACGTATCCAACAACCTGCTGTCGACGTGTTTCCTTGATTTTTAGTCTAAGGTGTCTCCTCACCTCCTTCAGTTAAAGTTGCCATAAGTAGCAGCAACTCACCCCTGATGTTGGCCACCTCATTCACCTCATCTGTTGACTCTTGTGATGTGTCAACTCGGTTTAGTAAACCGAGTCAAACCGAGTTATGAACAAAACGAGTTGAACCGAGTTGATTTTTTTTCAAACCGAGTTAGTTCATTTAAAATGAACCGAATCACAATTTATTAAATTCATTTTTTAAAATCGAGTCACACCGAGCACAAACCAAATTGAATATTTTTCGAATCGACAACCGAGCTAGCTTCTTTCACCTGAACCGAATGACAATTCGGTTCGGTTTTTAATTTTGTACTAGAGCAAAGCGAGAAAAAAGAAAATTGCTTTGTGTGGTTTCTGTATACCAAATTAACAACTCGGTTTTTGGTATGGCATCAACTCGGGCTGAACCAGAATGTATTGTAAAACCTGTTTGTGTTGGTTTTATTGTAACAGTCGAGACGAAAAGGAACACCGAACTTTCAAAAACCAAACGAATACTGAACCGAATAGCTAAAAAACCGATGAAAAATCAGAAATTTTAATTTTTTTTTTACTGCTCCGGAAAATTGTGATTTAAGCGCAACTGGGTAGTATTTGGAAACAAATACACTATTTGAAACAAAATATTGTTTGTCGACCATCTGTCAAGCTATTTACTGTCAAGTTCCATCCATGGCTACGATGCCGATGGATTAAAAAACCTCTAAAAAATCAGATATTTTGAGTTATTTTACTGCTCCCGAAAAATGTGATTTAAGGGCAACTGGGTGATATTACTTTGGAAACAAATCGAACGAATACCAAACCGAGTCAAATTATTCGAAAAGAACGCATGAAGAGAGAAAAGCATTCTCCAATATCGCTTCAAACCGAGTTGGCCTACTTTTGCATTTCACAACTCGCTTTGCTTGAATGAAAAGTATTCACCTATTTTGCTTCGAACCGAGTTGGCCAACTCGGTTTGCAACTCGGATTACTTAAATATCAACTCGGTTTGAAAAGTTTTCGGGTTGATACATCACTAGTTGACTATGCCTTCGCCCTATTAATTCTACCTAACGACCATTCAATTTTGGTCAAAATCTTTAAATATCCCGAGAGTTTCGAATTCTTCGGCTGCGTTTTCAAAAGATCCCTAACTTCAAAAATTTTGTTTCGAACAGCGCCTTCACATCATCCTCAAAATAAAGGGGGTAGTGCGGGCTTTCGGAAGAAATCGAACCCGAACGCGATGCTCTAAGCGTCATCCGCATGCTATCCACCGTACCTTCTTTAAAGCCACGGGCAACTAACTCTTTACACAACCTATTTAGATCCATTATAAGATAGCAAAAAGTGAATTAATTCGAATCAAAAACAACAAAAAAAATATAATAAAAGTTTGTGTTTAATAAAAGAAAAATCTATGAACAAAAAAATCCAAAATCAACACACAGTTGATTGTTGATTAAAAATTTAAACCACTAAAAAAAACAACAGCGGCAACTAAGAAGTACAAATTTAAAATACTATTATGTCCATTTTTCCAAAACAATTCTTCATAATCAACTCCCGGTTCATTGTTTGATTTAAATATATATTTTTCCAATTGGCACACAAAAAACACCTCAACAAAATCAAACTATAGCACAGAGCAACAGTCAAAAGAAAGGTAAAACCAATGTGCCTATTAAATTATTTATGCTTGGAGGAAAAGGATAAAAATCAACACCCAGTTGATTTGTTTTTTAAAAAAAACAACAATCGTTTAATCAACGGAATATCACTAAGTCACAAAACAACAACTTCACAAAAATTGTGATGCACTGATTTTTATACCTAATCACTTTTAAAAACTCCCAATTCAACGATTTAATAATTTCTAATCACTCAAGAAAAAAAAAAAAACTTTAAGATTATAAAATTTCAACAGAAAAAAAAGTCAGAGAAAACAAATACGGTCAACCTCATCCTTAAATTGAAAAATCGAATTAAAATTATATTGATTCTATAGCCACAAATAAAAAAAATTAATTGTCGACAAACTAGATAAATTAATTTATTTATATAACCAAAACAAAAAAAACACCGAGGAAAATGTCAAAACAATCGAATGACAAAAAAAACTTATTGTCTGAAAGAGATAAATATACCACCAAGGAAAACAGCCGATCTAACCAATATGTATGGAAAAAAACAATATAAGAAAATTTACCGTAACGATCAATAATATAAAATAAATTAATATTTTATTTTATTATAAAATAATTATTAAAAAAAAAATATTATTAAATTATAAAATAATTAAATTTCAATAATTTAAGATACATAGGTAAATATGTATTGTGATGCTTTTTTATTCGCGGCTGGGGTAGGCTCGTCGGTGTCCAGGGTCGATCCCAAAGAAAGCAAAAAACTTGGGTTAAGAGTTTCCAAACTCCAAATCGCAATCAATTTTTCTTTATTCAGATTTCATAGTTTTACAACGTTTACAATTTCTTTTAATTCTCAAAATTATATCATAACATGACATTGCATATACTGTACAATATACGGTCTTAAATCTAAATAACAAAGTATCACATATATCGGTAGGGGCTGGTTCCCTGCCTCCAGCAAACACCTGGGGAAAAATCGGTGCACGGTTCATGGTAACGGGCTTGTCTATGGCACTCTTTGAAGAAGGGTAGTCACAGATATAATCGTTGGGGATTCCGTTAACTGCCTCTGGCAAATTACCAAAAGAATAATCGGTTTAGGATAGGCCTTGTCCACAGTACACTCAGACAGAATGGATTGTAGAAGAAATCAGGTACAATGTTACCTTTGCTCCTAGCAGTAGACTAGAAGAAGAATCTGTGCTCTGCTCACGGCAACAAGCTTGTCTGTAGTACTCTTTGAGGAAGGGAGCTACAGAACTAGTCGTATAGGATTTCGTTCCCCGCCTCTGCCAAAAGGCCAGAAGAAAAATCAACTGAGGCTAGGCCTTGTCCACAGTACACTCAGACGGAGTGGATTGTAGAAGAAATCAGATACAATGTAACCTTTGCTCCTAGCAGTACACTAGAAGAAGAATCGGTTCTCTGTTCACGGCAACAAGCTTGTCTGTAGTACTCTTTGAGGAAGGGAGCTACAGAAATAATCGTATGGATTCCGTTCCCTGCTTCTGGCAAAAGACCAGAAGAATAAACAATTTAGGATATGCAGTTCCCTGCTTCTGGCAAAAGACCAGAAAATAATCAATTTAGGATATGCCTTGTTCGCAATACACACAGAAGGAGTGGATTGTAGAAGAAATCGGTGGGGAAAGGCATAACAGGAGGTAGAGGTTTTTCAACCCAAAAATTAAAAGTGGCTTCTAGCTAGTACACTTCGTACTCAGCAGCTTGCATCTTTTTGCTAACTAAATTAAATCGTTCCGAAATAATTTAACTAGCGTGGTATTCTTCCTTTAGGTATATTATATTGGTACAAATCAACAGGTAAAGGCAGAAGACAAATTTGTATCGAAATTTAACCTCCCCTTATGAACATTTCAGTCACAAGTAACTGTCAGCTGAGAGGACGCGAATGAAATCGAAAATGTCAACAACGTTATACATGTCTTCTTATTCAACATCTGATTGCCTGTATGACTTATATGGGCAAAGCGTAGGAACAACCAAGGGGTCGATGCAATGGTGCAGTAAACAAGTAAGAAACCCAGGGTTTGGTGATACGGTTTGGTTAATAAAATTAATCAATCGGTGGTTCGGTAATATGTTTCGGTCGGGCGGTGTATAAAATAGAAATAGCATCGGGGTTCGGTACGGTAGATTAAATTAGGGTTCGGTGCGGTAGATGAAGTAACTATTAAACTTCCTTTAGTGTTGGAAGCCATTGAAATGGTTCGGTTCGGATGTTTGGGAGTTAAGTTGGTACTCCAAAGTGTTCGTTACATTCCCCACTTAGTTCGAAAGACGAGAACCTTCTGGTCTTAAGGTATACGTAATGTTTAAGTATTTACAATTCTTTTTTTTCGTTTGTTGTGTTTTTTGTTTTGTTTTTTTGTCTTTTTTTTTGTTTTTTTTTCGTTTTGTTTTTTTTTTGATAAGGTTAATTGGAACTCAAAATCTTTTAACTTTATTTCATAATCCATAATTAATTACAAAAAACAAACAAATTCTTAATAATAAAACTAAACTTAGAAATTCATTATAATATTGTTATGTTCTACCTAGGTTCGATAATAAAACTTATTTCCTATAAATTGTAACTTCCACGTATTTACTATTCAGAATAAACACACTTTGTTTCAGTTCAAATCGTTTTTATTATTCTTCAATCTCACTAGTATGCAATCTAAAATTCACTTCCGGATACACTTTTACTTCTTACTTTACGTTATCACATTCAAAACTAAACTGTCCCTACTCGCTCGAAAACCTCTCCTTATATAGGGAAGTAAATAGTTCTAGTCTTCACTAGTATCCACTGGAATATTCGAGAATATCTCCTTCTGGAAGTTTCCTTTCCAGTCGCTGACAGATGGAACAATGGAATTGATACTCAGCTGAATCACAAGATGGCACTGTGAACGGTTGAAGGTTTGATGTTTAGTTTTCCCGAGAGATGGCGCTGCAAACAGTTAGAGGATTTTCTCTTGTTTCAAATTCAGAGTAGTTGGGTAATTATTAAATCGTTACAATATTAATATGTATGTAATTGGGAAATTAATGACGTCAGTTGGAAATGTCAATAGTTTTCGAGAAATTCTTGAATTGCAAACTTGCCAGGTTGCCCTTTCTATTCTTTCGGACGGTTATGTCGCCCCAGGGGCGATGAATGTAGAAGGCCCGGTAGTGTTGTGTTCCTCTCAAAGAATCCCTTCAAATGGATCAAAGATAGCAACTCATTTTTTCTAAGGCCGTCTAATATTTATCCCCTTCGATTTTGTTTGAGCTATCTCATGCTATTTCCGGCGAGAACCTTCTGTTCGGCCTCTTTCAATCAAATTGTAATCAAAGACAGACTTCTTTAAGAAATAAAGTTAAAAAGAGTTAAAGAATACACATTTATCGTCATTTTTCTCTCCGATTTAGTTTGAAGAGGAAAACATTGGTCCTTGCAAACCGGATCATTTGTAAACCAGGTGGAACACAAGTACTTGAAGATAATTTCCGCCAAGGTGCTCCACATATACCTACTTGTGGTTTCGCACGCTTCCCCAAAACGTACAAGCGAAAAGCAATCTTCGATCAGTCGGTCTCACATTTTTCACGTTTAAGACCACACACGAAGGAAGGAAAAATACAGTCCACTTTTTCAATCGCAGCAAATTTACTCAACGCACAGCTGCTCCTCACTTGGTGTTGCCTTGTAGGCTTGCACGCTTTCGCTAAAGACCACAGACGATTTTCAATTGCTCCGCAAGATAGTCCCACAATTTTCATTACAGTTCACCATAGCCACAACCATAATCCAGAAATCACCACCATCGATCACCATCTACCACGTGTTGTTCACACAAACCATCCACATACAACCATCATTCAGACATCGGCCAACAAGTGCCATTCGCACGTGACATTGACCCGAAACATTCGTCATAAAAGCACACCATCAGCCGATCTTCAATTGCTCCGAAAGACAGTCTCACATTTTCCATTACAGTTCACTAGCCAGAACCATAATCCAGAAATCACCGTCTACCACGTGTTGTTCACACGTGACATTCACACAAACCATCCCCATACAACCTCCATCCATCCAACTGTACAAGAAATCATCTCATTTCATCCAAACATCGTACATAGTTACATACATATCCACAGACTACAACTATCATTCAGACATCGGCCAACAGGTGCCATTCGCACGTGACATTGACCCGAAACATTCGTCATCAAAGCACACCATCAGCCAACAGTCCAGCAGCACATCGATTCGATCAACTTCATTCAACCTTACCAGGAATCATCTTATTTCATTAAATCAACCTACATAAGTAGTTATATTATAATTATATTCAATCATACCTATACACGTTCTAAATTAGTATCCTCATATCAGGTAAGTGGTGAATTCAGTTCATAATTCACATTGAAATATGTTTTATATATTTATACAAACCATAGAGTAGGTATCGTATATATGCACGTGTGTACTCGGATACATACATAAAAAAAAGAAAAAATTATTACATTCATGTTTCATATACATTTATATATCTGATAGCATTATACTCGATCGAATTTTGGTAGAGAAAACTAACTACATAAAATTCTAAATTCATTTAATACCTAAAGGTGCCAGTGATTTCACACCTCTAAGGACATAATCCCTGTTACTTTTATTCTGAACACGGTAACTAAAATTACTTTATACTGAAAATCTTAATAAGGTTGTCGTTTAGAAATTGTTTCCTTTTGGGTATTTTCTTATTTTGCATATAATATTTGACTCAAAAACATTGCTCTGCATAGTAACTACAATTTAGACATATACTCGCTCGAACATCTGATCCTCTGTTCTCTTCTGTACCTGCAATATGGCACAATTATCGGACTTCATCTTTGCCGCTGATCAGTTGGTTAAGTACCATGCATCAGCCAAGGAAATCGTTTCTGAAAAGGACAATAACCCTTTTCACTTTGTCAGCGCGAATAAACGAGCTAAAGCAGCTTTGGGCCAACGTAAAAGTGTGCTACGAGAATTGTGCGCGCCATAAAACCGCCGACGAAGATGAAGAGTTGGATATGAATCTCATTGAATCGAAGTTTCGTTTCTCAAATGAAACTTATATAGCATGTTACGGTCTTTTCCTTGATTTTGAAAAAAAACTCAAGCCTAATAAAACGGAACCTTCCCGATTGCAGACGGATGAAACAACAAAAATAGTAATGAGTGAGTCCAACCCATCATATCTTAAGCTACCACCATGTGATACGGAATCATTTAAAGGGGATTATTTATCGTGGCCTCGTTTCGTGATTTTTTTGACGCATTGTATGTTCAACATCCAAAATTATGTAAGGTCCAAAAGCTCTTCCATCTACAGGCGAAGACCGAAGGGGAAGCTCATAATATAGTTGCTAATTTTCCTCTTACAAACGCAAGCTTTGAGTTGGACTGGGAGGCCTTACGCTCAACATATGAAAATAAATGGTTGTTGGTCAACAATCAAATTACAATTATTTTCAGCCTACCGTACGTCAATGAGGAAACCGCGCAATCTATTAAACTTTGACTTCGGTCTATCAATGATTGCTTAACCACATTGCACAACCACGGGGTTGATACAAGTCAGTGGGATCCTATCCTGATCTACGCTTGTTCAAATAGATTGCCCCCTAATTCTCTTGCTCTTTGGGAACAATCCATTCAAGATCCAACAGCTCTTCCAAGTTGGGATCAATTAAATAAATTTTTAAGCATCCGGTACCAGATTCTTGAGTCTATTTCAACATCATTAGGTCTTCCGCGAAATTTACAAACCGCAAAACCCGCTGCTAGGCAGAATAGATCATTTAACACGTTCGCTGCTAAATCTAATTCATTTGCATGTCGACTTTGTGCCTCACCACATCCGATTCGCCTTTGTCCAGTATTTCAAAATATGAACGTTTCCTTAAGAACGGAATTCGTTTTAAAGCATGGGATGTGTATTAATTGCCTAGCTTATAATCATCAAAAACGAGAGTGTGTAAGTCGATTTAGCTGTGCTCATTGCCAAGGACGGCATAATTCCCTACTCCACCCGGAAACATCACCCCCTAATAGTTCATATTTAACACAGCAATCCTCTTCGGACCAAAGAAGTTCACTAACAGGTATGGCAAATAGTTTCACTGCAAATAGATCTGCCTTACCATTTGACTCCCCCCAAATTATAACTGAAAACAATCGGAATACCTATTGCACATTCAACCATCAACGAGTAATTTCGTTTCCGATTCTTTATTTGAATAAAAAGATATATTTTTGTGATCGCAGAAGATCACAATCAACAATTAAATAAAACGCATTCATGTATTTTAAATTTAATATTATTTATTAAATCAAAGCTTCAGATCCCTTTCCCTAGAATGACAAACTTTGAACTGAATTTTAATTGATCGATGAAACCCTTTTTATACTTATAAAATGTTTACTAAGCAAATCTATCTTCGACTGCTTTCCTTTGTCTTTTAAAATTGCTGACACAAGAATTCTTTTAGAATTATTTAAGATGCTTTGGGCACACAAGTTACTGAAGGCAAAAAGTGCTGATATGATATTTATAATATCGGATATCATCATCCGCTATGAGATGAAATTATGAATCAATGTGTGAGCATTACATTTTGTTTATATAAAGATACTTTGTATCTTTCTTCATTATTATAGGGTGTTTAATAATTTTACAAAGTTATGTGAGGGTGTTCTGATAATGTAACCCCTCCCCCCTTAAGTTTGATGCTCTCCTGAGTATCTATAATTCTATTTTCAATTTTAAATTTATGGGTTTCTCGACGTTTAAAATATAATAATAAAATTGCAATTATAATAATTATGATTGTTATACTAGTTATGATATAACATGTTTTATATTGTTTTGGTATCTTATTGCTTGCAATTCTTTCAAATTTTCAATTTGATTTATGTGTATATCTTCTAATGTAACATTAATTTTTGTAATGTTTAATGTGTTATATAATGGAATTATAATATTTTGTTTAAAAGTTTCTTTTCGATTTATATATAAAGTTGTATTTATTTTAATGTTACAATCTTTAAAATGTACAAGGTTATTCTTAATAATTTTATATTCAATATTGTTACAATATTCATTTAGACTTGTTTCTACTAAGTTTTTTGTTAATACAAGTCCATCTTCTAATTCTATTAATTCTTGATCTTTATTTGATCTTATCTTACAGTTTTCATATTTTGTTTTATATAGGTTTTGAATACATATTGGACTTTTCTTTAAATGTTTAAGATATTTTATTTCATTGTTTTCATATAATGTTTTGTTACAAATTATATAGTTGTATTTTGATATTTCGACTTCAAGTCCTTGATCGTTTGGTATAGGTAGAATCATTATGTTTTCACATTTATGTGTAAATACTGGTATTTTTAAAGCAAAAACTAATTTGTTATTTCTAGTTAATAAGCTGCTCTTAATAGTTATATTCTAATTTATTAATGGTTATATTAAATCGTTTATTTTCTTCTTTAGTTAAGATATTTCTCCCTAGAATTCCTAATCTTGAAAAGACTACATTGTCTTGTAATTTTTCTATTTCATTGTTTAACAGAATTATATCTGTATTGATTTGTAATGATAATATGCTTTTAGCTAGATTTTCTTGTTTTATTTCTGTGGAATTAATAAAGTTTCTTAATATATACTGGTGTTTGTTTATACGGTCTGCCATTGTTTCTAATTCTGTTTGGAATTGCGTATTTATACCTATTTGTTTATTTAGTTCTGTCATAGCATTCATATTGTTTTCTTCAATTATTTTTAAATGATTCTCAATCTCTAATCTTTCATCATTATCCATCACTCCAAAAAGAAAATGGAGTGCGTTACCTCCCATGTTTATTAATCCTCTCCTTTGTCTTGAATAAGGAAGTATGCTATGTAATTTGGATTTAGAATCTCCTAAAGCTTCTGTCATTAATCTTTTTAATCTTAAGTCTTGAAAATTGTTATAGCCTGTTTCTATAGAAAATTCAATTTGTTTAATAATTTCATTGTAAGTTTCTAAATTAATTATATGGAGTATTTTATCATATTTTTCGATTAATTCAATGGGTTCTTGTTTTATAATTATATATCCTGCTTGATTATGAATTTCTTGTAATAAAAATTCTGATTTCACTATGGTAAAAGTGAATAATACAATTATAATTATGGTTTTCATTTTGGCTGTAAAGAGATTAAATTATTATTATCACTACTTTGATATTTATATTTTCTTTTGAAATGGGTTTTATGTAATTTTTTATTATTTGCATGATATTTATTATCAATTTTCTCTACCTTGGTCTTCTTATATTTTGCAGCTATCTTCTTTGCTGTTCTTACTACGTCAGCTTTTATGTAAACGTCTTTTTTTAAATCTGGTTCAATAAAATCTGCTTTATTTTGATTTCTTTTATTAATATTATTTTCCTTAATTGTTTGGATCCTTTTTCCTATCTCTTCTAAATCTTCTACTTTTATTTTGTTTTGAATAAAATCTATAGGTTTTCTTAATATTGTTGAATGGATTGTACAATTATATATACTAACTGCTTTTATTACTTTTTCTCTTAGGTTTAATATGTTCTTTTTCTCTTCTTGTGCATTATATATTCTTATATGTTCATTAAGTGTACCATGCACTCTTTCTACATCTGAATTTCCTGTCTTATGATTTGGGGTTATGAGTTTTATTTTATTTCCTTCTTCATTGCAATATTCTTTAAATGCTAGTCTATTAAACTCATTGTCGCAAACTATTTCTTGGGGTTTGCCTAATATAGAATTTCTAAGTTTAAGTTGCTCAATAATTTTATGAGTGTTTCTACTAGCTATGGGAAAGGCTGTCAAATGCATAGTAAATTTGTCTATAATTGTTAAAAAGTAAATATCTTTACTTGGAATATAAATGTCCATGTGTATTAGCTCGTTTGGCTTAAGTGCAGTTTTGCTCATTTCAAATTTTATTTTTTCTGGACTTCTATCATGTTTTGCTGTTTGACATACAGTACAATTGTTAATGTATCTTCTTATTATTTCTCTTAATTTTGGAAAATAATATTCATTTTTAATTTCCAGATATGTTTCTTGTATTCCTCTGTGATTAAATTGTTCATGAATCCTTTGAATGAGATTCAACGCATCGTTTGTATTACTTAAATCTTTTAAAAGAGTAATGCATCTTAGTAATTTTAGCTTACTTTGATTGCTGTAAAGCTCAACATATTTTTCCTGAATTTTACAAAGTAAAGTATCACTTGGACAATATACTGCCACATTTCCGTGATCAGGTAAAAATTCCCTTAATGCTTCAGTAAAATATTCACCTATATCTTTTGATTTAATAGTGAGTCTTCTTATACCTTTGTATATATATTTTATATCTTTACCTTCATCTTCTGACTCTATAATTTCTATTTGATGCTTAAACATATTTGTAGGTAATTCTGAAATTCCTATGTGATCATTTCTTTCCTCTATTCCACTATGAATTGTGGCTAATGTTGAATCTTCATTTCTATTGACTGCGTTTACTTCGAGTCTACTAAGATAATCTGCTACGCGATTTTCTTTTCCTTTTAAATATTCGATATCAAAATCATATTCATTTAAACTTATTTTCCATCTTTGGAGTTTTGAGTTTGGTTCTTTAAGGTTACTTAACCAAATTAAAGGTCTATGATCAGTTTGTATTTTAAATTTGCGACCGTAAAGGTATGGTCTAAAATATTTTGTTGACCAAACAATACTTAATAATTCTTTTTCAATAGTGCTATATCTGCGTTCATGTTCATTGAGGGTGCGAGATGCATAGCATAATGGGTGATTTGATTGTGAAAGGACTGATCCGATCGCATAATTTGATGCATCGGTTGTTAACACGAATTCCTTTGTATAATCAGGATATTTTAAGACGGGGTCATTAGAAATGAGCAATTTAAGTTCTTCAAAAGCTGTTATATATTCTGGGTCTTTAATATCTATCTTTGCTCCTTTCTTGAGATATTTGGTCATAGGTACTGCTACCTTTGAATAATCTTTAATAAATTTCCTGTAATAACCTGTTAGACCTAGAAAAGATTTTATTTGTTTTGTTGTACCAAGAATAGGTATTTTTTCAATTGTTCTTATTTTTTCTGGATTTGGCTTAATTCCGTTTGCAGTAATAACGTGCCCTAAATATTCGGTTTCCTTGCTAAAAAATTTACATTTATCTATTTGTATTTTTAAATTGTGATTGTTAAGTTTTTTAAATACTTTGTTAATTGAGCAAATATGTTCCTCTAATGATGTACTAAATATGAGAATGTCATCTAAATAGACCACACATATTTTTCCTACAAGTCCTTCTAATACGTGATTAATCATTCGCTGAAAAGTTGCGGGGGCATTTTTTAGTCCAAATGGCATTCGATTAAATTCGTAATGACCGTTTGCTGTTGAGAAAGCTGTTTTATACCTATCTTTAGGATTCACCAATATCTGATGGAAACCTTTCGCTAAATCTAATGTGGTAAAATATTGGGATCTTCCCAATTTACTAAAAATGTCTTCAATGTTTGGAATAGGAAACTTGTCTTCCACGGTTACTTCGTTAAGTTTTCTATAATCTATAACAATTCGCCATTTCTTAAGTCCTGAATTGTCTATCTTTTTGGGTACAACCCAGATAGGAGCATTATATGGACTGTTGCTTTCTTTCCCTTGATCTTACATTTCGATTATTTGTTTATCGACTTCTTTTGTATGTACTTCTGGATATCTATATAGTCGTGAATATATTGGTTTATCACTTTTAGTTTCAATGTTATGTGTTACTTCTTTTACGTTAGTTAAGATATCTCCTTCGCTATAGAATAATTGTTTATTATTTTTTAATATTTGATTCAGAGCTTTCTTTTCTTCTTTGTTCATATAATGTTCAGTTAATTTATCAGTTAGATCTTGTAAAGCTACATCAATACCACATAAATCTATTTGTGTATTTGATAATTCCTGAATGTATCTATCTAAAGGGTATTCCTTTGGTTTTGTCATTAATGGGATAATAGTATTTTTAATTTTCAAGGTATGTGTATAATATGATATTTCAGCTTCTAATGGTATAAGGATATTATTTCCTAAAATTCCGTCAAACGAACTGTTTGTAATTGGTGTAATTAAAAATTCCATGGTTGATTCTTTTTTATTAAATTCGATTGGTAATGGTAAAATTATTTTTGAATTTATTTGATTTTCATTATATAATGCTTTAATTATAACTGGTTTGTCTAATTTACTTTCATAATGTCTTGGAAATATATTTTCTTTTAAAATAGATGTAGCTGCTCCTGTGTCTACTAAAAATCTAAGTTTTTTATTAAAAATATGAACATCTATGCAGGGTAATGGCCTGTTGAGGCAGGTGTTTGAAAATTTGCTGTATTTTGAGTAAGGTGATCTATTTCCATTGGTTCTAGATCATTTTTTTTATTTTGTGTAGCAAATGGATTACGATTATTATTAGAATAACTTCCACTTCTATTTGGTTGCCTATAATTTCGTTCATTTTGGTTTCTATAGTTTTGATTATTGTTTCTATAAAAGTTTTGACCTTTATTATTGAAATTCCTATAGTTATTTGAATTTCCTGATTCGTTTTTATAATTTCTATCAAGTCTTTGATTTGTATTGTAATTATTATATTTTTTATAGTTTTTGTCGTTAAAATTATTATTGTTATTTCCAGTTCTATAGTTTCGAGTATTTCTATCATTATAATTCTTTTCTTCTTTTGTCCAATGACAAGATTATAATTTATAAAAAGCTTCACTTAAAGTTTTTATTTCATGATTAATAATAATCGAACTAGCATTTGGTGGAATCTTTTCACAAAATTTAGCTAATAATGACGCTTCATTATTGCTACAATTATATTCTATCGGTTTATCTTCCGATAGATAAAATTTATTGTTTAATCTGCAGAGAATGTCTGCATATGAATTATATAGCTGAGTTATATTTTTAGTATAAACTTTGTCAGCTAGTTCCTTTAATTTTAAAAAGGAGTCTTTTTCACCAAAATTTCTAACTAATAAGTTTTTAATTTCTTGCCAGTTATTTGGGTCACCACCCCGTAATACTACTTCTAATGCACTATCTGTGATTTTGGATTTAATTTCATTTACTATAAATTCCTTTGCTGCTTCATTATATAAATTTACAACACTCACTATGAAATCTATCTTTTTTATAAATATAATAATATTACATGATTTACCATTAAAATTTGGTAAATTCTTTACTAATTTTAAGGGGTCGATATTTATTGTAGCCATTTTTACCTTATTTTCAATTTTTTCTTCTGCTTGCTCAATTTCTTTTGATTGCTGGATTGCTGCAGGATCTGTTGATTTTGAAGTTTTTTCTTCCTCGGTATTATATGTTAACGCAGCTGGTTTGTTGTATGGTGTATATTTCTTCATTTATCGAACACGTTGGGGCTTTCGACTTGGATAATTTTGCCACGTACAGTTGTTCTTCCTTCTTTTTATTAATTTACACTTTTTAAAGTAATGTCATATATATATTTTTTTTTTTTTTTTTTTTTTTAGTAGCACTTTTAACTTTTTATTTGTCTTTAATTTTATTTTGTTGAAGTTGTTTTCTTCTCAACTTTTGCTGAATTGATCTAATATGTTCCTGGAAATCAGCTGTTGCTTCATCGTCTATCCAACTTTGTGAGTTTACTTCTATATGTGGTTCCTTTACTTGCGGGGCCTCTGCTCCCTTTTGAAGATTTATTTTTTCTGGTTGCATTAAGTAGCACTTTTTGTTAAATTTAATTTAACACTGAGTTCACTTTCTGTACCTATGCTTCCTTTTGAAGATTTCCTTCTGGTTGCATTTAATGTTTTATTTAATTGTTTTATTAGTCAAGCATTCTCTCTACGAGACTTTGTAAAATTGTCCTTTCGGATCTTGATTTACGATGCTTTTCACTGAACAAAATATATATTTTTATTTTTCACTGTCCTATAGCACCATTTAGTAATTTTACTTTACCGGTACTAACTATTTTATTTAGTTTTAGGACGATCCCGAATTAAACTTTTAATAAAGTAAGATTCAATATATTTTGATCTTTCGAGATCCTACCGACTGCGCCAATTTCGTTTCCGATTCTTTATTTGAATAAAAAGATATATTTTTGTGATCGCAGAAGATCACAATCAACAATTAAATAAAACGCATTCATGTATTTTAAACTTAATATTATTTATTAAATCAAAGCTTCAGATCCCTTACCACTGGTGGGGGGAAATCTTAGGCTATACGTAGAATGACAAACTGTGAACTGAACTTTAATTGATCGATGAAACCCTTTTTATACTTATAAAATGTTTACTAAGCAAATCTATCTTCGACTGAAGATCGTTTGCTTTCCTTTGTCTTTTAAAATTGCTGACACAAGAATTCTTTTAGAATTATTTAAGATGCTTTGGGCACACAAGTTACTGAAGGCAAAAAGTGCTGATATGATATTTATAATATCGGATATCATCATCCGCTATGAGATGAAATTATGAATCAATGTGTGAGCATTACATTTTGTTTATATAAAGATACTTTGTATCTTTCTTCATTATTATAGGGTGTTGAATAATTTTACAAAGTTATGTGAGGGTGTTCTGATAATGTAACCGAGTGCTTCTCGCCACCGCGTTAGTGAAGATTATTTCCCGTGGTGCAGAGAGTACAGTTCGAGCATCGATAGTGTAATGTTTATTGCCCTACTGTTAAGTATTTTACTAAGTTCTTCAACCGCTTCAAGCCGAGCATCAAAATGCACGATAGTATTTAGCTAAGGTTTTCACCCGAAAATAGAGAGTCAAAAGTTGTTGGTTTAAGACTGATTTTTATTTACAAATGACTAGGCTATTTATACTTCAATCTATCTTACAAATAGTTGGGTTCATCCCCACTCTTATACCTATTACAATTTTGATTTTAGTTTTCAATATGCTATTTCATTATTAACCCACAAATGATGGCCCGAATGCCAACAAAGATTCGAATTGCATTTGAACAGAATGAACGTTCAGTTCAATCCACCCAAATGCAATTCGATGCCCTTAGCCACCGCGACACATTCAGGTGCAGTCATTAATTGTTCTATTTATGAATCATTTTGTGCACAACGATCTACAATGGTAACATGATTATTCAAAACAAAAATGATTGTGTGATAACAGACCATTCACAAGTCTGTTAAAATGTAGGTCAGTGTATCCACGTTAAGTGTATAATGTATGTATATACACAACACCCTCACCCTTTAAAAAAAAATTATTTTCTTTTTTCTTTAAGAATGAGAAAATTATTTTTGATACTATATTTTACATATTTCTTGCTCTTATTAAATTGTTATTGTGCACTTCTTTATTTACATTTTCAATACTTATTATACTATTTGGACCATTTTGAGCAATAATCTTGTATGGCCCTTTAAAAGGTTTATCTAACTTTTTTTTATTTCCTACTTTCAAATATACATAATCTCCTATTTTAAAATTTGATGTATTTACATTAGATTGGTTTCTGTGTATTTTATTCTTATTTTGTTCTAAGCTTTCTTTAGCTCTATTATGTGCATATTGCAACTTCATTTTGAATTCATTCACATAATTATCAATGTTATAAATACTTTCTTTGTTTTTAATGATTTCACAGGGTAGAGCACATAGTTTTCCATATACTAATTCAAATGGTGAATAATTTGTAGTACTGTGTGGTGTCGTATTGTATGTGTATGTGTAGTAAGGTAGTAGTTCTTCCCAGTTATCTTTTCCGTCTGTAGTCATTAAATTATCATTTAGAATTCTATGATTTCTTTCTATTGAGCGTAAAGTTTCATGGTGAAAAGGAGTAGACGTGGTTTTTTCTATTTTTAGTAATTTACAGATATTTACTAATAGTTCGTTAGTGAACTCTGTGCCCTTGTCTGATTTTAATTTTCTAAAACAACCATATTTCAAAATAAATTTTTCTACAATAGTTTTTGCTACTGAAATCTCATCTTTTGTGACTAATGGAAATGCTTCTATGAACTTTTTTAGTTCACATTGGATGGTGAGAATATACCTGTATCCATTTGATGGTCTAAGTATCTACTGTTATTACTTCAAATGATGTTTCTGGTGTTTCTGTCATCGTGAATCGTTCTTTAGTATATTTAGTGATTTTAACTTCATAACAGATTCTACAATTGTTTATATAATTTCTAACCATCTTATTCAAATGTTTCCATACATATTTTTGTTTAAGCTTTGCTATAAATCTTCGTATTCCATTGTGCCCTCCTAATTTATCATCATGATACTTATGTATTAAATTCTTCATTTCTTCTGCATGCTCTATTCTTATTGGTGGATCGTATAATATTATGTCTAGACAATTTTCTTTCTTATTCTTTTGTAGTTCATTAAATACTTCTTTAAATTTATGCACTGATATTGTTTTAAAAATATCATTATTATTTGCTAGCGCTAGCTTTTCTATCTTTTCATGCTTTGTATAAGATAACAATTTCTTCAAAATCGATTTTAACTCTGATAGAGAATTATCATTGTATCCAACATGTATTCTATCTTTAACTGCATATATTGTTTCTTTATGGGTCCCCATTAAATTCTTTATATTTTCAAGTTGCAACTTCTTAATATTTCTAGTGTCTGATATAGATATGCATTCCCATATGTGGAGGTGTACAGTCTCCTCTGGGGGCATAATTTCCGGATATTTTTCTTTCTCACTAGTGTTTACTTTTTTCTTTCTCAACTCCATTGCTCTGGTTAGAACATTAACTCTTTGTTGTGGTATCATTTCTATTAACTCTTCTGAATTCAACTTCATTCTGGACAATGCATCAGCATTTGTATTCATTTTTCCTTGTTTAAAAACTATATCAAAATCATAATCCATTAAATCTACTCTAATTCTAGTTAATCTAGATGAAGGGTTCTTATGTGTAAATAAACTAACTAAAGGTCTGTGATCGGTATATACTATAAATCTTCTTCCATACAGATATGGCCTAAAATGATTAATTCCCCAATGAATACCAAGTAACTCTTTCTCTATAACTGATTTATTTAGCTCGTGTTTGTTTAATGCTTTACTTGCATATGCAATGGGTTTATCATTTCCTACCTCCCCTTGTGAAAGAATAGCTCCTAGTGCATAATTTGAAGCATCTCTTTTCAATATGAATGGTTTTTCAAAGTTTGGGTAGCGCAGGATTGGTGGGGACATTAATTTCTTTTTTAGGCTTTCAAAAGCAATTTGACAACGTTCTGTCCAACTAAAAATTTTATTTTTCTTTAATAATTAATTTAATGGTTTTGTTATGTCGGCAAAATTTTGTATAAAACGTCTATAATAGTTACAGAAAGCTACGAATCTTCGAACCTCATCAACATTATCCGGTTTTGGGTATTCATTTATAACTTTGTATTTACTTGGGTCTGTGGTGACCCCTTCTGCAGTTATTAAATGTCCAAGATATACTACTTCCGGACGGAGAAAATTACATTTACTTGGGTTTAGTTTTAAATTATATTTACGCAATCTTTTAAAAACTTCTATTAAGTTATTATTGTGTTCCTTGAGATTTGAGCCAAACACAATTATATCATCAACATATAAAAATGCAGATGCTTGTAACCCACTAAGTGCGATTGTTAACATTCTCTGAAAGCTGTTTGTTGAAATCTTCAATCCAAAAGGTAATCTTTTGAATTGAAATTGTCCATTATCTGTTGAAAAAGCTGTAAGAGGTCTGGATTTCGGATGCAATGGAATTTGGTGAAATGAACTTGTCATATCCAATGCTGAAAAATATTTTGCTTTTCCTAGCTTGTCTAGTACATCTTCTAAACGAGTTAATGGAAATTTATCTTCAACCACTTTTTTGTTCAAAGACATAAAATCTACTACTAATCTCCATTTTTTATTTCCATTTGCGCTTTTCTTTGGTACTATTAACAACGGTGAGTTATACGGACTAGTAGATGGCTCAATTATATCTTCATCTATTAATTTTTCTACTTGATCTTTTATCTCCTTCAAATTCGCATGAGGCAGTCTGTAATTTTGTACGTACACTTGTGTTTTATCTATAGTTGTTATCTTTTGTTCATAAAAATTATTTTTAGTTAGTGTTTCTCCCTCTAAGTGAAATATATTCTGAAATTCTTTGCATATTTTTAATATTTCTGTTTTTGCGTCATTATCTAAACTGTCTACCTTTATTTCATTTTGGACGTTATTAAATCGGTCTTCATCTACTAAATTATTTTTAAACTGTCATACTGCGTAGTTCGAAACTGGTTCTATTCCTAAAGAAATATGATCTAGTTTTACTTCCTTTTCAGTTGTATTAAGAATTTTTATATGTTTAACTCCTATAGCTGGTATTAATGAATTTGCTACAAATGTTCCCTTCTTAATTTCTTTTCCATAAATTAAACTATCTTCATCTAAATCTAAATTAATTTTTTGAATTATCTCTGTTCTAGGTGGTATAGTGATATTACTATAAATTTCCCTTATATCCATATTCATTGGCAGTATTATTTCTTCTCCATTTTATGAGATTACCAGAACACTTGTCTTATAATCAATTTTGCAATTGTATTTTAGTAAAAAATCTCTACCCAAAATTCCATCTGTGGCTAAATTTAAACTATCATCAGTTACATTAAATGTATGTTCCAATTTCATGTCTTCTATGTATAATTCTATTCTTGTTACACCTTTAGTTAATATTGACTCTTCAGATATACCATTTATTTTACAATTACTACCATACCCTATTCTATTAGGACCTAATGCATTATTTTTATTATAGAAATATCTGCTCCCGTGTCTATTAGCATACTTATTGGTTGATTTCTACCCCTTATTTTAAGTTTTATAAAATTTGTTTGTCCTTCTAAAGTTTTAATGTGAATTATCTTCTTCTGGACATTACCCCCGGGTTCTGTTGGCCGGGGATGTACCCGTTTCCCTGAAAATTTCTTCTACCAAAATTTCCTTGTACTCTGCTGTTGTTGTTCTGACCCCTGTTTTGTATAAAATATCTGCTATTATTTTGGTGAGGGGCGTTAGGATTCGTAAAACTATTGAAATTTCTGTTGAAGTTACCTCTAGGGTTGCTTCTGCTTCTCTGTACCCTATTAAAATGCATTATTTTGTTCGGTTGGTCGGATTCTGTTTCTAAGGCTACTTGTACAGCATCTGCAAGCTTTTTTGGTCTTGCAGCTGTCACTAGTGATTTGTATGGTTCTGATAGACCATTCTTAAAAGCTGTCATTCCAATCTGATCATTTAGTTTTACTATTACTTCCCTATGCTCATCCCCTTGTTCAGAAATTTGGAGTTCATTTAAGGAAGCTAGTAGTGCCTCTATTCGTGAAGCGTAAGTCAGAACTGATTGACTTCCTTGAAAACATTTCGAAATTTCATTGTGTAACCTAGATGCAGTTTTATTTGATTTATAAGCAGTTTGTAGTATTTTCTTCAAATCTTTAAATTTTTCTGGTTTTTTTTCCGTCAGAATTTTATTTTTTACTGTTTCTGCAAGCTTGGTGGCTAGAATGAACTTTATTAATGTTTCTTTTTGACTGTCATCCTTAAGAGTGTCATTGTAGAATTCAATCAAACCTAAGAAATTATTTAGATCCTTTTGATCTCCTCGAAATTCTGGTATTACCTTTGAAGCAGTAATTAAATCGAAATTTGCCATGTTTATTTTTGGAATAGGCTGCGAGCTAGTATTTTTAATTTTTAAAAAGCTACTTATCTGTTCAACTAATTTTTCATATTTATCTTTAAATTCTTTAATATCCTTCAGGTCCGCTTTTTCTGTAATTTCTGTCCAGACTCCTTTAATTAGTTTATTTGTATTTTCTATGTATTCTTCACTATATGCTCTATCTGGTGATTTTTTAAGATTTTTTAATAACTTTTCTAATGTTTCGAACCCCATGAGTTAATTTATTTATTTATTTTTTTTTATTTATTTATTTTTTTTTCTTTTTTTTTAACATTACTTATATTTTTAAAACCGTGTTTTCTTAGATATTTCTAATAATATGCAATTTAAATAAACTATTTTGCTATCTTAGTCGTTGAATGTTGTTGTTGATGCTGTGCTGCATTGTTGTTTATTATTTCCTCTTTTGATTCCTTGCCACCCATCCTTCTTTAGGTTTTTATCTCCTCAACGAGTCTTCTTTTTTGTGCTCCAGAGCTTATATTGATTATTTTTTGTAGTTCCGCACACCTTCTCTGGAACGCTCTTTTTCTTCCTCCTCTCTTCTTTTTTGTAGTTAGAGTAGCCGCTGCTGTTCTTATTTGCCGGATGTTATCTTTTTGTTTTTCCTGTCTTCTCCTGTATTTCTCCAGTGACAATGGTTTTGGGCCAGCTGATATCGGCGTTGGAGTGTATGTTGGTGTTTGGTTTGCTGTCTCATTTGCTATCGGTTCTGGTACATATTCTAAGAACTTCTCCCATTTTTCAAAGATTTTATTAATCTCTTCGGGTGAAGTCATAAATGTTTTTGTGCGCAGTCCGCAGGATCGCCATGTAATGTTTATTGCCCTACTGTTAAGTATTTTACTAAGTTCTTCAACCGCTTCAAGCCGAGCATCAAAATGCACGATAGTATTTAGCTAAGGTCTTCACCCGAAAATAGAGAGTCAAAAGTTGTTGGTTTAAGACTGATTTTTATTTACAAATGACTAGGCTATTTATACTTAAATCTATCTTACAAATAGTTGGGTTCATCCCCACTCTTATACCTTGTAACGTAGCCGAGTTGTACATTAACATAATTCGATTCTCATCTCATCCGCATCATAATCATAATAAACCTACTTATGAATAACATGCAGAATCTAAGCATTCTAATTCTAGGCATATACATGATATTAAAGATAATAAGTCTAAAGCTAAGCATAATACCTAGATAGGGAAGAGGTGATCATGCACACCTCCTCTACCTGTCCAAACCCAGAAAGCAGCATCTCTTGCGCACCCGAGTGTGGCCCAAGAACATCTCGTTCTATATTCTGGACCAAATTTTATTCATAAGTATCTGAAAATGAAAAAGTGAGAAATAAGATAAAAACATTCCTATGATCATAAGAGTTAGATTATTAGATAGAACATAGAAGAATGTAAACCACCACCACTGCTTTAGCCAAGATGGCCAAGGCAAACAAATTTTTTTTGGCAATGTTTACATCCTTATATCTAAGTCTTGCTTACCTTTTTTTTATATATATATATTTCCATCAGGTTTTATAGACAGCGTTATCTACAAATAACAACAAGAAATATTAAAAGAAACAATAAAATATGAATAAAAAACAAAAAAATGTTGAGACTTACCAAAAACTTGTCCTAGGTCCGCCACGTTTGCATGCCATTTCACAATTCCACACAAATAATTTTGACTTAAGAATTTTTTTTAAGTGAGATAGTGCTGTCTCATGAATAAAGGAGTATGAGTATTTATATCATTCTTCGCGGCGGCCATACTTTTTAAGGCGAATTCAAAAACAACAATATAATGGGTGGTATCACTAATTTATTTAGATAACCGCTGTAACAGATTTTGTTGGAAACAAAATATTTGTGTCGGTTACTTTTTAAAAGATGATAAGCCAGAACGAAACCCAATGAATAAAATTATTCCATAGATTTAAGATACTACTGTGATAAAAATACGACTGTGATATTAGTTATAAGGCTAAGAAGATCTGATAGGCCAAAGTTAGTCAATAATGTTCTAGACAATAGTATTAAAACCCAGCTTCATCTATGAACACTAGAAGAGTGAAGAAGACAGAAGAAGATTTGAAGTTTTTTTGAAGATCCAGCTACCCGTGCAGTTATAGGTTTATATAGTTTGAAAACAAAGAATTATATAGAATATAATAAGGGTCTATGTGGAGATAGACAAAGGGTAGAGACAGATGACTTGCAATCTTAGTCAGTTTGGTTGGTTTTTTTTGTGCTTTCCGTTCAAGATTTTTTTTTTAAATTGTTCGAGACAGAAAAATTAAAGTTTTAACCGGAGTCAAAGTTTTAAATTCGAAAAAAAATTAAAAATCACACGGAAATCGAACAAGGAAAAATAATTAAGCGTATCTAGGCGAAATTAAACCAGCAACGGCTAAGAGCCATAAGAGTGGAGATTGTAAATCCCACATATATATATATTCCTTCTGGACTTCTGGAAAGCCCCTCAGATCCAAAAGGATATTCTAATATAAAATAGAATAAAAAGCAGAGGTATGTTATAGTATAGTTAAGGCATAGTTATAAAAGTGGTCTAATTTTGGTGATATGTTTACCCGTCTAGGTACTATTTCGTGTTCCTAGGGGCTCCACATTCAGAGTGGACATAAGTAGTGCCTCTGCCCCTCAAAGGTTAAAGGTGCCTATCTCTAATATACCAACCAGAATTCATATATCTAGAGGATATTTTTGGGACAGGACACTTAGGATACAAGTTCCATATATATATATCCATATATACCTATATACATCGGAATATACAGGTGCACCTAAGGAAGGAACATTTGTGTAATCGAAAGTGAAGAATAGAGAAGAGAAAGAAAGAAATTGAACTTAAAAATCTAAAGAACTAAATAATAAATAAGAAAAAGAAGAAATAAGTGAACTCTTTGAAAAGAAAAAAAAAAAAAAGAAAGATATTAAGCAAAGTAAAACTTAAATTTTTTTTGTGTTAAACAGCATATTATTAATTTTTTTTATCATTCATTTAACGTTAATATAATTTTTACAAATAGAGTAAAGAAATAGTGTACAAACCCGGTCTGTTTTTAAAAGTTAAATTGCAATATCGCGGAAGGAAAAAAAAAATAATTTTTTTGTGTAAAGTGAATCATCGTTCCTGAACAGTGCTGCCGGCAGAACGTCGAGGGACGAGGTAAAAACCGTGAGTACATAGAGGTATATATATATATGTTAAATTTGTCCTGGGATGAACAAAGAATATCCCAGAATTAACTTAGGCTAAAAGAACTGGTAAAAACAGATAACGGTTTCTCTTTGTTACTCTTTAATTTTTTTTTACCTTTTGAATTTCCATTATTTTTTAAATTTTAAATTACTAAATTTGAATTTATAGTTTGTAATAAAACTTTCAATACCAATTAGGTTTCATGAAACAAACATATTTTTTTATTCAAAAAAGGAGAAGTTGGTAACTATAAACAGTATCCTAATGTGTTGCTAAAAAAAACAAGCGATAGGTGTGTGAAGTGCCTTGTCAGGCCGTCTAAAAGGAAACAACAGTGACATGACGTGAAGTGGACCACGAACCTTAATCTTCATAGCTGAGTTTCGAATTAGGGGCTATCTTCCAGAACATAGGCCAAGGAAGATAGCAAAGGATATGTTCCTGTAACATATGGGAGGGCTGGCCAAGCTGTGCCGATACCATTAGGCAAAACCCTGCTGATCTCAGCGAACCATTATCTTGGCGAGACGATGGAGTGGGGTTGAGTTTTTTCTCTTGAAAAGATAGGAAGCAGATTAGATATAGATAACATAGCATTAGATGGGGGTTAAATATACTTAGGAATTGTACTTACTAGGTTAGGTTAGGAATAAGTTTAGTATGTAAGATAATTATGGTTTCTATCTAATATATTAGGAGAGAATAACATCACCATTCGTCCGTTCTTTCGCCGAGGTAATGGCAAAGGTATGCGAGTATGCATCTTCACATTTCTTTATATAAACAGTCTGTCCAATGTCCGTCTGATCTTCAATTTAGTTTATCTTAGTTTTCTTCTCCTTTACTTTTCTTAATTTTTGGCATGAAAACAAAAAATGATTTTTGAGCGAAAGGTGTTTTTGCTAAGGACAAGAACTACCCCGTCCGACGAGCTTAGCTGAGCCAAGACAAGCATGCCGCCGTCCTAAAGTGGAACATCAAAGTCGCCCCTGTGGCCAAATCCCAGCTCATTTCAACCTATTACAATTTTGATTTTAGTTTTCAATATGCTATTTCATTATTAACCCACAAATGATTGCCCGAATGCCAACAAAGATTCAAATTCCATTTGAACAGAATGAACGTTCAGTTCAATCCACCCAAATGCAATTCGATGCCCTTAGCCACCGCGACACATTCAGGTGCAGTCATTAATTGTTCTATTTATGAATCATTTTGTGCACAACGATCTACAATGGTAACATGATTATTCAAAACAAAAATTAAGTGTATAATGTATGTTGTGATGCTTTTTTAGTTTCCAGCTGAGGTAGGTCAGCGGGTCCAGGGTTTTTACCGAAGAAAGCAATAAAACTCGGGCTTAGAAAGTTCAGAACTCCAGTTCTTTAGACACTTTTTATTCCAGTCGTACTTAAAACTATATTAACATATTATTTTCGTATAAATCTTACAACTGTATTATAACTTAAATAAATAACACGGTATTGCATATACGGCTACAGAAGGTGGGATTAACTCCCTAGCCAACACCGAAGTGAAGGCACGGTACGATGGCAGGCGGTGGGATAAACTCCCTAGCCAACACCGAAGTGAAGGCACGGTACGACGACAGGCGGTGGGATTAACTCCCTAGCCAACACCGAAGTGAAGGCACGGTACGATGGCAGGCGGTGGGATAAATTCCCTAGCCAACACCGAAGTGAAGGCACGGTACGATGGCAGGCGGTGGGATAAATTCCCTAGCCAACACCGAAGTGAAGGCACGGTACGACGACAGGCGGTGGGATAAACTCCCTAGCCAACACTGAAGTGAAGGCACGGTACGACGACAGGCGGTGGGATAAACTCCCTAGCCAACACTGAAGTGAAGGCACGGTACGACGACAGGCGGTGGGATAAACTCCCTAGCCAACACCAAGTGAAGGCACGGTACGAAGGCGGACGGTGGGATAAATTCCCTAGCCTCCAAGCGTTATTTGGGATTAGCTCCCTAGCCTTATAGAAGTGGAGGCGGATTTAATTGGTTTGGGATTAATCCCTAGCCGCAACTAGAAGTTGTAGCAAAAATAAGGAGGGGAAGGGGTTCTTTTACGGCTTAAAGCCAAAAATTAATTGAAACTTCTTACTGGTGTACTACACACCCAGCAGCTTGCTTCTTGGTACTCACTAAGTTCAAATTATTGAATTAGCAGAACCACGGAGGATATGATTTTTCCCCCTTTGCAGTGGCCATTTCACCCTTGCTTATAGATTCGGCGGTAACAAGGAAGTGTGAATCATGTGAAGTAGAAAAATACTACCCATTAATTTCGTATAAGTCGTTGAATTGTTGTTGTGCGTATTGGTTGTGTTGTGCTGTCGTGCGCTGTTGTTGTCGCCAAACCTCGTCATCAATTCTCGTGGGCGCCTTGAGGTATGTGATGTAATTGTGCTCTAGTTGATGATGTTGAAAATGTTGAGTTGGAGGATAGGCGCTGTTATGTAAAGGTGTAACTTCGTTACATTCCCCCCTTTCTTCGAAAGACGAGCCTGCTCGTCGTAACTTCTATCTGAAAAAAAGGCTATTAGTTATGGACTATAATAGCAAATATATATATTTCATTAATATAATTATTTCTCTTTTTTTTATTATTTTTTTTATTTTCTTATTTTTTAAATGTTTTTTTTTTTTTTTTTATTTTTTGTTTTATTATTTATATATCTTTGTTTTTTTTTTTTTTTTTTTTTCTTTTTTTTTCGTATATATATATTTTTTTTTTCAATTTAATTGAACAATTACTTCAAAATAATTCGTAATATAATCTAAATAATAATTAATCACAATAAAAAATCGGGTAGTTAACATAAAAATGGAATAATCGGGATAATCTTAGTTCTCTATGTCGATGGTCTTAGTTTGACCTTTGAATCGAAGGCTGGCCTGTGTCCCTTTTTTATTGAGACGTACAGAAATTTTACCCCATGGTCGGTAGATGTAGAAGGACTGCCGATGATGTGGTCCGTTCAGTGAAATGCCGACGAAAGGGTCATGTCGTCCTGAAGTTGAAGCCCCAGAAGGCTGGTTGGCAGAATGTGGATGCCCTGCATTGTCTTCTGGTGGTTGTACTCCGCCCGGGGGTGTCGTGGTCATGGCTGCCAGAACATATAGCGGTGTCGAAGCGGGAACGGCTGCTCTTTTGGTCAATGCGTTGAAGCGGACAGTTAGAGGCTGAGGTTGTACGGGGGCCGTCGGGTTACGTACCAGCCAATTCTCCTCTACGATCTGTCGTTGACCTCGGACTTCCTTCATCCTGGTTTCGGGTGGCGGTAGAATCGGTATGGCGGTATTGCGGACGAGAGTTGGCGGAATGACTGGGCTCACTTTGCTCTTGGGCAATAAGGTGAGGCACAAGAGCTTGGCGGTTGCTCGACTAGGGGCTGCTACCTTGCACGGTAGAGTCCGCTGCCTAACGCTAGTGTCGGGTACCGGTAAGGCTTGTTGACGACTGCTTCCATGGGGTGTTGACGGTTTGCCATCGGGGTGCTGTCCTGTCTTCTCTACTTTCTTGACAGGGCGTGGAGCATGGTTGACGCATAATTTCAGCTTCCTTTTGTTAGCGGAGCGGGGCGCTCGGCTGATGTGGATCGGCGGCTGGGCTGAAGACTTTGTGCTTGCCGCGGATTGGTTCGGCGGATTATATATAGCTACTCGTTCGGGGGCTGATAGCCGATGGAAGCGAGAACTAGGGGGTCGCATATCATGTCCCCTAGGACTGTGTCTTGGCTTCACGGGTCCTTGTTTCTTCTTAGACTTATGATGCTGTGGTACGTTTGATACAAAATTTATTTTTTCAAACGTCGGTAGTACATTTTTTTGGAACTGATCCATGTTCTCTTGGCGATTGCTTGGATGTTGCATGACTGAACAAGAGTGGCTACTTTCGGCAGGCTTTTGGTTAGTCAAAGGTTTGCTGTCCAAAAATATTTGCAAACCGGCTTGGTGCAATAAATCCATCCCGAGTATCACATCTTCCTCTAATTCAGGCAAGTACGTGACTTCGCCCGTCAGGGTTTTACCCCCTAAGGTGAACGTTGCGGTATAATGTTCGCAAGTCATAATTGGGTTTCCATTTGCTAAATGGATCGGCCAGCGTTGTGCGTTCATGGGAAGGTCCAGCTCCTTAAATTTATTCCTAAGTGACCGGCCCACAAACGTTTTCGTAGAACCGGTGTCAAGTAAAGCTTGGTACTCTTCTCCTTCGACTTGGGTCGGGACAAAGTAACGAAGGCCTGGTGTGGGTGGCGTGGTTACAACGGCGACGGGATTTCTATGGCACGAACAGTCTTCTGTTAGTCTGCCATCTAATCCGCAGAAGGAGCAAAACAGTCGATATGGTCTACGACATGTCTCTTTTCGGTGTCCCCTCTGCTTACAGTTCCAGCAATGCGTATTCCGGTCATATGGAACTTCTGCTGATGGACCACGGAGAATTGTAGGCGTGAAAGGGGTAGCCATCGGTGGAGGGCGTATATTACGTTCCTCATTTTTCATAGCCTCAAATTCCTCCGCTAGGAATGCGAGCTCATCCAAAGTAGTAAAATCTCGGCGGCGAATGTAATACCGGTACTCGGGTCGCATGTGGTCGAAAATGCGGTCGATATTGTCTGCCAAAGAGATGCGAGGATGCTGCCGGATAAGATACTGGGCAGATAATATATAATCCTTTGCTTTTTCGCGGGGGCCTTGTCGCTTGCGAAATATTTCCTCTTCCAGCTTATGTAAATACCTGGCTGGCAAGAAATGTCGGATGAATGCTTCGCGGAAACCGTCCCACGTGTCGAAAGTATCTCCTTTTATGCGCAACCACTCGAGAGCGCTACCGCGGAACATTTCAGGTAACGTCCGTATTATATCCTTGGGCGGGATGTTATAACATCGCGTTAATTCCGTTAGCCGTTCCAAAAATTCCAACGGATTCCCTGTAGAGTCGAACCTCAGTCCCCACTTGCGAACTGTATTCATCATTTCGGCTTCGTAGCTTAATGTGAGTCGGCTCGATGTGGGAGGTGGCTCTATCCTGGACGGCGGTAGATGATAGGTAGGCTGGTATGTCGGTGCGGGTAGAGTCGTTTTATCCAGTTCGGGCACTTTTAAGAATACCGGTGTTTCTGTCAGCGGGGCGGGAGGAACGAAATTTTTTTGAAGATCTTTGGGAGGCAGTATATCTTCGGACGGTTCCGTGTCGTTCCTTTTTTCCACAACATCCTCCCATTCTTCACAAAGGTTTTGGGTGGACTTATGTGTACGAAGTTCCTTAAAATGCTGACTTAGCCTTTTACGGAGCGTTTGTAAAGTGCCACTCGTATCTAACTTCCGATCGTTCAATACTTCGATGAGTTCCGACTTCTTGAGGAAGTAAATGAACCCCAAATTTTTATACGGGTTATATTCGCCTCTTGGCGGTGAGTCATCGGAATCGGACATGTCAGCGGCGATCCGGTTGTGGTGGTTACGGGCGGTGGTACTTCTTTGAAGAAATTCGGTTACGGCAAAATCTTTTTCGAAGGGATAAAATAAAAAAGTAGGTTACGGCGGCGGTCGGTATCCTCTACGAAAGATTACGGGTCGGTTGATCGTAGTTTGGGTGAACCTTCTAGAGGTCCCTGCTCGGGCGCCAAAATGTGATGCTTTTTTAGTTTCCAGCTGAGGTAGGTCAGCGGGTCCAGGGTTTTTACCGAAGAAAGCAATAAAACTCGGGCTTAGAAAGTTCAGAACTCCAGTTCTTTAGACACTTTTTATTCCAGTCGTACTTAAAACTATATTAACAGATTATTTTCGTATAAATCTTACAATTGTATTATAACTTAAATAAATAACACGGTATTGCATATACGGCTACAGAAGGTGGGATTAACTCCCTAGCCAACACCGAAGTGAAGGCACGGTACGATGGCAGGCGGTGGGATAAACTCCCTAGCCAACACCGAAGTGAAGGCACGGTACGACGACAGGCGGTGGGATAAATTCCCTAGCCAACACCGAAGTGAAGGCACGGTACGATGGCAGGCGGTGGGATAAATTCCCTAGCCAACACCGAAGTGAAGGCACGGTACGACGACAGGCGGTGGGATAAACTCCCTAGCCAACACTGAAGTGAAGGCACGGTACGACGACAGGCGGTGGGATAAACTCCCTAGCCAACACTGAAGTGAAGGCACGGTACGACGACAGGCGGTGGGATAAACTCCCTAGCCAACACCAAGTGAAGGCACGGTACGAAGGCGGACGGTGGGATAAATTCCCTAGCCTCCAAGCGACTCTTAAGGCAAAAATGTTATTTGGGATTAGCTCCCTAGCCTTATAGAAGTGGAGGCGGATTTAATTGGTTTGGGATTAATCCCTAGCCGCAACTAGAAGTTGTAGCAAAAATAAGGAGGGGAAGGGGTTCTTTTACGGCTTAAAGCCAAAAATTAATTGAAACTTCTTACTGGTGTACTACACACCCAGCAGCTTGCTTCTTGGTACTCACTAAGTTCAAATTATTGAATTAGCAGAACCACGGAGGATATGATTTTTCCCCCTTTGCAGTGGCCATTTCACAATTGCTTATAGATTCGGCGGTAACAAGGAAGTGTGAATCATGTGAAGTAGAAAAATACTACCCATTAATTTCGTATAAGTCGTTGAATTGTTGTTGTGCGTATTGGTTGTGTTGTGCTGTCGTGCGCTGTTGTTGTCGCCAAACCTCGTCATCAATTCTCGTGGGCGCCTTGAGGTATGTGATGTAATTGTGCTCTAGTTGATGATGTTGAAAATGTTGAGTTGGAGGATAGGCGCTGTTATGTAAAGGTGTAACTTCGTTACAATGTATATACACAACAATAGACCCAGCCTCAGAAGTGTCGTTCATTTTTGGGCCAGTCCAGCAACGACTTAATCTCCCGGTTGAACGGATGGATTCAACTATATCAGGAATAAGCTCTGCATACGCTGCGTCCATAAGCAAGAGCTGTACATTCTACCTGGGAAATCACGGTTGCCCTCAATCTAAACTTATCATAAAAGCACTCGTTTTGAATAAAATCGCTTCCAATCTTCCATCGAATTCATTTACACCCATCCCTCACTGTTTATTAAAGGACATTTCGTTGGCAGATCCAAGCTACTATGAATCCTCACAAATAGATTTGCTAATTGGAGCTGACCTGTACCCCCAAGTAATTCGGGATGGATTAGTCCACTTATCGAACACACTTATCGTTGCCTGGAAGAGCAACTACGCAAATTTTGGGAGGTTGAAGAAATACTTCCAAACAAAACCATCTCAGATGAAGATGCGTATTGTGAAAACATCTATTTGGCATCATACACCACGTTTCGTAGTGCCGATTGGCGCTACGTTGTAGCTTACCGTTCAAGCCAGACTTTCCCTCCAAACTAAATCTCGGTTACTCCCGAAATATTGCTTTGAAAGTGTTTGGTCGAAAAGAAAGAGCACTATCCAAAGATCAAGATTATAAAATCAAGTATAATGCAGTGATCAACGACTGTACAGTGCAGAATCATATGAGAGCTTGCCCTTCTGAAGAACAGTGCATTAAGGGCACCGTGGCGTCCTTTTACCTTCCTCATCACGCAATATTGAAACCTGAAAGTACATCGACTAAACTTCGAGTAGTCTTTAATGCCTCCAACGCTTCCACTAATGGAACCAGCTTAAACGATATTTTACTAACGGGACCCAGACCACAACGCGACCTTACTGCTCTCATGCTTCGCTGGCGGGTTTTTAGGTATGTTTTCAATGCGGACATTGAAAAAAATGTACCGCCAAATATGGGTACACCCGGAGGACACACCGTTCCAGCGAATATTGTTTCGAAGATCTGAAGAGGAGCCCATCGAAACTCATGAACTACAAACCGTAACCTTTGGAATAAATTGCGCCCCATTCTTGGCACTACGAACCTTAAAACAGTTGGCTATTGAAATCGAGCATAAGTTTCCGCTAGCGGCGTCCATAATTCAAAAGGTATTTTATGTTGATGATGTGCTATCAGGAGCTCACGATCTCAACATGGCAAAAACAGCTCAGATTCAACTCATTAATGCTCTAAACTCCGCAGGCTTTCCCCTCCGCAAATGGACTTCTAACTCAACGCTCTTTTTAGAACATTTACCTCGAGAACATATTCTAAACGAATCGTTTCTCAATCTTGAAGATGATAGTTCGGTTAAAACTTTAGGTATTCGCTGGAACGCCCAGGGAGATTACTTTTATCATACAATCACCAATTTCCCACCAATAGAGATATGTTATCACAAATAGCCCGTTTATTCGATCCAGCCGGTTGGCTAGCCCCGGTTCTAATTAGTTCTAAAATTCTCATGCAACAAACTTGGATGGATAAAACCGGTTGGGATGAAAGGCTACCAAAAAATACATGCTCTAAGTGGTTGAACTTCGTGAATAATATGTCAGATATTCAAAATATTCGAGTACCACGTTGGGTTAACTATAACCCTCTCCTAACCACCCAAATCCACGGATTCTGTGACGCCTCAGAAAAAGCGTATGCAGCCACGTTATATGTTCGGGTTGCAAGCACGGACGGATCTTTCAATGTTAACTGTTCCCCTGTTCATGGAAATCATTCATAGCTAACCGAACCTCCCAAATTATTAAAAATGTAGGTCCTGTTGAGTGGAAACATATCCGCTCGCCCGACAACCCAGCTGATCTAGCAACTCGCGGAATATCTCCGGTTGAGTTAAAGGATTGTAAATTGTGGTGGCAGGGTCCTTCGTGGCTTAAAGGATCTAACTGGCCTATCAGTCATTCAATTTCTCCACTCGAACAAATTCTAGAATCCAAACCAGCTACTTCATTTGTTACGCAGGTGCGGTCTGATATCTTAGAACGATTCTCCTCATACCCTCGAGCTCTTCGTGTAATCGCATATATTGTTCGCTTTTATAAAAGAATTTCAAAGAAAACAGAAGTTTGGAGCGCTAACCTGACATCCTCCGAACTAAACTTTGTTAAAATTCGGCTTGTTCTTTTGAGTCAACAAGAATTTATTTAACGAGAATGGAAGTCCCTTTGTGAAGAGAAGCAAGTTCACCATAAAAGCTCGCTTCTCTCCTTAAATCCAATGCTAGACTCCAATCAACTACTTCGTGTTAATGGTCGGCTCGCTAATGCTGATCTTCCTTTCAATGAAAGACATCCCATCATTCTCCCGTATTCTTCTCAACTCTCCCATCTCAACGTCCAGTTTATTCATGAAGTCACTTTACATAGAGGAAATTCATTGATGTTGCGTTTAGTCCGACAAGAGTTCTGGATTCCTAAAGCAAAAAATATTATTTGATTTTGCATACTTAATTGCAAGACTTGTATTGTACTCAAGCAAAAAGTGAGAGAGCAAATAATGTCTGCTCTGCCCGCCGAAAGATGCAATTTTTCTCCGCCCTTCACTTATACTGGAATCGATTTTGCGGGTCCGTTTGATATAAAATCGTCCATTGGCCGGAACTGCAAGATCGCTAAAGGTTATGCCTGCTTATTCGTTTGCTTTTCCACGAAAGCCATCCACTTAGAGGCTTGTAGTGATCTTTCCACTCGCGTGTTTCTAGCTGCTTTCGCTCGATTTATTTCTAGAAAGAGGTCTTCTCTGACCATGGAACAAATTTTGTTGGTGCTGACTCAGCTATACGTCGGGATTTTAAGACTTTAGTCGATTCGATTCCATCTCAAATAAGTGCGCAATATTCCATACATGGCTTAACCTGGAGTTTTATCCCACCTGGCGCCCCACACATGGGTGGGTTATGGGAAGCGGGTGTGAAAAGCTTTAAAACACATTTAAAGAAGGTCGCTTCAACCACTAAATTCTCATGTGAAGAATTTGGCACACTTCTTTGTCGAATCGAAGCTTGTTTGAACTCCCACCCGATTTCCCGAATGTCTGATGACCCATATGATACATTAGCACTAACCCCCGGTCATTTTCTTCGTGGAAGCCCGATATAGGCTCTCCCCGAACCAGAGGTAAGTGGGAGTTCGCTTTCATTAATTAACCGTTGGGAGAAACTAAAACTTCTGCAGCAGAAATTTAGCATCCGATGGAAGAACGAGTATATATCTGATCTTCAAAAACGGTAAAAATGCCAGTTTCCTAAAGAGAACCTGAAAATTGATGATTTGGTTGTTATAAAGAACGATAATTTGCCGCCAACCGAATGGCGATTGGGGCGCGTTATCAGAGTACATACCGGACCTGATGGTAGGGTGAGAGTGGCAGGGGTTCGTACACAACTGGGTGAAATCACTAGGCCTGTTGCTAAGCTGTGTGTCTTACCGAAATAAATTTTTACAAAACAAATTTAAATATTTTCGTTTTTTTCCGATTAAGTATATCTATGTATGTAAATATTTTTCTTTTTTTTGAATTCATATGATATAAAAATCAAAACCAAATTTTTTTTTTTTTGTGAGCAATGAATCAATTTATTAAAGTGAATATGAACAAGTAATAAAGTAATTATATATGTATGTATACAAAAAAAAAAAAAAGGGAAATGAACCTGAATCTACCATTCAATCCTTAATATGTTAGAGTAGAATTATTATGATAATGAAAGTTAAGTAAATCACAATCATTTAAATTGCTTAGGAGCAAATAATAGTTACATAATTGCAATGTAAATTTTGGCCTTCTGCCAAGGGGGGCAGTAATGTTAAGACGATGCTGTATGTGTTCATCACTTCGGACAAGTATTACCTTTATCCGTTGTGTTGAACGCATTCACTGGGCATATACGTCTAATATTTATCCCCTTCCATTTTGTTTGAGCTATCTTATGCTATTTCCGGCGAGAACCTTCTGTTCGGCCTCTTTCAATCAAATTGTAATCAAAGACAGACGTCTTTAAGAAATAAAGTTAAAAAGAGTGAAAGAATACACATTTATCGTCATTTTTCTCCCGATTTAGTTTGAAGAGGAAAACAACTTCCAATAACGATGGATCGTTCTTACGAGCTGGAGCCGGTACCTTCAATGGACAAGTCAGTTGTCTATCCCAACGTTCAACCATGAGCCGTCCTGTCTGGAGACCTCCTCGTCTATAAACTTCAGTGACCTTCGTACGCATTTTGCCAATAGCAGAAGGCTTGGTTTTTGGCCTCGTGTCGGTGATACCTGTACCGGGATTAAGCTATTTCGGCGAGTGAGATGACTCGCCCGACTCACTGACTCATCTCACTTTATTCTCAAGTGATTTAGATATTTAAGTGACATGACTAACTTCGAATTTAGTTTCGAACACTCAAATGTCATAACCAAAGATTCTTTTTTATGTTTTGTGTCTTTGTTTTTATTTATTTGACATAAAGAAGAAAAGGTTAACAAGGAAATGCAAACAAGAAAAGTGTAAACAACAAGAAATCAAAAAAAGTGTTCGTCAAATATTATTTTGTGTATGAACGTATTTATTTGTATAAAAATTTTTACAAATTTTTTATTGTTATTTTATGACATAAATATGATGTTATAAAATAATTATTCATTTATTCTGACCAAATTGATTACACATTCCTTATTTCTTTACTTTCAACCATAGATATCTTTACAGAAATATTTATGTTTACCTATGATGTTGTTTTTGCATTTTCATTTCTCGTCCGTGAATAGAAGTGAAACAATTATATAAGAAAAAAACACATAATTATGCAAAAAAAACTAAATTTACCAACACAAACACCAAGGTGCGGCTGAAATATCCGGCGAATAATCTGACATTTCATTTCACTCACCAACTCAATCGCTTTACTAGCTAAATCGATTTTCAACTAAAAGTGACTCATCTCACTCACTCGGTGCGGTTCGAATTAGCTAAATCTCGGCACTAGTAACATCCACTGTACAAGTAGGATTACGGCTCTTCTATGTCCGGTGGATGATTCTACCTTACTTCAGAATTGACTGGCGTACGATTAACATAAAAATCGATATTATTTTGTGGAAGGTTGGTTCTTACCTCAGCGCTTGCTGGTGGCTGACTGACGATAGCTGCCGGATATTCTTTATTATAATAAATTGACTTAATATTTTTTTCTGGGGACGTGGAATATATACATATACATCTGTCACGGACGACGGTAGGTTCCTGAATGACGAGTGCAAATGAGCGATCTTCTGGGTCAGGTTCGGAATAAAAACCTTTGAGATCATGTATATGGGCTCGGCACCTGTTTTCTTTCCCTTTATGCTTTTCCTTCGCCTTCAGAATGACAATGACTGGAGAGACAAACCTAACAACTTCGTAAGGTTATTGTAAAATAATTAACCCGGAGGGAAGTACTCGTGTCCTTTTGAAAACTTGTTCTCCGATACTTGGGCGCCACGGGCAAATTGTATGACGGGCTTGCGTCTGGCTGGCTTTCTGTAAATTTACCCTCACCATTAGAAACAAAGCTCGCATACGTTCTTGAAGAACATTTGTGTCTTCCACAAGGGCTTCCAAAGGTAAGGAAGTCAAAAATTCTTTCAGTACTCGTAATTCGGGGCCAAAGTTAAGTACTGCCGGAGTGCAACCCTTGGATTCATGTCGGCAAGTGTTCAAGGCCAGACCCCTCTTTCCCAGTGGGCACTTTGGGCAAGTGCCCAGGGCCTCGCAATCGATAGGTGCCCCCCGTCCCTAGTTCCTGTCAGATCACCAAACGATAACCAATATTTATACCAAAAAACTTATATAATTCGAAGATATCGAACCTAAATTACTGACTACAATACCAACTTACTAGCTTTTACATGCGCGAAGCTATTCTACTCTCGCCCAAAAGTTAGGCTTTCTAACTTCAACATGCTTAGATAAATTTAAATATATAATGGTATACTAAGCACATACACATTTTAAAGAAAAATCATCAGTGTACATTCATCAGTGTGACTCCCTCCATTTAAATTAAGCGAACGAAGCGAAGCATGAAGCTCCGAGTTTGAATTAACCGATTAATTTAATTGACTTTATATTTAAGGAGATGGTGAAATGGAATCCCATATAAGTTTGGCCCTGGTTTGAATATCGATGTCCAAAAATAATTTATGCCACATTAGTAAGCTATATAAAACCTAATAATAGGTACATATTTATTTACAATAAGTTTTAATAAAACAATGGAATTTGTGATCTGATAGATTTTTTTTTTTTGAGAATTTCGGTTCACATTGAGGTTTTTTATAGGTACTATATGGCAAGTTATGCATTCGTACAAAAAATCGACCTCGAGATTTTGATCAAACTCGACGAGATAAACCTGTTTGCCCGAGAATCAGCTGCCCGCGGCACGTTTTCCCCGCCGCAAAAGTCACAACTAAATAAATATAATCAGAAAAAAATAATCGGGATTGCCAGTACTTTATTTAAAGTATTATTTTGATTTTTTCGGTAGTTTTGAAAAAATATTTTTCCAAGTTAATATTTTTTGTTAAAATATTTATATAATTTTTGGGCAATCAGAAAAAATGGACGGGCGACGGAAAATTGTATTTAACGCTTAAAAATAATTTTAAGCGTTTTTTTGATTTTTTACGTCTGAAAATTGCCAACGTTTTTTGACGCTTAAAAATAATTTTAAAATTTTCGCATGAAAAGCATTTTTGAATTTAGCAAATTTCGTTCTGAAAATTGCTTAAACGCTTAAAAGGAATAATTCCCAATACGGCTAAAAACCACAAAAAACGTCCTAACTAGTGCTGCCATTTTGACTGGTTTCCAGTCAGATTTGACTGGATTTTATCGCCGTTAGGTGGAAATGAAAAACAAATCCAGTCAACTGTTTTTTTGACTGGATTTAATAATTCAATTTGCACCTGAACTTAAAAAAAAATGTTTAAATACACTTCTAGGTCAGTGTTAACCGAGTGTAAACGAGTAATTATGCAGTGAAATCAACGAACACATCCATATTTGAATCTTTCTGACAAGACATCTGAGTTGACAACAACAAACAGTACAGCCAAATGCCAATGGCAAAGTTTTTTTGTGTTAAATTTTGTTTTGAACTTCTGCTTGCTGGTTGTTCTATTCAATACTACTAAAATATACTTTTGTTTTCGTTAGAAAAAACATTGGTACAGCAGCCCGTCGATAATGTGAATTACCGATAATGTGAATTTCTCTAAAATGTCAACCGGCAAAACTTTACATTAGCCGTTTTTTTTTGGGATTTTATATATAGTACAGTGAGAAATTCCCAAAAAAACCATCCGCCGTAGCCTGGTTTTTATGTTTCAATGTTGGTACAAAACAAATAGAAGAAGAAAGTTTTGCAAGAATCAGTTACGATACAAATTTACTTCAATCAAAAACTAATAAACTAAATAAAAAACTCAATAAAATGGACAATTTTCAAGAAAATATGCTGGATTCAGATCCTCTTCCATTTCTTTTAAGCGGCGATTGAAATAAGCAGCCGACAATTAAAACACAACCGACAAAAAAGTAAATACAAAAGCAGGGGTTTGTTCGTAGATTATGGTCAGAATAAAATTTTGTCGTTTCCAAAACATTCAGTAGATACATCGGCGTTAATTCTTGTAGGATAAATAAATACATGTTTTGCTAACTATTTTAGATATTCATGATTTTTGATAGACAAATTTGAACAGAATTTTAACAGCGCAACAAATACAAATACGAAACCACATTTACCCCTCGTCAAAAAAGAAAAGAAATCGAAATTCTTTCGAACCATAAAATTTGTATGCTAAATGAAAATCGTAATTCTGTTTTTTTTTTTGAATTTGAAGTCAGAATCTGACTTGTTGACTGGACAGTCAGACAGTCAAACATAAGGACATTTTTTTGCAAGTCAAAAAAAACAGTCAAATATGAGGTCAGAATCTGACTTGTTGACTGGATTTTTTTTCCGAATCCAGTAAAAAAAAACAGTCAAACATAAGGACATTTTTTTGCAAGTCAAAAAAACAGTCAAATATGAAAATACAGTAGTCCCTCGATAATTTGAACTAATTAAAACAAGGCTTTTTCGGGTTTTAGAGGGATTCACATTACTGGAACATTCATCAGTTCTTAAAAACTGATTGAAACAACTTTCGTATTCATTTATAACAACGCAAAATAATTTCGCAAAACAGTTTCAACATTAAATAAGTTTAGAAAAAATGAAAAATAAAATAATGATCATAAAACATCATAACAAAAGCATGGAAATGTAAAATATTTCTACACCAGTCCTAACCCAAATCCTGAAACGAAAAAAAGTTGAAGAATCTCTTCAAATAATGAATTATTGGAGGTCTTACCTCCTCGGAGTTCTAATAAGAACTGATTTTATTTCGGAATTAATTCTGCTTAAATACATTTTTTGGTCGGCGAATTTGTTTCTTCGGTCCTTGTCGATTCTCATAACTTAGTGTGACCTAAACTAAATGTATTTTATTATGAAAAAGCGAGGTGATGATGATGTTAAAGTTGATTTTGGTGCCGACGACAGTTTATTGGTGGAAAATGAATACAGCAATTCTCTGCCAATAAGCAAAGAATGCTGCTGAAACGGTTTATAGCTTAAAAAAGTTCTTTTATTTCTTTATATTTACAAAACAGTTGTTGGCATTGTATATATAGGATAAATTCAAAGTTTCTTAAATCAAGATTCTTGAAATGCAAAAGAGACTTTGCATACAACCAAACTCGCGCCGGCCCCACAGCAATATAGAGAGCCTAAGCAGGGGGGTTGCAAGGTGGCAGCATGCCCCCACATACATATCTCACTGTTTACACGCCGTAGACTGACACTAGAAGCATACAAATGTTCTTTTTAGGGCTAAAAATGAATGTAAAAAGAAATAATTTGTTTGAAAGTTTTGGAAAAAACTTTTTTCACCAACTTTTTTTTGTTTTTTTTAGAACTGGCACTACCTAGATCACGAATATGCATTTTTGAAGTCAATAGAACGCTTAGTTTAGCCGTAAATGAAGTTTATAGGTGTCAACTTTGATGCCTCTAGGACGTCTAGTTTAGCCGCAAATCGAGTTTAAACATAAAAGTCGATTTTTCATATAATGCGATGCATCAATGGATAGGTAACACTTCCTAGATTACGAATAAGCATTTTTTGAGTTGCTAGGACGCGAAGCGGGGTAGGCAAGGTACTTTTGTACAAGAAAACTGTTACATTGGCGCCTGCCTGGCGACTGAACATACCATAAGCGTAGCAACGGAGTTGCGTGAGTGGTACAGAGGACCCAAGAAGAGGGTTAAAATTCTTGGAACCCGCGCAGCGGGCCAGGCAAGGTACTTTTCTGCAAAAAAATCTTGCATTGGCGCCTGCCTGGCGACTGAACATACCCTAAGCGGAGCAACGGAGTTGCGTGAGCGGGTGTACCCCCGAAAAAGGGAGTTAAAATCCTTAGAACCCGCGCAGCGGGCCACCTAAGGTACTGTTAAACAAGAAAACTGTAGGTATAGGTGCCTGCCTGACGACTGAACATACCCTAAGCGGAGCAACGGAGTATCGGAGCGGGTGTGCCCCCGAAAAAGGGAGTTAAAATCCTAAAAACCCGCGCAGCGGGCCATCCAAGGTACTGTTAAACAAGAAAACTGTAGGTATAGGCGCCTGCCTGACGACTGAACATACCCTAAGCGGAGCAACGGAGTTGCGTGAGCGGGTGTGCCCCCGAAAAAGGGAGTTAAAATCTTGAGAACCCGCGCAGCGGTCCACCCAAAGTACTGTTTTGTTAAATATAAACTGCAAGCACACCAATTGACAACATACCTAATAAGAAAAAACAATATTTATCTTTAAACGCGATTTGCGGCTAAACGGAGCTTCGTAGACCCCCCATAGTTGACATAATCAAACGTGATTTCTGGTTAAACTAGGCATCTTAGAGAACTAAACATTTTATATTTGTGTTCTAGGGAGTTCCACCTTTCAATCGACCCAAGCAGGGGGGTAAGGGGGGCAGCATGCTCCTCCATATTAACGTTTATTGATTTGATATACTGCAAGCACAAGCAACATTACACCTACCCGAAATATTCTAGTTTGCCCAAGCAGGGGGGTAATATATAACTCAAACACTTTCCTTTACCAATACGTGTTTGTGAAAGTAAAATTTCTGAAAACAGTTTTATCTCTTTGTGAGTCATTGCTCGTCCTGAAAAGGACGGATTTTGGGAACGTCTGGGTGGGGTGCAATCAGCATTAATGTTAAGTACACATTCAAGTTGTGGGCTATGTTGCGTAGGTATTCCACCTTACTTGTTGTGGTCCTACTAAGTAGGACTGTTTGCAGTCTCTCGTTTTTTTTTTATTGTTTTCGTCATTGGCGGAACTTCTCCTCTCTGTATTTTTTCCACAACCAGCTTTGCCATCATCGTTTCTTTGGAGAGGTCACACATCAGTTTGTATAGGCCAGCGTGGGTTTGGCCAACCACTACCTTCAAACGGCGATGCCAAGCTTCAACACTGTTCTGGGTGCGTGGAAAATATTTTTCACTAGCAGCAGCTCCCGTCGTCCAGAAGCTTGGGTTGTAGCGTGGGCTGTTTGCTTCCATCCCAATGTAATTCTTCTGGAACCACTTGGCCAGAGTTTTGCTTTCTTCATATTGCAGTGAAGACACAAATCGTCGAAGTAGGCCGGAACTTCCTCAGCAGGAACAAAAGCTAACGCCTTCATCATCCTCACTTCAATCGAAAAGCCTTCTTCGCTGCCATACTTTGTTGCGTATCCAAAGGCTTGCACCTTTCTCCAAATAATTTGGCCGAGGTGGAAAAGGCAGCCATGCATCTCCGCCTGTTCGAAAAATGACGACGCTGATGTAATAATCGCCCTCTCAAAATCAGAGACGATCACGTCCGGTCGCAAATGAATGTTGTTGTTGCATGCGTAAGAAATTAATTGCAGCCAGAATTCCTCATATGCTTCTGTTGACTTTCTGCTCATAAGGCAGTAAACGAGAGGAACCACAATGCCATTAATGTAACCATGCACTGAAAAAAGCTGGTGCATTATGGACGGTACTACAGCAAATGTTCCATCCACAAGCCAGCGTTTCGATTGGCTTAGGAGTTGGATGGTGCTCTTCGTGCCCAATAGGATGTTTTTACCCGTTTGTAAAAGATGTTTCCGCCAGCACAAATAATTCGCCGTCGATGAATCGAAATCGCTCCGGAATTGCGATTTCATCGAGGCTTTGCGGTTCTTTTATTTGGCTGAATCGTACACGCTGGATTTTCATCTTCTGTGCTTTTTTCGACGGTAGATATGGGCGGCATACAGGCTCTGCCCTCACCGTTGTATCTCGAATTATAACACTCGGTGGAAGTGCTCCCTGTGCCGTTGTTTTTAAATGGACATTTGCATCCGATACCTCCTTTTCGAATGCAAGAGGTGCATGGCTGTGTTCGTTCGTTTGTTTTTTGAGGATATAATTTCCTTCTGATGTTGTTGTTGTCAACCGTGATTTACAAAGAAAATTTTTCCAGCAGCCGTTTTTCGAAGTGGTACAGATACCCGTTTAGTTCCAACTTCGGTTTGCAACGTTTCGAGTATGTAACCTGCAAATAAATAATAATAATAAATTTATTATGATAAACATGTACATATTCATATATTACAGATCAATTTTTCTAACGACTTAAACAATTAATAGCAGGTTTATGAACAAAAAAAATCATATTTGTTGTTATTAATCTGACACATTATTACACTATCACTGTCAGACTGTCACTTTTAGTGATACATAATGAGCACTTATTTGTTTGCTAGTGGATAAACAAACTTTTTAATTTTGTTCAAATAACACGAGGTACACATTTTAAATTTTATATTTCTTATTAAAACAACAAACAAGAAAACCAACACTGCCACATTATCACACTCCACATATTTTTTACTTACATTTAAAGGGGTTGATTCCATGTTTTTTGTCGATCGATAGAGAGGTTTGTCACTGAAAATATTGTCTTTTTTAATGTTTGACACTGTTTTACACTGATATACACTGTTTTACTCTGTTTTTCACTAGACACTTATCACTTTTTTTAAATTGGCTCTGATAATTTGTTTATATACTCAAAATGTGAGAATCAAAAAGAACTAAATTTTAAAAAACAAGACAAAAAAAATCTTAATTTAATTAATATCGGACGAAAACAATACAATACATTTATTTTTTGATGGCGTCTTAACATTGTATTAAGCTACAAAAATAAGAAATTATTAAAGTCTTCAGATACAACTTGTAAATGTAAGAAAATTTAAAAAAATCTGTACAATTTTACAAAAATATTCAATTATTGTACCATTACGAATTAAGCATTAGAAAATTTTAAAAAAAGCCTCTTAGGAATAAATAAAAAAAAATTATACTTTACGACTTCAAAATAGATTAATCAAATTCAAAAGAATCATATTAACTTTAAGATTCGCTGGAGCGGTGATTAGAGCTATATTTCATTCGAATTTAATTTTTTTTAAGTTCTTAAAAGAACATTTTATTATTTGATCCGCCAAACCATACCATAGTCTTCAGTTAAGGTGTTTGGATAGTTACGATGGAAAGTGAAGTTCAAACGCTCAAGGCATTTTAAGCTTTGAAAAAAAATTATAAAAACTAACCTAAAACTCCATAAGACTTAAAAAAAAAGTGTACGCTGAAAGAGCATTTTGCACTTCCATTAAAGCGTTTTTCACGCTTAAAAAGCGTCGTTTTGGGCGCAATTCATTAGCAATAGAATTACCAAAACGCTTAAAATGCTTTTTTAAGCGTGAAAGCAAAAGCCTTCAACGCTACACAAACATTTTAAGCGTTTCCTGATAATATTAAACGTGGCCACTCACAAAAAATCCCACCAAAACTGTCTGATTTAACGTGGCCACACAGGCCAACGTCATCCTACCTATCGACCCTACACCCAAATACCAACCAACCCCATCAATTTGGTCGATCCCCATCAATCTACACCAACCAGATGTAACGTAGCCACACAGCAACGTCATCCTACCTATAAACCCATACTCCTCGGCACTCGCCCCACACACCAACCACTAATTCTACCTATCTGCACCTAACCAAAGTCATCCTACCTATCGACCCACACCCCTCGGCACAACATACCAATCACCAAACCTACCTACCTACACAAACGACACAAGAGTAAAGAACACAAGACACAACACGCAACAAGAAATAATGGTTAACATCTCTTCACTTGAGGTATTACCTCTACCTAATAAGAACTGAAGTTTCTTCGATTCTTACGATTTTTTTTTATTGAACCTTTATATACAATTTGGGTTATCTTATAATTATGAAATACATTGACAAACTAAAAATTTTATGGCACATAAGGGGCCTATACTTATACATTGGCTTAGATTGAAAAGAAATAAAATATAGATGTTATACATGTCAACTTAGATTTAAAAGTCCGTTGACTTTGATGTTCTCGGGGTGTTCCGTCCCGGTTGTCCAGTGGTGGTATGGGTGTGGTTTGGTGGCTGAGGTTGGCATTTAGCCACGGTGGTAGGCTGACCCTGTGTCAGCGTAGAAGGAAACGGCTGCTTCGCCGTTGTCAGTGTAGATATTGGCATCCAGGGTTTCCACCACACTGAGGTACCTCTGCTCGGGATGTCGTTGCTCGGTTGCCATCCTTCTCATCAGCAGATTAGGGTGATTGACGGTGTTCGGTACTAACTTCTTTGCTGTATTTAGTAGGTACTTGTCCATTGGTATTATCCTAGCTTCTTTGTAGAGATTCTTCGCTGCCGGTCGAAGTGGAGTCCGGTGCAGATTCTTAACATCTTAATTTCGAAGATTTGGAGTTCCTTCATTGCTGTATTTGAGATCGTGAACCATACTGGGAAACTATAGCTGATAACTGGCCGCAGGAGTTGCTTGTACATAAGTATCTTTGTCTGCTGGCTTAGCCCTGATTTCCTCCTCATCAAGGGGTGTAGTCGGTGGAAACCCCAGTTTTTAAGTACACTTTTTGAGTGTGGGTTGAATCGTAGTAACTCGATGAAGTTGATCCCCAGGTATCTGACGTTCCTTTTGGCAGCAATGGTGGATCCATCTGGAAGCTTCAGGACTAAGTTTCTGCAATTGGCTGCTGAGCGACTTCCGCCGTTATTGGGTCTCCTGAAACAGACTAGCTCAAATTTCGATGTGGTGATTTTGATGCCCCATTTCTTGTAGAAGTCGAACAGTTTGTTGATGTGTGCGACTAGTGGTGATATTGAGGTTGCATACGTAAGCGAGTCATCGGCAAATAGCAGGTTTTCACAGCTAGTTGGGACGGGGTGGTCGGATGTCATTAGGCTAGGAAGGGGCCAAGCTTCGAACCTTGGGCGACTCCGGCTTTGATGTTCTTCACAGTTGATAAGCAGTTTCCCAATTGCACAAAAAACTTCCTGGAAGAAAGAAAGGAAAAAAGAATTTTAATTAGTGGCGGGGGTAAACGAAGAAGATGCAGTTTGTGAATAAGGGCATCTATACAAACGCTATCGAATGCTTTCTCGACATCCAAAAAGCATCCGACGGTGATACGATGACTGTTGAGGGCTATGGTGGTGTCATGCTGGAACTTCAGGAGTGGGTGCAGGGTTGACTGATTTTCTTTAAAACCAAACTGCATGTTGGGAATTAGGTTGTTCTCGCTGCAAAACTTCTTAAGTTTTCTTAGTATAAGCTCTTCCAAGAGCTTGCTTAGGTTGCTGAGGAGGAATATTGGCCTGTAGTTAGAAATTATAGTCCTGACACCTTTCTTCGGGATGGCCACGATCTTCGCTGTTTTCCATTTTTGAGGGAGGTGGTTGTTGTTGCCACAGTTGTTTAGGATGATGGTTAGAAGGATCAAAACTGTCTCTGGCATCCTCTTTATGATGAAGTTGGAAATTCCATCTGGTCCTGATGACTTCTTTGGTCTGCAGCTGCTGATTATTTCAGCTATATCTTCTGGGGTGCTCAGGTTTGGGTAGTCGACTGGGTCACTCGCTGGATTAGTGTCACTGAATATTGCTCTGTCCGTGTCAGGTGGCTGAGTTAGTTGGATGGAATCCTTTGCTTCATCAAGGAAGACTGGATCAGAAGATGGATTGGGGTGAAGTTTCCTTTAAAAAAGTCTGCAAATGCTTCAGCTTTGTCGAGTGACGTTGTGACTTCTCCATTGTTGGTGGTAATGGTTTCCGGCATCGGTGGTTTTTTCCCAATCAGTTTGTTGATGTTCTTGAAGGCGTCAGGTCCAGGTTTGATTGATTGCAGCCTCTTGTTGAATTGGTTATTGTTATGGTGTTGGATAGAGTTTCGCAACATAGTGCTGACACACTTTAGTTCGCTCCATACTGTCTGGTAGTTGCTGTTCGTTGTGTTTAGTTCACGCTGGTGGATCCTTTGGAGACGTTTCCTCAACTGTTGTCGATGAGTTTAGAGGTTCTGGATATACCCAGGAAGGTGCTGGTATCTGTCCTTTGATGTCTTGGGCTGTTTTTGGTTGTCCAGTGCGCTAGAAACAGCCGTCTCCAGACAGCTGATGGCTGCGTCAATTTCTGTGTTCTTCAGGTTTCTGTTTTGGGGTGGTAGCGTTATGGTAGCTTCTATGTCTCTTTGGAGTCTATCCACATCCAGTCTCCTTTAGTTGATGATGTGCTCAGTTGGTTCGCTTGTCGGGAATATGGGTTGTTGCAATTTGATGTTTAGCTGAACAGCTTTATGGTTCGAGTCTCCGGGTACTGTCGAACAGGTGTAGTTCCTTAGTTCTGGAAGTATACAAGAAAAATTAGAGGTCGAAATAAAAAAATCAAGTGTCGATGGTATTTGAGGATAGGTTGGTTTGGGTTGTGAAACAACCACTAAGGAGTGCTGGTCGTTGTTGTCATCCAGCCAGTCTACAATCACCTTGCCCTCGGGTGAGATCTTAGTATCCAGCCATCGGTGATGCCTCGCGTTAAAATCACCGCCGATGAGTCTATAAGTGCTACTCTCAAGGATACCGTTGAGAATTTGGAGGTCCTTGTGAATATTTCTTGTGCCGGATTTGCAGTTGAAGTAGACACTGATGATGGTGAGGGTTTCGGCTCTTCCGATTTCAATGGTGACGGCAGTAGCTTCACTGGTTGTTAGACCTGTGATGATGGTGTCAGCGGCGTTGGGGGAGATTTTCTTCTTTACGTAGATTGCCGTTCCTCTACGGCCTTCATCCTTGTCCTTTCGGATGGTTTTGAAACCGGCCATGTCAATGTTGTTGCTCCTGGTGACGTTGGTCTCACTGATGAGAGCAATGTCCGGGTTGTTTTTCTTCATCCATAAGTTGAATGTCGTCCTCTTCTCTAGGCTGTACAATGAATTGACATTGTACGTCAGGATGCGGAGCTTCTTTAGTTGCATATTTCGAACAAGAAGGTGGCCAATGCCACGGCCTTCTCGCCTTCGCTGAGCTGTGCGTAGTTCGGTGGAACTGCACTCCGAGCTTTTCCCATGACAGTGAGTAGGTCGGATCCAAAAATCCTTTGAACTTCGGTGTTCAAGTTCGTTGGTGGGGCTGATGTTGTTTTGATTGGTCCACTCCTTGGTGTTGTTGTTCGGGGTGTGATCACTTTTGCTGGTGTCATTTTCTGTTGTTGGTGTTGGTTCTTGGAGTTTGCTGGTTTCTGTGATGATCCACCTTTTACCATTGCTGCAAAGCTGATAGCAGGGCGGGTAACCACGCATGCTGATTTGGCGGAAAATTCCTGTTGGGCCTTTTTTTCTGCTGTCAACAAGTTCCTTTCAGTGAGTCTTGCTTTGAGAGTTGGGCAACCCTTGAAGCTGGCTGGGTGACCTTCTTTCTGGCAATTGCCACACCAAACATCCAATCCAGTGTTTTACTTCCGTTGGCATTGTCCGGGCTCATGGTCTTCTTTACACTTGACGCACACGTACTAGCGTCCGCAGTTGGTGGCAACGTGTCCGAAACGCTGACAGTTACGGCACTGAACTTGGACTTCAGGCGCTCCCAGTGCGCCCTCTGGCTCATGATTAACGTCTTGGTGTAGACTTCGTTGATGTCACATGACTTCGATAGTTCTACCACGAAGTTGTTATAGGTTTTCCCTTGCGCCTTCCTGGCTTTGAAGTGTGATACCTTGATGACTGGAAGTCCTTCAATGCGTAGTTCGTCTTCGACTTCGATGGCAGCATAGTTGTGATGCATTCCTTTCAGTAGAATTAAGTTCTTCCTATCAACTCGTGGTGTGAAGGAGTTGTATTGGATTTTTCTCGACTTCAGTAAGTTTTTGATAGTGTCAAAGGCTTGTCTGTCTCCAGCATTGATGATGGTCGTCTTCGTGTTCCGGTTTTTAAATGTGAAACTCAGGTCTTTGCTTTTACGGAACCTGCTGATTTCAGCGATGTTTCCGGAGTAGCAAATAATTGGTGGCATTCCTGTGGTCTTGCTTGGATTCAAGGTGGTGTCCTTGCTGATGTTGCTGCTGGAATTGCTGCTGGTGTTGCGGCTGGTGGCAGAGCCTTTGTGACTTCGGTTTGGACAGACGTTGGCACTTTAGGCGGGTTCTTTGACAAATCCTTGTTAAGTTGTATGCGCTTGCCGTTGTCCTTTTTCGAAGCCTTGCTTGGTCGTTTTTGCCCCGGTAGGGGTAGGTCGCTGGTGTCTTCTTCAGAGCTCGTGCTCGCGCTGAGCTCCTCTTCAGTGGAAGTTTCCTCTACGCTGCTAACGGTTGAAGACTCCACGTCGCTGTCCATCTCTTCAGTTTCAATATTTGTCCCTATTTCTTTTTCGTTACCTATTGATTTTATTTGGCTGCACAATGTTATTAAAAATCATTGCTAATTTGGGACCAAATCCAGGTCCGAATTCATTGACTATCCTTTTCAGCAAAGCCTCAAGTGAAGCAATTGCCGATTCTGGAATCAATGGATCCATTACTGGATTAACCTTAATACTTCACTTTTTTATAAATCGGATTAAACGCACACAACACTATTTTAAGAAAAACTTATGTTAAGACACTTAATCCGCAGTGATCTTGTTTATGTTTGTTGGGATAATCCCTTTTTTATTTTCTGTGTTGGCAATAAAGCCAGAAACCCCGCAGGTATACCTGCGTTTTGTCCTTTCTTTATTTAGGGGTTGGTAGGTCATTATTTAAATAATTTTCTTCCGCTGTACGTGTGTACGTTATCACTGCACTGCACTGAATGAATGACTCACTGAAGTTTCTTCCGGAATTACTTCTGCTTAAATACAACTTATGGTCGGCGAATTTGTTTCTTCGGTCCTTGTCGATTCTCATAATTTAGTGTGATGTCTCAAATACTCAAAGGGGGAGTGACTTAATCCATTGTGGTCTTTTGCGTACTGCGAAAAAGCAGAATATTAGGGAACTTCGTTCTCCTCGATTCTCATCATTTGGTGTCACCAAAATGTATGGGGATGGACATTTTTAATGCGCTGTCGCCATAGTATCAAAAGGTAGGATGCGGCGGGCAAATGAAAATCGGGAAAACGTGGGTCTGGCAAACGTGGATCGGGAAAACGTAGCCAACCCTTGTTTTCAGCCAAAGCGGGACACTTTTGTTTATTATAAATGTTTAAATTATTTATTAAAAATCACATTTTATATAGTTTTGAAAAGAAAAGAGCGCTTAAGAGAGAGTAAATTATGTCCTTTTTCTGATAATCTCTGCCCGAGAAATTTTTTTGAGCAGAAATTTGTTAGAACGTTGTTCTGTCACAACTCACAAGCCGACTTGAAAATTACAAAATAGCTGTTGTTTTCATTTCGAATTATTTATTTTCTTTATTACAAATACATTTTATTATTATTTTATAATAGAATCACTGTTTTTCAAGAAGAAAATGTAGACATTAGTACCTACAAAATTTCAAATTTTATAAGAATTATACTCTATGTAGTTACTAAAGAAATCTGGAATATTGTCGCTTTGTAAACATTTTTTGTCTATTAATGGTCTTTTGTTAACTTTTTGTCGACGCCTTAAAATTGACAGACATTTTTCTTTCAAAGCGTTCCTCTTAGACAGTTTCAATTCTCTCGGAGTTATTTTCTTCCATACTCCTTAAAATTTGACAGATTGCAATTATTACTCAAGATTAAAAAACTAATGAACCTATTTTTAATTCCAGTTTGCAGTTTGGGTGCAATATGAATACCGTCTTGAAGGTGGATAATAAGATGAAGATTTTTTTGAAAGAATGACGAAACATAGCTTTTAAAAGAGTTTCCAATAAGAGGTGTTATTTTGAATAGCCCGCTATTTCGGTAGCTGTCACTTTTGAAGCTGTACAAGTAGAAACTACGCCATTAATAAAAATGGAACGATACACGCTTCAACAACGCATAGAAATTATTAAAATTCACTATAAAAATGGTGAAAATTTGGCAGAGACGGTTCGTAAAACTAAAACATTTTTGGGTTGTCGTGAAGCACCTTGTCGGACCGCAATACAGAAATTGGTGGACAAATTCGAGCTGTTGGGACAAGTTAGTGATGTGAAGAATAAAACCCGTGCACGTCGCTCAAGAACAACTGATAATATTGCTGTTGTAGCCCAAAGTGTTGAAGAAAACCCAGGTTTGTCCATTCCTCGTCGTTCTTTGGAATTAGGCATTCCACAAACGTCATTACACCGTATTTTGCATAAAGACTTGGGTCTTAAGGCTTATAAAGTTCAGTTAACACAAGAACTCAAGCCGACTGATCATCAACAACGTCGTGTCTTTGCTGATTGGGTCCTTGAAATGCATGAAAATGATCCGGAATTTCATCGAAAAATCATCTTGACTGATGAGGCACGTTCCACCTCGGAGGCTACGTCAACAAGCAAAACTGTCGCATCTGGGGCTCGGAAAACCCAAGAGTTATTGTTGAAAAGCCTCTCCATCCTCAACGCGTGACTGTTTGGTGCGGTTTATGGTCCGGCGGGGTCATTGGACCTTACTTTTTCGAAAATGAGGCTGGAGCAACAGTTACGGTCAATGGATTGCGCTATCGAGAGATGATTAATGATTTTTTATGGCCGGAATTGGATGGTATTGATCTGGACAACGTTTACTTTCAACAAGACGGCGCTACGTGCCACACAAGCAATGAAACCATCTATCTTTTACGGGAAAAGTTTCCGGACCGTGTTATCTCTCGAAGAGGTGATCACAATTGGCCACCGAGATCTTGTGATTTAACACCTTGGGGCCACGTGAAAGATAAGGTCTACGCCAACACCCCAGCGTCGATTCAAGACCTCAAAGATGGAATTCGTGAGGCTATCGAGGACATAGGGCAGCCACTTTGCGATTTGGTTATGGACAATTTCATGAAAAGGATATGGTCCTGTAAGCGTGGTCGTGGCGGCCATTTGGCTGATGTTGTGTTCCATTATTAACAGCATACCTTCCTCTTTATAATGAAATAAACATCCGATCATTTATCTCAAAAAATGCCATTTTTCTTTGAATATCAAAATGACACCTGTTATTGGAAAACCCTTTACTAAAAATCCATCTGAACTCCGATTCTTTTCGCCACGGAAGAAATTATATTTTAGATCGAATTAAATTTAGATAGAATCTGCAAATGGGAAGCCCCATTAAACTACCCCATTAATTTGTAAATGCGGGACATTTTGCGGGACAATTGATGGTGCGGGCCATCTTTGCCAAATGCGGGACGTATGGTCAAGAATACACTCTGATCTCAACCCCCGAGCTAGAGTATTCCAAATGGGACCCGAGTGTGAATACTGTGGAAGAAATTCCCTTACAATAGACCAATACGGTCTCAAACGCAGAGGGGAAAGTAACACGTCGGGAAACGCTTCTCCGTCGACCGTGAAAACCTCGGATCGATGCTAAACAAATCAGAAAAAATAGATGGGTACATCCTAAAAAGGGAAAAATATTCCATACCCGCTGTTGAAATTCCAAATACATTGACAAAACGATAAACGGTTCGACTGTTGGTGGACACTGGATCTGAAGGCAGCCTCATAAAGAGGAATGTACTAAAACATAACACAAAAATAGACAAACAGAAAATTTTGTCTGTTAACCCTCCATTTGGTTCAGGTAATACACTTGGACAATGCATTGGCAAATTCAATATTCCCACGGAGCCTACTTGTAATTTCAAGTTGTCAAAGACGATTTACCCATTCCAGATGATGGATTACTGGGATATAACTTTATTGTAAAACACTGTAATGTGGATGGTCCAAACAAGGTTCTTAAATTTGGCACAACAAAATCGCAAGAATACACAACTCCACTGTTTAAATCCAAAAAAGAGGAATAAGAATTGCCAAATTCACACAATGGACGTCTTTATACAAAGAGTTATCAAAATAAAGATGCGGCAGACGCAGTCAACCAAGAAGTGTGTGCAAATAATTAAACATTGCTTGAAGAAAACCATTACGACTTGCAAGTCGGTTCAAATACACTTTCAGAAATTGTAAACCCAAATCCTAATCTTACCAAAAAGATCAATGTATTAGGAAAACAATTTAAAGGTAATGAGAATATAGATACGCAAGAATTCTTATCAACTCAAAAGGGCTCTGATAAAGAAATTACACATATAAAGGAAACTCTCAACGAAAACATTAAAAAACCACCGAGTACAAAATCCATAGACCCCTACATATTCAAAAATAATAATAAAAAAAAAACAACCCGTAGAGGCTCTGGAGACACAAATAAAATTTTCCAAGACACAATAATCTAAAACTATCAACGGTTCAAAGCGGTTCCAATATATTACAAAAGAATAAAAGACAAGCAGCAATGCGCAGACGCTCTACGTATACAAACAAAATACCACAAAGAATCAATGAAAACAAAGAAAAATCTTCAACCCAAAGCGGCTGTGATATATTAAAAAATAAAAACAAACCAGGGCCGACCCAAAGCGGCCACGGTCATCCAAATAAAATATTCAATAGCGAAACTGAAAATAAAGAGGTATCAAGCAGAGAATAATACGAGTCGAGTATAGTTCATGAACATCGAATACTCATTCGAAGAAAGCGAGTTCAAACATACAGAGTCAAACACAACCAAAATGTTTACGAGTTTTCAAGTTCATGAGTATGATGACTCGTAAGCTAGGACACACATCGAGCGAGTACAAACGAGTATACGTTGCAACCGAGTTCAAATGGTTTCGAATAAAAACGAGTCATGCGCTCGTAACCAAATTGTCCACGATCAATAAATGATCAAATCATAGAAATGTATGGAAGCGCTTTTTGTCACATATACAGTATACGTGAGTGCGGCATTAAATGGATCTCTGAAAAGTCAAATCAGTTAAGTATTAGTGCGTGAATTGGATAAACAAAGAATTAAATAGTGAAACAAGTTGAGAAAATTTAATTATAATACTTATAATAAATAAACTATATAGAATTAAAAGTGCATTTGTTAGAAATTGATTTTATCTATCAATAAAAAATAAAAAAAAAATGAAGTGTATAGTAAAATTGTGTGAAAATACAAAGAAAAATGCGGACAAGAGAGTTTCCTTTCACCAGTAAGTTTTTTTATATTTTTCTTTGATAAAGTGATGTTTATTGTTGGTAATTAGATTAATGAACAATTGAGCAATATATTAAGAAAGTTTTATCTTTTAATTAAGTGAAAATATCTATTTAAATGTTGAAAATTAGCACATAGTTTTTTTGTTAGAATTCGTCTCTTTGAAATGTCAAAATGGAATTCTTGTAAACAGGGCCGTATTTGCTTATATTGGTGTTTGTAAGGCGCAACTTCCTGGTAAGCGCCCTTAATATAAGGAAATAATTTTCTTGTCATTAAATTTGATTTTGTTCTTTTTTATTTGTGGTTGTGTTAGTATAACCATGTCTTTGAAAATTTGTTTCATCGTCAGCTTATTAGTTCATGTTTCAATGTCGGGTAATTTGTCCATCCAGTTATATGTATGGGTCTATATTTGGTGTATTTGCTTGAGAAAAAATCTCAAATAATTGCATACTTAATTTCAAAGGTTTCCAAAAGTTGAGTGGAAAATGGAAAAATGGATGATTATTCTGAAAGTGAATGAAGTGAAGCCACATTCGCTGGTTTGTTCGAAACACTTTCAGGAAAGTGATTTCATAAATAGTGTTGAAGGGCAGAAAAGTAGACTGTTTGCCACATTTGTCTGAAGAATTTCAAGAAGAAGAAGACTTTCAGTAAGTAAACTCGCTGGTATCGTCAAAATCTCATATTCATATTCTAAAACTAGCTATGTAAAGGGTGATTTTTTAAGAGGTTTAGAACTTTTAAAAAAAAAAAAACACAAAAAATTCGAAAAAATGAATGAAATATTTATTTGAATCGATAGTTTGAACCTTGCAATTTAATGTTTAAAGATAATTTCATGCAAATGTTGACCGCCGCTGCGTCTCAGGTAGCCCATCCGCTGAGTCCAATTTTGGCATACTCTTTCACACATATCGGCCGGTATCTCACGAATGAATGCATGGATGTTGGCTTCCAGTGCGTCAATCGAAGCGGGCTTGTCCCTATAGACATTAGCCTTGACATACCCCCACAAAAAATAATCTAATGGTGTCAAATCGCACGATCTAGGCGGCCAATTGACCGGCCCGAAACGTGAAATTAACTGTTCACCAAACTCGCCTCGCAATTGCGCCATTGTTTCGCGTGCTGTGTGGCATGTGGCACCGTCTTGTTGAAACCACATATCATGCAAGTCAAGAACTTCCATTTCGGGCAAACAAAAGTTTGTTATCATCGCTCGGTAGCGTTCACCATTGACAGTAACGCTGCGATTCGCATCATCTTTGAAGAAATAGGCCCAATAATGCCGCCGGCCCATAAACCGCACCAAACAGTGGCTTTTTCGGGATGCATTGGTAGCTGTTGCAATGCTTCTGGCTGATCTTCACTCCAAATGCGGCAATTTTGCTTATTTACGTACCCATTCAACCAAAAATGAGCCTCATCGCTGAACACAAGCAGCGCGCGATTAACATTTCGAACCGAGCACGAATTTTGATAGTAAAATTCAATAATTTGCAAGCGTTGTTCATTTGTAAGACGATCCATGGTTAAATTGCAAACCAAACTGAAGCTGTTTGACAGTGACACAAGGTACTAAACACACGTCAGCTGTCAAAACCAGTGTTGCCAAAACCAAACCAGCTAAAAAATCACCCGTTATATGCAACTACATTTTTACTTAAGTACATTTTTTTTTAAGAAGTCGGGAGCTTATTTTGTATTTTATTCTATAAGTTTTCGAATAACCTAAGTTAGTTTAGTTAAGGCTTTTATTTTATCGCGTCTATGTTTTTAATATTTAATAATAGAATTTCTTTTGTTAACAGAGATGAGTTAGCAACCTGCAGCAAATTTGTTTGTCAGGAATTTGTTGATCTTGACAAGGAAAATGTTGTACAACCAAATCCAAATATTTGCTCAATCGAAGTGACACCTGTGATGCAGGATATTTTGTTCGATTGTCAGACTGATGCAGAAACATTGCCTTCAACATCTGCACAAGCACTTGAAAGGGCTAAAAGCGATTTTGTCCAGCCAGCTCGAATTGTAAGTGTTTTATTATATAATATTATAAGCCACATTCAAAATAAAATCCAAAAAGGTAAAGCTAAATTCACTTAAGAGAGCATTGAATTCTTCTGATGATCCATCAACATCTTTTAATTTAACTCCTAAAAAAAAAAAGATGAAAAGTAAACTAAAAACTTTAAGACAATCCTTTAAGCAAAATACACGGAAAATCAAAACGTTATGTGAAAAAGTCCGTAGAAAGACGAAGAAACTTGCTTCTCTAAAGGAAATTTTATTGAATATAAAAAAGAAAAATTTAATTAATCATGAAACCTGGGAAATATTGGACAACATTGGAGCGATGAATTCAGAGCTTTTTGAAAGAAAGTTTACAAAATTAAAAGGAAGTCCTGTTACCAAAAAATACCAGCCAGCTCTTAGATCGTTTGCTCTAAATTTGAATTTCCTTTCACCAAAGGCGTATCAATACGTAAGAACGAATTTCGATAACTTTTTGCCTCGTCCTCGTACATTATCGAAATGGTATGAATGTGTTGACTGCGATCGTGGTTTTACAAAGGAAGCTTTCGATGCTATAGAAACGGTTGTAAAAGATGCGACTGTTAACTCGGAAAAAATTTTTCTAAATTTGGTTTTTGATGAAATGGCCATACGGAGGTAAAAATACTTTTAATTTTTAAAATACCCTAATATAATGTTGTTTCTTAAAGACATATTGATTGGAATAAAAATGGAGCTTTAGGCTTCACTTTTATTGGCGATGGAGATGACAGCAGTACAGAAGCAAACCAAATGCTGGTATTTCTTGTCGTTTGTGTCAACCAAAGTTGGAAAATTCCGATTGGCTATTTTCCTATCAATTCTTTGGATGCCCAACAAAAAACCAACTTGATAAGACACTGCATCGAAAACATTTGCAATACTGGAGCTGAAGTAGTGGGAATAACTTTTGATGGTGCGGCTGTTAACTTTACGTGTGCTAAGTTGTTGGGCGTCAACTTAAATGACTTAAGTAAAGACAGCTGGGTTAAAATAGAACCATCGGAAGAAAAAATGTGCATCCTTCCTGATCCGTGCCACATGGTTAAACTTGTAAGGAATTCATTTGGTGAAATTGGTACTTTTAAAGATAAGGATGGTCATCTTATAAAATGGAGTTATCTCGAAGAGCTCGTTAAACTGCAGGAAAAAGAAGAACTTCATCTGGGCAATAAGTTAAAAAGGTCTCATATGTTCTTTTCCAATCAAAAAATGAAAGTTCGTTTAGCTGTTCAGACACTAAGTAAATCTGTTGCTGATGCATTAGACTTTTGCCGAGAAGTTCTAATAATGCCACAATTCAGTGGTAGTGAAGCAACATCGCAATTTGTTCGGAACGTTAATAACATTTTCGATGTTCTGAACAGTAGAAGCTATTACAATTATGGGTTTGAAAAAGCAATTTGCGATGAAAATATTGTAAACCTTTTAAAATTTGCGGACGATCAAATTTTGTATTTAAGTAATCTCCAGGTCATAAGTGGTAAGCAACTAGTTACCCACAAAAGAAAAACTGGATTTATTGGACTTATAACTTGTCTTAAAAATATAAAAGTTTTATACGAAAGATTTGTTAAAACTAAGCTGTTAAAATATGTACCTTTTTACAAGTTAAATCAAGACCATATTGAACTATTTTTTGGCTCAGTGCGCTCTCATCTAGGTTACAATGACAACCCTTCAGTCAAGCAATTTAAAGCAGCTTATAAAAAACTAATTATAAGATGCAAAATAAGAGAAGGTGGCATTGGAAATTGTTTACCCTTAGAAAATATAACAATTCTAAACATAAGCTCTTCGAATCCCATTAAATGTGTTGAAGACTCACAAAATTTGTCACAAAACATCGTGGATAATAGTCCAGAAGAAAATGAAGCCTTTTTAAATGATCATGACTATTTTAGTGATCCAAGTAAATTGACTGAATTCACCACACATGTTGTTAAATACATTGCCGGTTTCGTAGTGTTCAAACTTCAAAAAATTTTAAAATGTGAAGGTTGTAAAAATAACTTAGAAGGAGTTGAAAGCTCAAGCTCATTGGTAGCATACAAAACTAAAGGGTTTTTAAGAATACCGTCGAAAAATGTTGAAGACATTTGTCTTATAGCTGAAAGAGAGCTGAGAATTCAGTAAAAGTTGATTGACAAAAATAAAACTGTTCTGAAGAAGAGCATTTATGACCGTATCACAATAAATGCACAAAGCTCATTGATAGGAACTTCGATATTCGAAGGACATGTTAAAGATTCTGGCCATTTTGGGATAGTTTCTAAAACTATTATAGAAATTTTCCTTAAAACCAGATATTTCTATATTGTATCTAGAAGCAATGAATCCCAATCAATTAGAAATAAATTAAAGAAAACTGTCCATTTTAAAGGGATGTAAGCAATTTTAAAATATAAGAGTTCAAAATATATAAGACTAAGGAAATTATTTCTGTGATAATTTGTTTGACATTCAAATAAATAAAATATTTATATACTTAAAACCTACATTTAATTTGTTGATAACATTTTTCTTACTATTCTGTTTAATGCAGGTAAGAAATTGGTAAAAAGTAAGTATTTTGTAATGAACTTCTGAAACAATCAAATTTAGAAAATAATACGTGTTACAAAACTTTATTGGTGCCCAACTGATTTATTATTAAAAGTGAGTGTTTTTAAACATTTCACTGAAATAACTCAATTCACAACATAACACAGTTTATTAATATGGCGCCTTGATAGTTGCCATAAAAAACAATCCGTCCCTGTTGAAATTCATTTGGATTTGTGACAACTCACACTATCATACAAAATGACGCAGTTTTTTCGTACAAGGGCATTTCCTTTTATTCTATATTCTAAGGATCAAATATACTCGAATCGTGGCGTAAGGTGTGCATTCGAGGTCGGTGGCTGACGATGGGTAGGCTAAACTATCTTGTGTAGATTGGTGGATGGTGGTCGGTTTTTGAGATGTCATTTGCCATTTCAATTTCTTTTTTTCAGTAGGTATAACGTCTAAGAAGTATAGTAAGAAATAAATGTTCGGATTATGAGTTTTCAAATAGATGAAACGTAATTTGTTCAACTTGATTTATTTTAATTAATAAAGAAGGTACATAACATACACACATTACACATATATGGTATCCAAGTAAAATAAAATGAAAAAAAAAGAATATAGGTATAAAAGAAGAAAATTAAAAAAAAAAAAAATATATAACAAAGAAAAACTATGAAAAACATAATAGCTAAGAAATTATTTTTTAAAATAATAAATTAGATAGATATAACTATTTATAAAGGTTATAATGTATTTAAAACCCTTTTTATTGAATAATATTTTTATTTTATTATTAAATTGTTGATAAGTTGCCGTTGTGGATTCAATCTTGTTCTTTTTTCAGTTATTATATTTCCAGACTGTGAGAAAGCTCGTTCTGATGCTGCTTATGTTGCAGGGATGCAGTTGATAATCAAATGAGCTTGATGAAGGTGTTTGAAGAGATTTTTATTTTAAAACCACCATTGAAGCATATTTATAGCGCCGTTAGAGTTATATTGAATAAATCGTCCAATTTCAATATCAAAGGAGTTTTCGTTTGCTGTAGAACTTTCAGCCATAAAGTCGGAGAAAAGGTCTCTGGCCCTAGTTGACGTAGACGGTTGATCTTCAACATCGTCCACAAATATCGAATGTATTGGTGGAACAATAGACTTTATGTGATTATATATTTCCATTTTCTCGGTTTCCGACAGTATTTGCGTTTCAAACGTAAAAATTTCAAAGCAATCAATTACAAAAACACAACTTCTCACATGCAAATTCTCAACCGAATTGAAATCAGTCAAACTCAAATGCGTTTTTTACATTTGTATGTATATTTTTTGAAGGCGTTTAAAAATCTCCCACATAAAAACAAAAGAAGTTATCCTTTTTAAAGGAATGACATAAAAACCGCAACATCCCAAACTTTCATATGGCGTTTGTGTGTATATTGTAAACCTACATACCTTACATACAAAAAGGCATTTGTCGCGATATTGACGATTATGTGTCATATAATTGCATATTTTCTATATATCGACCCATTCATAAATCTTTTCAATATAATCGCAAAAAACAGAGATCAGTTTTTTTTTCTGCGAATTCAACCCATCCCAAAAAAACTGTATAGACATCAATATATAAATGTACCTATAACCTACATCTTACATACCTACGCAATACGCATACAATTTTTCGCTATGTTCAATGCACATAGATACAAATATATATTATAGAAATATGCATTATAAAGTCGTTTAAGCTTCAATATACCTAGACCTAGAAACCATAAGAGTCATCCTTTTTTAAAACAAATTCCAAAATACAGCATTATATCGCATATTTACTAGGGTTGCGTATATTATTTACATAAATACCTAATCTACATAAATACACTTTTCGCTTTTTGACTTTTTACCAACCCAATAATAAATCTATTCATACAAAAGCAAGAAACAACAACAACCGGTTTTACTTCTTGCAAATTATTGCAAATTGAAACCACCGAACATATAGAAACAATGAATATATAAAAATAAATACACAAAATCTACATACCCTTCCACGAACTACGATGCAAGACCGATGACCGATCCACGATCCCATTGCCTTTGGTTGTTCATGATGTTCACAATATTTTCGAATGCCCATTTTATTTCGAGTATACTCGCTTTGTTTTGAGTACCCGAAAATTTTTGCAATTGTTCATGAGTAATTTTGGTTATGAATAAAGAAGGCAACCGATACTCATGAGTTCCACCAATTTGTTTGACTTAACTTATGAGTATTTTTACTCGTGGATAAAATGACTTACGAGTATAGAGGCGGAACGATCGAGTATGAACGATAATAAACAAAATTTGGATTTTGTTCGAACACGCTCATTTTAATCTCTGGTATCAACCCAAAGCAGTCCTGATATACATAACAAAGAAAAACCTATCCAAAGCGGTCCCGGTAATACTGATAAATTCACAATTTTATATTTTGTGAATTACTATGCAAAAAATAAAGAATTAATAAAGACACAATAAATTTTCTTTTCCGGCATCAAAACTATGATGCATTTATTTTGAATTCTAATGATGGACTGACTTTTTTTTTGAATCGATGAATCGGAAGGTTGGTTGTTTGGATGATTGGATGGATGGAATCATGGATTGCGTGGGTTTTTATGTGTGCGATGCACTTTTGTGTGGCATAAATATCCAAAGGATGAAGATATCAAATTATCTTAATGGGTGGTTGGTATAAACAGAACAATTGTGCGCGATGGCATAAATATGCTAAGGATAAAGATATTAAATATCTGCATGGGTGGTTTTTGGGTTATAGGTATGTAACACCTACCCCCTATTGAAAAGGAAATTGCAAATGGAACAGTTACAATTTTCGTTCTTAAAATTAATGAAATTTACAGTGGTTTATATTTATATATATTTTTTTTTTTTTAATTAGCGTAGATAAACGCATGTATAGATATTTCATAATAAATATTATCTGTATAAAGGTTGGATACATTATAATATCAAAATTACCTTTTTTTTCTTTTTTGTTTTTTTTTTTTTATTAAATAGGTAGGTATACAATTATATTTTTTTTTTTTTTTTTTTTGTTTCAGTAGGTATAAATTTAACTCAAAATATTATTAACAAAGTGTATTTAATAAATCAAGTTTATATTCTTCTTCTAATTCATTGGTTGGTGACTTTACTGATTTATTACTTTTATATATAATTACAGGTTTTATACATTCCTTTTTATTTACGAACCAAGAATTTAAAAAACATAGTTTTAGGCAAAAGTTTTTGGATCTTAAACATTTACAGAAATAAAATATTATGAAAAGAATAATAAGTGTTCCAACAGAATAAGTAACAATACTGAAATGGTAAGTTGGATTCGGTCTTAGGAATAATTCCGTTAATTTTCCTTTCATTACATCAATTCGATGTGCTGTATTCGATAGTTCGTTCAAATTAACATGGGAAAACTTAATTGGGTCAATGGCTTTAAATGCCAAAATATATTTCAAATTTTCGTCAGTACAACAGTCATCTTGACTTATGTCTTTTCCTAAGATTTTATTATCGTATTCTCCTGTTAATTCTAGGTCTGGTATAAGCATAGTATTAAGCATTTGTGCTCTACATTTTTTATTTTTGAGAGTATGTGTTCCTACTCCAATGACTGTAATGTCTTCTAATAAACCGCATGTAATAGAGACTATTGTGGGTTTAGTTAAAACGTATAACCAGGTATTGTGTTTTTCGAGCTTATGCCAAATATCTAAATTTTGATTTACAGCTTTCATTTCACATTGCGTGATTTTATTAAACAAGAATACATCTGTTTCACAGATTGAATTAATGTACGGATTCATTAATGTTATTTGTTTGCACAGTTTTTGTGATCCTAGTGTTACGCAATTTTTATCAATTTCATCGAAAATTGCAGCCTTAGATTTAGTGTTCGAGATTAGTAAATACTTTCTTTTAGGGTTGACCATGACGGTTGTTAAGAGTTTAGTTTGAGGTATTGGTATCATATTAAATAACTCATACGATTCCTGATTTGTTATCGGTACTTTGATTATAAAAATGAGTTGTTCGCTTTGTACATACGAAGTTATTTTTGAAATTTCTAGAAGAATGTTAATATTCTCTTCTTTAATATGAACCGGGTAAAACATTCCCGATGGTAAGTTTACTTCAGAGTCTTTTAATTTTGATGAAAATATATCTGCTGGAATCACAGATGGGTGGATTTTCCCTATTTTCGTGAACATGACAATGTTTATTAATAAGTTGAGGTCTATTTCCGTGTCTATTACTATCATACTAAAGTAATTAACCATTTCTAATGTGTGTTCTAAGTTTTGTTTTAAATTAAGGGAATTGCTATTTATCTTTCTAAGGCCTTGGTTTATATCGGTTTCAGCTCTTTTTAAATCTAGGATGGTTTTATTAAAATTATTAACTGTATTACTTAAAATGGTCGTTTGATCTTGTAAAATTGTTATGCTGTCTTTTTGTTTATATACTAATTCAGATATAGCTTTATATATGAAATCAGAATCTTTTTGATCCATTGTTCCAAATACAATTTTCATTCCGGAGCCTACTACATCTAATAAACCTCTTTTGGGTCTATTATATTTACCGATTAAGTGTACTAAATTAAAATATGTGGTTTCAATGATTTTAATTCTACTTTTTATGGTTTTAAGCGTTCTAGAACACTCTATAGTTCCGTGTTGTGAACACAGATTAGAAAATTCGTCATTGTAATTTTTAATAAGATTTTGTCTATAAGAAATAAATGAAGTGTTTAAATATGTCACCAAATTCCATGTCTGGTCGTAAAGATGGACTTCGGCTATTTTTTCATAATATATCCCTGTCATATGTGACAGATCGTTGATGGCATAGTTCCTATTATTAGTGTCCTGACCTTCAGCCAATGCCCTGTAAATAAGGCTTTGTATTATTTATGTGATACGTAACTATTTTATTATTACGTTTAAATTTAACGTTGGGTGAATTTGCTTTTATAACAGTATAAGGTCCTTGATACAAAGGATCAAATTTATGTTTTTGTGGAATTTTGATAAATATCTTATCTCCTGGCTTATAATTTTTCTGGTTTAATGTTTTATCGTGTTGTATCTTTGATTTTTCTTTTGACTTAATAACATTTTCTCTAGCTATTTCTTGTGATTTGATAATTTTGTTTTTTATTTCATTACTATATTCATCATAGCATAATTCGTTTCTTGTGAGCACTGAATTGGGTAATTCAGGTTTGTAACCAAAGACTAACTCGTAAGGAGTATAGTTTGTACTTGAGTGAATATTTGTATTGTAAGAAAAACTGGCAAAATCAATAATCTTATCCCATTCACTAGAATCGGTAAAATTTCTTAGGTATTCAGTGAGTGTTGCATGGACTCTTTCCAATGCACCATTTGTTTGGGGGTAATAAGGACTTGTATTTAATTTTTTGATTTTAAGAATTTTACATAAATTTTGAATTACTGAACTCATAAAGTTTGCACCTTGATCAGTTAAAATTGATGAGGGAATTCCATATTTGGAAATGAAATGGTGGAATAGAGCGTTTGCAATAGTTATTGCTTCTTGATTGGGTATTGCAATAAAACAAGTAAATTTAGTTAAATCGTCTTGAATTGAAAGGACATATTTATTTCCTGACAAAGTCTCTTTTAATGGGCCGAATATGTCTAAGGATATTCTTTCAAAAGATTTCTTGCTTGAAGTTGTTACTAACATTGGATTTTTTGTGGGTTTTCTATTTATTTTATTAGTCTGACATTTGATACAACTTTTAACATATTTTTCTATATCTTTATTCATATTTTTCCATCTAAATTTTGTTCGCAAAGATTTTATCATTCTTAAGATACCTGCATGACCACCTATCTTAGAATTATGTGCTTCCTTTAAAATTTGATCTATTTCTTGAGGTTTTGGAATTATGACTTCTTTTTCTTGAACATATTTTACTTCAATGTTGCTTTGGGAAAATTTGGAAAAAGTTAAATCTAATAATTGCTTCTCGTGAACATCATAAATTTTTGTGATATAAAGTTTTTTGTATTTGTGACATACATCATATAGTTGGTTGATAATCTCTGTTATTTTACCTAAATCGGCATCTTCCCATTCGTTTTCTTTAATTATCAAATGAATAGTTTTTTGATTAGATATTTGGAATTTAATTATTGAACCTAGTTCCATGGGTTCTTTGGATAATAATTCTTTTTCGTTTAAATTCATAAGTCTATTGGAATATGTTGGACTCTCAAAGAAAATATCTGTAAAATTTAAGATTATGCCATCTGAAAATGTTTTATTTTGGATTAACTCGATTTGTAATCCTTTTTCACGGATGTTACTATTTGCATCAGTTGAGGTTGACGGTATTTCACGCAAAATATCTCTTATTTCTTCTTCTTCTATTGGATTTACATTTTTAATTCTACTTAAACAATCGGCCTGAGTATTTGTTGAACCTTTTTTATACACGATTTCGTAGTCATATTCAGCGAGTTTTAATCGCCATCGTATGAGTCTACTTCCGGGATCCTTGACACTATATAACCAAGTAATTGGTTTGTGATCTGTTTGTATTATGAATTTTGTTCCATACAAATATGGACGGAAATGTTTTACGGCCCAAACAATAGCCAAACATTCTTTTTCAGTAGTGGAAAAGTTTCCTTCTGATTTGTTTAAAGTCCTTGATGCATATCCTATGGGAAGGAGTTTATCCCAATATTTTTGAGATAAAATTGCTCCTAGAGCAAAGTTGGATGCATCAGTAGTTAAATAAAATATTTCCTTAAAATTTGGATACTGCAAAATTGGTTCGTTCATTAGAGCATTTCTTAATTTATCAAATGCATTTTGCTGTTCCTGTGACCAACAAAATATAGAATTTTTCCGCAATAATTTAGTAAGATTTTGAGCTATTTTTGAAAAGTTCGGAATAAATCTCCTGTAATAACCTACTAATCCCAAAAATTGTTTTATCTCCTTTGGAATACTTGGTGCTTTGTAATCTTTGATCACTTGGATTTTATTTTCATTTGGTTTCAAACCTTCTTGCGAAATTATATGTCCTAAATAACAGACTTCTTGCCTTAAAAATTCACACTTATCTGGTTGCAGTTTTAAACTTGACATTCTTAATTGGTTAAACACCCTAGATAATTTATCTGTATAATCTTCCAATGAGGAAGCATAGACGACAATATCGTCTAAATAAACGAAACATTTAATACCATGTATTCCTGCTAAAACTACATTCATCAGTCTTTGAAAACAGGCAGGAGCATTTTTCAGTCCAAAGGGCATTCTTGAAAATTCATAGTGACCCGTTGGAGTAGAAAAAGCTGTTTTTTCCCTGTCATCGTTCTGCAAAGATATCTGGTGAAATCCTGAAGCTAAGTCAAGGGTAGTGAAATATTTGGAATTACCTAATTGGTCAAGGATATCACTTATATTAGGTAGTGGAAAATTATCGGTTACTGTAATTTCATTTAATTTTCGGTAGTCAATGACTACTCTCCATTTAATTTTACCAGACGAATCCGTTTTCTTTGGTACCACCCATAATGGTGAAGACCATGGACTATTAGATGGCTTAATGATTTCTTGCTCTAACATTTTATTAATTTGAATATTTACTTCATTCTCATGAATTTTCGGGTACCTGTATGTTTTTGCACAAATTGACGAAGCATCTTTCTGTAAAGGTATATGATGTTCGAACAAAGTAGTGTGGGAAAGAAAATCTCCCTCCAAATAAAAAAGGTCAGAATATTTTTTACATAAATCAAGAACAGAACTCTTTTCTTCTGTATTCAAATGGTCTACTCTAACATTATTTTGTATTCTTTCCCATCTTTCATTTTCTGAATTTATAGAATTCACTACAATTTTTATTTGAGGCATAGGTTTAAGTGTTTGAGGTGCCAACTTTAGGCGTACAAATTCTTCATTGGTATTAATTATTGTAACATAAGCAATACCGTTAATATTTTTAGCTATACAGTCACTTAAGTAACAGCCAGGCACTATTTCTTGCTTTTCAATATACCCTTCTATTAAATCATTTTTTACAGGTATTTTTATAATAGATTCACTTCTTGCTGGTAGGTATGCTCTATATTCAGTATCAAAATAAAGACAACTTTTTACCTCGTCATTATAGATTTTTTCGTTCATATAATCAATAAGAAAATAATTATTTTTTAAAAAATCATTTCCCAGGATACCATCCAACTGAATGATGATATCAGGAAATACGTGGAAATTGTGGTTAAATTCATAGTTTGATCCAACTGAAGGATAAAACATAGAGTTAAGTGCCACTTTTCCCTGACTCTCAATATTATTCTCTTCAATACCATTAATTTTTTTTATTTGTTTCGTCCATGCAATTACCTAAATTATTTTTCAGAATAGAAATTTCTGAACCTGTATCTAATAAGAGAGATAGTATTTGATTGTTACTAATTTTTATTTTTATATATGGCCTTAAAGTGGATATATCTGGTTTTCCTCCAGATCTTTCATTTGGATTGATTAAATGGGATTTACCCGAAATGGATTTTTCTGTCTTGGCCCTGAATTTATTGGCTGCTTCCCGTTTTTTGGAGCTGGATAGTTATTTTTATTTTTCAAAAAACACCTTTCGATGGTGAGTCCTTTTTTATTACAAAAGCTACAACAATTTAAATTTTGTTTATTGTCTTTGTAGTAACATTTATCACTTGAGTGCCCCTGTTTTTTGCAATAATTGCAATAAGGTTGCGTTTTATGTGTCGTTGGTTGGACATTATAATTATTAGGTTTATAATTATTTGAATATCTTCTTAGGTTGAGGGCTATTTCCTCATCGTGTGCAAGACGACTTGCTTCAGTTAGGGTTCTTGGATTTCGTATCCTCAATAACTGTCCGTACTCTACTGAACAATTGTTGATAAAAGCCGTAAGGCCCATTCTTTTTATCAAGTCACTTTGAGATTGGTCGATTTTACATTCGTTTTCGAAAGCAAGCGTTGTAAGTAACTTTTGTATTTTTTCCTCTATTCTTTGAGTGAAAGTAGATATGTTTTCGTTTCTGAATTGCCTACAATTTTGCAATTCAATTTGGATTTGGGCAAAAGATTTTCTTTCACCGAATGTTTCAATTAATTTTTTCTTTAAACTATCCCAATTGGAATAGTTGACCGTTAAGGTCACATTTTTAGCGGGACCTTTTAGACCGGCCTTTATAAATGGCATAAGTATCGGTACTTGCTCAGGCTTGGCAAGTCCAATCGCCTCATTGACACCGTCAATAAATCCGCTTAGTTTATTAAACGAGCCATCGAACTCAGGTATTAATTTAATCAATAGATTAATATCTAAAGATATACTTGTATCTTCGTTAGGCATTTTATATTTCACAAAAAATAATATTTTTAAATTGAATACTGAATAATAATACTTAATGCTTATGATACCAAAAATATATTAATATTTAATAATGTAATAAAAATTTCTTACAACAATAAGATTATCAGCATCATGGATGGTGTATCCCGGCTGGTTGGATGAAATGATTATAGTTGCTGGAGTGGCTGTTGTTTTTAGTTTATCACACGTATTAATTCCTTGTGTTGAATGTATGTAGTATGTATCATGTGATTTTTTAGCTGGTTTGGTTTTGGCAACACTGGTTTTGCCAGCTGACGTGTGTTTAGTACCTTGTGTCACTGTCAAACAGCTTCAGTTTGGTTTGCAATTTAACCATGGATCGTCTTACAAATTATTGAATTTTACTATCAAAATTCGTGCTCGGTTCGAAATGTTCATCGCGCGCTGCTTCCATTTTATGATCGGCATTCTCGACCTTCTGAGCAGTCTATTCGGAAGATTGTGACCAAATTTCGCACCAAATTTACTTTGTTGGACATTAAAACACCAACACGTTTACGTACTGTGCGTAGTGAACAAAATATTGCGGCCGTATCAGCTAGTGTGACAGAAGACCGCGAAATGTCGATTCGGCGCCGTTCCCAGCAGTTAGGCCTTTGTTACAGCACTACGTGGAAAATTTTGCGGAAGGATTTGGGCGTAAAGCCTTTTAAGATACAGCTGGTGCAAGAACTAAAGCCAGCCGACCTACCACAACGCCGAATTTATGGTGAATGGGCTCTTGGAAAGCTGGCCGAGGATCCGCTTTTTTATCGAAAAATTGTGTTCAGCGATGAGGCTCATTTTTGGTTGAATGGGTACGTAAATAAGCAAAATTGCCGCATTTGGAGTGAAGATCAGCCAGAAGCATTGCAACAGCTACCAATGCATCCCGAAAAAGCCACTGTTTGGTGCGGTTTATGGGCCGGCGGCATTATTGGGCCATATTTCTTCAAAGATGATGCGAATCGCAGCGTTACTGCCAATGGTGAACGCTACCGAGCGATGATAACAAACTTTTTTTTGCCCGAAATGGAAGTTCTTGACTTGCATGATATGTGGTTTCAACAAGACGGTGCCACATGCCACACAGCACGCGAAACAATGGCGCAATTGCGAGGCGAGTTTGGTGGACAGTTAATTTCACGTTTCGGGCCGGTCAATTGGCCGCCTAGATCGTGCGATTTGACACCATTAGATTATTTTTTGTGGGGGTATGTCAAGGCTAATGTCTATAGGGACAAGCCCGCTTCGATTGACGCACTGGAAGCCAACATCCATGCATTCATTCGTGAGATACCGGCCGATATGTGTGAAAGAGTATCCCAAAATTGGACTCAGCGGATGGGATACCTGAAACGCAGCCGCGGTCAACATTTGCATGAAATTATCTTTAAACATTAAATTGCAAGGTTCAAACTATCGATTCAAATAAATATTTCATTCATTTTTTCGAATTTTTTGTGTTTTTTTTTTTTAAAGAGTTCTAAACCTTTTAAAAAATCACCCATTATAATTGAAAGTTTATTTGAATATTAAATTAGAGTTTCTTTTATTTGCACTTATTTGTGTGTGTGTTTTTATTTGCACTTGAGGAGAGTAATTATAATTACACACTAAGTTGTGGGTACTTATATTTTCAATTGGAATTTTCGTTTTATGTTTTAGATTGTTATGGTTGGGTTTTTTTTTTGTTTTATTTCATAGCGCACAGTGAAACCAGTTAATGAACACAATTTTTTTTTTTTTTTTTTTTTTTTTTTTTGCGGCCCAGAATCACAGTTCTTATTCAAAAATAAAATACCTAACTTTGAAAACAATGTATCACAAATTGATTTTTCTCAATTAAAAGCCTTTTTGATTATGTACCGAAATCCCACTTCTGACACCAATTGATAAATTCACAATTTTATATTTTGTGAATTACTATGCAAAAAATAAAGAATTAATAAAGACACAATAAATTTTCTTTTCAGGCATCAAAACTATCATCATTGTCGGCTCGACAACCGGGGTCCGGTCCTGGCCTCCTTCAACAAGTCTCTCCACCCATCCCGGTCTCGAGCCGCCGCCATCCAGTTGCGCACCCCAAGGCTCCGGGCGTCCTGGTCTACGCCATCTCTCCAGCGCAAGCATGGTCTACCACGCTGTCGTCTACCATAGAATGTACCACAAAGAAAATTCCGAGCAGGTTCCTCTTCGCTCATGCGAGCTAGGTGCCCTGCCCACCGGAGTCTACCGAGCTTAATTTTTGTCACGGCTTGTTGTTGGTCTCGTAATTCTTCTAGTTTTACGGAACAGGGAATTAACCTGTTGCCAACCTGTGGAACCAGCCTGATCATATTAGCCAAACCTTTTTAAAGGCTTGTTTCTAGCGGCCGCCGCGAAGATGCTATGATCACACTTCCACCAGTCCGAATAGTTACGGCACGTGCATGTTTTCGTATGCTTCATGTTATTCCCCCTATTCGGCTGATGGCTGACCGCCAACAAAACTATGATGCATTTATTTTGAATTCTAATGATGGACTGACTTTTTTTTGAATCGATGAATCGGAAGGTTGGTTGTTTGGATGATTGGATGGATGGAATCATGGATTGCGTGGGTTTTTATGTGTGCGATGCACTTTTGTGTGGCATAAATATCCATAGGATGAAGATATCAAATTATCTTCATGGGTGGTTGGTATAAACAGAACAATTGTGCGCGATGGCATAAATATGCTAAGGATAAAGATATTAAATATCTGCATGGGTGGTTTTTGGGTTATAGGTATGTAACAGTACTAACATTTTCGCAAAAAAAAAAAAAAAACAATTGCCAAATGACAATACAAATACAAATCAAAGAAGAATAGAAGATACTATAAAAACAGTTCTAAACAAAAAAAAGTCAAAGAGTACAAGATAACAAGACAATCAAAGTCAAAGTAAAAGATACAATTCTAAAAGGTACCCGCACCATCAAAAATGATCATGGAATTACCAGTCAGACTAGAAGAAGACACGGTTTGTATATCCAAAGAAATCCAAAAAGATTATTCCTGGGAAACTGTTTATTACCAGCAAGAGAGGAGAGAGTGCTAGTACCAATAATAAATACACACTCACATAATGTAACCGCCAACAAAATTTGTTTGAGAATAAGAGGTTTAAATCAATACACAATTTTTGACTTAGAATCAAAAAATAATCCAAAAACAGAAACACAAAAGAAGTGTTACCATACAAACGTTTCTCAAAGAAACGAAAGACTACATAAATTAAAGGATCAACTTAAATTATACGAATCTGTAAACGACGAAGAAAGACGTTCAATCCTCAACTTATGTATACAATATAATGACATATTCTTTCTACCTGGATGCACACTCACACACACCACCGGAAAAGCAACGTGATATTATAAATAAACAGTTGGCCGAAATGATCGATAACGACATCGTCCAACCGAGCAAAAGTCCATGGAATTCTCCACTCTTAGTAGTATCAAAAAAGGCTGGGCCAAACGGTGAAGTACGATGGAGGGTAGTAGTGGATTTTCATAAGATAAGGATATCTTGGACCAATTAGGACAAGCACGATACTTCACTACATTGGATCTAGCAAGTGGCTATCACCAAGTATTAGTACATCCTAAGGATCGAGCCAAGACTGCGTTCAGTTTTCAGTACATTACGAATTCAAACGGATGCCATTTGGATTAATGGTTAATGAATTACATTCTGACCGGCCTCCAAGGTTTGGTGAAACTCTCGAAGATCACAACAGAAAACTTAAACTAGTTTTTGACAGGTTAAGCGGACATAACTTAAAGGTACAGTTGGAAAAATGCCAATTCTTACAAAAGGAAGTGGTATACTTATATAGTTATATCAAGAGAGGTTAACGCGTCCGTTGTTTAAGTAAGACTGGTGTTTATTCAAGTATATAATAGAATGTGTTTGGATATACAGAATATACAATTATGATTGATGAGAAATGACAGCATAAGAAACAGGGTGTTCGTAATATATAACATCCCCCATTTATTTTTCAAATTTCATTTCAAAGGAAAAAATACTTAAATTGTTTTCAATTTTTGATTTTTGATTTCAATTCATATAAAGTTCAATTCATTAAAGTTTAGTTTTTTTTTTTTTAAGTTAATTCAAAAATTTAAATAGAATATTCAATTCATCGTTTAGTTATACTTTTACAAAAAGTTCTTACTCATACAATATTATGTACATGATTCATCATACAGGTTGATGTTTGATAACAGGTTTCACGATGCGACCGTATCGTGTTTTGTATGTTGAGGCCGTGACATCATTTTTTATATTCATATTTATATTCATATCTGTGGATCGATGATCACATGACTCTTTTCCCCTGAATTTTCAGTAGCTGCCTCATTTGGTGTTTGAATGTACGGATTAACTGCAATACTTTTTTCTGAAAATATATGAGCATTAGTTTTATTTAAATGAAGTGAATTTCGACGAATGGTTTTTCCATCATCGGTACGGATAATGTATGAACGAGGTGTGATTGGATTTCTCCAGAAGTCCAGTTGCGTACGCCTTTTTGAATGCATACTCTATCTCCTGCATTAAAAGATTGTGCAAGCTTTGAATTGGCATTGGCATAATGTTTACCGATGAGTCGAGGCTGCGACATAATTTCCTTGACGTTCTTAACTATATTAGGTTTAAGTTGATTTTTTGATAGTGGTAAGGCTGATCGTGTAGATCGGCTCATTAACCGTTGATTTGGCGACAGCATTTCACTATCCCTTGGTGCATTCCTCCAGTTCAGTAAGGCCAAATCCACATCCGCTTTTTGCTTCTTGAACATATCTCTCAGCGAGACTGTTTGAACGAGGATAGAAACTGCACAAAATCTTTGAACTCTCTCGCCGAAAATTGGGGCCTATTTTTCGAGTTTCATTGGAATACCAAAAGTTCGAAACCAGAGTTTAAGTAATCGAATGACTTCAGTTGATTTTGACTTTTTTAAACGATGGAAATCAAAAAAACTTGGATAACTGTCAACAGCAAGCAAGTATTCGCTACCTTTAAACGTGAAAATGTCTGTCGCTACGATTTCCCATGGAAGTTCTGAAACCACTTTCGCGATGAGCGGCTCCTTTGCTTTAGATTATTTGTTGGCTTGACAAATACTGCGATTCTTTATGAAGTTCGTTACGTCATCTGCCATCCCTAGCTAGAAAAGAGCACCTCTTGAACGACTGAGAGACCTCTGTATACCTTGATGCCTAGCATGAATTTTTTTATCATGGAATTTTTCATAGTCGTTGGTACAACTACCTTCTCACCCTTCATCAAGATATCTTTATCGAGTCCAAGTTCATCCCTAAATGTCCAAAATTTCTTTTCCGTATCTGAAACCTTAAACGTTTCTTATAACCTCTTTTAAGCACTCGTCATGTTTAGTCTCCACTGCCAAAACAATTCGTGTTTGATCAGATACCTGAACTAAGCAGTTGATTTGTATTTCACGCTCAAAATTGGTCTCTTGCTTCGATGTTGATGCGGCACAGTCGCGACTAAGCGCGTCAGCTAGAGCTATTTCCTTTCCCTTTTTATAAGTAACGTTCGGTGCATAGGGCATCACTTCAAATAATATTCTTTGTAATCTATTTGGTGCGCAATGTAGTGGCTTTTTGAATATGGCCTCTAGGGGTTTGTGGGCGGTTTCCACTAGCAGACAATTCCCGAAAACATATTCCTGAAATCTTTTCACGCGAACTGGATGGCTAGTGCTTCTTTCTCTATCTGGGGATAGTTCTGTTAACTTGCTGATAGAGCTTTTGATGCATATGCAATCGGCTGATCTTTTTGCATCAGCACCGCACCCAAGCTATGCTTACTTGCATCTACTTGTAGTTTGACATACAAATTTGCATCATAGTAACGTAAAACTGGTGGGGTCGATAGACTTTCTTTGAGTGCTTTGAATGATTTATCGTGATGCTGATTCCAATCCCATGGTATATCTTTTTTAATCAAGTCTCTTAAAGCTTGTGTGTTTTTAGATACATTTTCTACACATTTTCCAAGACACGTGACCATTCCTAGAAACCTTTGAAGCTCTAGTACATTAGTTGGTTTCTTTATTCTTTGTATCGCTTCTACTTTTTCTTGGTCTACCTGAATGCCACTCGACGTCAAAATATGCCCAAGGAATCTTATGGACATGGAACTGAAAATACATTTCTCCTTATTTAGTTTCAAACCCGTAGCTGATAACTTAGATATGACTCTTTCTGTTAACAACTGAAGCTCTTTTTTTGAGGATGCATGAATCAGTATATCATCTATAGATACCTCAACGTTTTCATCATCTTCTAACAGACGAGGAATTATATCTTGAAAAACCTATGATGCCGATGCAAGGCCAAAAGGAAGGCAAGTGTAACAAAAACGACCCCATGGCGTTGGCATCGTTAGTAATTTCTGAGAGCGTTTTGATAGTTTCACCTGCCAGAAACCCTTCTTTCAATCTAACAACGTGAAATATTTTGACTCTCTAATTCGGCTGGCTATCTCTTCAAGCGTTCTTAAGAGATGATATCTTCAAATTATATTTTTATTAATATCGGAAGGATCTATACAAACACGCAGTTTGCCATTCTTCTTTGCAACAACCATGGGAGATACCGCTTCAGTAGCCTCTTTTGTTTTGACTAAAACTCCTAGTTTTATCATTTTGTTTATTTCATTTTTCACAGTCTCTCTCAAGGCATGTGGAATCTTAATAGATAGATGAATACGCAAAACCGGATTTTCTACCAAATCTATGTCATAGATAAAATCTTTCACGCAGCCCAAACCATCGAAAATGGAGTCGTCGATATCAATTTCGTTCAAACGTAATACTAGGTTGAGAATTTCGCAAGCTTTTTTGCCTAACATCGGGTATACTTTTTCTACCACGACCTTGAAATTAATTTTTGCATCTTGCTTGCGCACCTTGCATAAAGCATTTACTTCGCCTATAACTTCAACTTTGTTATTGGCAAATCCTGCTAAGTTTAGTTTGCGAAGGAAATAATTTAAGTTCTAATCTGCTTACAATGCTTTCTGGAAGAACGTTGCTCCAGTATCCAACTTCATTTTGATTTTGTTCCTCATGACTGAAACCTCTTCTAGCCAATTCTCTTTCTCATCATCATCAACGTTACTTACTGCGTCTATATGTAGCAAATCACCGCTTCTTATACTTTCGTTTTCTTCTAAAGCATTTACGGTATTAACGTGTGTAATCTTTTTATGACGACAGCATTTCGCATAACGACTCTTTTTTTTACATTGTCCGCAAACTGCATTATATGCTTTACTTTATTGCCTCCCATGACTCGTCTACTCCCCCCACCCTCATGAGACTTCTTACCATGACGTATGACGTTAACTTCTTGCTCTTTATGTATTTGTTTGATCTGCTTTGTTGCAATTTCACTAGCCTTACAAATTTTAATTGCCTGATCTAATGTTAATTTTTCTTCTGATAATAATTTTTCCCTGACTACATCGGAAAGTAACCCAATAACGATTTTGTCACGTACTAAATCATCTCATAGGCTGCCAAACTCGCATTTTTGTGCCTGGTTTTTAATCTAGGTAAAAAAAAATCATCAAACTGTTATTGGGTTATTTTGTTGAAGGCATACTTTCGAAGGTAACACTGATTTTTGGATCAAAAACGGCTGCAAACTTAGATTGAATGATGCTCACCTTATTTTTTTCTGCATCAGTCAATCCAAATGAATTCAAGATTTCCGTTGTATCAGGTCCGATAGCCTACATGAATTAAGCCACTTGCTGTGCTGCAGACTTTTTATCTAGCTCCATAGCTACTGAGTACCATTTATAACGTTGTAGCCAGTTTTTCGATTTAGACTACATATTAGAGTCACTCAGTTCTAAATAACCAGGTGGTTTTATGCAACTACTACCGCGACTTTCATTTCTGTTCGCATTCGTATCAAGCGAGAGATCAGGAATTTTACTTACTTAACGATTTTTAATAAATTTTAATGAATTTTTTTTAGCTTATGGTATAATGTCTTTCAGTTTACTATATATATATATATATATATTTTTTTTTAAAGTTAGGCATGGGCTATTCTGACACCATGTTATATAGTTATATCAAGGGAGGTTAAGACGTCCGTTGTTTAAGTAAGACTGGTGTTTATTCAAGTATATAATAAAATGTGTTTTATTATCCTATACAGAATATACAATTATGATTTATGAGACATGAGACATGAGAGCATAAGAAAGAGGGTGTTCGTAATACATAACAGGTCATAAGTGCTCTGCGGAAGGCGCACATCCAGATCCCAGTAAAACCAGCTGTGTACAGAACTTCCCAACACCAAAAACCATACGTCAAGTACAGTCCTTTTTAGGACTTGCCAACTATTACCGCAAATTCATCCCAAATTTCTCAAAAATACTAAGACCTTTAACAAACCTATTACGAAAAGACGTTAAATTTACTTGGACCGACAAGTGTAAAGAAGCCTTACAAAGAATCAAAGATCTCTTGGTGTTGGATGCTGCCTTTATCAGAACCTAAACTTACGTGACCGAATGTTGCCATCGCAAAACTCTGAATTGAATATAATACCCAAAGTTATATGAAGGGCAAATAAGAGCTTACTGGCAATTTACCACCCAAGCGACATAGTTGTTTTATTTTTCAAGATTGTATTAGCAAGTTTTTTTTTTTGAGTTATTTTACCTTTTACATCGATGAACATTTTGGTCCTTCGAGAACCTACTTTAAAAGAACCACCCAGTTTAATTATTTGATTAATAATTTTCAATTAAATAAAAAGAGTGTGTGCCGACATTTTGTCGTTTTTTTTTTGTTAGATTTATTAAAAAAAAAAAAAAAACATAAAATTTGAATTTAAAATCCAAATTTAAAAACAAAATTTCCAACAATTTATAAATTTAAAAACACAATAATAGAAAAATAGTACATATTTAAATGTTTACAAATAATTCAATTGAAATTGAGCGCCATCATCGTCGCCATCACCATAGTCATCGCCATCACCATCGTCATCGCCATCACCATTGTCATCGTCATCGCCATCACCATTGTCATCGTCATCGCCATCCTCATCATCATCCACCGAAGTTCATCAGTCGACAGTACAAGCGTCCAGCCAGGAGAAAGTAGCCATCCAGTATCAACCCTGAAATTAAAAGAAAAGCAATCGCAGTGAGTTAAATTTACTTACATACTTTATACTTTATATATATTATATTAATAAAAAATAAAAAAAAAAAATAAAATGAATGCAGTTGAAAAATAAAGATTTTGAAAAATACAGGTACTCAGATATCGAAAGATTATGAGAACTTCAAGAAGACAGTTTCTGCAGCTCGTAGGACAAAAAATTATGTCTCTACGCGGCTTGAAACGCTAGGTAGCAATTGGCAAACTAATGTTGATCAACATCAAATCGCTATTTGCTGCGATGAAGAGTTACCTTCCACGGAAGAGGCAAGGGAAATATATACAATTTACAAATCTTTGTTGTTAGATGAGATAGACAAGTTTGCAGCAGCAGAAGCAGCAGCAAAAGAAACATTGACTTCTACGGCTTTGGAGCACGATATTCGTTTGCCAAAAATTCACCCACCGACATTCACGGGAGAATATCAGAATTGGCATTCTTTCCATGACCAGTTTGTTTCACTGGTTCATAACAATGATTCACTTACGAAAATCGAAAAATTACATTATTTAAAGTCAAGTTGTAAAGAAAGTGCAGGCATCTTACTGGAACACATCAGTGCAGATGATGCCAGTTATGATAAAGCTTGGGAACTTTTAACATCGAGGTACGATTTCAAAAGAATTCTCGTTAACAACGAACTAAAGTTGTTTAACGAATTGCTAAGGGCATTCGCGAATTATTGGGTAATTCAACAAATCTTACACGCCCTAAAAAAACTTACAATTGCCTGTCCATCATTGGGACGCAATTATAATATTTTTGTATGAAGGTTTTTATAATACAAATTCTATATACTACTGAAATACATCAGCCAAGTAGAAGACTTAGCACTATTTAATTGGACTTGTTGAATTATTGATTCAAAATAGCTTTTATCGGCCTTTAGTCCATAAAAATTGGCGTTTCGTCCCGGCGATCTCACTTGGACTCATCAGTTGACTAGTGAGTGCCTTGTCAATACGCAATTTTTATTAAGTTCAGTTCAACTTACATGAACTTTTTGACAAAAATCCAATGTGAACTATATCCAACAAGATTAAAATTCTTAATCATTAAGCTGGAAATTTTGCCCAGGGCCAGGCTTTGTTTTTATATGAAGGTTTTTATAATACAAATTCTATATACTACTGAAATACATCAGCCAAGTAGAAGACTTAGCACTATTTAATTGGACTTGTTGAATTATTGATTCAAAATAGCTTTTATCGGCCTTTAGTCCATAAAAATTGGCGTTTCGTCCCGGCGATCTCACTTGGACTCATCAGTTGACTAGTGAGTGCCTTGTCAATACGCAATTTTTATTAAGTTCAGTTCAACTTACATGAACTTTTTGACAAAAATCCAATGTGAACTATATCCAACAAGATTAAAATTCTTAATCATTAAGCTGGAAATTTTGCCCAGGGCCAGGCTTTGTTTTTATATGAAGGTTTTTATAATACAAATTCTATATACTACTGAAATACATCAGCCAAGTAGAAGACTTAGCACTATTTAATTGGACTTGTTGAATTATTGATTCAAAATAGCTTTTATCGGCCTTTAGTCCATAAAAATTGGCGTTTCGTCCCGGCGATCTCACTTGGACTCATCAGTTGACTAGTGAGTGCCTTGTCAATACGCAATTTTTATTAAGTTCAGTTCAACTTACATGAACTTTTTGACAAAAATCCAATGTGAACTATATCCAACAAGATTAAAATTCTTAATCATTAAGCTGGAAATTTTGCCCAGGGCCAGGCTTTGTTTTTATATGAAGGTTTTTATAATACAAATTCTATATACCACTGAAATACATCAGCCAAGTAGAAGACTTAGCACTATTTAATTGGACTTGTTGAATTATTGATTCAAAATAGCTTTTATCGGCCTTTAGTCCATAAAAATTGGCGTTTCGTCCCGGCGATCTCACTTGGACTCATCAGTTGACTAGTGAGTGCCTTGTCAATACGCAATTTTTATTAAGTTCAGTTCAACTTACATGAACTTTTTGACAAAAATCCAATGTGAAATATATCCAACAAGATTAAAATTCTTAATCATTAAGCTGGAAATTTTGCCCAGGGCCAGGCTTTGTTTTTATATGAAGGTTTTTATAATACAAATTCTATATACTACTGAAATGAACTTAATAAAAATTGCGTATTGACAAGGCACTCACTAGTCAACTGATGAGTCCAAGTGAGATCGCCGGGACGAAACGCCAATTTTTATGGACTAAAGGCCGATAAAAGCTATTTTGAATCAATAATTCAACAAGTCCAATTAAATAGTGCTAAGTCTTCTACTTGGCTGATGTATTTCAGTAGTATATAGAATTTGTATTATAAAAACCTTCATATAAAAACAAAGCCTGGCCCTGGGCAAAATTTCCAGCTTAATGATTAAGAATTTTAATCTTGTTGGATATAGTTCACATTGGATTTTTGTCAAAAAGTTCATGTAAGTTGAACTGAACTTAATAAAAATTGCGTATTGACAAGGCACTCACTAGTCAACTGATGAGTCCAAGTGAGATCGCCGGGACGAAACGCCAATTTTTATGGACTAAAGGCCGATAAAAGCTATTTTGAATCAATAATTCAACAAGTCCAATTAAATAGTGCTAAGTCTTCTACTTGGCTGATGTATTTCAGTAGTATATAGAATTTGTATTATAAAAACCTTCATATAAAAACAAAGCCTGGCCCTGGGCAAAATTTCCAGCTTAATGATTAAGAATTTTAATCTTGTTGGATATAGTTCACATTGGATTTTTGTCAAAAAGTTCATGTAAGTTGAACTGAACTTAATAAAAATTGCGTATTGACAAGGCACTCACTAGTCAACTGATGAGTCCAAGTGAGATCGCCGGGACGAAACGCCAATTTTTATGGACTAAAGGCCGATAAAAGCTATTTTGAATCAATAATTCAACAAGTCCAATTAAATAGTGCTAAGTCTTCTACTTGGCTGATGTATTTCAGTAGTATATAGAATTTGTATTATAAAAACCTTCATATAAAAACAAAGCCTGGCCCTGGGCAAAATTTCCAGCTTAATGATTAAGAATTTTAATCTTGTTGGATATAGTTCACATTGGATTTTTGTCAAAAAGTTCATGTAAGTTGAACTGAACTTAATAAAAATTGCGTATTGACAAGGCACTCACTAGTCAACTGATGAGTCCAAGTGAGATCGCCGGGACGAAACGCCAATTTTTATGGACTAAAGGCCGATAAAAGCTATTTTGAATCAATAATTCAACAAGTCCAATTAAATAGTGCTAAGTCTTCTACTTGGCTGATGTATTTCAGTAGTATATAGAATTTGTATTATAAAAACCTTCATATAAAAACAAAGCCTGGCCCTGGGCAAAATTTCCAGCTTAATGATTAAGAATTTTAATCTTGTTGGATATAGTTCACATTGGATTTTTGTCAAAAAGTTCATGTAAGTTGAACTGAACTTAATAAAAATTGCGTATTGACAAGGCACTCACTAGTCAACTGATGAGTCCAAGTGAGATCGCCGGGACGAAACGCCAATTTTTATGGACTAAAGGCCGATAAAAGCTATTTTGAATCAATAATTCAACAAGTCCAATTAAATAGTGCTAAGTCTTCTACTTGGCTGATGTATTTCAGTAGTATATAGAATTTGTATTATAAAAACCTTCATATAAAAACAAAGCCTGGCCCTGGGCAAAATTTCCAGCTTAATGATTAAGAATTTTAATCTTGTTGGATATAGTTCACATTGGATTTTTGTCAAAAAGTTCATGTAAGTTGAACTGAACTTAATAAAAATTGCGTATTGACAAGGCACTCACTAGTCAACTGATGAGTCCAAGTGAGATCGCCGGGACGAAACGCCAATTTTTATGGACTAAAGGCCGATAAAAGCTATTTTGAATCAATAATTCAACAAGTCCAATTAAATAGTGCTAAGTCTTCTACTTGGCTGATGTATTTCAGTAGTATATAGAATTTGTATTATAAAAACCTTCATATAAAAACAAAGCCTGGCCCTGGGCAAAATTTCCAGCTTAATGATTAAGAATTTTAATCTTGTTGGATATAGTTCACATTGGATTTTTGTCAAAAAGTTCATGTAAGTTGAACTGAACTTAATAAAAATTGCGTATTGACAAGGCACTCACTAGTCAACTGATGAGTCCAAGTGAGATCGCCGGGACGAAACGCCAATTTTTATGGACTAAAGGCCGATAAAAGCTATTTTGAATCTATAATATTTTTGATTTTGTAAAAGCTACCAGCTACGGTGCAATCGAAATGGGAAACAACTCTTCGAAACAAAAAAGAGATCCCTACGTTTAAAGAGTTCTCTGACTTTTTGGAAACAAGATTTCGAACTTTAGAAATGATGGGCCAACAGCATCAAGCAAATTCAACATCAACACACAAAAAGCAACCAAAAATGTTTTTCTTCTCAATACTGATTCGAGAGAGAGTTTTGCGTGTAAAGTGTGCCAGAAAGGTGCACATTCCTTACGAACGTGCTCGAAATTTTTAAAAATGGATGTAAGTGCTAGACAACGAGTTGTTAGACAATTTGGCAAATGTTTTAATTGTTTAGCATACAGTCACCGAACAATTAATTGCCAAAGCAACAAAGTCATGTCATTTTTGCCAGAGAAAACACAATTCACTCCTACATTTTTCCAACACTTCAAATTTTAACAACACATATCTGCAGCCACACTTACAATAAAACACTTTTCCAAATTCATACAATCAACAATCATTCTCTCAAGGTAATCAAAACCAATTTCAACCCAACACAAATAATAATACATTTTCAAATAATCCTCGCTCACAAGTACAGTCAAACTCACTCACTCACACTCAACAGAATAATAATAAGAACACATTCTCTCCATTCACTCACCCAAATACATATACCCAGAATCCAAATCGCTCACAAACACATCATGTAGCAACGGAATTTAATCCAAATGCTCCAAATTTTCAACCTTACGATATACCGTCCTCAACATCGTCAAACTGTTTTCATCTAAATGAATTAAGAACAACTCAAGTTTTACTTGCAACAGCGATTATAAAAGTCAAATCAGCCCAAGGAGACTTTGTTAAGTTAAGAGCTTTGATTGATCCTGGATCTCAAGCTACTTTTATAACTGAATCGGCAGCTCAACTTTTGGGTTTAAAAAAGAGTCCAACTTCCTTTGACGTTTCGGTCTTAGGACAAAAGAAAACCAGCTCTTGTCAACACTTTGTAGAGCTGAATCTGAGTTCTATTTATTCAGATTTTGCTACGTCGACAAGAGGTTACATATACAAAACCCTTACAGGGCTTTTACCAAAAGAAGAAGTATTTGCTAGCAGATGGAAGCACCTACAAGGACTGAAATTAGCCGACCCAACATTTAATCACCCTGGCAACATCGACATTTTGTTAGGGAATGACATTTATTGCGAAATAATATTAGATGAAGTAATTCGAGATGAAGAACAAATCGCTCCAATAGCACAAAAAACAAGATTTTGTTGGATCATTTTGGGGAAGGTTCCTTTTGAAAGGCGTTTTTCTCATCAAGTCTACACACAGCTTGTAGACATCGACACACAAATGCGTGCATTTTGGGAAATTGAAGAAACTCCCCATGAAAAAACTGAAGATGAGGAAGATATCGCGTGCGAAAACCATTTTCTACAAAACATCAAGCGGGTGCCGGGAGGGCGCTTTGAAGCCTCACTACCCTTCAAAGAACTTCATCGACCAAAACTTATAACAACAAAACAAAAGGCTTTAATGATGTTTTATAAACAAGAAAAGAAGTTATTAAACAACCCAACACTACACAAAGAATATAATGACTGCCTAAAAGAATATCTTCTACTCAACCAAATGGAAGAAGTAGATATCAACCTAGATAACAAATTTAACTCACCATTTCACTATGTTGTACCTCATCATGCCGTTACCAAAGAGTCCAGTACAACAACGAAGTTACGTGTTGTTTTTAATGCTGCATTTCAAACTGCGGACGGCAGTTCTTTGAATGACCATTTGATGACTGGGCCTAAGACCCAAACAGATATTTTAGCAATTGTTTTAAGGTGGAGAACACACAAAATTACCTTCACATCCGATATAGAGAAGATGTACCGGCAGATCCAAGTTCATCCAGATGACGCGTACTACCAATTACTTTTTTGGCGTGAAAGTTCAACAATGCCAGTAAAACTTTATAAAGTGAAAGTTCTGATGTTCGGTACTGCCCCAGCTCCATATTTGGCAATCGAACTTTAAAGAAACTTGCTTCAGATGAAGAACTGTCATATCCATTAGCCACTCAAATGATTCGGGAAGATATGTACATCGATGACTTGGTATCAGGTCCAGATTCAGTAGAAGTAGCGAAAGAAAAGTATCACCAAATCTCCAAGCTTTTATCATCTGCTGGATTTTATCTTCGCAAATGGATGAGTAATAATGAAGAGTTTCTTGATTCAATACCACAGGCAGATCGGGAAACAAATGTGTCACTGACATTTGGATCTTTGGATCATGCTAAAACCCTTGGAAGCAGTTGGTTCCCTTCTACCGATTCCTTCTCATTTCAAGGAATCACCATCGATAATATCGTTTCAAAAAGAATAATTCTTTCAACAATTGCTCGTCTCTTTGATCCGCTTGGATGGATAGCACCCTGCACCCTGCGAAGATCATAATGCAGCAACTGTGGTTGAAAGGTCGTTCATGGAACGAAACCATTCCAGTGGAATTACATCATGAATGGCTCTCCTTTCAAGAAGAGTTAGATGTCCTAGAAAACATCCGTCTTCCTAGATGGGTTAACACAGAGGATGGTGCTCAACAACTCGAACTCCATGGATTCAGTGATGCATCTACCAAGGCAAATGGAGCCGTAGTATATCTTCGAGTCTTAGATAACAACAACTGTATTCACACCCATTTACTCATATCTAAATCTAAAGTCGCTCCAGTCAGAACTATCTCTTTACCAAGATTGGAACTTTGCGGAGCAGTGATGTTGGCAAACCTGCTCAGCTATACAAAATCAGTCCTTCCGTTTAAAAATATATCAGTTTTTGCTTGGACTGATTCCACAATCACCCTTTGTTGGATTTCTGGATTGCCGTCAAAATGGAAGACGTTTATCGCAAATCGAGTTACCGAAATCCAACGGCTGACGAATGTAAGCATGTGGAATCACATTCCAAGCAAGTTGAACCCAGCGGATCTTGCATCCCATGTTGTCCTTCCACCTAAGCTGAAAAATTATGTTCTTTGGTGGAACGGACCGCCCTTTCTTCAAGAGATATGGGATTTTTCAATACCAGAACAAGCTACCCAATGTGAAACAGATGAAGAAAAACGAGAAATCAAAACTCATATCGCAATCGCAGATAACGATAGAATTTTAGATGTGGTTTGTAAGCAATCCAAACTCACAAAAGCGTTACGAATTATAGCCATTGTTAACAGATTTATCTATAATGTTAGAAAAGATGAATCGTATCGAAGAAATTCGGTTCGGACACCCATAGAACTCGATATTACTATGTGTATAGCTATCAAAAGTGTTCAAAAACTCATGTTTCATGATGTCATAAATGAACTGCAGAAAACTAAAAGAACTAAGCTCAATAAGTCCCTCAATCTTTTTATTGATGGATGTGGAATATTAAGAATTGGAGGTAGACTTCAAAATGCCACCCTAACTTATGATCAAAAGCATCCAATTGTGTTGAAGCCAGATCACAATTTCTCCAGGCTAATAATTGAAGATGCCCATGAGAAAACACTACATGGTGGAATTCAAAAAGTAATTGCTTATATTCGAAATCGTTTTTGGATCTTCAACATGAAGAGGACTGTTAAAAAATACCTCAATAGATTTTTAGATGTTTTAGGAATAAACCTAGGCCATTGCAACAAAAGATGGGAAGCCTGCCAGCACCAAGAGTTAATGTTTCTCGACCGTTTACACACACTGGTGTCGACTTCGCCGGACCAATAGAAGTTAAGGCCTGTAAAGGACGAGGTGCTAAAAAATTCAAAGGCTATTTCGCCATTTTTATTTGCCTTTCAACAAAGGCAATTCATCTTGAGGCTTTTACAGATTTGACGACACAAGCCTTTATTGCCGCGTTCCGACGATTTACATCTCGCAGAGGTATATGTGCAAACATATATAGTGATTGAGGGGCCAATTTTAAGGGTGCTAATGTAGAACTCCAAAAAATTATAAATGCTGCTAAGCTCAACTACACCGATATTGCTGATTCACTGAGTATATTGGGTACCAATTGGAATTTCATTCCTCCCGCTTCTCCTCACTTCGGAGGCTTATGGGAAGCGGGGGTGAAATCAGTTAAATACCATTTGCGCCGTGTTGCCCGAAACCAAGCCCTGACGTTCGAGGAGCTCAGTACGCTTCCAGCGCAAATAGAAACTTGCCTTAACTCGAGACCCCTATGTCCGGTGACAGATAGCTTGGAAGATTTCAATGCTTTAACACCAGCTCATTTTTTAATTGGCACATAAACTCAAATAGTTCCTGAAGCAGACCTAACAGTAGAAAAGATTGGGTACCTGGATAGATGGAAACGTCTACAAGCATCATTACAGACCTTTTGGGAGGAATGGAGTGGAGAATACCTCACAAGGCTTCAAAATCGACCTCAGTGCTGAAAATCGAAGATCAACCCAAAATCGGAGATCTAGTTTTGCTACGAGATGAAAGACTTCCACCGTCAAAATGGTCCATCGCAAGAATAGTGGAAACCTATCCAGGAAAATATGATCTTATCCGCGTTGTCAAATTACGAACACAAAATAGCGAATTTAAAAGGCCCATCACAAAGATATGTCCACTTCCATCCAACAATGTTCAAGAAGAAAACGAAATAATTTAAAATAAAAAAAAAATCTTACTCAAAACCATCAACAAAAATGTAAAAGAAAATAAAAGCAAGAAACATGAATGCTAAAACTTCGAAATTAAAAGAAATAATAAGACTTATATTCAAAACCTAATTCCGAATCAAAATAAATTTCAAAACAAAAAAAAAAAAAAATCCATCGAAACTAAAACAAACTTTCAAAAATCAATAAAATCCTACACAGAAAATAAAACCAATGAAATAAGAAAAATTAACTCACTCAAATATAATTTAGACTGAATTAGAAACCATTCAAATAATCGAATTCTCAAATATTCACTTATTGAGCATTCGATCACACTCATAAACCTCAAAATAACAATCCATACAGTCCACTAAAATTCAAAACATTTACACTCAATTCAAATTCAATCATTCAAAACCTCAATTATTCATCCGCTACAAACATAAATTCATTAACACAAAACTTAAAATAATTGAAAACATTGTCACATCGTAGATTAACACACTCAAGAATAAAATATTCAAAACTTTAAGCATCACTCAAATTAATAAAATCAAAATTAAAACTACTAAAAATCCAATAAGAAGCTTAAAATCAAATAAAATCAATGTAAAAGGAGAATAAATAAAGAAAAAAAAAACCTAAAATGAATTCCAACACACACCCATTTACACAATTTTACATTAGTACGCACATGCGTGCATACTTGCATGCACATGTCTGTGGCCACAAGTGATAACCGCTTAAGTCGATTTTGAATACTTTTCAGGAGAGCAGTTTTAAGTTTCAAATCCTCTCTATTAATCAGGATTGGTTTATTTTTAAATTTTTGGAATGCAAGGATGATGAGAGTGTACTCTTTTTACACATACTCAAAGCAAATAAATTTACATCTGATAATTAAGGACTAATTAAAGAAAAAAACACTTAAGCTGTTATGGCTTATTGAATATTTAACAAATAAAGAGCTTAGCTCGAATTAGGCTGTTATGGCATATTTAGGAATAGCAAAATTAAAAACTTAGGTTGAGTTAGGTTGTTATGACATATATGGGAAAAAGGATTTCAATTTCTTTTGTTGACTTGGGTCGTTATTCCTTGTGTGAGAATGTGAGATAAAATTTCTTATGTTGAGTTAAGTTCTTTTTTCTTACGATTAAATTATTTAATTACCTACTTGTTCTTGGATTTATTACACAAACAAAAAAAAATGTGTAATAAGGATAACGATTTTTTATCAATTAAAGTATAAAAATATAAATTAAGGATATTTGTTTAATTAAAGTAGGTATACAAATATAAATTAAAATATATATTTTTTTAAATATATATATAAGGAAGTATAAAGTACATTAAATAATTTTTTAAACATTAGGATGGGTATTTGGTTCGTCCATATTGGATTGAAGATTGTCATAAAAAGAATGAAACTCAGGACTGATGAATTCTTTTAAGTCCATTAGATCTCTTTTTTTTCTGGGGAAATGCTCGGTAAATTCATAACGTTAACAATTTCATTTACATTTATAGCATTCGCTCCTCTTTTCCTACTTTTAAAATTTTAAAAGACTTACCTTTGTCCAAAGGCTTTTTGTAAGACACTTGATGGCAGCTTTTTGTGTATCGCAGTCACCGAACTGCATTCCAAGTAAATTTATTGCCATCTTCATCAACTCGTTTCCAGGAATATTTAGATTTAGATAATTTGGAAAAATAATAAAAATCGTCGTTCTTCATCTCAACTGATTCAATTTAAGTTCCAACGGTGTTAACAAATTGATACCAATCTCTTGGCGTTTCAATATGGACATTTGTTTTTTTTTCATACGCTCAATCAGCGCATGGTCGCAGTCACATTCTATGTGTGCATGTCATGGTTCCAGGATTTTGTGATCGATGAATTCAATATTTTCCGAGTTGGCTATGAACGAAATAAACATCGCAGCAACAAACGAATTCTTGTTCTGCCCAGAACATGAATCACTGTAGAATGCTAAGCTTTTTACTTCTTGTGGTAAACTTCTCAATAACTTGAAAACGCATGATGAAATTTCGTTTCCACCACGACGGGCCATAGCTTCATGCCACATGAAACATTTATTCATATATTTAGATTTTGTTGCCTCCATTTTGTCGTTGCGTTTTGCTTCATATGCCATTTCGGCCTTATTCAAATGTTTTCTTTTTTGCTCAATCAATGTGAGCTTTTCTTCTTCGGATTCGGAAACTTTGATTTTCGAAACGCAGGTATCACAAGTAGAACATGTGTCTACTTTCGGAGCTTTAAATTTAAGGCCCATAGTTTTGAAAATTTGTGAGTATTTTGATAGGCTTAATGGATTAGAAGACTCAGATTTATAGAGGAGATGCATCGATGTAAGATTAAGGCTAGCTGGCAAATATTTTTTGTTAGTGTCCCTTCGACTGTAGTGGCTTTCATACGCAGGGAACCTTGAAATATGACTTCTTACTTCTTCTTTTGTAGCCGCGTCATACTTATTGCCGGGAGTATGTTTTCCTCTCCTATTTTTGAATGGAATCAAAGGACATCCATTTTTTTTTTATGACTGATTTAAAGAAGCTCTCAGTTTCGTAAAAGCACTGAAGAAGATGTTTTTTACATACATTTAAAATGGTTCCTTCGTATTCAAGTGTATATTTAATAGTGTGCTCGCGTTTTCGCTTTCGGTTGACTACATTGACCAAGGTGTCACATTTTTTATCCTCTGTGTATATCATGGAACCGATATATAAAATTCTTTGGTCATAGCTTCCTAAGGACCAGTAGTGGTTGAAAAGACATTCAATGCTTTCAATTCCAATTCTCTCGTAGCATTTACTTCTACAGTTATCAAATGGCTTGGAAGCTCTAGCCTTGATAGTCTTTCCATTTCCAGATTGGCCACTATTTCGAAGTTTGGTACGAATTTTTTTCTTATTTTTGCATTTTGGTGTTGCTAAAGCTTCTTCTATTTGGGCTCCGAGGGCAATAATTTCATCATCATTTACATCATCATTCTCAGAATTTGAATAAATAGACTTACTAGATAAATTAAAATCCGGATCTTTCAATGAATCATCTGAGTTCATCCATTCGGGCTTATGAAGTAAACTACCATCATGTTCGGAATCACTTTCAACGTTTTCATTTAGCTGTAGTTCACCTGAATAAAAAAAAAGGTTAACGTAGGTATTAATGACCCTAAGCATATATATATCTTCAATATGAAAAATTATGTAAAAGGTACTGATGACTTAAATAAGAGTAACCAGTAATTTTCTTACTTCGGAGGAAGTCAACATCAAAATTTCGTCCGTTCATTGATGACTCTGTTTCTGTTTGTTTGGCAGTATATCGTTAATAAAACGTTTATTATGAGCAACATGAGTTTCCGCTTCGTTAGGTTTTTCTTAGTGTTAAGGATGAATATGTACTTATTTCGTTTTTTACTTCTTAACCGTTTTCTTACCTATCTCAACATTTGTATCAGCATTTTCGTCAATAGTTTCTCCCTGAAATCCTCATAAAACCCCGAACGTTTTCTAAAACAAATAAAAATAAAACCATCATAATAGTCTTATGTCGTTTTCGATTGGATTTTCGGTCTATTCTACTCCTTTTTAATTCCAATCGAATATGAAAACAACGACTTCCCTAAATTTACACGCACACTTCCAAAAGCCGCCATTTAACAAAATGGTTTCTTCAAGTATTTACCACTTTTGACAATTAATCCAACGAAAAACTTTATATGTATGTGTGTGTTCCTCGTCTACTCCAATATGAAATTGGGAACAGAAGAACACTCCGAAAACATTACTCGGAACAGCCAATCGAAGACTTTTAGAGTAGTAGGAGTGAAAAAGGAGTGCAAAAGGAGTACCCCGAACATCCAAACGAAAACGACATTAGAGGAGGTACTTAATTTTGAGATTACAAATTTAAAAACAATATTCTGCATACACCCGCTTCCATAGTCTTAGGCGTTCGTCAGTTAAAGCTATCATTGAAACACATCATTAAAAACTTTAGCTCTTATGTTCGAGATATTTAGAAAGTTAAATTATTATTATTTTTATGCGAAAAAAAATATCATTTTATGCTTAATTTTCACATAAAATCACTTTTAATATTTCAACAATGGTGCATGAAATTAACTTTAGTTTGTCATATAAATAATTGGTATCTTTGATTTCCCAAAATTTATGATTAACATTTTCAATGATGAAATTCAATGATAGCTTTAACTCACGCCGTATTAAGAATAAATGCTCAGTTTCTTTTATTATTCCCAAAAAAAAAAAATAGTCACATAGTTTAAAAGTAGATTGCTTAGGATAATATATATTCAATAGACAAAATGCAAGTTGACCCGACGAAGTGAACCGCATTGTAAGTACAAATTTAAACACAGCAAAAAATATTCTCAGTAATTATTCAAAAATGAACTCATAAAGTAAAAATATGAAATGAGTTTTTCTGCATGTAACTGAATCACTTCTCAGAATAGTAACAAATACAAGATTGTAAACTTACCTTTTGCTTCAGCACGTTCTGCGAGCATCCTCGCTAATTGGACCATTTGTAGTGCTCTATTAGACATTGTATACGCTCTTTTCCAATTAAACTTATCACTTTTAAAGTAACCTTTCACTAACTCTTTACTTCAGATGCGACTAGTCTCAACAACCTAAATCAACCTTTGACTCATATTTTCTCGATTTTCACAGTAAATTCGTTGAGGCAAAAGAACATAAGTCTACTTAGATTTGTGATTTTTTTAAATAAATACGAAATAACGGCCTGACTCGATTTATGATTTTCAAAGAACCATAGTCGGGTTTGCCAAAAGAACTTAAGTCAAGTTAAGCTTGTTTAAAAATAGAACTGTGATTTTCCATAACAGCCTTACTCAAATTAAGAAAATGAAATATTCGTTCTACTTTGGGGAATATCAGCTAAGGTTGACTTAGGAAAAATGAAAAAATGACAGTTTTTAATTATGGGCCGACTATAGATTTCTTAACTTGACTTACGTTTTTATTCTTGATTATTTTTTTAACAAATACAGAATAATCTAAGCCTATCAAAAGATAGGTTTGTATGGAAAAACAAACTATAGATACTTAAAAAACTTAACTTAAGTTATGAAACCGACGTTGCAAAAAATTATATTTTGATTGAGTTAAGTTGTTTTGGCAAATGATTATTTTAAAAAAGGGACTTAAGTTGATAGATTTTTTGCTTATAACTTTCGTTTAAAAAAAGAACAAGATGTAAAAAATTGAGTGGGTATAGATCTTTATATTTTGAACACGATTATGACAAAAACTCAATTTCGTCATATCTTGAGTTAAGCAGTTATGGTTTGCGGCCACATTGTATAAGTAATGATATCAAGTATTTGTAATCTATAATATGTTCTGTCTTTATTGTATTGAGTCTTCTTAAAAACTAAAACTTAAAATCTACCTTACTTGTACTCTACCCTGTGAAATGTTTCTATCTTGCAGCGTGTGCAAGATATCACATTTCCGTACTTTCTGTCGTCGTATAGATTGTGGTTGACACCAGTGGGAGCTACTTCGTTGATAGAAATAGTTGTGTCAGCATAAATAAATAGTTATTGTCGATGATAGTGACGATGACGATGACTACGACGACGACGACGACGAATACGACGACGACGGCGGCGGCGAATACCACAGCTTTTATTGCGGCCGGCGACGACCTAGGCGATCGGGTTAACTCCTCCCTCACTTGAATGAAGAACGTCCTCGGTCTTCTTGAGAGCCATGACGACTTTTTGAAGCTCGGCATTTCGGCGCTGTTTGTTCTGACACTGCTTTAGTTTAACGATGGTGTAACAAACTGTAATGAGAGCAAGTGTCGCGCAGCAAGCTATAATTGGATGGGTCGTCAATTTTGTCTCTATTTCACCAATGTAATGTAAATTGTCCATGTGCGTTCTATGAAGGAATGGTAGGCTCAATATTTCTCTATGCCCGGTGATATTGAGAAGTGTAGATGTTGCGCTACCAGGCTGTTTTTTATTTATGTTATTTCGATTGATAAACTTGGAACCGTTGATCCACGTCCGTTTCAAAACCATTCAGCTCCCTTATTCTGGCATTTCTGTTGTTTATTATAACTATGCCATCATCAATAACCAACAGTGATTCCCGATGGTCTGGTTGTGTGTTGCAATGAGCCATGCCTCCAGAGTGTAATTGTTGAGCGCATGTCTTGCTCGGTAATTCTTTGCAAAATGTTAACGTTGTTGCTATGTTGCAGTCCTCAACAGCCAGTACTTGACTTCCACATTCCGCAACCACATCATCTCCATCGAAGAATATAATATTTCCGTTGTGAGCAACAGGGTAGATAATTATTTTCTTACATACTATCTTAGGTATAGGGTACTTAATAATAAAATGCAACACATCATCATTTTGTAAAATCTTAACATGAGATATTTCCATTAGCTCTGTAACGCTTACATTTGTAAATTGTTCGTTAATTATTGATTTTATATCATAATCTTCTAAAATTATTGGATTTATAATTTTTAGTTTTGCAAGTGTTATTGAAAGCATTAAATTCTGAATTTCGGAAATAAGAATCCTATTTCTTGCCAACAAGATCTCGTAGAGATGACCAGTGTCAATCTGTTGCTTTTTTGTGTTTGCCAAAATACTATTTACCGTATCTGTTAATCTCATAATTTGTTCTTGGGACTTTGTGTTAATAATAGCCTGTTTGTTATTAGAATCAATTAACTGGGCCTGATTGAATTTAATTTTTTCAAAGTCATCAAAATCAGGGGTACCAGCCACAATTTTTAGTCCAGTTCCCAAGAAATTAAGACTTCTAGTGTTTCTATGATGAATACTAATACTTTCGAAAAGTGTTTCTAAATGTCTTATATCTATTTCCAGAATCTTGCGCATATGTGACTGCGGAAAAAGATCAGTCATGTTTTTCGACTCATCCATTATTTGTTTGTAGGCCGTTAGATTCGATGTGTGACTTAAGTAGCCGTAGACCTGCCAGAGAATCACATCTCCGTCAGCTATTGCAATATAGTTTGAGGTTGAATAGTCTCTTAATTTCGCTGCCTCAGTCATCATCAGTAAAAACAAAATAATCCTGAAAGATGTTAATTTCTTTAATAAAATCAGCTTGTAAGCTTAAAAATACTAAATAAGTTTTGTTCTATTTAAGGTTGTCCTTATGGACCACCCTCCCTTTAATTAAGACCGTTGTCCCCAAATCGGCTTCTACTTTCTCTTCAACGTATAATGGAGTTAACTTATTACCTAATCTTCTGTTTGATTTCACTAAAACCTTTTCTCCTACACTAAAAATTCTGTTCTGCCTCGTTTCGTTTTCCCTTTGCAACTGAATTTCTTGGGCCTTCTGAACTTTATTTTTTATTTTTTCTCTAAAATCTGTCGGGGACGAATGTATTACATCAATTGGTCTTTGGTTCGTAACAGAATGGACGGTCCTATTATATTCTACTGTTGCTAATAGTATTAATTCGATTGTATCCTCGACTTTTCTGTCAAGTTTTAGACATCATGCAATTTCTAATAGAGTGCTGTGAAACCTTTCTACCTGACCGTTAGATGTACTGTGTAAAGGTGGAGCATTTACTATGTCAACATTAAAATGATTGAGCAAAATTGACCTAATTGTCTCGGATTTTAAAGAAGCCTCATTGTCACAAAAGATTTGTTTTGTATTTGGGAAGATGTTCATTATCTCCAGTATTGGAACTTTTACGTCTATTATTGTGCGTGACGGTATTGGCATCACAACCGCAAATTTGGAAAACTTGTCAATGCAAGTTAGAAAATACTTTTTATCCGTAGAGAATATGTCAACGTGAAGCATTTCTCCAGCGTACGAGGGGATTGGTGTCTCACAAAGCAATTGTTTTTTTGGATGCCGATCGTACTTCGACTTTGAACATATTTTACAGTTTTCCACAACCTCATTTGCCTGTTTTGTCATTTTTGGAAAGAAATAGTCACATAGGATTTGCTTAACGTTTTCTTGAGCTGCTCTATGTGCTCGGTTGTGTTCAGTAATTATAATTTCTTTTTGTTCATTTGGGTCGAATATATCTAACACAAATTTATTAGTATGCCAAAACTTAGTTGATGGAAATAACTCGACTAAATTGTGTTGGATAAAGGCTAGAATTGGCAAGTCACAATAAATTACGTTGACTACATCTATTTTAATCACGTTTTTTAATTTGTCAATCAAAGTATTCTTTTCTGAAAAGTTAATGAAATGTCTAGTTTTCTTACCGAATATTATAAATGTACGCGTTGAAGCGCTTGGGGCTTCCTCTAAAGCTATTTGATTTCTGAAGCAGTTTAAAGGCTTGTCCGTAGTTTCAATTGTATAAGTTAGAGATAATTGACTATGCATCGTAGCGTCATTAGAAGACGCATCATTCCCCAATGCATGGATATTTTGCCGAGAAAGCGCGTCAGCGACATAATTCTCTTTTCCTGGCTTGTAAAATATACGAGCATTATGCTCATCTACAACAGCTTTCCATCGCTTAATTTTTGCGTTAGTATTTTTATCTGAAACTGAAAATGAAAAGGGTTGATGGTCTGTAAAAATATTTAGACTCCTTACTCCATAAAGATAGTTACGGAGACTTTTTAATGACCAGACTATGGCCAAAAGCTCTCTTTCATTGGTCGTAAATTCTATCTCTTTACCTCTGAGGGTTCTTGAGATCATTGTTATCGGTTTCCCGTTTTGAGATAAAACCGCTCCAAGACCATACGGTGAAGCGTCCGTCGTTAGATCGAAAGGCTTCGTGTAGTCTGGGTATAACAATGTTACGTCTTCTGACGCCAAAATATCTTTTAGTTTATTAAATGCATCAAATTGTTTGTCATTTAATTCAATCTTATTTTTTTTTTGATTGGATGGCACCTATTTTACCATTTTCACCCTTCAATATATCAGTCAGCGGTCTAGCTATTGATGAAAAGTCCTTTATAAAACATCTATAATAACTCGCTAGACCCAGAAAAGACCTAAGTCCAAAAAGTGTTGAAGGTTGAGTGAAATTTTTGATTGCCTCCACTTTAGTAGGGCAGGTTTTTATGCCATCCCTAGATACAATAAAACCTAAGTATTCTACGTTTATTTTAAAAAAATTAGATTTTTCACGAGAAACCCTCATATTTGCATCGTACAATTTTTTTTAAAACCGTATTGATATCTTCAACATGCTCTTTTTCAGTTTCTGAAAAAACAATAACGTCATCGACGTAAACCTAGCAAATTTTTCCAATTTGCTCACGTAGTTCATCATCTATGGCCCTTTGGAAAATGCTGGGGGCATTTTTTAAACCAAAGGGGAGACGACAAAATTCATACTTTCCTCCGTTAACAGAGAAAGCTGTCTTTTCTCGGTCTCGTTCGGCTAGTTCGATTTGGTGAAACCCTGATTTTAAGTCTAGGGTTGTGAAAAACCGCGCTTTACCTAAATTTGACAAAATTGTTGTTACATTTGGGATGGGGTACTTATCATCTATGGTTCTCTCGTTGAGCTTCCGAAAGTCTATTACTAAACGTTTCTTTTTATTGCCCAACTCATCAGTACCCTTTTTATCAACAACCCAAATAGGATTGTTGTAGGGTGACCTTGATGGTCTAATTATACCATTCCGCAGAAGGTCTTTAACTTCAGTATTAACGAAATCTTTTACACCCATAGGGTAGGGGTAAAATTTTGAGTAAATGGGGTCTTCACTTACTGTACGTATTGTGGCAACGATATTGGTGTTATACGGCAAAGATTCGTTTGAATCTGCAAATGTTTTTATTCTATTACGTATCATATTTTTAAAATCTATGCTTACGGATGGTGGAACCTAAATGTCCTCTACTTTCGTAAAGTTCACATTGTCACATTTATGAAAGAGAATAGTTTCTAAACCTGAATTGAAGCGAATTAAATTTTCTTTTAAGCAAATTGTGGCGTTAACCTGTGTTAACAGGTCAAGACCAATAATTCCGTTAAAAGTTGACAGGTTGGGTAAAATAAAAAAGTGCTATTTCTCCCAAAAATGTTTATAAAACATTTGAGTTCAATATTGTTAAAACCATGAATTGATTTTACTAAAAAAGGTGTGTCTACTGGCACTAAACCTTTTATCTCTTGTAATGGCCTGATGTAATTTTTCGAGGCACCTGAGTCAATTAAAAACTTTACTAACCTCCCTCCTACAGTTTTTTTAATAAACGGTAGTTGGGAGTTTCCCCTAAAAAATTAACGTAGTCAGAATCATGTAATTCAGCTTCCACTTCATCTAACTGCAACGCAGCTGTGGCTTCATAGTGACCTTCATTATTCCGTGGAGGATTGTCCTGCAAATAATTTACTCTTTGGCGACGCTGTCCCGACTGTCTTTGAAAGCTACTTGGCCTTTTATTCCTTTGTTTTTGCCCATGATCATAGGTATCGTTACTATTTTGTTTTTGATATATATATATATATATTGATGTCGGATCAACGTCCATTTTTTCACGACTGCTGGGTACTTTAGAACTGTTAAGTTCCGATTGTTTGTCATTATCATAACTTTGCCTTTTGTAAAAATATGGATTTTTGCCCTGCTTATTAATTTGGCTGTTATAATTGAAGTTATTACTATTATTATTGTTTTGGTAACGGTTCGGTGATCGTTTGATCTCGGACCTAAGAGATTTTTCTTCAGAATTTTTCGCATAACTCGCCGCAAACAAATACCTTTCATTGTTTGCTTCAACTTCTTGAGCAAAAGCCAAAGCTGTAGGCATATCAGACGGACGGGACGAAAACAGAACATCACTTAATGGTTTTTTTAACCCAGATATAAAAACTCTAAGGGCGTCTCTTCTGTATTTTTCGTTAAATGCAATGGCTAATGCACTATCATATGACATATTGGTTTTGTTTGTAAGAAGGGTAAGTTTTTTTTTTCAATCTCGTCATAATATTCTAGAACGGTAAGTCCCCTTTCACACGAGGAAACTGAGTTGCCAGCAATATTCAGTTTGTGGGAGAGAAGGGCAAGAAGTAAGAGGAGAAAATGAAATCTCCCCGGTCAACGATTCGAGGAGATTTTTTTGACATTCCTCTTCACACACACAGTAGAGTGTGTTCAACCAAGCTATTTTAAAAGGAAACAACAGAAAGTTTCCACAATTTTGTTTCTTCGTGTGAAAGGTAAAGGAGATTTTTAAGGAAATTAAAAGGAAACGTCAAAAAAATCTCCAGCAACTTGTTTCCTCGTGTGAAAGGGGACTAAGGTTTCCTTGCCGCAATGTACTGAGCTCTTGCTCAATTAAATAGATCGGACGTACATCGGCGTACGTAAAATCTAACCTAGCTATGATAGCTTTAAAATTTAAAACTGTATTGAATGAAGCCAAAACAGCATCGGCTGGGCCTCTTATTTTATTTCTTATTATTCCAACTGCCTGGTAATGTCTAGAACTACCATCGTATTTTTCGAAAACTTTGTAAGCAGAGTGAACCGCTTGACGCCAAGAGACATAAGTGCCCTGTTTGCCCTCAAATTCCGGGAGAGATTTAACTATGTCGAGACACTCTTCACACCTACTACCTTCCACAATTTCAATTTCTTTAAAAATTTCAACTGCAGGTTTTTTTTGTGTTAATGTTAAATTTTTCACTGCATCACTTAACTTTCTTTCAAAATCCAATTTTTGTGCTTCAAGGGCACCACTGACTGCGGATTCTATTAATACTTTTAAATCTGTAGCATTCATTTTTGTTTCTATTTTCGTTCCTATTTGTAAGTAATTAAACTTTCAAAATTCTCAGGTTCACTCATTAACCGTAATTGATATTTATATGCAGTTTAATTAATTTCAATATCATGAAAAAAAAATTAATAGGAGCACTCACAAAAAAATATAACACTTGCAAGCTTTACAATTAAAAATATTCAAAGTATAGACAAATTCTTACATTTTTACATAAAAGAAAATAATTCTTAATACTCGTAACTGATGAATGATGATGATGATTTTTTTTCAGTTGGTTGATTCCGGTTGATATTGTTTAGATTTCCAAAAAGTTCTTCCAAGTTGGGCGCCAGTAATGATAACAAGTATTTGTAATCTTTAATATTTTCTGTCTTTATTGTATTGAGTCTTCTTAAAAACTGAAACTTAAAATCTACCTTACTTCTACTCTACCCTGTGAAATGTTTCTATCTTGCAGCGTGTGCAAGATATCACATTTCCGTACTTCCTGTCGTCGTATAGATTGTGGTTGACACCAGTGGGAGCTACTTCGTAGATAGAAATAAATTGTGTCAGCATAAATAGTTATTGTCGATGATAGTGACGATGACTACGACGACGACGACGACGACGACGACGAATACGACGACGACGACGAATACGACGACGACGGCGGCGGCGGCGGCGGATACCACAGCTTTTATTGCGGCCGGCGACGACTTAGGCGATCGGGTTAACTTATACACATGCCCACCCAGAAAACAGCAATAATGAAATTAATTAAAAATTTAAAACCAAAATAAAGGGCAAATAAGATACTTACTGGCAATTTACCACCCAAGCGATATAGTTGTTTTATTTTTCAAGATTGTATTAGCAAGTTTTTTTTTTTTGAGTTATTTTACCTTTTACATCGATGAACACTTGGTAATACCCCCTATTTTAATATACCCAGACTTTAGTACACCTTTTAACTTGACCACTGACGCAAGCTGTGACGCTTTAGGAGCAGTACTCTCCCAAGAAGAAGTAGGGAAGGATCATCCAATTACATCCGCAAGTCGAACTTTAAATAAAGCTGAACGCAATTACTCTACCATAGAAAAAGATTTACTAGCAATCTTATGGGCGGCCAAAAACTACCGATACTATTTATTAGGAGGACAATTTACAGTTCAAACAGTCCACGAACCATTAAAGGGAATAATTTTCCAACAAAATAAATAACACTCATTCAATTTCCATACAAAAAATAATTTTTCATCAGGTGGCAATCATGCCAAACACTAAATGAGCACCTTGCGCATGTACACCTGGCATTCCTAGCAGCACCACAGCAACAACAGAAAATCTGAAAGAAATAAGTAAATAAGTAAACAAAAAAAAAAATTAACTCGTCAACTTACCTATCATCAACAACACAGCCACGTCAACATATCGCGAATTCACACACCAACCTGTTAAAAGAAAACACAAAAACAAATATAAGGAAATTGCCGTATATATATATGTATATAGTTGTGCAGTGTAGGTCATGGTATACAAAAAAACACCACCTGATGCTGCACATTTATATAATTAGAAGAAGTATATACGAACGAAACAATTTAACACAGTTTATGTAAAATGACACAAATTACAATAAATAATTTCTAATGCTGTACATTTAATTAATTTTCCAAACAAATAATGGGTGATTTTTTAAGAGGTTTAGAATTTAAAAAAAAAAAAAAAAACACAAAAAATTCGAAAAAATGAATGAAATATTTATTTGAATCGATAGTTTGAACCTTGCAATTTAATGTTTTAAGATAATTTCATGCAAATGTTGACCGCGGCTGCGTCTCAGGTAGCCCATCCGCTGAGTCCAATTTTGGCATACTCTTTCACACATATCGGGCGGTATCTCACGAATGAATGCATGGATGTTGGCTTCCAGTGCGTCAATCGAAGCGGGCTTGTCCCTATAGACATTAGCCTTGACATACCCCCACAAAAAATAATCTAATGGTGTAAAATCGCACGATCTAGGCGGCCAATTGACCGGCCCGAAACGTGAAATTAACTGTTCACCAAACTCGCCTCGCAATTGCGCCATTGTTTCGCGTACTGTGTGGCATGTGGCACCGTCTTGTTGAAACCACATATCATGCAAGTCAAGAACTTCCATTTCGGGCAAACAAAAGTTTGTTATCATCGCTCGGTAGCGTTCACCATTGACAGTAACGCTGCGATTCGCATCATCTTTGAAGAAATAGGCCCAATAATGCCGCCGGCCCATAAACCGCACCAAACAGTGGCTTTTTCGGGATGCATTGGTAGCTGTTGCAATGCTTCTGGCTGATCTTCACTCCAAATGCGGCAATTTTGCTTATTTACGTACCCATTCAACCAAAAATAAGCCTCATCGCTGAACACAAGCAGCGCGCGATGAACATTTCGAACCGAGCACGAATTTTGATAGTAAAATTCAATAATTTGCAAGCGTTGTTCATTTGTAAGACGATCCATGGTTAAATTGCAAACCAAACTGAAGCTGTTTGACAGTGACACAAGGTACTAAACACACGTCAGCTGTCAAAACCAGTGTTGCCAAAACCAAACCAGCTTAAAAATCACCACACTCTAATACACTAAAATAAATTAAATGTCGCTACGGAAAATTAATAGGACATAATGTAAACAATATTTCTACAGAAAACTAATACACTATAGAACACTTCAGTTAAATCACTGAACACTTATTTTAATAATTTCATTCAACACTAAATTCACAACACGGATTACGAAACAAGAAAAAAAAACACTATTATTAAATAAAAACGACACGATCGAGATAAATAAATTAAATAAAATTAAAACAACACCGCATTAATGAAACTCCACGATTTTAAAGGAAGGTCGGAGGTACAAGAAGACGTTTCATGGATGGTTGGTTCGAGTATCGAATCGCGCTTACATTAGGCCGATGTCACATTTGGTCTGATGTAACTTTTGTCGTTAAATTTAATTTTTTTTTTTTCTTCGATTAAATCTTAATGAACAACAAATAATTTAGTTTCATTTTCACCAATAAATTTATCTTTTCATGTGAGACACATACACGGAAGGGCAACTTTGATGGCAGATTCATATGGAAGACAAATCACTTACTCAATCGTTTACTGTGTGCGCTGGGGGGGGGGGGGGGGAGAATGTTGGATGCTGCCTTTATCAGAACCTAAACTTACGTCACCAAATGCTGCCATCGCAAAACTCCGAATTGAATATAATACCCAAAGTTAAATGAAGGGCAAATAAGATACTTACTGGCAATTTACCACCCAAGCGATATAGTTGTTTTATTTTTCAAGATTGTTTGGTTTTGGCAACACTGGTTTTGACAGCTGACGTGTGTTTAGTACCTTGTGTCACTGTCAAACAGCTTCAGTTTGGTTTGCAATTTAACCATGGATCGTCTTACAAATGAACAACGCTTGCAAATTATTGAATTTTACTATCAAAATTCGTGCTCGGTTCGAAATGTTCATCGCGCGCTGCTTGTGTTCAGCGATGAGGCTTATTTTTGGTTGAATGGGTACGTAAATAAGCAAAATTGCCGCATTTGGAGTGAAGAACAGCCAGAAGCATTGCAACAGCTACCAATGCATCCCGAAAAAGCCACTGTTTGGTGCGGTTTATGGGCCGGCGGCATTATTGGGCCTATTTCTTCAAAGATGATGCGAATCGCAGCGTTACTGTCAATGGTGAACGCTACCGAGCGATGATAACAAACTTTTTTTTGCCCGAAATGGAAGTTCTTGACTTGCATGATATGTGGTTTCAACAAGACGGTGCCACATGCCACACAGCACGCGAAACAATGGCGCAATTGCGAGGCGAGTTTGGTGAACAGTTAATTTCACGTTTCGGGCCGGTCAATTGGCCGCCTAGATCGTGTGATTTGACACCATTAGATTATTTTTTGTGGGGGTATGTCAAGGCTAATGTCTATAGGGACAAGCCCGCTTCGATTGACGCACTGGAAGCCAACATCCATGCATTCATTCGTGAGATACCGGCCGATATGTGTGAAAGAGTATGCCAAAATTGGACTCAGCGGATGGGCTACCTGAGACGCAGCCACAGTCAACATTTGCATAAAATTATCTTTAAACATTAAATTGCAAGGTTCAAACTATCGATTCAAATAAATATTTTATTCATTTTTTCGAATTTTGTGTGTTTTTTTTTTTTTAAAGTTCTAAACCTCTTAAAAAATCACCCATTATTAGCAAGTTTTTTTTTTGAGTTATTTTACCTTTTACATCGATGAACACTTGGTAATACCCCCTATTTTAATATACCCAGACTTTAGTACACCTTTTAACTTGACCACTGACGCAAGCTGTGACGCTTTAGAAGCAGTACTCTCCCAAGAAGAAGTAGGGAAGGATCATCCAATTACATCCGCAAGTCGAACTTTAAATAAAGCTGAACGCAATTACTCTACCATAGAAAAAGATTTACTAGCAATCGTATGGGCGGCCAAAAACTACCGATACTAATTATTAGGAAGACAATTTACAGTTCAAACAGTCCACGAACCATTAAAGGGAATATTCAGCGTCAAGGACCCAACCTCCCGTTTGGTAAGATTTCATCACAAACTTTCAGAATTTGATTACAAAATCGAATATAAACCGGGAAAATACAATACAAACGCTGACGCACTTAGCAGAATACCAACAAATTCACAAGATACAAATCTCAACGATAAGACACAACTTATTTTTACCTCTGGGGAATCCCACAAGATGAAGAACTCGGACGGAATTTGTCTGGCAATAACCAGAGTCCAAATAAAAAAAAATCCAATACACCAATACCAGACGATACAAAAGCCAAGCACGAACAAATGAATGGGGCACGAATCAATAGTAGAACAAAATTCATTGGTAAAACCAATAGAAATGATAACCTCACAAGTAGAAATTCAAACAATTCTCCACGATTACCATGATTCTCCATTTGGTGGACACCAGGGTGTTATTAAGACCTATAAGAGAATTCGTGAAAAGATTAAATGGCTGAATCCCAAGAAACATTTTTAGCTGCTTAATTGCTTTAATGGCGCTTCCAGAGCAAATGTTAGAGCTTGATTATTTGAGAAACAGCTCTAGATGCACCCTTAAAGCAAATGTAGGGCTTGCATACAGCTAATTCATTGAGTTTGAAAGCACATTTTTGCTCGTAACCAGCTTTTTATCAGTGACGAGTGGCTTTGAAGCTCTTTAATATATTCATATGAAATCCCAAAAGGAGCACTTTTGACAGATTTTTGTTTGTATTAGTTTGTGAGATCCAAATGATAAATAAATATAAAAGTAGCACAACAAAATTCATGTGTGTAATGGTAGGAAGAGTAAACTTCATTTATTGTGATGTCAACAAGCTAGTTATTATTTTTATTCCTAGAGAAATAATGTATCTAATTAATTTTTTTGCATTAACGTCATTGAATTTTAAGTGCGCGCTTAGTTTTTTCATAAATGTTTTGGAGCTACTTCGCAAAATTACAACGCGAATACTGCCAACTTAGGCATGCGGTCCAATTCCTCATATACTAGGGCTTGTACCGCTGGAGATATGAGATAATGACGCTGTTTGATTGGCGTAGCCTCCCCCGTATCTATCACGTGTTCTTTAAGATGAGTTCCACCGAGTCCTCTCTCTGTGAAAGAGAGAAAGGGAAGAGCTCTACTGTCTCTCTCAAAATTTTTGACTGTTGAATGTTCAAGATGCAACGCTTCGCATCATTCGTTTCGGTTAAGTTATCGTTATTTTATTTTATTGATGAAATAACATTCGGAGCTATTTGGAACAATGTCCAGAAATCAACCCCTAGATATAGTGGTTGTGCCAAGGATGGTACAACAAATAAGTCGAGTTCATTGGCTTTGCCCTTGTACCGGACCTGTGCCGTAACCGTACCGACTATCGCTTGCTTTTTTCCCTCAGCCGTCGAAATGGCTGAAGGAAACTTCTTAAAAGGAATTTTCCTCTCCTTCAAAAACTCTAAGGACCCTGAACCTAAACAACTAATACTGGCTCCCGAGTCTTACAGACCGAGCCACTTTTTTCCGAATATTTCGACTGAAAAAAAATGTCAGTATTCTATGTCGTGCTTTATTATATTCTCTCTGTCTTTCATGAAATGACTTTTTATTTTGGTAAGATTCTGTTTTTATCAATGGTGTCGTAGATGTTTTATCGACAACTCTTCTTTCTGTTGGTCTCAGAATGGTTATTGGCTGATTTGACGGAATGGGTTTCTTCGTCTCGCCGAGTTGTCCATCTTCACATTTTCTCCCTCGGTCGAGAAATTGCTCTTTAGAGAGTTTTCCGAACAGATCGGACAATTCGGTGTGACGGTCTCTTCTCTTCCACACTTTGAACAAAATAATCGTCTTCGTGGATCAGGACAATCTGTGAAGAAATGACCAACCCTCTTGCAGTTCTAGCACTTAATGTCTACATTTTTTTTTTTTTTTTTTTTTTTATTATAAGCGCGCACTCAAGGGGTTATGACTACCCTTATAATGATAAACATAGTGCGAGCGTTAGGAAAATAGGGAAGGGTTTAGTAGGAGATACCGATTCACATTGGTTTTGAATTTCTGGATATTACAATGGGAGGGAAAGATAGAGCTAGGCAAAGCATTCCACATTCGAGTTGTGCGGCTAAAGAAAGAATCTCTGTACTTGCTGTACGTCCGAAATTGGGCTCAAGGGTAAGCTTATGTGCATTCCTAGAAGCGCGAGTATTACGGTGGAATTGTTTTAGGGGAGGAATGCAAATGGCTATTTCGCTAGAACACTGTTTGTAAAAATAGCGATAGAATAAAGATAGACATGAAACACTGCGGCGGTGTTCCAGAGTTGTAATTGTATCTGTTATATTACTATCAGCTATCATTTTAAAAGCTCTATTTTGAATTCTGTCCAAGAGATTCAAGTGAGTTATAGGAGCACCTGCCCAGATGTGGGAGTTATACTCAAGCTTAGGACGGATAAAGGCTTTGTAGATTATAGCCAGATCAGAAGGAGAGAAAAATTTCTTGCATCGCCGAAGAAAGCCTAAACACTTCGCAGCGTTTTTGGCAACGTTAAATATGTGGTCATTCCACAAGAGGTGGTCTGTGATGTACATTCCCAGAACTGAAAGCTGTTTAGTTTCTTCAATACAAGTACCGCTCATGGATAGCGGCATGGAGGGTGGGTTTCGCTTCAACGACAGGAGACAGCATTGAGTTTTTGAAGCATTAAATTCTACGCGGTTTTTGATTCCCCATTGGACAATGCTATCAAGATCAGAATTTAATGAGCTTATCATACGCTGCCGCTCTAAATCCACATCCGAAGGACAAGGATGTGACTCTAGAAACGAATATGAAAAGCTGAGGGTACTGTCGTCAGCAAAACAATTTAATGGATTAGAAGTTTCAGACAGAAGATCATTGATAAATATCAGAAAGAGAGTCGGAGACAAAACGGAGCCCTGGGGCACACCAGCGTTTATTTTATGAATATCAGACTTAAAACCATCCAATACGACTTGTATTGAGCGGTTAGAAAGGTAATTTCTAATCCAACGAAGAAGAGATTCATCGATACCAAATGCACGCATTTTCGATAAGAGAGCTTGATGCCAAACTCTATCAAACGCTTTTGAAATATCAAGTGCAATAATCTTACTTTCGCCAAAACGATGTAGGGATTTGTTCCACTGTTCGGTGAAATAAACCATCAGATCACCAGTGGACCTATTGCTACGAAAGCCATACTGCCGGTCATTTATAAGCTTTCGTTCTTCAAGATATTTCTTAAGCTGATGATTAATCAGCGTTTCCATGACCTTGGAAAGAAGGGACGTAAGTGCAATTGGACGATAGTTAGAGGGTGAAGAAGATTCGCCTTTTTTAGGGACAGGCTGGACAAATGCTGTTTTCCATCCACTCGGAACGAGACCAGTAGAGTAGGACAGATGGAAAAGCTTACGCAGTGGTTTTGCCAGCGTAGAAGAACACCTCTTCAGAACAATAGGAGGGATACGATCCGGGCCAGCGGATTTGTGCACATCAAGGTCCTTAAGAACTCTTGCAACTGCACGAGTGCGAAAGAAGATTCGTCCCATGAAATCGTTAGCGCTCTCAAGTACAGGAGGAGTCATAACACTTACTGGCAACGTCGAATTAACAGCAAACTGTGCTGCAAGCAAATTGGCTTTCTCTAATGAGCTAACAGCAGGGGTGTCATTGAAGACGAGCGTTGGAACCGAAGACGATGTAGTATTTCGTATTTTTTTGGCAAATGACCAAAAATTTTTACTACCTTTGGGACATTGTAGTATTTTTTGCCTTAATTTTTGGTCGTGCAAAAATTTGGTTCGTCGAATATGGACGTTACAGGTCTTTCTAGCTTGTTTGAACTTATTCCGGTTTTCCTCAGTGGGGTTGGCTTTATAACTTCGGAAACTTACTTCTCTAACCCGGATAACCTCTTTACAGCTCGAATCAAACCATGAGTTTTCTTTTGGTTTGATAGATTTTTCCCTATTCGGGATAAAATTTCTCATTCCAAAAAGAATTAAATTTGTAATCATATCTGCACTGGAGTCTACGTCACTACCGAGGAAGCATAGTGACCAGTTAAAGTTTTTGAAGAAATCGTTGAGGCCGTCCCAGTTGGCTTTCTCGAATTGCCAAACGGTTCTCTTGGGAGATTTTTCTTTAACTGGATTTATTTGGCACGAGAAATTTGCAGATATGACACAATGGTCTGACGTGCCTAGAGGCGATAATACACTGATAGTATATTTACCAGGGTCAGAGGTAAGAAACAAGTCTAGAGTGTTGGCGGTTTGACCTGCAACGTCAGGTATTCGAGTTGGCTCGTCAACAAGCTGAGTCAGTTGGTTTAACTCGGCAAAGACCTCGACGTACCTTCCTTCGGGTGTTGTCTGGCCTGAAAAGCGAAGCCAACTAGAATTGTGTACATTGAAATCGCCCGTAATGACGATTTCAGTGTGAGGGTAATGGGAAACAATTCTTTGGATGGAGTCAGACAGAGCATCAAATTCGTTAGAAGTTGAATTTCTGTCCAGATTAGGACTTCGATAAATGAAGCAGGTATGTATGATGCGCTTATTAACCGAAAATTTAAACCATATAAAGTTGAAATTTGTGTTCACACATGGACCGTATTGTGGTTGAAGTTGGTACGCAACATCATTCCTAATATAAATCGCGAGACCGTGATGGGAGAAGAATAATGGCACTAAGTTATACCCATGCAGGTTAAATTCCGAATGATCGGTGTTTTCGCCTACCTGAGTTTCACTCAGCGCCAAAACAGCTGGCCTGTTAACTACAGTATAGACGTACACGGCACAGAAATTCGCTCTCAGCCCCCGAATGTTAGAATAATCAACTCTAAAATTACCCACCATTGTAAAAACAAAAACTCAAAAACCTAAGCAGACGATTAATCTAAATTAATTATTAATCTAAACACCAAAAAACTTTTCGACACATATTACCACTAGTGTTATGCCTTAGTGACAACATGTACGATCCGCCCCTGGATATTCAGAACAATAAATCAATCATCCATCCACCGTTGTCATAGCTTGAACATTACATGCAGTGTGCGGGAATCCCCACACAGTACATGCAATGCTCAACTTCGCAACTGTGGGTTGAGAAGGGGAAAGGAAGGTTAGGATAACTGCTCGCTATGTTGTGGTTTATATTGTTTTTTTTTTTTTGCTATAGGTGATTTGTTGTTGTATTTTGTTATTGCACTTTAATTTTTGTTAATTTGTTTTTTCTTTTTCGCGGCGCGACTGATGATTTTATGAATTTAGATTTTGGTATTAATTTGATTATTGATTTGTTAATGGGTTGGAGGTGGATTTGTTTTTTTTATATTGATTTATACACACATATTATTTAATGATGGAATACATAATTTAAGACAGGGAAAACAGATTTTTTTAACACAGCAAGAGGGGACTTTGACTTCACTTTCACAGACTATACACGCAGGTGTGCACTTGGTGGGATGCAGATCGGCACATTCCTATGGAATGCTTCAATTGCCGTTTCTGGTTCCATTTGAACGTCTTCGACAGTAGATCTGTCTATCTCATGGACTTGTCGTCGAACAGGATTGTTATAATGAGTCGCTTGCGGCTTAGACTTTTGAACTTCGTTTCCGTTGAGGAATTTCTCAATAGTCCTGCAAACATACACCAACTCCGCAAGACTGGTAGTGTTGAAAGTTATCAACAACTCTCCCATTCTCATTTTGGAATTTATCCTTAACAAATCTTCGTAAAACTCGTTAAAACTTTCGTTTAACGATTGCTTACGGTCTGACACTAGGCGTGACAACTGTGAGTCTGTCTATAAACTCCTATATTGTTCCAGCAAAGCTAACTTTAGCACTTGCCAAGAACTTCGTGGATTGCTCTTTATATACATCCAGAGCCAAGATTGTACTGAATCTTTCACAAAATGATGGAAGTTGGAAACAACTTCCTCCCATGAAGCATTGTAGCTGGCTTTGACACGCTCCAACCTAAATAAGAAATCATCTACAGTCATACTCTTATTATCGAATACAATTCCCCACTTATTGTAGTGTGGAAATTTGACGTACGTACTGGCCGGTGTGGGCGCTAGGTTTCGCGGGTGAATCATTGAGATTCCTCTGACCCAATTGAGTCAAAAATTGATCTACGTTCGAACCTCTAGCCATATCCACTGGATGAACTCTTTGTTCATCCTGTCGCATCTGAGTTGGGTTGGACTAAATATTGGTAGGTTCTATAATTTCGTTTGGACGTTGGGCTGATGTTGTAGCCTATGGTAAATTCCTCACATTCTAAATACTTAACTGTGTCGAAGGTATAGCGGTCGCAAGTGTTTCTTTAACTATGTTCCTTACTTGTTCTAAAATTCGAGTTTGGCTTCTGGCTAACTCTTCACGGATGAACCTTTGGTCTTCCGTTCGGTTTAGGCCGATTGTTGCTGAAACAACTTCCTGAACATAATTTTCAAAACGAATGTTCTCTTGTGATTCACTACCTTCATTTATACTAGAACTCACAGCGGGTCTTTGTCCTACTCTTACACTTCCATTATTCTCTGCATTCACATCGCTTCTTGAAGTAGCGTGTCCTACATTAGAAATGTCGAGATTCTCCCTACCTTTGTCAGCGTTCTGACTTAGAGGCATACTTAATCTGCGTCTATACCTTAAGATGGCGGTCAGCCATCAGCCGAATAGGGGGAATAACATGTAGCATACGAAAACATGCACGTGCCGTAACTATTCGGGACTGGTGGAAGTGTGATCATAGCCTCTTCTCGGCGGCCGCTAGAAACAAGCCTTTAAAAAGGTTTGGCTAATATGATCGGGCTGGTTCCACAGGTTGGAAAAAGGTTAATTCCCTGTTCCGTAAAACTAAAAGAATTTCGAGACCAACAACAAGCTTCGGAAACGGACTGATCTCACGACGACAACCCACGCAAAGAAAACGGAAAAACGATTTACGAATTTTCTTATGGAACGTACGATCGCTCTATAGAGCTCGAGCTGCTCAGCAGCTAGCCGATGCCCAGTCAAAATATAAAGCTGACATAACAGCACTTCAAGAAATAAGATGGACAGGGAATGGTGTTCTACAGAAGAAAGATTATGACTTATACTACAGCTGTCATACAAAACACCATGTGCTCGAGGTAGGCTTCCTAGTCGGCGAAAAAATGAAGTCTGCCATCATCGGCTATAACGCTATAAGCGAAAGGCTATGCACCCTTCGCGTGCGAGGCAAATTTAAGAACATCAGCCTCATTAACGTTCATGAACCTACGGAGGAGTCCTCAGACGAAGAAAAAGAGACTTACTACGAACAAGTCGAGAGGGCCTTAATGCCTGTCCAAGGTCTGACGTAAAAATCATCCTTGGGGATTTGAATGCAAAAATAGGTCGGGAGCCGGTATTCAGGCATTACGCAGGCACACATAGTTTGCATGACAACACTAATGACAATGGACTTCGAGTCTTAGAATTGGCAGCATCGAAAAACATGGTCGTTGCGAGTACCAGGTTCCCGCGTAAAGATATCTACAAAGCCACCTGGGTATCACCTGATGGAGTCACTCGTAACCAAATTGACCACGTGTTGATAGACCGTCGCCACTACTCGAACTTGATGACGGTACGAACGTACCGAGGTGCCAATATCGACTCGGATCACTATCTTGTTGGTATGGTTTTCCGAGGGCGGATTGCCTTGCGAAGACGTATTGCATCCGCCGATCAGGTTCGAATCAACACGGCTGCTCTGCGCAATGAAAACACCAGTAACACCTTTGGTAATGCGTTAGGACTCGCCCTAGAACTGGGTAGAGTATGTCCTGGAGCCAGTATGCTGGGCGTAGATGAAAAGTGGACACGCCTTAAGAATACTGTCATTAGTACTGCCAACTCCATCTTAGGCAGCAGTCGTAGAAATCGGAACGACTGGTTTGATGATGAATGCAAGCTAGCGACTGAACGTAAGAATGTTGCGTACCGAGCAATGCAACAATCTCATAGAACGCGGGCACGCGAAGACGAATATAAAGAGCTCAGAAGAATTGAAAAACGGCTTCGCAGACAGAAAAAATCGGCCTGGGAGAAGAACATAATCTGTGAAATAGAGAAAAGCCGAGAGCGAGGTCCGCACCAGGGGCGGAAGTTCTACCAATCCTTCCGAAACATGACGCAGTACACACCACGCTGCACATACTGCAAGGACGGAGAGGGAAATCTGACCACCGATCCTCAAAGCATACTGGAGTGGTGGGAAGTGTACTTCAATGAATTGCTAAATGGTCAGCTCACTACAGAAGTGGCGCCTCCACTACTTCAGGAAGAGTACCCTATGTTGCCGCCACCAAGCATAGAAGAGGTTGAGAAGGCTATAGGCCGGCTAAGGAAAAACAAAGCCCCGGGAGCCGATGGTATACCAGCCGAACTATTTCAACACGGTGGGCCAGCCTTACGTCAAGAATTCATGAGATTATAGTGCACGTGTGGGAGCATGAAGAAATTCCAGAAGACTGGCGAAAAGGTATAATTTGCCCCATACATAAGAAGGGAGATGTCACAACGTGCAGCAATTATAGAGGTGTCACGTTGTTGAGTACCGCCTATTAGATACTCTTCTCTACCCTACAAGACCGGATAACTCCATACGCTAAAACCATCATCGGACAATATCAGTGTGGTTTCATTCCAGGCAAATCAACAACTGATCAGATCTTTACCCTTAGGCAGGCGATGGAAAAATGTCTAGAATTTAACATCCCAACATACCATCTGTTTATAGACTTTAAGGCCGTCACGATAGCATAGCCAGGGTAGAACTTTACAAAGCCATGAGAGAATTCGGCATCCCAAATAAATTGACACGACTATGTAGGTTGACCATGACCAACGTAACAAGCCAAGTAAAAATAGCCGGATTGCTATCCAAACCAATCAACATCTTTAATGGACTCCGACAAGGGGGTGGTTTGGCCTGCCTCCTCTTCAACCTGGCGTTGGAGAAAGCAATCCGTGACTCTGGCACGGCAACAAGAGGTACCATCGTCAGATACTGGCTTACGCAGACGACATCGACATCATCGGAAGAACCGAGCAAGCTGTACATGATTCCTTCATCCAGATCGAGCAGGCGGCACAAAATCTGGGGCTGCACATTAGTGAAGGTAAAACAAAGTACATGGTGGCGTCGAATGCGAGAGGAACAGTTGGTCAAACAATCAAGGTAGCGGAGCACGAATTTGAAGTGGTGCAATCCTTTAAATACCTTGGGTCAATAGTAGCAGCCGATAACAATATAGAAGAAGAAATACGCGGGCGGCTTCTCAAATCCAACAGAGCCTACTATAGTCTGTCAAAGCTCTTCAAATCCAGAAATCTCACCATAACTTCAAAACTGCTGCTGTACAGGACCATGGTCCTGCCAGTACTCGCATATGGATCCGAGACTTGGGTGCTTAGCAAAAGGCACTCCGACCTTTTAGCCGTGTTCGAGAGAAAAGTCTTAAGGAGAATTGTTGGCCCCATATGTGAGGAAGGACGATTCCGGAGACGGTACAATCATGAATTGTACGAAATCTACCTTGAAGCAGATATCGTGATAAAAATTAAGCTCGTTAGACTCCGGTGGGCAGGTCACCTAGCTCGCATGAGCGAAGAGGAACCTGCTCGGAAAGTTCTTTGTGGTACATTCTATGGTAGACGACAGCGTGTTAGACCATGCTTGCGCTGGAGAGATGGCGTAGACCAGGACGCCCGGAGCCTTGGGGTGCGCAACTGGATGGCGGCGGCTCGAGACTGGGATGGGTGGAGAGACTTGTTGAAGGAGGCCAGGACCGGACCCCGGTTGTCGAGCCGGCGATGATGATGATACCTTAAGTTATAAGAATTTGGAACTAAAAAACGTCCCCTGCCTCTTCTATTCATTTGTCCTTTAATGTACTGTCCGGGATAAATAATCCACAAATGTATATATAAAAATAAAATATATAACTTAATCTACTTTTTGTTCAAGGAAATATAAAATTTGTGCCTCCTTAAATCTTCACTTTCTCCAGGCCTTAATTAGACTACCTAAAGAATGCTACTTCAACCTAATTCTTCACTAATTTTATTTCCTTTAACAACTAATACCTAAATATCTAAACTTAATAATACTTGGATGATATAATCCTACGACTAATTGAATTGAAAATTCTCAATTGGAATTCAATTGACTTTAACCTTACTACCTTAACTACCTTAACTACCTTAACTAATTTGGTTTTTCTTTCTCTTATAAACGCCACCAGGCAAAAATATCTAAATTTCTAAAACTCAAAAATACCTAAATTTTCTCTGCGCCACCAGGCAAAATAACTTCTGAAACTTCAAACGCCACCAGGCAAAATTTAATTTAGCTATTTTTTCTATACTTCTGCAACAGACGTGCGTCGGGAATTATCACCAACCACCGGTCAAAAGGCTAAGAAAATGACACTAAATCAAACTCAAAAAAAATCTAAACTGAAGTCTCAAGAAAAATTTTATCATGATTTGTTGATGTCTTTGGAACTGGAATTCTGGAATGACCTCTTGAGAGTCGGAACGACAACAATATCCTTCTCTCCATCCAAATTATTCGAATGTGTTGTAAATAATAAAAATTTTTATAGTATTTAGTCTTCTTCGTGTGGTCAAAAAATTTAATAAAGTTGAATCTTTGTCATAGAAAGAGTTGGATATTCGTCACACTGCTACAGACGTGCGTCAGGAAAATGATCAACCAACCACCGGTCAATGCATCCGAAATCTCTCAAACAGAAATTGATGTTGTTTTCTAATGAAAATCTTTTTTCGTCGGAGTGAACTTTTAGTGATGAATTCTATGCTTTTGCAGCTGACGTGCGTCAGGAAATATCAACCAACCACCGGTCAAAAGATTTAGAATATCACCACTCGTAATTAGTTTCGCAAAAATTTTGCGTGTAGCCTTAATGCGACAGACCACTAGGCAATTTACACCCAGTGCGGACATAAGTGCTTACTACATAACCTTCGAGGTCAAGGACAACTGATCGGCTTACTACAACAGACAAAGTTCTTTAAATACAAAACTTCCGGCTAGTAATGTCGAAATAGCTCCCCTCGATGCTAAACCTCGAACGAACTCCTTCTCAAAAAAAAAATCTCAAACTAAATTTGAAATGAAAATTTTACTAACATAATAAGTGTCTCATTTCCTAACTCTGTAATGTTCTTTACAAAAGAAAATACTCCCACCTATCCAATTTGGTTCACGTCGACTTTTTCCAAAAAAAGAAAATGGAACGCGAATAAAATAAATGTACGTTCCTTCTTCGTTTAACAGAATTTTGGCCCCACGTTGGGCTTTTTCCAAAAGAAAAACCAAACGTGGTGTAAATAGAATCCTTAACGGATATGTTAACAAAATTAATGGGCCCCACGTTGGGCGCCATCTGTAACGGTTATAGTATTTGATAGTGAGATATAATTCTTCTACTATACGAGATTTCTCCTTTTAAAAGTTGTGTTTTTATATCTATATGGCATCGTCAGGATGTTAGGAAGCTGCACGTTGGGCTTCATCCGTAACGTGAAGTGTGAGGTGTTATTATACTTAGGTGTTAGTAATTTCCTTCGTTGCAGAAGTGAACAGCAAGATCATCGACCTTAGTACGTCTTCAGGTCGTGACTTCACTATTCACCTTTATTTAGGATATACTTCTATGTAATGCATAACAAACTTACAAAACACCAGACTGTCGAATCCAGAGCCGAGTTAATCAAAATTTTTCTAGTATTCTCTACCATTTCTTTATCCGTTACAATAACTCAAATGAACTATGTAACTCTTCAGATTACTATGACTCAAACTGACTACCATAACTTCCCAAAAGTTGGAAAGAGAAATTGAAGAGAGTGTGTTCATACTGGATTCTAAGTTGGTCTTAATCAACTTCAGTTTCAGAAAAGAAACTCTAATGTCGCTCTTCAGTAACTCTCACAACTTAAGGAATCTCTCCTTATTCTTTTCATTACCGTTATCATTCTCTTGAAAATTCAGGACCGTGAATTCGGTAGTTACACGGAACAAGGTTGCCTCAACTCAATAGCCGCAGTATGCCTGCTGGTTGCTCGATCGCTGAACTCGCCGGATGAGGGGGGGGATCTTACAGCTAGAGTGCAAGAGACGGTGTTACACTATTTTCAGACCTAAGTTCTTGATGTTGTAGAACCGAATAAATGTTAGGTTTTGTCGAGCCTGAAATTCTGTTTAGGAAAAGTTTACATTTAAGAATGATGAAGGTCATTCAGATTAACCAATTGTATTTTCTTTGTAATTTAGAAGTTTGACATCACGCGCAAATCATGAGGGAAACACCGATGATCATGTCCCTTGAGCAGTCTTTTCCCTATACCTATCATGTCGGATTTAACTCCTAACACGAACCTATGGTTTTCATTTTTATGCTCTTTGAATTCGAAAACCCCTTAAGTGGGTAACCTAGATGTTATGGTTCCCTTAACCTTCTTTACCCATCCCTTTAATACAAGAACTGTATTCCTATGGATACACTTACGGTTAATTGTGCTTCTTGTGCATCCCCTAATATGGGTGGCTCAGATGTTACAGCCCCCTGTTGACATCCAACCCCCCTCCCTGTGATACACAGGAGAAACTATCTTCCTGTTAAACTTTTACGATCTTCCATTGGTCAACAATATTTCGAGAAGATCCCCAACCTAGGGTATAATAGATCAACCAGGGTACTTCATCTTAGCTACCTCCACTTACTTCATTGCCATTCCCAGTTCATTTCCAGTTCCTCCTGACCCCTTACGATGTCCAACCTAAGCCAAAATCATGATAAATCTTTAAACGCCAAAATTTGTATTTAACTCAATAACAAACTTTATTCATAACCAACTTATTTTAAGATATCATACAATAAAACTATCTAAAAATATCTTTCCATAAAAATATCTCCAAACTAAACTTGCATAAGCAAATATTTTTCCACTCGCTCGATGAATTCAAACTAAACTAGAGACCAGGATTCATTCATCCTCCATCTCAAAACTAAACTCAACAAAATATCTCAGACCAGGATTCATTCATCCTCCGCCTGGAAACTATACTCAACACTAAACTTAGAGATCAGGATTCATTCATCCTCCACCTCACTAAAATACTCGAAATCTGGGACCAGGATTCATTCATCCTCCGCCGCGAAATGGTACTATAATTCAAGCTAGAGACCAGGATTCATTCATCCTCCACCTCGTAACTGAACTGTATTTATTTTCTCTTATTTTTGGTTTCTTGAATCTAAAACTCCTATACTTTCCTGCGAATCAAATTTTTGTATATATTTTTTGTATGCGGGTTTTTTCGTAGTTATTCGACTTACTGAAAGATTCGATCTTAAAGTATCGTCTCGCAATTTTATTTATATGAATATATTTTTGAATTTATCAAACGTTGTCTAATTTAATGTTTTTCAAAGCACGGATGTATTTCTGGTCGTTCTTTATAGTTAAAATTGTTTCTATACCATAATCGTTCCCAAAAGATATCATCACCGAAATGATTTAAATAATTTTTTAATACCAAAATTTCAATTTGTGAATCAATATGTTTCAAAAATAACAAAATATAGTTTTTCAATAAACACTCACCAGATCTTTCCATACGTAGAAGTCCACTTTTACTATAGATGATCCATGGCAACAGACCGCCAATTGGTCAAACAACATACTATGATGAATTTATCTATGGTTAATGTATATATGATTTCCAAATTGATTTTGTTCTTGAAGTTGGGTTTTTATATCCGATACTCGCGTATGATTTTTACCTTTTTATTCTAGATTCGTATTGTCTCTGAAATCTCAGAGGAGTGGAAGGATTCACAGATTTTGTTATGCGAACAATATTCCCTACTCTTTCTCTCTCACGGTCCTTATCCTAGTGCAATTTGTTGAAATTTACAAGGATTCAAATATCTTATGTTCTTGATGATTTGATTGAAGACTGATGTTCTTGACTTGCGGACTTGCTTGTAGTATTATGTTGACTGAAGTTATGACTTGACAGATTCTTGAATGGTGTTTTAAATTCTGGACTTTAATGTAGTTTTCTTGTCGGAGAACTGCTCGATAACTGTACTTAGATTCTTGATTGACTGACTGCAATTTTATTTTACTAGGATGGTGTGTAAAACGTGGCGACAAACTGAACTGAATGTGGATTTTTAGATACACAAATTTACGCAATTTTTTTTTGTGCGACTAAATATGTAACTTGACGTGTAACTTTAAATATAACTTGATGTCAGCGTCTGGCCTGGATATTGCGGAAATTTCTGGATTTTATCCCAGAAATATCCCTCGATTTTCTTGAAGCTTTTTGGATATGTGTTTTCGCAGATTGTTTGTGTTCTCTATCTATGTACAGTCATAGATATGTTTATATTGTTGTTATAAATGTTTTTCTAAATGTTTTAACTATAAAACTTACCAAGATTAGATAAATCTAATTGGATGAACTGATCTATATGGCGGCCAGACGGAAAAGAATTCTGTCTGCCGATTTCGTTTCAAACGAAGCCTAACAAAATGGAGGGCGACTACTTGGAACTGATCGGAATTGAAGAATATCCAATTTGGTCGAAATGGAAAGACATTTCATGTGCGAACCCTTTCAGTCTCTGAATGGGTATTTGTTAAGTTCTGTGTTTGAGGGTCTGACTACATTTGATTCTTGGTAGCGACGCTCGACGCAGCTTGAGTTTGGTTTGTTTATTTTTATTTTTGCAGATTAATAAAGAATAAATACATTCTCTTCGACTTGTTATCTTTATTAATGGGTGATGTGGTGGAATAATTATTTTACTCTAACATGCTATCTTCTCTTTTATTGTCATTGATTTCTCACACTATCATAAGTATGTATTCGTGATGATAATTTACAGTGACGTGTAGAATTGCTTTTCGGTGAACTATAAGTTCCGGATTTCCTGTTTGTCACTTAGGTCACTTAGAACAGTAAAGACGAATATTGATTGTTATTTGTTTGAATGGACCGTTAAGCCAAATGGTTTCCTACAAAATATAAATAATAACCCTTTTTCTTATTATAATTAAAAACAAAATATTTTAAATATTCATTATTTTGGAAGTGCGTTGCTATTTTTCGAAGCAAAACGTGGAAATTAGTAGATGCAATTTTAATTGCAACAAGAATTTAGCCTACATATGCCATGATTTTCACAAATATAATACGTCAATATAACTTGTGAAATAAATACTCGCACCAAAAAACACATTATTTTTAGACATGAGAGAATCACGAACACACATAAAAACTATTCGCCTACCTTCTTCTAAAAGAAATAAAAAATGGTAAGGATATATGTTTTTTTTAGTTTCCACGCACTCGTTCTCTTTTTAGCAACTTCTGTAGGAAGAGACGCACTCTCATAGGAAGACTTCAGACAGCTTAACTAGATTTACAAAGCGGCGTCTTTAATCGCATAAGAAGAATAAAACTCTTGATATAGGGTCAAGAGACTCCCATAACTAGGCCATTTAAGTCATATAACAATCTCATAAGAATCTAGAAGAACTCCTCAAGATTGCATTTAGCTCCATAAAATAAGTCTAGTAAGGCTTTCAGAGAAAATACTCCCACCTATCCAATTTGGTTCACGTCGACTTTTTCCAAAAAAAAGAAAAATGGAACGCGAATAAAATAAATGTACCTTCCTTCTTCGTTTTACAGAATTTTGGGCCCCACGTTGGGCTTTTTCCAAAAGAAAAACCAAACGTGGTGTAAATGGAATCCTCAACGGATATGTTAACAAAATTAATGGGCCCCAATTTGGGCGCCATCTGTAACGGTTATAGTATTTGATAGTGAGATATAATTCTTGTACTATACGAGATTTCTCCTTTTTAAAGTTGTATTTTTATATCTATATGGCATCTTCAGGATGTTAGGATGTTAGGAAGCCGCACGTTGGGCTTCATCCGTAACGTGAAGTGTGAGGTGTTATTATACTTAGGTGTTAGTAATTTCCTTCCTTACAGAAGTGAACAGCAAGATCATCGACCTGAGTACGTCTTCAGGTTGTGACTTCACTGTTCACCTTTATTAAGGATATGTTTCCATGTAATGCATACCAAACTTACAAAACACCAGACTGTCGAATCCACAGCCGAGTTAATCAAAATTTTTCTAGTATTCTCTACCATTTCTTTATCCGTTACAATAACTCAAATGAACTATGTAACTCTTTAGATTACTATAACTCAAACTGACTATCATAACTCGAAACTATAGACATCGAACATATCCCAAAGGTTGGAAAGAGAAATTGAAGAGAGTGTGTTCATACTGGATTCAAAATTGGTTTTAATCAACTTCAGTTTCAGAAAAGAAACTCTAATGTCGTTCTTCAGTAACTCTTACAACTTAAGGAGTCTCTCCTTATTCTTTTCATTACCATCATCACTCTCTTGAAAATTCAGGATCATGAATTCGGTAGTTACACGAAACAAGGTTGTCGCAACTCAATAGCCGCACTATGCCTGCTGAACTCGCCGGGTGAGGAGGGGGGGGGGGGGGGATCTTGCAGCTAGAGTGCAAGAGACGGTGTTACACTATTTTTAGACCTAAGTTCTTGATGTTGTAGAACCGAATAAATGTTAGGTTTTGTCGAGCCCGAAATTCTGTTTAGGAAAAGTTTACATTTAAGAATGATGAAGGTCATTCAGATTAACCAATTGTATTTTCTTTGTAATTTAGAAGTTTGACATCACGCGCAAATCATGAGGGAAACACCGATGATCATGTCCCTTGAGCAGTCTTTTCCCTATACCTATCATGTCGGATTTAACTCCTAACACGAACCTATGGTTTTCATTTTTATGCTCTTTGAATTCGAAAACCCCTTAAGTGGGTAACCTAGATGTTATGGTTCCTTAACCTTCTTTACCCATCCCTTTAATACCAGAACTGTATTCCTATGGATACACTTACGGTTAATTGTGCTTCTTGTGCATCCCCTAATATGGGTGGCTCAGATGTTACAGCCCCCTGTTGACATCCAACCCCCCTCCCTGTGATACACAGGAGAAACTATCTTCCTGTTAAACTTTTACGATCTTCCATTGGTCAACAATATTTCGAGAAGATCCCCAACCTAGGGTATAATAGATCAACCAGGGTACTTCATCTTAGCTACCTCCACTTACTTCATTGCCATTCCCAGTTCATTTCCAGTTCCTCCTGACCCCTTACGATGTCCAACCTAACCCAAAATCATGATAAATCTTTAAACGCCAAAATTTGTATTTAACTCAATAACAAACTTTATTCATAACCAACTTATTTTAAGATATCATACAATAAAACTATCTAAAAATATCTTTCCATAAAAATATCTCAAAACTAAACTCTCAAAACTAAACTTGTATAAGCAAATATTCCTCCACTCGCTCGACGGATTTAAACTTAACTAGAGACCAGGATTCATTCATCCTCCATCTCAAAACTAAACTCAACAAAATATCTCAGACCAGGATTCATTCATCCTCCGCCTGGAAACTATATTCAACACTAAACTTAGAGATCAGGATTCATTCATCCTCCACCTCACTAAAATACTCGAAATCTGGGACCAGGATTCATTCATCCTCCGCCCCGAAATGGTACTATAATTCAAGCTAGAGACCAGGATTCATTCATCCTCCACCTCGTAACTGAACTGTATATTTTCTCTTGTTTTTGGTTTCTTGAATCTAAAACTCCTATACTTTCCTCCGAATCAAATTTTAAATTTATCGAAGCGCGAAATAAAATGCTTTGTTTACATTGCAATCAATATTGTGTTTTATATTTGAAGTGAAGGATTTAAATGTTTTTAAATGTATGAAAACAAATAAATCAAATAATTTTCATTTGTGTCGCCATGTTTTTTATTACATATGGACAATATGTCTCTTTAAAAGAGCTGCAATATCGCTTTGAGAGCAATGTTACAGTTTTCAATTCAGGGCATTGTAAAAAATAGGGTGTCTTGAAAATTGAAAGCTAGAGAATGTTAAGTGAATACATAATGCTAAATTGTAGAAATAATTTTGAATTCAAAGAGTACCTACTTGCCATTGAAGTGAATAAAGTTTTATAAGCACCTTAAATTACTAAAGGAAGTACTTGTGCGACTAAGTCGTAGATTTAATTTTTTTAGGGAATTGCATAGTTAATATATTTTTATAAAAAAATTGTCAATTCCGTGCTTAATTCGAATCTCAAGATTTCCCTTATAAATTGAAAGGAATTTGTTTATTTTCCACTGTTTTAAGTTTTCCCGTTGAAATAATTTTTGTTTTAGTTTATAACACCCTATGATATGATTGGGAGAATTGTCTTGAATGAGGATAAGTATTTATTCAGCTCTATATGTGCATTATTGGAGCTCTAATGATGGATTTTTTTGACATCAAATTTTGTGTGAGAATATTAGTAATTGAACTGTACAGCCGCTCTCAGTGTAGCTCTGTTAATGCAATTTTTTGAGATTTTGAAAGATTATGCGTTAGTATTGTGCGCGTGTGTTGTTAGCAGCTCCACAATGCCTCTATCTATGCTGATGTGTAGAGTTTGCTCGTTGCAAGATCTCATGAACTGTGTTAAGGATCATATTTTCAAATCTGGAATCGTTGTAAAGTTAATAGAGCTAAAAGTGTCCTAAAAATGGGTACATAGAATATTATTTTGAATTATAATGTAGGGAGCGTTGAAATAATCTCTAACAGAGCTGTAGCTTTGGATTTCACTATCTAGGAGCTGTAGAAGAACAGTTTTGCTTCTATTAGCTCCAACGATGTTACTTGGGATATGTTTATGGATACATCTAAATATATAAAGAAATGCCAAAAATGTCAAAAAATGATGTCTAGTCTAGAAACAAAAATGCCGATGGTTATCACAGACGCATGCAATTTACCTTTTGATAAGGTCTACCTCATATAGGTACTAATTATTTATTTATTTATTTAAATCGAGCTAATTAATCTAGCGTACAAGTTTGTAACTTAGAGTTTAGTAAGCAAATTATAAATTATAAAATAATCTTTTAAAATTAATATTTGATATAACAGAAGAATGGATTAATAAATTATGATTTACGTTATACAAATTTAACATATTATTTAAAGGTGAACTCCGCTCGTAGTTGGTACGATAGTCGGTTATATACAAAGGGTCAGGTAGAACTCCCAAATTACGCTGAACATTAAAATTTACGCGAGACAAAAGGCTCAAAGCATCAATATGACCATCAATTAGCTTAACAATAAAAACGAAACACAAATAAGAGCGTCTACTCTCAAGACTGGGTAGATCAATAAGCATGAGCCGGCTTTTATATGAATGAAGATTTAATGGGGTCTTCCAACCTAGGCCTTTTAGAGCAAATTTCAAGAACCTTTTTTGAGTCTTTTCTATTCTTATTTTATGACAACTGTAATAAGGAGACCACACTTGACAAGCATACTCCATGATGGGTGTAACAAATGTTATAAACAATTGTCTGATAACGTTTGGGTCAGAGAACTGACGGGATTCTCTTTTAATCCAACCTAATATTGAATTGGCCTTGTTACATATCACATAAATATGTTGAGTGATCTCGAGTTTCTTATCAAACAAAACACAAAGTACAGATACCTCATTTACATTTAACACATTAACGCCATTGAAACTTTAATCAAAAGACAAGGCAGACATTTTTCGTGTGAAATTTATAATTTTACACTTATCGGTATTCAATAATAAACAATTTCGGATACACATTTAAGATACACAGTCAAGATTAGTAGAAATGGTTTTAAATATGTTAACATCATCAGCATAGATAAGGCAGTTTGAGTACTTTAAGACTGACGGAAGATCATTTATGAATAAAATGAAAAGAATTGGACCCAAGTGGCTCCCCTGGGGAACTCCAGAAATAACTATAAATTTTTTTAATGATAGCCATTAAAATTCACAGAATACAATCTGTCAAGCAAATAAGATTTGAGCCAAGCAATGAATTTAACGCTAAAACCAAGCTTGCTCATTTTTTGTAACTAAATTTGATGTGAAAGTTTATCAAATGCATTGCTAAAATCTGTAAGAACACATAAGTTTGTTTTTTATTTTTAAATGAATCTATACAGCACACCGCTAGCTCTGTAGGAAAAGTGACAGTCGAACGACCTTTTTAAAAACCATGCTGATTGGAAACGATAAACGATTTTGTATAAGAACTTAACGTTTTGCAAACGATTGCTTCAAAAAGTTTGGGAATAGCCGACAGTTTAGCTATTGGGCGATAATTTCCAATTTTATCTTTCCTTCCTTTTTAATGTAAAGGTATGATGAAAGATTGCTTCCACACATGAGGAAACTTACACGAAGACAGTGAACAGTTAAATAGAACAGAAAGTGGAGTCGACAGATTGCTATCACACTTTTCAAAACAGAAGCTGGTATCCCATCTGGACCAGATGTGTCGTTATCTTCCAAGTTAGATATAAATTTCATAATATCGTCAATACTTATGTTGAAATTTATGTCAGTCAAGTGAGAATATGATTTCAAATTACCAAATAATTGATAATTTTTGTCAAAATTATCACAGTTTGCAGTATCACAGTTGAAAAAGCTATTACAGTTGGTAGAATCACAGTTATATGCACTTTGAAAAAAGTCTGAAAATTATATAATATAATTATATACTCACCTTTCAAGATAATTTAACTAAATTTGTCGATTGGTATGCAATACCAAGCGCAGAAACGATGGCACACATTTTCTTCGAAAAAATAGTCACGAGATATAGGATACCAAAACAATTGGTAACCGATCAAGGGTCCAATTTTGTTGCGAAATTGTTCAAAAGAGTATGCAAACTACACCAAATTGAAAAACTCCAGACCACCGCCTATCAAATGGAGCACTAGAACGTGCCCACAGGCCTCTGGTGGGGCCTCCGCACTATATGTGACCAAAATCCAAGAACATGGGATCAGTACCTCAGCTTTCGTATATTATAACAATAGTATACACGAGGGAACCAAATTCACACCCATGGATTGCCTTTAGGGTTTCACTTCAAGTATGCCAACAAATCTGAAAAGGGACCCAGAACCTCTGTATGGCTATGAAAATTACTACTATGTCTTGAGACATAAACTACAAGAAACCCACGCAATAGCTAGAACAAATTTATTTCAAAATAAAAAAACATCTAAGGAATATCAAGACAAAAAGATAAGACCCATTATTTTTCACATAGGAGATAAAGTCTTGATAAAAAATCAAAACAAAAGTCACAAATTAGACGAAGTTTGGAAGGGTCCATACACCATTACTAAAATTCCAAACGAAGTTAATAGTGTGGTTCAGATAAAGAAAAATCAAGTAAGTGTACACAATAATCGAATTAAACTTTACTACGACTAATTAAACAATTTCAAGTCCCAACTCCTTATTTATTTTAATTACAAGTATTCATATAATATAAAAAAGACCATAGTCATTCCCAATATTACATATCGACCTCAACCTTGAAATTATTTAAAGTGTCAATTCAGCAAAAAATAACAAAAATATCAAAAGACCGTTGCCCATAAATTCAATACACTACTAGTAATGATAGAACAATAATAAGAAGCAAGTATGCATACCGCCTGACCAATTTCTTGCACTTGCTATTAAATGTAGTCCGTAGCGCAAAACAAAATTGTAATACGATATCTTACCTACATTGGGACACCTCTAATGTCTTAAAACATGCTTTTATTATTTGGGACTTTGGGGCGGATTAATTGATTTCATGAATGAAAATTGCATCCAAAATAGTTATTTAGCTAAACTTGCTTTTAATAATGATTTTTTATCTTTCCTTTTCTCTACTGGTGTTTAATTTTGTTTTAACATGAATATAAGTCAAAGAACAATTGTATTAATGGAAATACTTCAAAGAAGTATAACAGCAACCACGCCACCAAGCGGTTTCCGGGTGGAAGAACTACATACAAAAAGTTACAAGTGAACTAGAGATTAATCAGCAAAAAATAGCTACAGAAATAGTCGAGGACAAACGACAAACTAATTCAAAAAATTCTAGATACAATACTTTTTCTTGTAATGGAAATACAAAACAGACAACAAATGACACTTGATACTGTAAGTTCCGCGAACCAAAATCAATTACACCCCCTGTTACTTTCAGCAACCGAACTAAAGGGTTTTCCAATAAGAGGTGTTATTTTGATGTTCATTATAAAGAGGAAGGTACGCCGTTAATAATGGAACACAGCATCAGCCAAATGGCCGCCACGACCACGCTTACAGGACCATATCCTTTTCATGAAATTTTCTATAACCAAATCGCAAAGTGGCTGTCCACTCTGAAAAGAATTGGACCCAAGTGGCTCCCCTGGGGAACTCCAGAAATAACTATAAATTTTTTTAATGATAGCCATTAAAATTCACAGAATACAATCTGTCAAGCAAATAAGATTTGAGCCAAGCAATGAATTTAACGCTAAAACCAAGCTTGCTCATTTTTTGTAACTAAATTTGATGTGAAAGTTTATCAAATGCATTGCTAAAATCTGTAAGAACACATAAGTTTGTTTTTTATTTTTAAATGAATCTATACAGCACACCGCTAGCTCTGTAGGAAAAGTGACAGTCGAACGACCTTTTTAAAAACCATGCTGATTGGAAACGATAAACGATTTTGTATAAGAACTTAACGTTTTGCAAACGATTGCTTCAAAAAGTTTGGGAATAGCCGACAGTTTAGCTATTGGGCGATAATTTCCAATTTTATCTTTCCTTCCTTTTTAATGTAAAGGTATGATGAAAGATTGATTCCACACATGAGGAAACTTACACGAAGACAGTGAACAGTTAAATAGAACAGAAAGTGGAGTCGACAGGTTGCTATCACACTTTTCAAAACAGAAGCTGGTATCCCATCTGGACCAGATGTGTCGTTATCTTCCAAGTTAGATATAAATTTCATAATATCGTCAATACTTATGTTGAAATTTATGTCAGTCAAGTGAGAATATGATTTCAAATTACCAAATAATTGATAATTTTTGTCAAAATTATCACAGTTTGCAGTATCACAGTTGAAAAAGCTATTACAGTTGGCAAAGTTATAACAGTTGGTAGAATCACAGTTATATGCACTTTGAAAAAAGTCTGAAAATTATATAATATAATTATATACTCACCTTTCAAGATAATTTAACTAAATTTGTCGATTGGTATGCAATACCAAGCGCAGAAACGATGGCACACATTTTCTTCGAAAAAATAGTCACGAGATATAGGATACCAAAACAATTGGTAACCGATCAAGGGTCCAATTTTGTTGCGAAATTGTTCAAAAGAGTATGCAAACTACACCAAATTGAAAAACTCCAGACCACCGCCTATCAAATGGAGCACTAGAACGTGCCCACAGGCCTCTGGTGGGGCCTCCGCACTATATGTGACCAACATCCAAGAACATGGGATCAGTACCTCAGCTTTCGTATATTATAACAATAGTATACACGAGGGAACCAAATTCACACCCATGGATTGCCTTTAGGGTTTCACTTCAAGTATGCCAACAAATCTGAAAAGGGACCCAGAACCTCTGTATGACTATGAAAATTACTACTATGTCTTGAGACATAAACTACAAAAAACCCACGCAATAGCGAGAACAAATTTATTTCAAAATAAAAAAACATCTAAGGAATATCAAGACAAAAAGATAAGACCCATTATTTTTCACATAGGAGATAAAGTCTTGATAAAAAATCAAAACAAAAGTCACAAATTAGACAAAGTTTGGAAGGGTCCATACACCATTACTAAAATTCCAAACGAAGTTAATAGTGTGGTTCAGATAAAGAAAAATCAAGTAACTGTACACAATAATCGAATTAAACTTTACTACGACTAATTAAACAATTTCAAGTCCCAACTCCTTATTTATTTTAATTACAAGTATTCATATAATATAAAAAAGACCATAGTCATTCCCAATATTACATATCGACCTCAACCTTGAAATTATTTAAAGTGTCAATTCAGCAAAAAATAACAAAAATATCAAAAGACCGGTGCCCATAAATTCAATACACTACTAGTAATGATAGAACAATAATAAGAAGCAAGTATGCATACCGCTTGACCAATTTCTTGCACTTGCTATTAAATGTAGTCCGTAGCGCAAAAAAAAATTGTAATACGATATCTTACCTACATTGGGACACCTCTAATGTCTTAAAACATGCTTTTATTATTTGGGACTTTGGGGCGGATTAATTGATTTCATGAATGAAAATTGCATCCAAAATAGTTATTTAGCTAAACTTGCTTTTAATAATGATTTTTTATTTTGCCTTTTCTCTACTGGTGTTTAATTTTGTTTTAACATGAATATAAGTCAAAGAACAATTGTATTAATGGAAATACTTCAAAGAAGTATAACAGCAACCACGCCACCAAGCGGATTCCGGGTGGAAGAACTACATACAAAAAGTTACAAGTGAACTAGAGATTAATCAGCAAAAAATAGCTACAGAAATAGTCGAGGACAAACGACAAACTAATTCAAAAAATTCTAGATACAATACTTTTTCTTGTAATGGAAATACAAAACAGACAACAAATGACACTTGATACTGTAAGTTCCGCGAACCAAAATCAATTACACCCCCTGTTACTTTCAGCAACCGAACTAAAGGGTTTTCCAATAAGAGGTGTTATTTTGATGTTCATTATAAAGAGGAAGGTACGCCGTTAATAATGGAACACAGCATCAGCCAAATGGCCGCCACGACCACGCTTACAGGACCATATCCTTTTCATGAAATTTTCTATAACCAAATCGCAAAGTGGCTGCCCACTCTGAAAAGAATTGGACCCAAGTGGCTCCCCTGGGGAACTCCAGAAATAACTATAAATTTTTTTTTTAGTGAATTTTGTTGACCAAGTTGATTGTTAGATGTGTATCTGAGAATAGATAAAGATGATTCTCATCGGCTTTGTTGGTCGTTTTGATGACGAAAATGAAAAAATTAATTCATTTACTTTTTCCCAACGTTTCGACGGTGGTTGCCGTCTTCTTCAGGGGATCTTTATTTGTAAAAAAAAGAGAAGTAATTACATAAAAGTGTCAATGTATGTAGGGCGGACGTGGTATACACTTACATTAAAGTTTTAAACAATTATGTACATATATAAAAAAACAAAACAATATTTGGAAATATTTAATAATTTAAACTTGAATAATTTAAGTGCAAATTAGTATTTAAACACTTCAGATGAAGTTTAGTCCAATGAGTACAATCAAGTTTTGGATCTACTGTTGGAAACTAAGGAGCAGTAAACTGCTGAGATGTTTTGTGTGTCTTGTTTACGGTTCATGTTGTTCTTGTTATTGATTATGTGTAGTGTTTCTAACGTGTATCGTTTGGAAGTGTGTTTTTCCGTTGCCAAGATCTCCACACCATCAAAGTCCAGTTGGTGGCCAGTTTCAACGCTGTGGCAAGCCAGTGCTGTCTTTCCAGAATTTTTTGAACGAATGTCCGACTTGTGACCCGCCATTCTCTGTCGAAGGAGTTGTTTGGTCGTGCCGACGTAGCATAGATTACATGGATCATTGGTTTTACCTTGGCAGTTTACTTTGTACACCACGTCTGTACAACGGTCCTTTTCTGTCTTCTTTTTTAGACCTGTGAAGAGGGAAGCCATGGTCTGGTTCGACTTGTACGCCAAGTTGATATCAATTTTGTATTTGCCGATTATTTCTTTAAAGTTTTCGGAAAGCTTTGGGACATAAACGACACTTTTGTAAACACCTTTCCTCTCTTCCAATATATTTTCCGATCGAGCTTTATATTTTTGACGTTGTATCAAGCTTCTTATGATTTCGATCGGAAAGCTATTATCCAAGAGGATTTTCGTAACCTTTTCTTCATTAGCGGAGTGGAATTCCCGATCACTCAACGCAAAGACTTTGTTTATAAGGTTCGATGCGGTGTTTACACGAATGTGTTTAGCTTGGTTTGACCGGAAATTGATCAGTCTTCCCGATGCCATATCTTTTTGGTACCAGTCGAATGAAAGCCGGTCGTTTTTTCGATGGATCTTGACATCCAAAAATGGTATTGATCTACTTGTTTATTTATCTACGGTGAATTGGATTTTCTCGTTAAATTGGTTGAGGCATCGTAGCACATTTTCAATCTCTTCTTTGTCTACAATCGCAAAAATGTCATCGACATATTTAGCGATGAATTTTGGTTTACACTCCTCCTTGAAACACTCATCGAGAAGAAAATCCAACACCAAATCTGCGATTGTCGGCGAGAGCGGATTTCCCATTGGCATTCCGTGCACTTGTTTATACAAATTGTCTTTAAATTGTAAATAGTTGTTTTCTTTCATACAAAAATCAAACAACTCAAGAAACTTACTTAGGCTCAGTTTTGTAGCTTTACTTATTGTTTCCCACTTCTTTTTAATTATATTAATCGCGAGTTGAATGGGAACATTGGTAAAAAGAGAAATAGCGTCATAAGAAACCAAAACATCATTTGTGCCAAGTACTAAATTTTTCGCTTTATTCTTAAACTCAAACGAATTTTTAATCGAATAGGGAGATTCTTTCGTCACACACTGTAGTATTTTTCCTAGGTACTTGGAAAGTTCATAGCATGGCACCTTCATTGATGACGTAATTGGTCTGAGCGGCATGTTATGCTTGTGGATCTTTGGTAATCCATATATAGAGGGTATTTGTGCTGTGTAGGTAGTCATTCTTGTTTTGTCTCTATCGTCGATGATTTTGTTGGTGTGCAACCATTTCACAAAATCATTGTTTTTGTTCTGAAGAGAATTGAGGGGGGTTCCCCTTGCGACTCTATATGTTGAGCGATCAGACAATAGTTCTGTCATCTTTTCTTCATACTCAGTCCGTTTCATCGCAACCGTCACATTCCCTTTATCAGCTGGTACAATTACAATGTTTTTGTGTTTCTTGAGAAAATTTGCAGCATCTTTGTACACCTTCGAAGTGTATTTGTCGAATCTGTCATTGTGGTGGTGACGTTGAAAAGAGTGGAGCATATTACTATATTTTGACCTTGTTATTTCTTGTTCCATTTCATCTTTGACGTTTCTTATGATTTCTTCACCATCTGCAATAAGTTGGAAAAGAGGGAATGTATGTTTGCCGATGGGCAACGAAAATTTTTTTCCCAAAGAGAAAAGCCACTTGATTTCAATGGGGAATTCGGTGTCGGTCTTATTGACAAACCATTTATCATGCATTTTAATATTAAGTTCTTTCCAAAGAACAGATTTAAGTTTGTCAATCTTTTCTGTGTGGATCTGTTGCTTTTTCGTGCAAATGGCTACGAAAGTTTGTTGTTGTTTAGTGATAAATTGTTTATGTTCTATTGCGGTTATATTTTCTTGTATTCGTTTGTTTAGCATTCTGAGTGTGTTGTTGGATTGTTTTATTTTGTGACAGGTTTCGGAAATCTCTAGGTTGAGAACTTTTAGATGAAATTTAAGTTCTATTTTGTAGAAAGAGCCTTGTGATTCTTTGCTAGAGAAAAGTGATTTGGTGTTGTTTGTAGATCTATATAAATGATTTGGAATAAGTCCATATTGTCTGCATGTTAACAGAAATTTCAGAGTTTGTTTTAGGTTCGCTGAATTGCGTTTGACATTGCTATATTCTTTAAGATATGTACATAAAGAATCTCCCTATTCGATTAAAAATTCGTTTGAGTTTAAGAATAAAGCGAAAAATTTAGTACTTGGCACAAATGATGTTTTGGTTTCTTATGACGCTATTTCTCTTTTTACCAATGTTCCCATTCAACTCGCGATTAATATAATTAAAAAGAAGTGGGAAACAATAAGTAAAGCTACAAAACTGAGCCTAAGTAAGTTTCTTGAGTTGTTTGATTTTTGTATGAAAGAAAACAACTATTTACAATTTAAAGACAATTTGTATAAACAAGTGCACGGAATGCCAATGGGAAATCCGCTCTCGCCGACAATCGCAGATTTGGTGTTGGATTTTCTTCTCGATGAGTGTTTCAAGGAGGAGTGTAAACCAAAATTCATCGCTAAATATGTCGATGACATTTTTGCGATTGTAGACAAAGAAGAGATTGAAAATGTGCTACGATGCCTCAACCAATTTAACGAGAAAATCCAATTCACCGTAGAGAAAGAAACAAGTAGATCAATACCATTTTTGGATGTCAAGATCCATCGAAAAAACGACCGGCTTTCATTCGACTGGTACCAAAAAGATATGGCATCGGGAAGACTGATCAATTTCCGGTCAAACCAAGCTAAACACATTCGTGTAAACACCGCATCGAACCTTATAAACAAAGTCTTTGCGTTGAGTGATCGGGAATTCCACTCCGCTAATGAAGAAAAGGTTACGAAAATCCTCTTGGATAATAGCTTTCCGATCGAAATCATAAGAAGCTTGATACAACGTCAAAAATATAAAGCTCGATCGGAAAATATATTGGAAGAGAGGAAAGGTGTTTACAAAAGTGTCGTTTATGTCCCAAAGCTTTCCGAAAACTTTAAAGAAATAATCGGCAAATACAAAATTGATATCAACTTGGCGTACAAGTCGAACCAGACCATGGCTTCCCTCTTCACAGGTCTAAAAAAGAAGACAGAAAAGGACCGTTGTACAGACGTGGTGTACAAAGTAAACTGCCAAGGTAAAACCAATGATCCATGTAATCTATGCTACGTCGGCACGACCAAACAACTCCTTCGACAGAGAATGGCGGGTCACAAGTCGGACATTCGTTCAAAAAATTCTGGAAAGACAGCACTGGCTTGCCACAGCGTTGAAACTGGCCACCAACTGGACTTTGATGGTGTGGAGATCTTGGCAACGGAAAAACACACTTCCAAACGATACACGTTAGAAACACTACACATAATCAATAACAAGAACAACATGAACCGTAAACAAGACACACAAAACATCTCAGCAGTTTACTGCTCCTTAGTTTCCAACAGTAGATCCAAAACTTGATTGTACTCATTGGACTAAACTTCATCTGAAGTGTTTAAATACTAATTTGCACTTAAATTATTCAAGTTTAAATTATTAAATATTTCCAAATATTGTTTTGTTTTTTTATATATGTACATAATTGTTTAAAACTTTAATGTAAGTGTATACCACGTCCGCCCTACATACATTGACACTTTTATGTAATTACTTCTCTTTTTTTTACAAATAAAGATCCCCTGAAGAAGACGGCAACCACCGTCGAAACGTTGGGAAAAAGTAAATGAATTAATTTTTTCATTTTCGTCATCAAAACGACCAACAAAGCCGATGAGAATCATCTTTATCTATTCTCAGATACACATCTATAAATTTTTTTAATGATAGCCATTAAAATTCACAGAATACAATCTGTCAAGCAAATAAGATTTGAGCCAAGCAATGAATTTAACGCTAAAACCAAGCTTGCTCATTTTTTGTAACTAAATTTGATGTGAAAGTTTATCAAATGCATTGCTAAAATCTGTAAGAAAACATAAGTTTGTTTTTTATTTTTAAATGAATCTATACAGCACACCGCTAGCTCTGTAGGAAAAGTGACAGTCGAACGGCCTTTTTAAATACCATGCTGATTGGAAACGATAAACGATTTTGTATAAGAACTTAACGTTTTGCAAACGATTGCTTCAAAAAGTTTGGGAATAGCCGACAGTTTAGCTATTGGGCGATAATTTCCAATTTTATCTTTCCTTCCTTTTTAATGTAAAGGTATGATGAAAGATTGATTCCACACATGAGGAAACTTACACGAAGACAGTGAACAGTTAAATAGAACAGAAAGTGGAGTCGACAGATTGCTATCACACTTTTCAAAACAGAAGCTGGTATCCCATCTGGACCAGATGTGTCGTTATCTTCCAAGTTAGATATAAATTTCATAATATCGTCAATACTTATGTTGAAATTTATGTCAGTCAAGTGAGAATATGATTTCAAATTACCAAATAATTGATAATTTTTGTCAAAATTATCACAGTTTGCAGTATCACAGTTGAAAAAGCTATTACAGTTGGCAAAGTTATAACAGTTGGTAGAATCACAGTTATATGCACTTTGAAAAAAGTCTGAAAATTATATAATATAATTATATACTCACCTTTCAAGATAATTTAACTAAATTTGTCGATTGGTATGCAATACCAAGCGCAGAAACGATGGCACACATTTTCTTCGAAAAAATAGTCACGAGATATAGGATACCAAAACAATTGGTAACCGATCAAGGGTCCAATTTTGTTGCGAAATTGTTCAAAAGAGTATGCAAACTACACCAAATTGAAAAACTCCAGACCACCGCCTATCAAATGGAGCACTAGAACGTGCCCACAGGCCTCTGGTGGGCCCTCCGCACTATATGTGACCAACATCCAAGAACATGGGATCAGTACCTCAGCTTTCGTATATTATAACAATAGTATACACGAGGGAACCAAATTCACACCCATGGATTGCCTTTAGGGTTTCACTTCAAGTATGCCAACAAATCTGAAAAGGGACCCAGAACCTCTGTATGACTATGAAAATTACTACTATGTCTTGAGACATAAACTACAAAAAACCCACGCAATAGCTAGAACAAATTTATTTCAAAATAAAAAAAAAATCTAAGGAGTATCAAGACAAAAAGATAAGACCCATTATTTTTCACATAGGAGATACAGTCTTGATAAAAAATCAAAACAAAAGTCACAAATTAGACGAGGTTGGAAGGGTCCATACACCATTACTAAAATTCCAAACGAAGTTAATAGTGTGGTTCAGATAAAGAAAAATCAAGTAACTGTACACAATAATCGAATTAAACTTTACTACGACTAATTAAACAATTTCAAGTCCCAACTCCTTATTTATTTTAATTACAAGTATTCATATAATATAAAAAAGACCATAGTCATTCCCAATATTACATATCGACCTCAACCTTGAAATTATTTAAAGTGTCAATTCAGCAAAAAATAACAAAAATATCAAAAGACCGGTGCCCATAAATTCAATACACTACTAGTAATGATAGAACAATAATAAGAAGCAAGTATGCATACCGCTTGACCAATTTCTTGCACTTGCTATTAAATGTAGTCCGTAGCGCAAAAAAAAAATTGTAATACGATATCTTACCTACATTGGGACACCTCTGCTTTTATTATTTGGGACTTTGGGGCGGATTAATTGATTTCATGAATGAAAATTGCATCCAAAATAGTTATTTAGCTAAACTTGCTTTTAATAATGATTTTTTATTTTTCCTTTTCTCTACTGGTGTTTAATTTTGTTTAAACATGAATATAAGTCAAAGAACAATTGTATTAATGGAAATACTTCAAAGAAGTATAACAGCAACCACGCCACCAAGCGGATTCCGGGTGGAAGAACTACATACAAAAAGTTACAAGTGAACTAGAGATTAATCAGCAAAAAATAGCTACAGAAATAGTCGAGGACAAACGACAAACTAATTCAAAAAATTCTAGATACAATACTTTTTCTTGTAATGGAAATACAAAACAGACAACAAATGACACTTGATACTGTAAGTTCCGCGAACCAAAATCAATTACACCCCCTGTTACTTTCAGCAACCGAACTAAAGGGTTTTCCAATAAGAGGTGTTATTTTGATGTTCATTATAAAGAGGAAGGTACGCCGTTAATAATGGAACACAGCATCAGCCAAATGGCCGCCACGACCACGCTTACAGGACCATATCCTTTTCATGAAATTTTCTATAACCAAATCGCAAAGTGGCTGCCCACTCTGAAAAGAATTGGACCCAAGTGGCTCCCCTGGGGAACTCCAGAAATAACTATAAATTTTTTTAATGATAGCCATTAAAATTCACAGAATACAATCTGTCAAGCAAATAAGATTTGAGCCAAGCAATGAATTTAACGCTAAAACCAAGCTTGCTCATTTTTTGTAACTAAATTTGATGTGAAAGTTTATCAAATGCATTGCTAAAATCTGTAAGAACACATAAGTTTGTTTTTTATTTTTAAATGAATCTATACAGCACACCGCTAGCTCTGTAGGAAAAGTGACAGTCGAACGGCCTTTTTAAAAACCATGCTGATTGGAAACGATAAACGATTTTGTATTGGAACTTAACGTTTTGCAAACGATTGCTTCAAAAAGTTTGGGAATAGCCGACAGTTTAGCTATTGGGCGATAATTTCCAATTTTATCTTTCCTTCCTTTTTAATGTAAAGGTATGATGAAAGATTGCTTCCACACATGAGGAAACTTACACGAAGACAGTGAACAGTTAAATAGAACAGAAAGTGGAGTCGACAGATTGCTATCACACTTTTCAAAACAGAAGCTGGTATCCCATCTGGACCAGATGTGTCGTTATCTTCCAAGTGAGATATAAATTTCATAATATCGTCAATACTTATGTTGAAATTTATGTCAGTCAAGTGAGAATATGATTTCAAATTACCAAATAATTGATAATTTTTGTCAAAATTATCACAGTTTGCAGTATCACAGTTGAAAAAGCTATTACAGTTGGCAAAGTTATAACAGTTGGTAGAATCACAGTTATATGCACTTTGAAAAAAGTCTGAAAATTATATAATATAATTATATACTCACCTTTCAAGATAATTTAACTAAATTTGTCGATTGGTATGCAATACCAAGCGCAGAAACGATGGCACACATTTTCTTCGAAAAAATAGTCACGAGATATAGGATACCAAAACAATTGGTAACCGATCAAGGGTCCAATTTTGTTGCGAAATTGTTCAAAAGAGTATGCAAACTACACCAAATTGAAAAACTCCAGACCACCGCCTATCAAATGGAGCACTAGAACGTGCCCACAGGCCTCTGGTGGGGCCTCCGCACTATATGTGACCAACATCCAAGAACATGGGATCAGTACCTCAGCTTTCGTATATTATAACAATAGTATACACGAGGGAACCAAATTCACACCCATGGATTGCCTTTAGGGTTTCACTTCAAGTATGCCAACAAATCTGAAAAGGGACCCAGAACCTCTGTATGACTATGAAAATTACTACTATGTCTTGAGACATAAACTACAAAAAACCCACGCAATAGCTAGAACAAATTTATTTCAAAATAAAAAAAAAATCTAAGGAGTATCAAGACAAAAAGATAAGACCCATTATTTTTCACATAGGAGATACAGTCTTGATAAAAAATCAAAACAAAAGTCACAAATTAGACGAAGTTTGGAAGGGTCCATACACCATTACTAAAATTCCAAACGAAGTTAATAGTGTGGTTCAGATAAAGAAAAATCAAGTAACTGTACACAATAATCGAATTAAACTTTACTACGACTAATTAAACAATTTCAAGTCCCAACTCCTTATTTATTTTAATTACAAGTATTCATATAATATAAAAAAGACCATAGTCATTCCCAATATTACATATCGACCTCAACCTTGAAATTATTTAAAGTGTCAATTCAGCAAAAAATAACAAAAATATCAAAAGACCGGTGCCCATAAATTCAATACACTACTAGTAATGATAGAACAATAATAAGAAGCAAGTATGCATACCGCTTGACCAATTTCTTGCACTTGCTATTAAATGTAGTCCGTAGCGCAAAAAAAAATTGTAATACGATATCTTACCTACATTGGGACACCTCTGCTTTTATTATTTGGGACTTTGGGGCGGATTAATTGATTTCATGAATGAAAATTGCATCCAAAATAGTTATTTAGCTAAACTTGCTTTTAATAATGATTTTTTATCTTTCCTTTTCTCTACTGGTGTTTAATTTTGTTTAAACATGAATATAAGTCAAAGAACAATTGTATTAATGGAAATACTTCAAAGAAGTATAACAGCAACCACGCCACCAAGCGGATTCCGGGTGGAAGAACTACATACAAAAAGTTACAAGTGAACTAGAGATTAATCAGCAAAAAATAGCTACAGAAATAGTCGAGGACAAACGACAAACTAATTCAAAAAATTCTAGATACAATACTTTTTCTTGTAATGGAAATACAAAACAGACAACAAATGACACTTGATACTGTAAGTTCCGCGAACCAAAATCAATTACACCCCCTGTTACTTTCAGCAACCGAACTAAAGGGTTTTCCAATAAGAGGTGTTATTTTGATGTTCATTATAAAGAGGAAGGTACGCCGTTAATAATGGAACACAGCATCAGCCAAATGGCCGCCACGACCACGCTTACAGGACCATATCCTTTTCATGAAATTTTCTATAACCAAATCGCAAAGTGGCTGCCCTATGTCCTCGATAGCCTCACGAATTCCATCTTTGAGGTCTTGAATCAACGCTGGGCTGTTGGCGTAGACCTTATCTTTCACGTGGCCCCAAAGGAAGAAGTCGCAAGGTGTTAAATCACAAGATCTCGGTGGCCAATTGTGATCACCTCTTCGAGAGATAACACGGTCCGGAAACTTTTCCCGTAAAAGATCGATGGTTTCATTGCTTGTGTGGCACGTAGTGCCGTCTTGTTGAAAGTAAACGTTGTCCAGATCAATACCATCCAATTCCGGCCATAAAAAATCATTAATCATCTCTCGATAGCGCAATCCATTGACCGTAACTGTTGCTCCAGCCTCATTTTCGAAAAAGTAAGGTCCAATGACCCCGCCGGACCATAAACCGCACCAAACAGTCACGCGTTGAGGATGGAGAGGCTTTTCAACCCAACTCTTGGGTTTTCCGAGCCCCAGATGCGACAGTTTTGGTTGTTGACGTAGCGAGGTGGAAATGGGCCTCATCAGTCAAGATGATTTTTCGATGAAATTCCGGATCATTTTCATGCATTTCAAGGACCCAATCAGCAAAGACACGACGTTGTTGATGATCAGCCGGCTTGAGTTCTTGTGTTAACTGAACTTTGACCTTTTGGTTGTTGACGTAGCGAGGTGGAAATGGGCCTCATCAGTCAAGATGATTTTTCGATGAAATTCCGGATCATTTTCATGCATTTCAAGGACCCAATCAGCAAAGACACGACGTTGTTGATGATCAGCCGGCTTGAGTTCTTGTGTTAACTGAACTTTATAAGCCTTAAGACCCAAGCCTTTATGCAAAATACGGTGTAATGACGTTTGTGGAATGCCTAATTCCAAAGAACGACGAGGAATGGACAAACCTGGGTTTTCTTCAACACTTTGGGCTACAACAGCAATATTCTCAGTTGTTCTTGAGCGACGTGCACGGGATTTATTCTTCACATCACTAACTTGTCCCAACAGCTCGAATTTGTCCACCGATTTCTGTATTGCGGTCCGACAAGGTGCTTCACGACGACCCAAAAATTTTTTAGTTTTACGAACCGTCTCTGCCAAATTTTCACCATTTTTATAGTGAATTTTAATAATTTCAATGCGCTATTGAAGCGTGTATCGTTCCATTTTTATTAATGGCGTAGTTTCTACTTGTCAAATGTCGAAAAATGACAGCTTCAAAAGTGACAGCTACCGAAATAGCGGGCTATTCAAAATAACACCTCTTATTGGAAAACCCAATATTCAACCTAGACACATTTATAGTTGAACAAATTCACCTATTTCCAATTTTAGTGAAAATAGTAAATCAGCACTGCTTAATATAAAAGAAGTGTTTATTGCGAAAATTGAAAAAACACACGATTTCGTTATTATAACACGAGAAGTAGTCAATAAACTGAAAAAGACCTGGGATGTCAGACCTCTAAATCTTAAATTCTTTCGGGAACAGAACCACAATCAAAGGGTTCTTACACATTACTGAACCATGCTTCATAATATTGGATCATGAAACAATATATTACGAAGATATGGATAACAAAAACATCCAGATACAACAACTAACGTTTTCACCATTGTATATAAACTCTATGGTACTCTCATGGAACAGATTTTTTACTTGGGCCTCGGTTGTGCTGTAGTTGTAGTCAAGAAAAATTGACGTTGCAGACTGGGAGGATTTTATATATATTATAAATAAATACTGTGAGCAGAGTTAACAGAGCAAACGAGAAAGGGAAGGTTGTATTATTTTCAATTCTATATTAAGGGAGATAATTGAATCAGCTGTTCGCGTCATGACAACGACAACAATTAGGAGGAGAAAATTAAATTTTGTTGTCATAAACTCAACGGCATAGACACACCATATATGCTCCACTACGAATAGAGTCGAGGATGCTTAAACTACCACCAAAACTTATATGGAAGGACACCAAAGCAACGGAGTATCGTCAAAATTTAAATCACAACCTTCAAGCGGAAGGAGTTCTTTGTATGGATGATATTGAAGCCATTATTAAAGCTTTATATGCAGTTTGCAAACAAGCGCACTCCCCCAAAACGAAAGCAAATGAGAAGTGGTTTGATGGCGATTGCGAAGTGGCTTGAAAAAAATCTTTTGGATGCCTCGGAGCATTTTGAAAATATAACAACCCTGAATTTAAAAGACTGCATCGAAGCAAACACTGGTTTTAGAAAAATATCGAAAATATAACAACCCTGAATTTAAAAGACTCTACATCGAAGCAAACACTGGTTATAAAAAAAATATGTAAAGAGAAATAAATAAGGTTCCAAGAAAATACAGTTTTAAAATTAACATGCTGTAGAGACGCGAAATAATTTTGGCAGGCGATATAGATCTTTAATTGTAAATATCTCCAAATTAGCAACAAAATCTCTGTTATCCTACTGAAAGAGTACATCCAGAAACTCCTAAGTCAAGATATAGTAGCACCAACTACTCTCTATGCAAAACCTTTTTTCTCTAATCCAATTCTGGATTCGCATATTTCTGATGAAGCAGTGTATCTGACGGCTAATAGACTTAAAGATTAAAAAGCGCGAGGAGCAGATAGAATCACGATGGATTTCCTTCAAAAGGCCTTTAATGGAATATTACAAACAGGAGACGTACCACAGCATTTCAAGCAATCGATAATAATGCCAATCCACAAAAAAGGAGACTTATCCGACCCAAACAACTATCGCGGAATATCTTTTCTAAATGCCTATTACAAAGTGTTTGTCTCTCTTTTAAACAATCGGTTAGGTGAATGGATAAATCAAAATAAAAAGCTGAAGGAATTCCAGGCGCGCTTCAGGAGTGGATATTCTACGTGTGACGATATATTTGCTCTAAGAAGTGTTGCGGGAACATTTTTGGAACAAAAAAAGAAGTTATATGTATTCTTCGTTGACTTCAAGGCGGCCTTCGATACTGTTGATAGAAGGGCTCTTTTCTACAAGCTATACAACGCTGGAATGACGGCAAAATTCGGAAGACTCTTGGAAAGTCTGTATGATGGAAACCGGGCAGCGGTGTGGAACGGAGAAGAAATGTCAAACTGGTTCGAAACTTCGATGGGAGTCAAGCAGGGTTGTCCTCTGAGTCTATATCATTTCGCCCTTTTATAGACGACCTGATTGACTGTTTACCAGGCGGAATCGAATTCAATGGAATATTGGTCAAAGCCTTGATGTTTGCGGATGACGTTGTTCTCTTTGCATACTCGCCCGTCTTGATGTGTACTGCAGGTTGTGGAACTTAACGGTGAATTTAAGCAGATCCAAAGTGATGGTGTTTAGGAATGGAGCTGGTAGAACATCCAGAAGTGAGAGATGGCATTGAAACAATGATGTGAGGGCCTATTAAAACCTCGGTGTTATACTAGCAAGCAATCTTAATATGGAAAGGCATTTAAAAGAAAAACTAATAAAAGCAAAAAGTGCAATAAGTGCTGCTTGGAAAAGATGCTTTGAAAATAATCTTATTTCGCACAACGTAAAGTAAAAAGTCTTCTTAGCAGTGGCTGAATCTATGATGTTGTATGCGGCTCAAACTTTAGGTTTTGAGGAATACGAAACAGTAGAAAAACTGGTAAGATTTTATGGTAGCTATTCAAACCAGATTGTCACCACTTTTTATTAAAACGCTCAAGCTACATATTGACTATATAGTAAAAGTTTAAATATGCCGGATAGCAGATTGCCAAAATCTTAAACTCTGTTTACTTTTCAAAGAAAAGGTGTTGCAATATTGTTTCGCGAATTTAAAAGAAGATTATGATGACGGAAAAACTAAAAGACCGCGACCCAGGATAATACGAATCTAATTAATCTTTAGTAAACACAAACGAATTTATTTAATTATTAAAATTGTGCAACCGGCGCACGCGAAGGTAAAGATCGAATTGACGAACTGTCAAACGATCAACCAAAGACAGGAGATAAGAGAGAAGACACGAATATTGCAACAACACTGCAACAACGATGCAGCCAACTGGCTAGTCAGCTGTGGGTGGGTTCGTCGAATTAAGGAATATTATGTATATACGGGAAGGGCGAGCAATCCAAATCGAATTATCTTGATAATAATTGTTAATGATAAAAAAAGGAATCGAATTAAATATAAGTAGGTAACTACAGGGGCGTACTTACGCTACAGGGTGGGCGCCAAGAAACTGTTGAGGGTCGTTTGCCTTAACCGGGAATCTGAAATTCGTCTTCAAAAATATGAAGGAAACGCAAATATTTGTATTCCCAATGGGAAGTTCAAAAAATTTATTTTAAAATATCTGGGAAACCTTGGCTTGTGCCTGGACCCAGAATTTTTTCGACAAAAAGATAAATATAAAAATGAATTATTGATCGAAGAACAATCAAAAGAAAGAAAATGAAACAAAGAAAAATTACAAAGCAAAGACCGTAAGAATAAAACGGATTAAGAAACCTACGTTAATAATGGGTCACGATTTCCAAAAAATTACTGGGATAAAACGAAAAGAAATCAAGGGCCAACCGAACATTATATTTTCACAACTTATGCAAAGAATTAACCACTAAATAAACACTCTACTTATCTTTTCTTATCCAACTTATTTTTTATCCTTTCTCCTTCTTTCCTCACTTCTATTCGCCCCGTTCTGGCGACTCCAAATTAAGAACTCCTGTTTCTCCAAATTATCTCCTCCACCTAAACACTTTCAAAATTAATTTCAAAATCTAAACTCTTTCCAAAATTTTGCAATTCTATTATATAATTTATTTCCAACTTTTTATCTTTCTTTAAATTTCTCCAACTTTTAAAAACCTCTATCGGCCAACCAAGAAGTCGTTGGTCATGCGTAGCCTATTCGTCTTCCTTGGCCCCTCTCTCACTCACACACTCTCACTCTCAAACAAAAGCTTTCGTGGAACTCGGTTGCGGTACCACTCCGACGTTGAGTTCCATCGAAACTCTCTATCACTCACACATACAATGGATTCCCCAAGTTGTTGGCGTTCTCCCAAAACCTGACGAATCCTCGGCCGTATTCAGACATATTCACAATACCTATTTTCGAGAAAAGTAAAAGAACTACAAAAGGTTGAAAATATTATTCTGAGCATTCTCTCAGCTACTCTACTCAATTTAATTTTCTGAAAATGCTTCGAAGAAGGAGACTACCATTTAATATCGATTTTCTAAACATTTTTGAGGAAACGAAGGAGGAAGGCAAATACTTAAATCAAATTATCTATCGCGCAATCTACTATTCAGTGGACCCTTGTGCAGATTTGGGGAAATGGGGAATAGCGTTTAGCGTTCCATTCTTTTCTACGGCCGATGTTAGATTTAGATTAAATTTAGATTTTAGGATGGGCTTAAGGCCATATTTAAAAAAAAGAAATTTAACTTTAGGTTGGTTAAATTAAATTGCTGTTGTGTTTTTAAAATCCACTTTGAGTGTACGTGTATGTTTCGTTCTGTTGTCGTTGCTCAATGTTGTTTATTGTAAAGGGTTTTCCAATAAGAGGTGTTATTTTGAATAGCCCGCTATTTCAGTAGCTGTCACTTTTGAACCTGTCATTTTTTGACATTTGACAAGTAGAAACTACGCTATTAATAAAAATGGAACGATACACGCTTCAACAACGCATTGAAATTATTAAAATTCACTATAAAAATGGTGAAAATTTGGCAGAGACGGTTCGTAAAACTAAAACATTTTTGGGTCGTCGTGAAGCACCTTGTCGGACCGCAATACAGAAATTGGTGGACAAATTCGAGCTTTTGGGACAAGTTAGTGATGTGAAGAATAAAACCCGTGCACGTCGCTCAAGAACAACTGAGAATATTGCTGTTGTAGCCCAAAGTGTTGAAGAAAACCCAGGTTTGTCCATTCCTCGTCGTTCTTTGGAATAAGGCATTCCACAAACGTCATTACACCGTATTTTGCATAAAGAGTTGAGTCTTAAGGCTTATAAAGTTCAGTTAACACAAGAACTCAAGCCGTCTGATCATCAACAACGTCGTGTCTTTGCTGATTGGGTCCTTGAAATGCATGAAAATGATCCGGAATTTCATCGAAAAATCATCTTGACTGATGAGGCCCATTTCCACCTCGAAGGCTACGTCAACAAGCAAAACTGTGGCATCTGGGGCTCGGAAAACCCAAGAGTTGTTGTTGAAAAGCCTCTCCATCCTCAACGTGTGACTGTTTGGTGCGGTTTATGGTCCGGCGGGGTCATTGGACCTTACTTTTTTCGAAAATGACGCTGGAGCAACAGTTACGGTCAATGGATTGCGCTATCGAGAGATGATTAATGATTTTTTATGGCCGGAATTGGATGGTATTGATCTGGACAACGTTTACTTTCAACAAGACGGCGCTACGTGCTACAAAAGCAATGAAACCATCGATCTATTACGGGAAAAGTTTCCGGACCGTGTAATCTCTCGAAGAGGTGAGGACATAGGGCAGCCACTTTGCGATTTGGTTATGGAAAATTTCATGAAAAGGATATGGTCCTGTAAGCGTGGTCGTGGCGGCCATTTGGCTGATGTTGTGTTCCATTATTAACGGCATACCTCTTTATAATGAAATAAACATCCGATCATTTATCTCAAAAAATGACATTTTTCTTTGAACACCAAAATAACACCTCTTATTGGAAAACCCTTTATTATGAGCTTCCTCGCTTTATATATAGATGGCGTGCGAGTCTCGAGCCCATCCGCTGGCTCGGATGAAGTGTTACCTACTTTGTCATCCTCTCCGAGTCACCCTAAAACTCCCAGAGGACAACGGATTTAAAAGTGGGGTCGAAAAGTAGGAATGGTTGGGATGGAGGGGAAAACAGATATCAAGGGTTAGACCATGACCAAACAACATGGTCAGAAGAAGGTTTTAAGAACCAATTAAGGAATGGTTTTTTGTTGCGGTAAACCTTACCGTAACAAAGCCCTTTGGTTTGGAAAATTAAAGGAGCTCGCAGACTATTGTCCCTTCAATATTAATCTCAACTCACGCATAAATAGCGGTAGTGATGTTGAGGACGCACTCTACAACCTCGTCGCTAAAGTGGATGAGCAATATAGAAATGATTGTATAAACCAGGCCACTTCATCTGTACACAGAGTGACCTACCGCGTGCTGCAACACAACCTTTGTGAACACAATTATTTTCGGACTGAATGTAGTCAAAAACTTATCACCTCGATTTTTAAAATGAGAGGAGAGCTAGTAAGACTGAATTTTATAGCTCATCGAGCAGATTTGCCTGTGATATGCAGCCTTTGTAACCTGTCAGTCAGAGAAGATGTCATACACTTCATTGGAATATGTCCCATCCTGAAAAAAGTACGAAGAA